>CM061055.1:18849080-19591580 GCA_030762865.1 Paraleonurus japonicus | reverse complement strand
CTGATGTACTAGCCTCAGCCTAGAGTATACATTCCCTCTTGAATGTATCCACAGACTCAGGATAATTCACAACTTGCTTTCCTTTGATTAAAGTCTGAATTTGATCTTTCAAAGTCAAATTTTCAGCCTCTAACTGCTTATAAGCACTCTAGGACATTTTTAGATCTTTCTAAAGGCTTTTGATTACAGTCTAGTCATTATCTGAAATAGATTTATAAGACTCATTATTAGACGAAGAGTAATAGTCTACCTCTTTTACCATCAGATAGATTTCGTCATCTGATTCGAAGTCAGACGATGAGGATGATGAAGATGATTTTCTGGCTTCTCTTTCTTCAGCAAGAAGGGCTCTTTGATCTGCAAAGCATCTGTCCCTTTTCTTTCTCTTCTCCTCCCTTTCCTTGGGAGTCAGTTGGGGACAGTCATAGCTGTAGTGCCATGGCTTGTTATAGGTGTAGCAAGTATCACCACGATCTGATCTGGGGCTGCTTTGACTCTTCTTTGTTGGAGATTTATATCTTCTTGTCTGATTCTTCCTTCTGTCATCATTTGTAGATTCCGCATCGTCTTTCCTTCTAGATCTTGATCTAGACCTATCCTTCCCTGCAAATCTTAATTTGTTACGTTTATACTTCATCTTTAGACGATCATACTTTTTTGTTAACAAGGCCATCTTCTCTTTCAATGAGAGATCAGCTCCCTTTGATTCAGCTACAGGCTTGTCTTCTTTATTAACAAAGGCAACCGTCGTAGATGAGGTACTGGATTCAGCCTCATCCTCTTCATCCTCGACCTGAACGTCAAACTCATAACCCTTCAAGTGAGAGAACAAGGTATAATGACTCATGGTGGAAAGATCCTTTGTGGCTTTTATTAAATTCACTTTTTTCCTCCAACGCTTGGTTACAGATCTAAGAATTTTATTATTAATTTCCTGAATGTCAAACTTATAACCCTTCAAGTCACACGTATGCACGAGTCATTTCTTATAAAATTATTCATAACTCACTTTTCTTGTTAAATCAGTGTTTATGTTTGGGTTGTCAAAAGGTGGTCGTGTCAAAGTGGTATCAGAGCACGGTTTGAGTCCTGTAGACTTTCTGTGTACACCTCTAAACTTGGGGAGCCCAGATATGCCAGTAAGTTATATGTTATGTGAAGCAATGCATATTCTCATTATATAAATCAAATGATGTTTAAATTTCATGTGTTATTTTTGTTAGAATAACAATATTATTGTTAGATTAAATGAATGATATTTTAGTAGATATGAGACACTAGTGTTTGGAGGACTCGTGATTTTAGGTAATAAAAGCAATGATGTTGTTAGTTTACTCTCGGACGGGATAGTATTTAGTAACATTAGAATTTAATGGTATAGAACCAATACATGAAAAAAAATACATAATGAAATTATTACTAATTTTTATATTATGCAATTTCGATTATCTTATTGATTATAGAGAGATATCTTAGAAACTTGTCTGGACTATTAGAAGAAGCTCTACTTTCATTCATAACACATTTAGTATTGACAAGTCACTGAAATATCTTATTTTGCATCTAGAATGGAAAAGAGAAATAATGATCATATGATAAAATATCATATGATTATTAAGATAGAGAACTATATATATGACTTTGTTCGACTAAATAGAATAAATAAGAAATATTATAGAATGATTTCAACTATCTTACTCCTGCATGTGTATTGGTGCACAGTACATGTGTGGTAGTTATGGTTTTGGGAGTTTAGGTTTGTGTTAGATGAGTTATTTCACATGCATATGTTACGTGATAGGTAGAGTTAATTTGCGGTAATACCCTAGTGATACAAAGACTAGTGATACTGAAGTAAATTACATGATGAACTGAAAAGAAAGAATATGGTTGAATTAAAGTAAGTAAATATGAGAATTTTTATTTAGTTTATTTCACTACTTTACTACGTTAAAACAATTGTGCTTCGTTTTTTATTATTTAGAATTGTTCGCTTTGAGTTTATGCTATTCTATATATTTGCTATCTCATTGTGTTATTATCTCATAAATGACCTATGTTGAAAATATTTATATGATCTAAAGTAAAATGCATTGTTGTCATTTGGTTTAATTTTACATGTGTCATTACATTATTCATTTTTATATATATCGACAAGTATGTAAATGAAGATGCAACACAGGATTTTACACCATATTTGCTCCTCTAGAATCAATCAAAGAGTTTAGAGTAAAATATATGAGGATAACAACTAAACCAACTCGCGAGATGTAGATATATTTAATGTTGAGATAATTGTCTTACAACATTACAATGACATGTCATCTTGTGGGAGCATAGCTAGAACAATCTCAAAGGATGAGCCAATATAGATAAGCAATTATATATTTAAATTCCTGAAATGAAAATAATGAATGTAGAAATAAGTGTATAATGAATAAATACTAAGAACAAGTTGATCATTATTTCTAAAAGTGCTTAAAAAATAGGAGATGAATTTTTTCAATTGTTTTAGGGCACAATCCACATGACATGCCTTACTAAAATGAGCACAGCTTTGTGTAGGAATAACTCTTTTGGGTTCTGTTTCTTTTATAAGGGAACTAAACTTCTAATTTATTGTAATAATATATGACATGTGTTCTAGTTATATTCCAACAAAAACATAAAATATTTATAGGTCACTTGAAATTTCTGTGTCCATGACCTTTGTCCTTTTTGCAAATATTTGTATTATTTATAGAACGCTATTATCTGGTATACGATTTTTCGTATCATGATCTTATTTTTTATTTCAATATGATATCGTCTTAGTGCACATCATTAGTTACAAAAGTGAATTATGCTTAGTCTGTCATGCATTATATAAACAAAGAAGATATATTAAGATTACTGAAAAATGTGTTTTAATAAAATATTGGAGAAGAGAATATATGCTACTGACAATGAAATGCATCACATCAAAATTAAATTTTCTAGACTATTCAAATTCATATATTACATGAGAGACATGTTATGTAACGAAAATATTTGGTGGCATAGAAAATAAAATATATGAGAGAAATAGTTTAAGGTCACATGAAGTTCATATATAAATAAATAATGTTCATAAATGAACTGTAGAGATATAGACGAGGACGGTACATCATAGGAATATATAATTCGACTTGATAAGAAATTTCATTGTTGCTTTGCATGGTGATGTTGTCACTGTATATTGGTTTCATTTATTCTTGTAGAATGGACAAATAAATTGTTAAGTATTGCACACTGGTCTAATATGGAGTGAGTTTTTAGAGATAATTATCTAATCTTTACTCCATTTTGATACTCTTTTGTGTAGAAGTAAATAGATTTCTCTATAGAAGTAATAAATAAATTATATTGGCATGATATAAATCTCTAAAAGTTAAAACATGTAACAGAAAAATTAAATCGTCATTCAGGTAATTAAGATAAAAGGACTATTCCTTTATCAAATAGACAAGAATAAAGTTTTGTATCACAATAAATTTCGAGGACAAAATTTTTATAAGGAGGAAAGGATGTGATATCCGTATCTCTCATTAGTTATTTACCAATAAAATGTACTCCTTTTTTTAACTTATATGAGTGACACGTTATTTATTAATAATACTTTTCATTTTTACTCCTTAAGTTTTAAATATATGATATTTTATTGAATTAGTAGTTATAAACTTCTACATAAATTGTTAAATCTAAAGTAATATAAATAAATTGTCAACTACTCATATGACAATACGTACAATTATTTATTTGTGTGCTACTTGTAATCTCGCACTATTTTATCTTGTTTTAAATATTGTATTAAATATGTGTTTTTACCTACTTAGTGGTGAGACAATAATTGACTTTATTATAAGATTTTATTTAATTCTTTTTATACTGCTCAATTGTTATTACCTCTAGTGTTAACGTGAAAATTAATTATTATGATATTCGAGCCTCTCACTACTCATTAACTAATATATTTTATGCATTTAGTGTATTTTTAATTAATTATGTGCTACTTGTGATTTTGAATTATTTTATCGTACATTATTTTATTCTGTTTTTAAATACTGAATTAATTAAATATGCCTTTATATGTTTAGTGGTGAGAAAATCAATTTATGAGTGATCGAGACATTCATAGTGTTTGAGTAGTAATACAAATTATATAATTATTAGTGGTATTAATTAAATTAATTAGAATACTAATTATTTTTATTAAAATAAATATAATATAATTGTAGTGTATATATATATTTGTTAGCAGATTAGATAAACAAGAATATAAAGCAAAAAAAAAAAGTAAAAAGAAAGAAACTTACCCATTAAGCTAAGTTCAAGGCGGTGGGAGGTGATATACTCACCATATCAAATTACATAATCAGCATATTCGCCCATATGCACGATATAGAGAGGAGAGAAAGAAAGATAGAGAGAAGAGAGAGAAGAGAGAGAGGATTGTGTCGTGCAAAATCCTGAAGCATTTTGGTAAATATTCGACTTCCATCAATTGATAAATTTTATACCGTTTTGAAGCTCGTGATGAGTAGAACAAAATCCTACCCTCAAATCATTAATAGTTATTCTTATTTGATAGTGAAAGACGATAAAAATGGTTTAGGGTTTGATTTATCAACGTTTTGCGGACTTGAGGTAAGTAGAAATCCATTTGCACCTACAATCCATAAATATAATATTTGGTGAAGTATTAATGCTTAATTGATGATAGATGAATATTACGTTAATTGTGATATTTGACTAATATTCAATGGTTATTGTGAAAGAGCCTATGAGCTCAATATTTTATGTGGATTAAATATGTGAGTTCAGTGATTATCGTGAAATGAACCTGTGAATTCAGTGATTATTGTGAATTGAACATGTGAGTTCCATTATTCTTGTGAAACGAACTCCTGAGTTCTGTGATTATTATAGAAATGGATAGGATGATTGAATTGGTGAGTTGTGAGTAAAATGAATTAGGCGAGTGATTAGAAATGAATTAGGTGATTTCAAAAGAGAGAATTCATATCGGCCATGTGATGGCTTTTATATTGAGCGTACGCCGACGTATATCTGTAATTCTGGGACCCTCAGCAAATGAGTAGAAATGAATTGGGGAAGTAGAAATGAATTAGGTGGGTGACTAGAAATGAATTAGGCGAGAGCGATTAGAAATTAATTAGGTATGTGAGTAGAAATGAATTAGGGGATTTCAAAGTGAGAACGAAAGGGGCGACCTAGGAGTTAAGGCGACCAGAGGGAATCTGGCGTATGCTACCTAGAGTGGGCCACTGAGTTCAATTATTGCAGAACGAACTTGTGAGTTCAAATGTTATAGTGAAAGGAATTTGTGAATTCCATGATTATTGCAGAAATAAAAATGATGTTTTGAGCATGTGATTCTACTGTGGGTAGATGCTGCATTGCATCATGCATTAACATGAAAATATTTTTATCAAATGGTGTGTTTGACCACTGATTATGCACCGAGGACGGCAGGGGCGACCTAGGAGTTAAGGCGACCAGGCAGATCCTGGCGTATGCTACCTAGAGTAGGCCACCGTCTCATATGTTATGTTATGTGCATATTTTTCAGAGGGGACTTCTGAACGGACAAGGGGTCAGGTTTGGTGATGGACCTCGCTAGGCCGTTAGAGGGTAGGATCCTTACCAGTGTGGGTCGGCATGGAGGGATAACTTCTTGGTGGTCATAAGGGGCGCGATGAGGGGGGGACCTTCGATGGCCATAAGAGGATGGGCCTCACGTCGAGGTCATACATATAGTGGCCACTTATATATAATTGAATTGGGCTTAGTGCTCATGTGTCGGTGCATAGTAGTGAGTCAGGGGCCCTAACGAGTGTTTCATAAATAAATTGATGATTTTAAAGAGAGTGCTTTGTGCATTGGGAGGTTTTCGAACTAAACATCGCATCATGCATAATTTCTACTTACTGAAATTTATAAATCTCATATAGTTTATGCATTGTAGGTAATTTGATGATTTGTGACGTTGTGGTTCTACTGGACAAGCTATACAGCTCCTGCAGGGTTTTAAGTGGTTGTGTATATAGATGACGACCTGTTGGGTCAAACCGTGGGCGTGTATTTTGAGTTATATTTTATAAAATTTTGTAAATGATGTTATGAGTTCTTCTTGTCACGTTTTGAAGTGTCCATCGTCTTTCTGTTAAAGCATTTGAAAAAAAAAAAAAAAATTTGACGTGCGCACGAGTCATTTCTTGTAAAATTATTCACAACTCACTTTTCTTGTTAAATTAGTGTTTATGTCCGGGTTGTCAAAAGGTGGCCGTGTCATGAATAGATTATCTAAATTTTTTTCGAAAATTCAGATTATCAAGTCAAACTTATCTTTTAAAATCTAAATCAAAAAGTACCCAGCGGAAACAAGTTTATACTCAATCTATCAATTTGGATCTAAAAGCAATCTGATAAGAATTTAGTGAATCAAAAGATAATCAACAGAAATTAAATGCAGAAAATAAAGAACACGGGATTTATAGTGGTTCAGATCAAAAGATCCTACATCCACTCTCCTTCTTCAACCTCGAAGAATGGTCTCTTCCTTCTCACTTCCTGACTTTCTTACTGATGCTTACAGATTACAACTTGAGACGATCTTCGTCTTTGAATCTCCTTCTAACTTAACAATCTACCTATCAAATCTACGATTAAAATGCAAATTGTGGTTTGAAAGAATTACAAAAAAGTGTACTTCAAACACTTTAGAAAATATCACAAAAGTTAAATCGAATACTGGTGCGTGCTCTATGAAAATGTGTTTCAGAATTGAGTGCAAAAGTCCTCCTAAGGACTGTGCTTAGGCCTATTTATAAAGTTGTAAGACGGTTAGTTTGTTGTAACAAACTTATAACCGCTTAACAAACTCTTCTTTAGAACTGCCTTGACCTGAGCTGATCTTGAGTTAGTTGTCTGACTCTGACTCGGTCTAAGTTATCTTTCTTATTCTACTCAGCTGACTTCGACCTTGTCTTGAGCTCTTTATTAACCTCTCAATCAGATGACTTCTTCAAGATCGTCTTCAGATGACCTCCAAGCTTCTCGATCTCACACTACAACATAACTTAGATTACGTAACACCCAAAAATTGTTACTTAATGTGTATAAAGTGTTACTTATTTTCAATAGGTAACACTTTTAATGGTGTTGCAGTTGTTCGTGTAGCCTAAAGTTTAAAGTAACATTTTTTATAATTTATGTATCTTTTTAAGAAAAAATGTTACATTATGCAACACCTAATGGTAACACATATAAAATGTTACATATAACTTTAGGTAACACTTATAAAATGCAACATAAAAAAAAAAGAAAATATATGTAATTTCTAGGGGTTGAACCTTGTACCATTACCATGAGGTTGAAATTGCAGTACTTACCATCTAAGCTATTCTATACCATTTCAAGCATTTTGTATGTTTTTTTTATTTAAATCATTCCATTTTATTTTATTTTTTTTTTGTTTTTTCGTTTCCAAATAGAACATTTGTTAACATCAAGTCATTTATAATTATCATTGATTCTCAATGTACCAAATAATTTTCTACGTACTTATTTGGAAGAAAAAAAATCCATAAATGATATATTACTTGTATTATAATTTTAAAAACTAATAACTAATATATTTCTTTTATATATGTTCAAACATATTAGAAATAAAGTATAATTATGTGTACATATATATATATATATTGAAATTATTATTATGAAGTGTTATCATAATATATGTTATGTATGTAAATGTGTTACATAAAATGTGTAACTTATGTTAAAGTGTTACCTATTGTAAAAGTGTTACCTAGAAGTGCTACTTATGTAAAAGTGTTACATATGTAGTGTTACTGTTGGTCCCACTTAGTTGAGTATCTTAGGAAAACTTGAATTAACCTTTTAGGAAAAATCTAGAGGGGGTTGAATAGATTTTTAGATTTTTTATAAAATCTTTCAAACTTACTCAAAAACCAAGTAGCACAGCGGAATTCAATTTTAAACTCAACATGATCAAGATCAAAAGCAACCTGATATTTTAGTTTTAACTTTGAATCTGAATTTAATCTTTGATTAATAAAATGGAAATTGAAATTAACAGAAAAGTAAAGTAAAGCAATAAAGAACACCAGATTTTATAGTGGTTCGGATTATGAATAATCCTACATCCACTCTCCTTCTCCAACTTGAAGAAGGGACCAGCTTACTACTTACTTACTTACAATCTGACTTACAACTTACAGCTTATAAATTCCTTCAGATCTTCAGAACTCCTAACTTCTTCTCTTGAATCTAACTATTACAGTGAGTAGTGGAATTTGAAGATTACAAGTAAAGTGTTCTACAAACACTTAGAATTGATTTGAAAAACTCTTCTGAAAACTTGTGAGTTTGTTGTGAAATCTGAATAGAAAGTAATCGCAAATCGTGATATGTGAAAAGTTAAAAGTTCAAAGTTATTTTGAAAATGAAATTCTAGACCTATTTATAAGTCTGAAAAGACAGTTAGTTTGTTAGTCAGTTCTAACAAACTGAAAACTGCTCAACAAACTTAATCTTGAAAACCGCTTGCTCCTCAGCTGATTTTAACCTACTCATCTGCAGCAGACTTGGTGAAGACTCGCCTTTCTTATTCTACTCAGCTTGTCTTGACCTCGTCTGAGCTTTTCATAATTGTCTCCTGCAGATGACTAGATTTGAACTTGTCTCCAGATGACTTGCAACTATCCAGTCTTCAGCTGACTTACTCAGTTGATGACCTAGTCTTATCAGCTTAGTACTCGGACTCAGTCTCAGCTGTTCTTCATAGTCGTCTGATCATCTGAATCTACTTTTAACTCATCAAAACATTCTTGATCTAACAATTTCCCCCTTTTTGATGAAGTTAAAACCTACAAGGAAGAAACATACTCACAGCTGAAGTTAGTTTAGCGTTAATCAAGATTATCAGATAAGTATATTAGAATACATTCATACATCAAATCAGATTCATTCAAACTACAACACTTAATTCAAAAAAAAAATTAAAGTCTGGTAGACTCTTTCAAAAATATTTAGACTAAAAAAATTAAGTCTTAGGACTTTGAAAATTTTAGACTTAGAAAATTTTTGGAAAATTTTAAGTCTGAGATGATAAATTTCTCAGATGATTAATACTTAGAAAAAATTTAAGTTTCCTTAAAGCGAAAAAAAAAACTTTTAAGAAATAAGTCAAGTGAATCACATAAGTCAAAGTATATTCATTCACATATATACAATTTACAGATAGGGAGAACTGATGGAAATAAAAGATAAGGAAAAGAAAATCCTGGTCTATCAGGTTCCCCATCGGCTTGCTTCAGGAATGTTCAGCCAATTAAAAATCCTCGCTCTGAGCTGTTTGAGTTCATTCTCATCTGTGAGCTCGGATTCTTTCTCAGCTTTGATAACGACTAATTTGACCCATTCCATGTCTGGAGATCCATCTTCATTCAGCTTAGGAGAGACTTGCTCATAGGCTGGAGCGACAAGATCGCAGTTGAACACCTTATGCGCTTTATTATGTGTACGTTTATTTCCCCGTGTTTAAGATATCGAATGTCCATAAATTAATTAAATTACTGACAACTTAATTAATTTATATCTAATTCCAAGAGTAGTACCACTCATCTTTATTATTATGTCGGATTAAATCCACCTGCAGGGTTTACATAATAATCTTTATGAGCTCCTCAAGGGGACATCATCATCCTAAATAATTAGGACACGGATTCCTTCTATAATCAACAGCACACCATATAAACAATGCTATCTCCCAATTCACCGAGCCTATTGATTTAATAAATATCATCCATTGACAAATCAAAGAAACATACACTGAGTACACGTGCCCGTTATTATATAGGGATTAAGAAGACGTACATCCATAACAACAGAGGTCTTGTTCTTTTATATAGTCAGTTATAAATTGAACAACCTCATATGGTCCTGCTCAATACATACAAAATGTACTAGTGTAACTTTATAGTCAAGATAGACTAATACCAAATTACACTATAACCATTCCAATGGTTTGTCCAAATCCATCTTGGTTGTGAGCTATTATTTATAATCCATAAGGAACTGATAGCATGATCTTCTGTGTGACACCACACACCATGTTATCTACAGTATAGATTAATCTGGACAAAATAATGAAATATATAACAATCATAAACAATAAGTATTTTGATCATAATGAATCTCATATTAAAAGGATGTTCATACTAAAAAAGATGTTCATACAAAAGCTAGGCTTATAGTATACATCCTAACATACACTAGGTGAAAAGGGGACTCTTCTGTTGGTTCTCTGGGAGTGGTTCGATAGGTTCACAGAACTGATTCGAGCTCATCTACCCACCTACCTCCAGCTTTATCCAGTCGGGCTCGTATCCTGTTCACAATCGTTCTGTTGGTGACCTCTACCTGTCCATTGGCTTGGGGGTGCGCCACCGAGGTAAACCTCTGAATGATCTTCAGATTTCACACCATTCTCGTCCTGATTGACTTATTTTTCATCTATGGTGCCATGAGACATAATTGCAATCAATTCACTCTTTTGTGCTTATTTATTTCGTTGCTCGAGGACGAGCAACACTTTAAGTTTGGGGGTATTTGACGAGAGTGAATTGATGCATGATTTTATGTGGTATTTTGCAAAAAGTGGTGAAAAGTGTTAGTTTTTTAGCTTTAAGGTGTAAGGTATCACTTCTTTGCAAATAAAGTATCACTTGTATAGAATTGATGGATTTTTTATGTGTTTCATCTCATTTTTAGGTATTTCGGTGGAATTTGACCAAACCGAGCGCATGGATATTCATATGGGAACGAGACGAATGAGATGAGAGAAAACAGGGGTCGGAGGCGGAAGTCGGGCCGAGAAAATTCCCTGGACTCGACCTTAGGTCGAGGTCCAGGGGCCTCGACTCGAGGTTGCGGCCATGTGAAGAAGTTGGCAAAATTAGGAAGGCCTCGACTCGAGGAGCTGAAGCTCGAGTCGAGGGATGCATAAAAGCCGGCATGCTCGACTTGAGGGCTAGGAGCTCGAGTCGAGGCAGATGGTTTTTAAGAAAAGCGTGGGCACGACTACTCCAAGCTCGACTCGAGGGCCTCAAGCTCGAGTCGAGGCTTCCAAAATTTAGAAATTCCTCCTTTTAATCCATTTGAATGAGAAACAGAGCATACCATTCTCCATAGCAGTTATTTTACAGTTTTTGGGTGATTTCTCAGTTTCCTAGCCAAATTCTCCTTCTAGGTTGATTAGATTCTTAGATTTAGATAGATTTTCATCAATTGTTGATTAGATTAGACTTTGATCTATTAGATTTGTCAATTCAAGTTGTAATTCATGTGAAGAGGAGTTTACATTTGAAGATTCAAGCACTCAATATATTGATCATTTGGCTTAATTGGTGATGTTCTTCCTCTCTACTCATTTCTTTTGCTTAATTGTTGTGATTAGCATTTTGATTGTGCAATTAGATTTATCACCCATGGATTTGCAACAATAGTCGTTGAAAACTTGTATTTGCAACAATAGTCGTTGAAAACTCACATTTTTAGGGACTCATTTCCATATTTTTCCCTTGGGTTCGATAACTTGGTTGTCTTAATATCACTTGCCCGATTTTACCGCAATCAAAATGGCGCCGTTGTCAGGGATTAAATTTTGCGCTTAAGTGAGACTTAGGAATTTGTTGGAAGTGGCTACTTGTTGCTTTATGTTTTTGTTTATTTTGTTATTTTTGTTTGAATTTGATACTTGTTATCTTATGTAGATGGATGGATATGACTCATATGCGTGGAATCAAGATTATTATCAAGATAATATGGTTTATCCTCTGATTATCTAATGCAACAAGTTCCCTCCGATTATCAAGATTGGAGATGTGATGAAGTTCCTCCCGTACCTCAAGAGATGTTCCTGTATTATGAGCATTATGATCAAACATTCGATCCACGGAGTGGATTTGAGTTTCAAGGAGCGTCAGAAGGAGATTTTTATGATGATGGAAGAAGCTATAAGTATGATTATCAAATGCCACAAGCTTCCTCTCATTATGAAGAATGGGGAATCCATGATGTAAGAGCTATCTTGAAGGAGATGCTTGGAATGTTGTTGAAGAGAATTAAGGAAAACGATCCTAGATGTGAAGAAATATTTCCCTTGTATGAGAACATCTATGAGACCAAAGCAATGGTTGATGCAATGATAGATGGGGACATGGAGATCACCAAAGCTCAATTCAATGTTTTAAGAAGTCAACTCAAATATTTTCTATTCCAAGTCAAGAACATAACCATCATGGAGAATCATCAAGAAGAAGGAAAAGAAGAAAAAGAAAATGAAGATGATGAAGAAGAGAAATGGAAAGAGAAAGAGAAAGAAGAGGTTCCAAGCAAGAAGGATGAAATAGATAATTTCCTTGTCAAAAGTGATGAAGAGGAATGTCCATTGATGGGCATAAGCGACAATGAACAAGAAAATCTAGAAGCATCGAATGAGGCTTTGAAGAACGAAATGAGCATTTCTAAACCTTCTAACTCTTCAATTTGTACTTTAATTCAGATTGATGCTTCTATTGATTTTATTTTACCTCTTATGAACTTTGATAATAGGAAGGAAGTAATGAATTGCTTAGGCATCCTTGAAAAAAAGAAACGGAAAAAGATTATGGTGAGGGAGCAAGAGGAGAACCCATCTAGGAACAATGTGCAAAATATATATGGGTGGTTGGCCTACCAATGATGAGAACCTCCATGATTTTGAAGCTCAAAGATAGAAGTATTGTGGCAAGGAGGAACGATATCCTTGGCCATTCCGATGAAAAGGGTTTGAAATTAATGAATAACATCCGGCAAATGACGTTAAACTTAGCGCTAGATGGGAGGCAACCCATCCTTTTCTTGTTTTCTTTTGTTTTTGTGTTTTCTTGCTTTGAATAATTTGGCTTGTGATCTTTGTAGGAAGTGAGAAGTGCTAGGAAGCTTGACGAGCCCTACATGCTTGTGTTTTCTTCCTTTCAAACTTAGACTTGTCTAAGTTTAGGGGAGGTGTTCTTCTTTCCTTGCCTATCTTTTGTGCTCTTATATAATTTGGGGTGTGATTTATATTGAGCTTTAATTGTGGATTTATTGCATATATTTGAGTTACATTTGTTGATATAGTGAGTGTGCTTGATATTATGTACATGTGCACTTGTGCTTGAATGAAGGATTAATTGAACTTTTGATTTGATCATGAGTTGATATGAGGCTTGAAGCTAGCATGATTGATGATTATGTGATGATGAATGTGATTGAAAATGCTTGATTCATTGCTCAATTTAAGCCCGTGAGTTTTGTGCCTTAAAAATCGATAATTTTATACGGTTGAATTAATTTCTTTGTGAGTGCATCATTCATGGATATGTATGCTAGAACTTGCCTTTGGACTTGTTGAAATTAATCTTGGTGTGATTTCATGAATATGATAAGATACCATGTTTGAATTGAGAAGTCACTTAGCCAAATTTTCCCCACAAAAAATATTTGATTTCCTTAGTGAGCCATGTTGAGTTTAATATCCTTATTCTTTGGCAAGCCAAGTGAAATTAAAACCATTTTGCCTATTTTTATGAGCCTTATTGTCCTATATTTAGTAGAGCTTGATTGTTGGCTAGAAGATGGTGTTTTGTATGAAAAGTGTGGTGGAAAGATGATGTGCTAAGTTGATTATGGAGAAAAAGATGAAAAAAAGGGTTGAGATAAAAAAAAATTTAATTGAGGAGAAAGTGTGAAAATGAAAAGAAGAAAAATTCAATTTGTGAGCTTATATGAAAGAAAGCTCAAAAGAATGGTGGTGAATGAACTTTTGAAAAGCATGAAGGAAAAAAGAGTTGTTTGTTAAAGATTTGGAAGAGAAGTGTAGTGAAGTGCTTAGTTAACTTTCAAGTTCTCTACTAATTTGAGTCACTCTTACCTAAAATCATCCACTCATTCCAAAGAGCCAACATTACAACCTTAATAAAAGACCTCTTTGATTCTTGATTGAAACAGAAAAGAAAATGATTGAGATTGAGTCCTTTGGCAAGCTTATGGGATGCATGTTCTTGAATTTGATGATTGAGTGACATTTTACCTTGATACACTTGAGAGATGAGAGAAACACTCCATGGAAGGAGCAATGATTTGAGTATTTGATTTGCATTTGTTTGAGCATGATGCATTGTGATTGCTAGTTGAAAGTTTGCGTTGAGATTTGTGATTAATGATGAGGTTGATTGTCTTGTTTTTCATCTACGGTGCAATGAGACATAATTGCAATCAATTCACTCTTTTGTGCTTATTTGCTTCGTTGCTCGAGGACGAGCAACACTTTATGTTTGGGGGTATTTGATGAGAGTGAATTGATGCATGATTTTATATGGTATTTATTTGCAAAAAGTGGTGGCGGAAGTCGGGCCTAGAAAATTCCCTGGACTCGACCTTAGGTCGACACTATGCCAAAAACTGGCTACGACGACGGTGAATCCCCGTTGTCGTAGGGGTTTTTCACCGTCGTCTATCAACCCGATGTCTTAGGGTCTGGGTATTCGACAACGGTTTTTCACCGTTGTCGTAGGTATTTACCACAACGGTTAATGAAGTTATGACAACGGTTTTTCACCGTTGTCGTAGGTGTTTACCACAACAGTTAATAAAGTTATGACAACGGTTTTTCACCGTTGTCGTAGGTGTTTACCACAACGGTTAATGAGGTTATGACAACGGGTTTTCACCGTTGTCGTAGGTATTTACCACAATGGTTAATGAAGTTATGACAACGGTTTTTTACCGTTGTCGTAGGTGTTTACCACAACTGTTAATGAAGTTATGACAATGGGTTTTCACCGTTGTCGTAGGTATTTACCACAACGGTTAATGAAGTTATGACAACGGTTTTTCACTGTTGTCGTAGGTGTTTACCACAACGGTTAATGAAGTTATGACAACGGTTTTTCACCGTTGTCGTAGGTGTTTACTACTACGGTTAAAAACCGTTGTCATAACTTCATTTCACCATTGTCTTAGGCTTTTACCACAACGGGTTACTACTACCTATGACTACAGTTTTTTTTCCGTTGTCTTAGCCATTATTGTAGATTTTTTTTCCTGTTGTGAATTATCTAATTGGACAATAATATAAAATAAAAAATAAGCATTAAAATAGAAATCAATTCATTATCATACATTGTTTAAACATCAAATTAAGTCATAAAATGTAAATAGTCTAGTGTTAAACTACAATAACATGTTCAAATATCACAAAAACTAAACTAAAATAAAAATAACAAACTTCTAATCATCACCCATATACTTTGAAAGCGTAGCGCCCCGGTGGCGCTACCCTGATGAAAGTACATTTAGGCAAGAATGATCAAAAAATTTTAATTTAAAGGGGGTCAAGCGGAAGATGACATCATAAAAAAACACGAGTATTTTTCGTTGTAGCGCCCCGGTGGCGCTACCCTGATGAAAGTACATTTAGGCAAGAATGATCAAAAGATTTTAATTTAAAGGGGGTCAAGCGGAAGATAACATCATAAAAAAAACACGAGTATTTTTTTTTCTACTTTTTTTTTTAAACAAATCAAATTATTTACGTGTCTAACCGTGTTTGTGCCTAACTCGTGTCTTACCCACATTTCTAAGTCAAACACTTATTTAATTAGACATTTGCAAAAATAGATCATCAAGCGTGTAATAAAAGTCATGACTAGCTTAACATGATAAATATAATAGACATACGCTAGTCATGCATGCATGACATTTTAAAATACGAACATAACTTCCTAGTAGTTTGAAAGGGACTCGACCACGGGACCAAGTAATCCATACGTAAATTTGAAAGCTTAAAACATAACACAAGTCCTACTAGTACTAGCTTCATTTCTTACAGGAACTTAGTTTGTAGTAAATTTATTTAGAAGAGTCTACACAGCCGATCACACGTCTGCCTCGTCGTCAACCGGACCTGAAAAATTTAAAGTAGCATCATGAGTCTTCCCCCGGAGGAGAAGCCCAGTGGGATAACATTTAATATACAATTGCATTAAAAAGACTAATAAGCATGTCAACCGAGTACACGCCAGGTCCGTAGACCCAACTCATTTCACACAGATTTAGTCCGTAGACCTGTCTTGATTCACACAGAGCATAGTCCGTCGACTAGCTTTATCACACAGAGCATAGTCCGTCGACTAGCTATAATTCACACAGAGCATAATCCGAAGATCTACCTGCTCGTACACACACAGATTACTCTAAATAATGCAAAAGGTATTTAAAGGTTACCCACTTTCTTGGTATTTGAACGGTTCAAGATAGCTTCCCGGAATCCAGTTGTCTCGAACTGCACTCGATACATTTAATCGTCTTTAAGTCTTATAAGCATTAAGTTATAACCATGCACTTAAAGTGTTTTTACTAACTTTAATTAGTATCGAATATATATATATATATATATATATATGTATATATAACATATACTTACTTGTAAACTTAAACATACTTCAAAGAAAAATTCTATTTACTGAGACTAGTTAAGTACCCATAGAAAGAAATTATAAAATTTCTTCATATATGTAAAAGAATTTATAAAAACGTTATAATATGCTCACAACAAAACCAATTTATTCATTATGGAGTACCTCTATTTTCAATCACTTAGGTGACTAAAGAAAATAATTTACAAACTCACCTTTTATGTAAAATTTCTTAAAAGATAGCTCGTAGAAGATAATTTATAATCAAATATAAACACGTCATAAAATTATTAAATTTATACAGTAGATTCACAATACATATAGCTACATACAATAAAAATTTCACATGAAAATAATCTCAATTTTGTTACTTATGAATTTTCCAAGTTAGATAAAAATAATTTCCTAAATGAGGTTATGCACCATCTTTTTATAAAATTTTGTAACACATGAATATGAATTAACTAAAATCAAGTAAAAATATATATAATATCCTACGTATCAGTAGTATCACTACTAAAAAGTTCACATTTTAAAACTTCACATTTCCTACTTGATCATGCATTGTTCTAGAGCTCTAAAACTGCCTGTTTTTACTAGAAAGACACTGTTTGCTAGAAAAATCATTAAAAATTGAATATAACTTCAAATGTATCAAGGTAAAATTCTTATGAAAGCTAAGACATAGTAGAATAACATAGTCGAAATTTACTTTGCAATAATTGCCAAAAACAGGGGCGTTTTTCTTCAGTACAGTACTTTGGTAGAAAAATCATATTAAATCGAAAATAGCTTCAAAAAATCTGAATTTTTACTACTTATTCTAGACTTCCAGAACTTCAGTTTGGTAAAGGGGTTTGAGAAAATTTGATCAGAAATGGTCAGAACACTTTTTGAAAGCAACATGCAATTACATAATAAATTTCAGCAACAAAATCTATACATACAAAGCATAGTTGGGGCACCCAACTTGATTTAATCACCAAAGAATCACCAAATAAGTTCTTACACCAAAGAAATAGAGACATGCAGTAGGAAAAATAACTTAAAAGTCACATGCAATAACATATAACACATGCAATCCATGAATCAACACCAAGGAGTCATATAGTTAGTAAATCCAATGAGATAAGCCAAGGTTTCTAACTAAAAATGTAAAATCACAAACCCTAAATTATTTTGGGTTTCAAAAGCAACATTTTGGAGCACCATATTACCAAGGATTTCAGAGAAATAAAAGGAAGGAAAAAACAAATCCAACGTAAAAAGCAGAAATATTGTTTCCCCTTTTACTTTAAAGAACACTTATTTGGGACAAAGACGTGAAAGTTTTCTTACCTCTAAAAGATTTGCACCTTTACTGGAGATGAGGTAATAGCAGGTTATTGAAAGATTTTGAGAGAGAGAGAGAGAGAGTGGAGAAAGAGAGAAGGCAGAGAAAAGAGAAAGAAGACGCTGTGAAGAAGAAGAAATGAGAAATTAAACGTCACTGCGTATTCTTTATGCAGATTTAAAAAAATATACATATTTTATTTTATTATTTAAATTCTTGAAAAGAAAAGACTAATTCAAAATAAATTTTGAATCTATCTTAAATTTTTAAATCTAAATCCTTATTTCTTTATTTGACTTAGTCTTTGATAAATTTTAAATTTTAAATTTCTTTTGTAATCTTACTATCACCTTCTTTTTTTAAAAAAAAAAATAAAATAATTAGCGAAAATCTTAAATCTCTAATCACAAGCGCTATTCCTATTTTTTTTTTCTTTTTCTCTCTCTTTTTTTTTTTTTTTTAAAGTTATAAATATATAAATATCTTATTATCTTATTATAAATAATTTTTCATTATACTTCATTTCAATTTAACTTATCTATTTTCCTTATTTACTTGTGTCGAGTGAGTCACGATTGAGCTCGATTTCCTCAGTAGGCTACCCTGCAAAACTCTTTAAAACTTCATTGAAAATATTAGTTCTTAAATTTTATAAATCATAAATTTTCAAGAGCTAGAATTAAATTTACAAATTTAATAATAAATAAAGTAATTAAATCACTTAAAATATGAAATGCAAATTTTCCAAAAATGGGGTGTTACAACTCTCCTCACCTTTTAAAAATTTCGCCCCCGAAATTTGCATCTAATTGGTGAATAGCTCAGGGTATTTACTTAGTATTTCTCCCTCGCGCTCCCATGTCACCTCTGTTTCTCCATGTTTGTTCCACTGTACTAGGACTAATGGTATGTTTCTATTCCTTAAGGTCTTTGTTTTTCTTCCCAGAATTCTTAGGGTCGCTCTTCGTAGGTCAGATCCTTGTTAACTTCTAAATCTTCAAGTTTGATGTGGTGACTAGGGTCGGAGACGTATCTCCGAAGCATCGATATGTGAAAGACATCGTGAATTGCAGACAATTCTGGGGTTAAGGCGAGCCTATATGCCACATCTCCAACCCGTTCTAAGATTTCGAACGGTCCCACAAAACCTAGGCCTTAACTTTCCCCTTTTCCCAAATCGGACTATTCCTTTAATAGGTGAAACCTTTAGAAATACTTTCTCACCCTTTTCAAATTGTAGGTCCTTTCTTCGTAAGTCCGCATAAGACTTTTGTCGATCCTGTGCGATCTTGATTCTTTCTCGGATTTTACTGATTACTTCCACAGATTTTTCTACTAGTTCTGGACCCAATATTTTTCTCACTCCAACCTCATTCCAGTGGATTGGTGTCCTGCATCTCCGTCCATAAAGCGCTTCGTATGGTGCCATCCCGATGGTAGACTAATAGCTATTATTATACGCAAATTCTGCTAAGGATAAGTAATCTTCCCAACTTCCTCCAAAGTCCATAACACATGCCCTTAATAAATCCTCTAAAATTCGATTCGTTCTTTCAGATTGTCCATCAGTTTGCGGATGGAAAGCAGTACTAAAATTCAATTTTGTGCCCATAGCTAACTGCAAACTCCCCCAAAATTTTGAAGTGAACCGCGGATCACGGTCAGAGACAATCGACACTGGTACTCCATGCAATCGTACTACCTCATCGATGTACAATTTGGCCAATCGATCCATTGGATAATTCATTTTGATGGGTATAAATCGCGCTACTTTCGTCAGTCTATCGACTATGACCCACACAACTTCATGTTGTTTTGGACTTCTCGGTAATTCCATCACAAAATCCATTGTCACATGTTCTCATTTCCACTCTGGAATTTCCAACGGTTTTAATAATCCGGCTGGCCGCTGATGTTCAGACTTGGTCATTTGGCAAGTGAGACACTTCTTAACGAATTGCGCAATGGATCGTTTCATGCCCCTCCACCAAAAGCTACCTTTGAGGTCTCGGTACATTTTTGTTTCACCGGGATGTGTAGTATACGGTGTTATGAGCTTCTCTCATTATATCGTCCCTCAGCTCCTCCCCCTTGGGCACACAAATTCTATCTTTGAACATTAATGCCCCTTCATGGTTGTGGCAAAGTCCTTAGTCAGATTCTCTTTCACCTTATTGCTCATTAACTGGAGGAATCGATCATTTTTCTGAGCTTCAATTATTCGTTCTCTCAAAGTTGGCTGAACTATCATTGTAGCTAATATTGAGGTTGACTTTCCTGGGGTGACGATTGTCAATCTCATCTTATCAAATTCCTCAATCAAGCGTTCTTGTTGAGTGGGCAGCAAAGCTAACTGGCCTTCTTCTTTCCTGCTAAGTGCATCTGCCACCACATTAGCTTTTCCTGGGTGGTAAAGGATAGTGCAATCATAATCCTTTACCAATTCCAACCATCTTCTTTGACGCATGTTCAGTTCCTTTTGTGTGAAGAAATACTTCAGACTTTTATGGTCTGTGTAAATTTCACACTTCCCACCATACAAATGATGTCTCCAAATTTTCAGTGCATGTACGACAGCGGCTAACTCCAAGTCGTGTGTCGGATAATTCTGTTCGTGCACCTTCAGTTGACGTGATGCATAAGCTACAACCTTCCCATGTTGCATCAAAACACATCCCAATCCCGTCTTAGAGGCATCTGTGTAGATCACAAATCCTTCTGATCCTTCGGGCACTGTCAGGACTGGTGCGGTTGTTAGCTTTTTCTTTAATTCCTGAAAACTAGCTTCGCACTTGGCTGTCCACTCAAATTTCTCACTCTTCTTTGTAAGGTGCGTGAGAGGTTTTGCAATACGAGAAAAGTTTTGAATGAATCTTCAATAGTACCCTGCTAAACCAAGGAAACTACGAATTTCATTCACATTGGTTGGTACTTTCCAATTTAATACAGCCTCGACCTTAGCAGGATCAACCTCTATCCCCTGTGCTGTGATCACATGCCCCAGAAAGGCTACTCTATTGAGCCAAAATTCACACTTGCTGAACTTAGCGTACAACTTCTCTCGTCACAAAACTTCTAAAACTGCTCTCAAGTGTGCCTCATGTTGTCCTGCATCTTTCGAGTAAACCAAAATGTCATCAATGAATACGATGACAAATTTGTCCAGGTACTCATGGAACACACGGTTCATCAAATCCACGAATACTGCGGGTGCATTTGTGACACCGAATGGCATTACAGTAAACTCATAATGACCGTATCGGGTCCTAATTGCGATCTTGGGGATATCACTTTCCCTGACTTTGAGTTGGTGATACCCAGACCTGAGGTCGATCTTGGAAAATACACCCGCATTCTTCAGTTGATCAAAAAGATCTTCAATCCTTGGTAATGGGTATTTATTTTTTATTGTCAACCGATTGAGTTCTCGGTAATCAATGCACATTCTCATTGACCCATCTTTTTTCTTCACAAATAAAACTGGCGCTCATATTCTGTGACAGTATTGGTCCCTTGTCGGAGATTCATAAATTCTATCTCCTTTTGGTCTCTCAAAGCTTGTGGGAAGTAGCGATTGAGGACAATCTCTTTGAATTCCTCCCATCAAAGGGCACGTCTTGCCTCTGTTGTCATGGTCCTTTCATGAGATTTCCACCACTGTCCTGCATCCTCAGACAATTGGAACCTTGCACATGAAACTTTTTGCGCATCAGTCAGTTCCATATGTTCGAAGATCCTTTCGAGGTCGGCAATCCACTCTTCGATTGTTGCTGGCCCTTCTCTTCCATTAAATCTGGGTGGTTGGAATCGTCTGAATTGTTCTACCACTGGTTTCGTTCTCAAATTTTGTTCTTGGTTGTTCAGAGCCGGTGCAGGCTCCTCCTTGGACTCTAGGTCAAACGTTTTCTAAATACATCGACATGCATGAAAAATTATACATAGATATTTTCATTTGTTGATAAAAAAAAAAAAAGAGAAGGTTAATAAAAGTGAGCCCACAGTCAACACACATCCAAATCGTCTTCAGGTAACCATTTGAGATTTTTAAGACTTTATGAAAAGTTATATTAAAGAGATATTTATATTCAAATATTATGTCTATAAGATTTATGATTATGCATATTGATGTTGAGAAACGTCTATGAAATATGAAAAATGAGTATGAAAATGAGAAAAGGAATGCAAACGTCAATATGATAAACTGAAAATTATTTTTTTCCTTTTTATCATTTAAAAATATTTATTTACTACTTTAATTTGTAAAACATTGTTTCATTGATATTGCATGCATTATTTTAAATAAACCCCCTGAGATTGTGCGACTAAGTCCTGACCTAGAACTAGTTGTTTAGGATGGATCATGATGCAGCCCGCAGAGAGCAATATGAGATAGAGTATCGCGAGTGCTTCCAGAGGGGATGGGAGACTATGGGAGCCATCAGGTTTTCATTTAATGCGGAAAATCAACTTGCAACTAACAATATTATGAGAGGGGTCGATCGGTTGTAATTTCTAGTGATAAGAATTTTTAAGACCAAATTATCGAACCCAAAGGACTAGAGGTGAAGTGAAGCCACGAAATTGTACGTTTTCTAGAATTATAGAGGCTAGTCGAGTTGCAATATGTAAAACACGAATTAAACTAATCAAATTCAACAAGAAATTAAACTACGCAATTAACAACGAAATACCATGTGGGAGAGAGTAGTGCTCGGGTGTAAAACACCAAAGACTCGTCAACTATGGCAGCATACAATTGGGGATTCAATTACAAGGGTTGACGATAGGTGATATCTAACAAAAGTTCACACACAATCGTACTTGGTAAGCCTAGGATATGCATGATCAATTAACCACATAAGATTGTTAGAAACAACACTCTAACGCCCCTCACTAGTCACAAGGAATCAAATCAAGCAATTAATGTACTCAATTGCAGGTTCTAGTGAAATTAACCAAGTATCCTTGCGTTAATCCAATATTTGATATCAATCACACAATTAAAATCTAACACCCTAGCCAATAATTCAATTACCCAAATATCTTTGCCATAATTAATTCATCAAGCAAGGGATCAAGACATAATCAAACATTTAATTCATGCAAAGCGCAAGAGAGTAATCAATCAACCCCACAATCGAAACACCCAATCATATTAACACCATAATTAACTCATCTAAGGGTCATTACACCCAAACATAATAAAATTTAGCCAAGCATAAATTTAAACAATAAACCCATGTAAATCAAAATTAGGGAAAACATGATCAAAATGAAATTAAATCAATAGATTAATGAAATAAGGAGGGATGTCTCCTTATAAATGTGCAATACACTTGATTGTATGAAAATAACTTCTATCTTGCAAGATATTGAAATTAAATTCAAGATTGAACACCTATTCTATGTGTGTGTAAAGTGTAATTAATCTAATGAAAGAGGTATAAAGTGTGGAGAACGTGTGGAAAATAGAGAGAACACCTTAAAAACCCTAAAACTATTGATTCCTTCCTTCGTTCCCTACAGCTGCGTGTCAATTCTCTGCTATCTTTTTTTTTCTACGTCAATAGGTGATAAAAGGTGAAGGAGATGAGTTTGGGGCAAGCCTCGAGTCGAGCTCCTCAGCCTCGACTAGAGCTCGAGAAAAATGCGAACACGATTTTTGCAACTAAGTCACCTCGACTCGTGCTTTAGCAGCTGGACTCGAGCTTGTACCCTGCCTCGACTTGAGGTGATTGGGATCGACTCGAGCTAGCTCTAACTTAGCCAAATTTTCGATCCTTACTTGTAGCTCGACTCGAGCTTACCCGGGCTCGACCAGTGATCGAGTCCAGGGATTTTTGTGGACCCGACGAGCACTCCCGGCCCCTATTTTTACCTGACGTATCCGTCTCATCTCCATATAGATCTCGGTATGTTTCGTTTGGTCTAATTCCGCTGAAAACCCTGGAAACGAGACAAAACACTTTGCAAAACATTAAATTCCCAAGTAGTAATATCATTAGTGTAAACAAGTGATACTCTATACCTTTAAGCACAATCACTAATACTTTTCATAAAAAATATGCAATTAAATCCTCAAAATTCATACAATAATTCACTCTAATCAGGGGTTCGGCAGGACAAGATCCCAAGTATCATTCTTGAGAAGAGTATTGAACTCAGCAGACATAGCATTACGCCAACGGACATCAGTCGTAGCCTGAGTAACAGAAGAAGGCTCAATAATTGACCTAAGTGTAGAAGTGAGACAATACCTCGGATTTGTTTTATGGATGTTGTTGCGAGATCTTGTGGTCATAGAATGAGTAGATCTCGGTGCAACCAGATCAGGCACCAGCGAAGGATCGTGCATAGGGGTAGCTGGCGGTACATGAGTCAGACTTTCTTGTGCATTCAACCGGAGGAGTAGTAGGTATAGAGGACGAGGAAGGTGGTTCTTGGGAAGGTTAGGTAGAGGGCGGAGTAGATGACACAAAAGGAAAGGAGTGTTTAACAAACTAAACGTGGTGAGAGGTGTAGAGTTTATTGGTGGAAGGATCGAGACATAGGTAGGCTCTTTGAGTGGAGGAGTATCCAACAAAGATACAGGGTGTTGATCGATTTTCAAGTTTGTGGGATGCATAAGGGCGTAGACAAGGATAGCAGCGACAACCAAACACCCAGAGTTTAAGGATATTTGGAGCATGCTTGAGGAGTTTTTCAAAGGAAGAAATCATGGATAGGTTAAGTTTAGGAAGACGATTAATGATATAGACTGTTGTAGACAAGCCATATGACCAATATGTTAGAGGCATTGAAGCTTTGTGAAGTAAAGCTAAGCCGGTATCAACAATATGCCGATGTCTACATTCGGATATGTCATTGTGTTCAGGGGTATGGGGGGAGTGGTGAGGTGAGTAATGCCTTGAGATGTTAGGAAGGATCGTAGAGCAATAGATTCTCCACCATTGTCAGTGTAAAGGGTTATGATCTTTGATTTGAAGAAGTTTTCAACCAAGGCCTTAAAGGTTTATAATACAAGATTGAATACAAGAATACTCCAATATAGAATCTAGATGGATTCCGGGTTATAGATCCGACAGATAATTAGCTGGGAAATGTGATGGCCGATAAAAAATGGCTCTCACCGGAGCACTTTTTGGTTTTAAATCACAAAATTTCCTTCTTTCAAAATAATGATGGCTGGGTCTTTGATGGATTTGCAATTAATTATCCAAATATTTGCTCGGATATTATTGGGATTAAAATTGTGTCCACAACTGTTGATTCTTTAGCTAGGACCAAGGATAGAATTACTTCTAAAGCAGCTTTTATCTTTGTCGACACAACTTCCTGGAGGTTAATTGGGGATCATGGATTTGGGCTGCTCACATACCTTCTACGCGTTCCACGCTGGTGTGGAAAATAATTTGAGCAAAGTTACCGACTTGGGACACCGTTGAGTTGTGGGGCACTGCTGGCCCTTCACGTTGCGTCTTCTGCCTTCAAAGCTCAGAAACTAGGGATCACATTTTTAGCTTCTGTTCATTTGCATGATCGACGATCGATATTATCTCGAGTACGTTTGAAATCCAGGTTGATACCTCATTTAGCTTTCATGACACTCTTTTGCAGATTATGAAGGTCAAATTTAGGGGGCGCTTGGTTGTAAATTCTTCAATGGAAATGAGAATGAAATATATTTTTCCACTATGCCACTAGAATATTAGAGGTAGAATTGCTTCAATGATGATTACATCACAAGTGTTGAGCTCCAAATTTGGAAAAATATGAAACAAAAGAAAGTTGTAGTGATGGTGGAGGGGAATGATTGAGGAGAAACCATTGTAGGAGGGGAAAAGGTTAATCAAAATTAGGTAATGATTACCTTATTTAGGAGAGAAAGTTGTAATATTGATCATTTTTTATTCTCATTAATCACCATATTTGCCTTATATTTATTTTCATTTATATTCCCATTGAGGAATTTTCAACCAAGCGCCCCCTTACTACTAGATTACACAATATTTGGAAACTCACTTGGTCTACCTTTTATTGGATGCTATGGAACTCACGTAACACGACATATTTCAAAGATGAAACCCCAAGAATAGTTGTATTTGCTTAATGGCTTTGGTTATTTGTTCGTGAGGTTAATTATGAAGAACTATTTTTGCCCGTAACCATGCTTCGCATGGTGATTAATATTATTTTTCTCCAACAACTCGTAAGTTTTTTCTGGATAATTTTGCAACAAATATTATTCTACATGTTGATAATGTGTACTAAATAATTGATATAAATAAGAAATTAAATTTGTTTACATTAAGTCGATTACAATACAATAATTTTCAATAAATATATATTTATCAATATAAATTTATTCAAAAGATTACATTATTTTACACATTTCTAATCTACACACAACTCTTACTAACTTTGATCCAAATTTAGGTCATTCTTGTAATATATATATATATATATATATATATATATATATATATATATATATATGAGTTTGCAACACATGAAATTGAGGAACTTCTCTCACCGGAAGACATAACAACGTTTTAATTTTCATGGCCACACACATAATATGTTGATAATGCGTACTAAATAATTGGTTTCTGCAAATGTATTCGTACAGATATGGAGTTAGATTGCAGACATCAATAGTGGATGAGGAATACATTATATAGGGATCAAATTGCACCAATCAAGCAATTAATTGCAACAATCAAGCAATTAATTGATTGATTAATGACACTCATAAATAAACTTATTATTAAAATTCTAAATAAACAAAAAAAAAAATCTTCCTAAAATAAATATACGGCCAAAATTAAATCAAGAGATTATGATCAATGGTCTCAAATGTTTCCCGCCCATTTCCAGAAAGGAAATCCATTAGTGTATTATATATTTATAGTTAGATTGGGATGCAACATTAATTTGGCAGCTGAGCTTAGTTGCATGCATGCATTAGAAATGAATTATATGGCCATAAAATCAAGTCGTGCTATTTCGGTGAGGTGGATTCCGCCACCGGAGGGATTTATTAAAATTAATTCTAATGACAGTGTGTTGCATTGTAACATTCAAGGAGGAGCTGTGTATAGAAATTCAATAGGATTCGTGGAAGCGGCTTTTGTTAGAAAAATGGGAAAAGGCGAAGCATATGAAGTGGAATTATGTGTTGCCATTGAGGGAGTTTCTGCAACAATTATGAAAGGTTGCAGGAAGATTTTCTTAAAATCGAACTTTGCATATGTGGTCTCCTTTTTTCAGAAGGAGGATGTGGTGATCTCTTGGAGATTTCGATCTACTTGGGACTAGTTGCAATAAATGTTGTCTGATTTGGAGTTCAAGGTGGAGCATATTTTTAGAGAAGGCAATTTTGTCGTGGATGTCTTATCCACCTTTTAGAATTTCGACAACTACATTTGGTGGAAATAAGTCGCTGGAGTTCATCAAAGTGTTAGCTTCTAATGATGGGCATATGGAATATTTCAGGATTTCTTGACTTATTTGTTTAGAGAAAATTTCCTTTCCTCGATTAAAGGTTTTCCTAAAGAGGATTTTACTTTAATAAGGTTTTTAGTGGGGGTTCCGACCTCTGGATCGACGAGTGATCTGATAATTTTTTTAGATTTTTTTAATAAAACAACTAATTGTGTTATCTTTTCTCCCTATTTCTGTATATCCTACAATAAATTTTGTTGTCTCAATGGTGAAGTGAGAGAGTTTATCTCCTTTTCTTGAGAGACGCAATTTCGACACAGCCTGCAGTTGGTTCCCTGCTTATTTTTTTTCCAAATCTTATTCAATTTTCCTTTTTTTTTTTTTCCATTCAATTTTTGTCTTTTGAGGCACATCAATTAGTGATTTTATTGTTTTTATAGAATTAATTTTCGAATCATTTTCAAATTTTCTTCTCAAAAAAAGCAAATGTATGAAAAAAAAATTAAATTATTGATTAAAGCATACAAGATATTAACTACATTTTTTCTACCACTCAAAATTTGTCATTAAAATTCAACATTCCTGTACCAAATTTATAATCTGATTAGTGTTTTCAAGATTTTATACATTTATATTTAAAAGAACTATGTTATATAAATTATTAAAATATTGAAATATCTTATAACACTTTAATAAAGAAAATTTAAGACATTCATCGTCCAAATAATAAAATAAATAAAAGTTAAAATTTGGACCCAGGTATGTTTTATCCCGAAGGCCCCCGACCGTTCAATGAAATTGATAGCCTAGTTGACTTCAGAATCGAATGAATGATTGAGCAAAAATGCGGACTGAATTTGAGACGCTCCAGAATATGTAAGATGAATTCCCAGTGCATTGTGTTGAATGCTTTTCGAATATCCACTTTGACCGCCATATTACCCCCTTCTTTATTCAAGCATTGAATGCTCTCGAAATAATGATGTATGTTTTTTCCAGGTATGAACCCATACAGGGATTTGGATAGAATTCGTGACAACTTTTTTTTTTTTCGTGACAACTTAGGACCATTTCTCATTGAAATGATTTTAGTAAAAATCTTAATAATGAAATTATCCGGGACAATTGGACTAAAGTCCAGCAACCCGTAGGAATCGGTGAAAGAGTGCCGTGTTTGTGTCCCCAAAACCCAATAGACAAAAACTTGTATGAGACCGTCTCATGCATGAGACCTAATCATTTTTTAATAAATTGTTATCATTTTTTTAGAAAGTGATACAAATTAGTATAAGAGTGATAACAATTTATGAAAAAGTGATAACAATTTATTAAAAATTAACTTCATCTCATGTCCGTCTCATGCATGAGACGGTCTCACACAAGAGTGTCCATCCCAATATGGTTTCAGGGAGTAATATTATTTCGGTTTATAGTAATATTAAGACAAAAACTTGTGTGAGACCGTCTCACGCATTTCATTTCGTGAGACGGAGTCACTTTTTAATAAATTGTTATCACTTTTTTAAAAAGTGATACAAATTGATATAAAAGTGATAAAAAATTTAAAAGTGATACACTTCAAATTATAAGTGATAATAATTTATTAAAAAGTGATAACAATTTATTGAAAAGTGAATCCGTCTCACTAAATGAGATCCGTGAGACGGTCTCACAAAAGACTTACTCCTAATATTAATTGGGCCCCTTCAGAAACCGAGCGCGACTGAGCAAGGCACCTTACTTGTAAATTGTGTAAGATGTGTCTTTAATTTTGTGCATATTCAATTAAAACGTTTCATTCATTTTTATTTAATTTTACAAACATCCGGTAAAACCTTTATAAATTGAAATTGTTGGGCCCGAAAAAATTTATTATTTTAGAAAAATATTAATTTATCTTTAAATTATTAATTTATAGAGTGTTAATATTTTTTATAAAACAGACTGCATTTAATCAATATATATTATATTAATTGAACTATTAGTATTATAAATATATTCATCAAACATAACATAATAATTTATAGTAATCATTGTTAAGAATAATGTAGAGGATGACGGTGAGGATGGTACAATACCTTTGGAATTAGTTACGAGAAAGAAATATTTCGAGCATCCAAAACGCTTTATAAATTTTTTGGTGTAATTTAAAAATAAAACACCAAAACTATTGGATGAGATATTGATGGAACAACTAATTTATTCTTATTTTACTAAATTGTCTTAGTTATTTTGTAATTTGAATAAATTATTAATTTATCATATTGATGGATCACTAATTTATATAGGAGTTTTTTGAAAAATTATTATTTTATTATGTTAATAAATTGGTAAATTTTTTAAGACAAAGTCTATTGTGAACAAGGGTTCACGATGAAACTTGATCATTTACTAAATGATATTAGTTGTAATAACTGAACGATATTACCTATATTACTAAAAGGTTTCAGTTTGATAACTGAAAAGTATGTCCTATATTGCTAAAGAGTATCAGTCGTGATAACTGAAAAATATTTTAATATTATTAAAGAGTATCGATCATGATAACAGAAGAATATTACCTATATTACTAAAAGTATTAATCGGAATAACTGAAAAATAAATTGATCTATTTTTTAATATGTATCAAGTTTCATCGTGAAACTTGGTTAACAGTACACACATTCATTTTTTAATTGATTCAAGTAAGAACCTAGAAAAATTATTATTTCAGAGAATTTATTAAATTATAAAGTTCACTATATATTAAATTGAGCTAAAATTGAGCAGTGCTTTAGTGGGTGGTATTATTTAATCCTCTTTTTGCTGGCGTGTTTCCGCAGCTTCTATGCAACGATAATGTAAGGAATAAAATTTGATTAAGCAAATGACAGTGCATAAGCAAAAATTATAGCTAGAAGCCGCCATAATTGCCTTTATGCCCAATTCACCCCAATAACGCTTTTCCCCTTGCATTTTCAATTCTCTGTAGCATTCCTTCTTCGCAACATAGATCTATTCACTTGTGTTGCTTTCTATAATTCATTGTTTTTTCTTTTTTCCCACAACGAACTGCCAATTTCTCCCCTGGATTTCGTCGATAAGGTAAGTTTCTCCCTAATTGCGCTCAATTTACTTTGTTTTTCCTAATTGAAACTCGTAATTGCTTAACCCTGAAGCGATAATATTGCTTGCGTGGTGACTAACATGAAACCCATTTCAAATTCCGAAGTTTGCAGGATAATTCTTTGTGTTCAACTCCTATTACTCATTTTATCGAACAGTTCGTGATCGACATTTATTTATTGCTTTTCTTTCAGTCGTTGCTCGGGAATTTATGCCCTTTTGTTGGGGTTGAGGTTTTTATGAGTTTTTTCGTGGAGTTTGGCCAAAGTATATTTGTTGAAGTTACTGCAATCCAGCCGAAGGGCGATGAACTGAATTCTTGTATTTGAGGTTTGTATTGAGTATTTGTTATGCGGAACTATTTGCTGCTCTGACTTCCGATTTTGTTTCTGCTTGCTTTCTTGTAAATTGCTCATGGTATTGTTATCTTCTTAGATTTTCAGGGTGGTGTGTGATTTAACTCTTGGCCAAAATGGGGCCAATATACTACATACTGATAGCATTGCCTTGTACTGTTGGGGCAATGGCATTGGCAATTCAACACATTTACAACCATCTCTTGAATTATACTGAGCCCACATATCAGAGATACATTGTCCGCATCATCTTCATGGTTCCTGTAAGTATTTGATACTCTGGCTTTGATATTCTTGTCAGTATTGTGATCACGAGCTAACTTTGTACACAGTTGAAATTTTTATGTATTACAATGTTCTCAGTTTAAATCCTTACTAATTTATGTTCATTTGCTTACATGTTTTAGTTAATTCTTTGAATTTTATCAGCTGCTTTATTTAGTGTGCTATAAAGGAATGCTAATTTATACACTGAAGGTTTGTTTAAAGGTGTGCAGACCCTTCTGGTTGTCTTAAAAGGAATATTTTGGAACTTGGATGGAATATGATACTGTGGAGTTTTCTGAGTTTATCTTAGGAAAGATTAAGCAAGAGACTACTTCCTCTCAAAGACTTATGCAACTGATTAAGACACTAATCCTTTAAAAAAATTATGTGAGATATCAGAAAGGTTTAATAAAATAAATGTTGTCAATCTAATCTCTTAAAGCTCTTGAGCGCACACACACAAACACATATAGATATATATGTATAATTACATGTGTACAGTTTTGATTAGAAAATATATCGTTAATTGGTATTTGTATTGATAAGGTTGATAGCTTGTATCGTCGAACTAAACATTCATTTTGGTATCTACATATAGTACATTGCTTCAATCTACTTATAAGTGTATTCTTATCATCTTTAAATTGTTTCATCGACAGGTTTATGCGTTGATGTCTTTCTTGTCCTTGGTCCTGAATAAAAGTGCAATTTACTTCAATTCAATCAGAGAAGTGTAAGTATGGTCAGTTGGTCACCACAATTTTTTACTTTTTTGAAAAATTTGAAGTAATCCATATAACACAATGCTGTTCCAAAATATGTCTAGTAGTGCAGCACTGCAGCCTTTTGCAGTTATGGATATCATCTGTTTTCCTTTTTTACATTACTGTGGAGAAAAATCATGTATGATAGTTTACAAATCCAGTATATTTGTCACCAGCAATATATCTAATACCGGCATGCTTGTGTGAGATCAAAGATAAGTGTTAAACCCAGACATCTATGTTATTCTTATTTAGTCAAGATTGGAAACCTCTAATAATATACAAATTTTTTCCATCTGCATGATGAAATTAAGGATTTTTTTGTTATGATTAACTATATAGTCCACTTAATCAACTCTTGCAGTTTGAGTCTTCATTTGTGGTAATATTGACACTATATGAATAACCACTAAATTGTGGGGGAACATGGCTGCCACTTTATGTATCTTTGATTTAAGTAACTCCAGAACAGGGTTACAGCTGTAGAATTCAGCTGTTTATTACCTGTACTCCTACAAGACATATAATTCTTTTAATAGCTTTCTGAACTATTCACAATTTTACCAGCGTGTATACTCTTTGTTACCTTATCCTAACCAGTAAGAACATGACTTGTGTGAAAAAATGTGATATTTTTGCCAACACATGTTTTTTGAGGGAGAAACATGTTTTTTCCACATTCTGACTGACTTGTTCTCCTCAAAACTTGGAGGTATCATTAGCAAAAGGGGTATGTCATTTGGGGAGTAATCGTTCAAGAGTGATATTGGTCTCTTTGGTTAGGAAGAAATACGAGAGTTTAAGGCTTTTAACGAGTTATGTGATTGAATGAAGTTTAGGTTGCTTGGTGGGAATCTAGTTATAAAGAGTGTAAAGCATTCGTTCTGCATGATATTGTAAGAGATTGGAGCAGTGCTCTTTAGATAGTATAATAACTATAGTTTGTTAGTATCATGGTAATTTCAATTAATAAAATTTTGTTTATTGCCATAAATGTGTAGTAGTGGCTACAAGAGTTTAAGTGCATGGCGTCACTGACACATCATAATGTTATTCTTGGATGCTTCTATTTTATTTAAGTTCACATTTAGCATGGTTTACAATCATTATAGAAAGGTGAGTGCATCAAGATGATTGGATTGTGTAAAATCTACTTAATACCTTGAAAAAAGTATTACATACACACACAGTGACTTTCCCCTTGAAGTTGTTTATGATTTCATATCTTTGCATATGCTAGGGGTGGAAAATTGTATGTGCCAGGCCGTTATTGGGCCGGCATGATAACCCAAACATGGACACAGCACATAAGCTTAACAGACCTAAATGCAAACCAGAACACTGCACTATAAACACGCAAAACTACAACATGACATGATTAACCCAATAATCAAATTTGTTACGTTTATGTATTACAACTTGTCTAACTCGTTAGGTCCGTTATATCTGGTAGGCTTATGTTACTAATTTAATTTTTTCCAAATATTTACTGTATCAAACACAAACTGTAGTAAATTAACACTACAAATAAAGTTTATAAACCTACATAAATACATTTAAAGAAGACATGAATAATTAATAAATTATCAGGCCTAATCGGGTTGGCCCAATTTCTAATTGTGTTTATTGGGTCAGCCAAATGATGCCTGAATCAATAAATTGTTGTGCCATGTTCGTGGTTGGTCAGTCATGTTCTTCAAATTTCCACCCATGCATATGCTCTATTTGCTCTTCCTAGAAGTTTTGATTTGATCTTCAGTTTGATTTATTCTAGATGACGCTTTATTTATTTTTGGTTCATTCCTTTTACATCAGTAACTTTTTTTTTTGACGGTTTTTACATCAGTAACTTGATGTTTCTGATAAATTAAATTCTCTGCAGATATGAAGCTTGGGTCATTTATAATTTCCTATCGCTATGCTTAGCATGGGTAGGTGGTCCAGGTGCTGTTGTGCTAAGTCTGTCTGGCAAAGTTCTGAAACAAAATTGGTGTTTAATGACATGCTGTTTCTCCCCAATTCCATTGGATGGGTGAGTAGTTGCATGTTAGTTAATATCTGTTTGGAAATCATATACATAAAGACAATATCTATATTGCTATTAGTCTTTAAATTAAAGGTAATGGTGTATTCCGATGAGTAAAATGCATTTCCTTATTTTTGTAGGGAACTGCAAGCAAAGTGTAGATGCAATGTAGATATTATATTCTTCAAAATCTTTGTTTACGAATTTAGTAATGTAATAAATGCCAGATGTTAGCCATTATATATATAACTCATCCAAAATATGCCTGCGTAAGATCGACAAGGCTATTGCAGTTAATATTTAGTGTGGAGTGTTGTACTATGGTGCTTTTCTTGTTTTCATCTTTTTAGGGTCTAAATGCAAGTTTTTAATACTCTAGTAGGATAATGTTCTTTAGCGGTGAAACTTACATACTACCACTTTAGTCAAGGCTCCTTTAATCTGATAGGTCATTAGCTCTAATAATTTAGAAGGATTTAGGCCTTGAAGTTCAACATTTTTTTCTTAACAATTGTGAGGATCTAAAATCGTTAAACAATTGGGTGATTCCTGATGGCATGATTATTTTTGTCATGCTGAGGGCTTTTAGGATGTACGGCAACAATTTGGGTCTATTGGTGCCTTTTTAATGGTTGAGGAGCTTGTGTTATTACACCAGGTCTTCTTTCTGTGTAACTATGGACAAATTGGATACTTGGTGAATTCTTAAAAATATGGTCTTCACGTCTTGTTTAGGTTCTGGAGAACTCTTCTTCTTAAGCAATCACATGAATATTCACATCCTAAATTACTTTGGTTGATGCCATGCAGGCGCTTTATACGAAGGTGCAAACAAGGGTGTTTGCAATTTGTGATCCTCAAGCCCATTCTAGTGGCAGTTACTTTTATACTGTACGCAAAAGGGAAATATGAAGATGGGAATTTCAGTCCTATGCAATCCTATCTGTACCTCACCATTATCTATACAGTCTCATACTCTGTGGCACTTTATGCCTTGGCCTTGTTTTATGTAGCCTGCAGAAATTTGCTTCAGCCATTCAATCCAGTACCCAAGTTTATCATAATCAAATCAGTTGTATTTCTTACGTACTGGCAGGTATGATGGTTGTTAAATATGCTAATAAACATACATAAGTGACATTGAAAGCTTACTTGTTTAATTTACAATATTAAGTGTTGCAGCTAATTTTGCATGATACTTTTCTATTTGTCATTATTTGTAATAAGAAAATGTATCATTTATTAATTCATGCTAGTTGCTTGTTGAGGCTAAAAAGTGTTCTATTTTTCATTGCTGACGATATTGTGATATTGACCGACTTACCAAATAACCTGGCATTGTTATATGATTACATTAAATACTACAAGTGTCTTAAATGAGTGTTATCTTTACGATTTGTAAGTACATCATCTAATAAGAGATGTATTAAACAATAATGCTGCATCAAGCTATTATTCAATTTCTTTTGTTGGAACTGCGTTCTAGTTTAATATGTTCCCTGGTATATAATCTAAACTCACCACAGATCTCAACAACCCAACCTTGTAGAATGTATAAGAATCTGACAGCCTCAATGATGGGATGAGCAGTTGTCTGAAATTAATTTGTGTCTGATGTAATCCAGAGACTTGGGAACATTAGCTTTTCATCTCATATCCAATTTTACTTTTGTTAATATTCATTCTGAACTTGTCTACTGCTAATTCATTTCTCAATACAACACATCAAGTGATGTGGATTGAACACGCTGCATCCATCATGGATCCCATTGTTTTTTTTTTCTTGTTAGTGATTTGGATTGAACATGGAGATAGTTACACTGCAATCTTGTGCTCTTGTTGGAGTAATTATGTGACATCTGTACACGGCTGTAGTATATGCCAACTACATCTGTAAGCGACCCTTTATTTATTTATTCTCATATATATTGTTTTTGTTTGTTTGGAATGTTTACTGGTTTTGTTTGCATCACTCTCTGTGTCGGACTATGAATTTTGTCGCATTGCTGTTAATATAAGCAGCGAATATGGCTATTATCTGGCCTATGTTATGTTTGATATCTTAATTGTGCTCATAACTAAACCTATTGGCTGGGAAGTTTAAATAAAGTTTTAAAAACATTTCTCTTGCAGGGTGTTTTGGTTTTTCTTGCTGCAAAATCTAGACTAATAAAAGATACAGAGGAAGCTGCAGAATTTCAAAATTTTATAATTTGTGTTGAGATGTTGATTGCTGCAGTTGGTCATCTATATGCTTTTCCATACAAAGAGTATGCTGGTGCAAATATCGGCCCAAATCGTGGCTTAACAGCAAGCCTTGCACATGCTTTGAAATTGAATGACTTTTACCACGACACTGTACATCAGGTATAAATTACTCATCAAATCATTTGGTTACTCTTCTGAAGTTCAATTTGTGTTTTTCAATTCATATGTTTATGGAAAAGTCTTCTGTAAACGAGTTTTACCGTGCAATTAATTTGTATTTTGTGTACTTTTAAACAGTATTAGTTGTTAAACTGTAAAGTGATAGTTGTGAAACAGTACGGTAAAACTATTTTACATAAGACCCAACTCTATGTTTAATCTGGATAAAGTGATAGTTGTGAAACAGTACGGTAAAACTATTTTACACAAGACCCAACTCTGTTTAATCAGGGGTCCTTACTGGAATTCCCAGTACATTTTCATAATTCGAGATTCTCATCCCATGCGTATATAATTTCACAGTTTGCACCGACGTATCATGATTACGTGCTCTACAACCACGGTGATGGGGAGGAAGGAACTACGAAGTATAGGGCCCGCACTTTTGTTCCGACTGGCCCAGAAATGGATACAGTCAGAAGAAACAAACACCTGTTTGGGAACAAGCTGGATGATGTGCAGTTATCCAATTTATCAACTTCAGCTGGTACAACTCAAAATTCAGGTGGGGATCAAGGGACGACGAAATCGGAGGCACCAACCTCTGCATTGCTGAGCAATGCATCACATCCTGCTTCTTTGCCTTATGACCTTTCTCTCATTGACCTAGACATTTCTAGTTATCCAACCAAAGAACCTGCTGCTAATGAAGCTGGGAAAAGGTCACGTGTATGAATTTGTTGTGAATCAATGTGTGTTGTTATGTTCCATTTGTTCTGATATTAGGCAATTTTCTTTTGGTAGTTGAGTTTCTGACACTAGAATTTGTATATTTAGGTTCACACTTGTATGATATTTTCTTATAGATGCAAGGATGTCATTGTATCCATATTGAGGCTATGAATCTTTATGGAAAGAAATTAACTGGTTTGATTTGCTTTATATTACTGTTGAATCAAGGCAAAGTATTGTGTGAATTGTTTTAACGTGAAATTTATTTTGAGAGTATTAGTTTTTTTACTAAAGAGTATTAGTTGTTTCATTAAAGAGTATTAGTTGTAAATCAGTTTTACGGTGAAATTTGTTCACATGCTACCAACTCTTGAATCAATTTTTAGAGCATTTCCAACCATCCTCTAATAATTTGCACACTTTTGTTAATTACTCCCTTCATCCCACAATAATTTAGACACTTTTGTTATTAGTTCGTCCCATATTAATTTGCACTCCCTAAAATGGAAATATCACATAATATTAACACCCTCATAATATCATTTAAATATAAAAAATGTTACTCTTGTTTTATTCCACTTTATTTTTTCTCTTATACTTTATCTCATTGAATCATCGAAAATGCTCTTACACTTTATTCTCTCATACACTATATACTCCAAAAAGTAACTTTTCTTAATTTTTGTCCTACAAATGGTGCAAATTTTTGTGGGACGGAGGAAGTACAATATTGTCTTTTTTTTTTTTTTTTTTTTTTTTTAATTTCTATTTTCCGAAATGATTATCGTACAAAATGCTTAAATTAATTACATATTAATGTATGTCGAAATGATGCGATCTTTTTCCTTGTACTTTTGTTTCCATTTTTGTATTAGGGTTTAAGCTTTAAATAAATAATATTTCATTTTTCCCATAATAGCTTTCACATTTTTATTTTTTTGTGTCTCATAATATCTTTCATACCCTTAAAATAGAAAACTCTCCATAAACTCTACTCTTATAATATCCACAAATTTTACACAAAATATCGTTATTTTTTGGCTCACACATATACACAATCCAACACATTTATTTACTTTATACATAAATTTTTGGGCTCACACATATGTACAATTCAACGCATCAAATTCTTATTCATTCTTTAACTTTCTTAATTTGTGTAGCTTCCTTATGAAAGCTTTTATGAATAGAATGAGTAAAATATAATGATTCACATATATAAATTAATATATAATGGATTCGAGTCACCATTTGTCCTATAAAAAATAATAATATTATAACTACACAAGATTACAACATTTAAATTATTTAACACGTAGTACTTCATTCAACACACTTTACATGGATGAATTAATGAAAACATAAATAACAACATAAATTGAACATTGATAGTAACAACATAGGATATTGATCGAATTGCGAAAATCCATTGAAGATCTGGCTAAATGGACCAGAACTTCCAGCAGCTGGGACTTGTTTAGTACTTCCTCCTATTAAAAATATATGATATTTTAGACTGATGTACAGATATTAAAAAAATTATTGACTTCCTCCAATACCCTTAATTAATAACTTTAGAATTCTACACAAAACTTTAAAGATCATTATTATCTAAGTTATTTTAAAAAAATTTAAGGGCAAATTGGGAAGAAATATCATTAATTAACATTGAAAAATGCAAAACGACATTTAAATTGCAAATATTGTGAATAATCAAAATGACATTGATGCGTAAAAACTGACCTGGGCCCGTTTCCCCACCTGGGTTCCACGTGGGTAAAGCCTTTACACAATGTAACCCCTAGCTCCCTTCTCACGAACGTACCTGCAAAACACGCCGGAGGGTTCTCCGGCGTAGGCACTCCGACGCTCAAGTCAAATTACCGGGAAACTCTCAAGAAAGTACGTAGGAAGTAGCTAAGTAAGAGTGATAGTTATTCGATACCGTTACCTCCCTTCTGAGAGTGTTATTTATACGTACTTGTGGAGTAATAACCGTTACCATGGTGTTAGGGCATTATCCCACACGTTCCCTCATGATGTCCTGCGTGGATATCTTCTCTCTCAAGAAAACTGATAGTGCTTACGTTTTCCCTCCCTAGACGGAGGTTGGACCCAGTCAATGAGGAATATGGGGAATATTCCTTGACTTGGGCCTTAATCTTCTCAACCGCTTGTTATCTTTTACATCTCTCGGTCTTATCAGGTAATTTGCCCGCGTGGGCCTGGTAAATACCCGTTTAAGGGATTCAAACCTCACCTGGGCCTTGCGACCCACCTGCAGTCAGGTTCGGGCCTCGCGGCCTTCCTGCAGTTAGGTTTGGGTCTCGTGGCCCACCTGCGTACAAGCCTGAGCCTCGGGCCCACACCTCATATTTTTTCCCCCTCTATTGAGGGTATTTGGTTACGTCATTGGGCCCTATTGGGCCGGATATCCTTGGGCCCTACGTGTAGTTGGGCCCGTCATTTTTACCCGCATCAACCACTCCCCCCTACTCCGGGGAGCAATCTCGGAGCTCCCTGGAGTAAGGAAGATTTGGAAATCCTCCCTACAGCTTTAGCTTTCCAGGATACATCCCCTCTCGCTGACTGTTGGAGTCTAGTGACTCTTTGGCTCCCTAGGCCGCCAGCTGTCGAGCATGTATCCGTTCTTCAGTTTCCGTACACTAATACACATCTCAATTAATTTCCTTCTTTATTTCAAATCAGTTCCGCTTCTTCTTCCTTTCCCTCATAATTCCTTTTCGCAAAATTTCTCCTCAGTCCAGGCTTCCTGCCATCGTCTACTCTCTCGTATTCCGCTCTTCTTCTTGAATCCAGGTAATTCCCTTCTTTATTTTCTTGTTTTATTTTCCCATATAGAATTTCGAGCAATGTCTGAGTCACATTCTTCCAAGACTCCCTCTCTCATCCGTAATTCCTCTCAAAGTTCTCATCACTCTCCTATTATGAACCCTCGCGAGAATCCTTCCCCCATATCTTCCTCCTCGCCCGAGGTGGATAGGGTTCGCTTCTGGGATTCTTTCGCGGGTTCTTCGAAACTTAAGGCAAAAGCCCTAAGCAGTTATTTCGACGATAACGTGATCTCTTCAGGTTACCACATATCTCTTCTTAGCTCAAGTGAGCGCCCAAATCTAACTTCTTCTCCCACTCTCGCGTTCTGGCATGCCCAGTTTGAAGCTGGGCTAAGGCTTCCTCCTTCTAAGTTTTTATGCCAAATCTCTGACCTTTACGGGGTTCCTGTTAACCAGTTCACCCCAAATGCAATTCGGATGATGATTTCCTTCTATATTCTCCTCAAGGGGAATGGGGGGAAACCATCAGCTGAGTTATTTTTCTCCCAGTATAACTGCAAACTACGGGTCCTTTCTACTACGTGAGTGGTAGGGTGAAAGGAAAGTGCTTGTTTCTTGGGAAAATCCTAAATATCAACAAAGAATGGAATGATCATTATGTTTTTGTCACCTCTGACCGTCCTTGGCCCTTTAAGTATCAGAAATGGATTTACAAAAATCCGTCTCCTCCAGCTCCTTCTAATCAGATTTCCTCTTCTGCTAATCGCCGGATAATTCACATGTTGAATGCCCATGTAAATGCTCATAAATATTTCAACTTACCCGAACTTTACTCCAACTCTTGTGTCCTTTCCCATTTTAAATTCAGCTCAGTGAGGATTCCCCTCGAACCGAATGATGGTACTGTCTTTTTGTTGCTTTCTGCATTTATGAATATGATCATATCTGATGTTGACTCATGTTGCTTTCCACTTCCAGAAATGTTTTGGTTGTCTAAGGTCCTAGAGGGTCCCGCTGACTCTTCTGATTCAGCGCCACCTCCTCCTGCCTCACAAACCGATGCTCAAGACGTGCTTCATTCATCTCCCGCCATAGATCCCATGGAAGATCCGGAAGTTGATGCCCCTCCCTTGAAGAGGTCGAAGACCAACAAGGGTAAAGCTTCAACTAGCCAGGGCTCGCTCCCCTTTAAAGACACATTCCTTCGTAAGTACCCAACCAGGCGCAGTCAAGGTCTCTCTTCTACCCTGATTGACGTCGATTCTTATTCCTCGGGTACTTCGGCCAGTAAGTTTTTTGGTGATTTGATATCTGCTGAAGATTGTGAGAGGCTCGTCAACCTCCCTCCTGATCAACAACAACACCAGGCTGCAGGTCATTTTGCACAGGTAATTTCTACCTTAGCATGCCCATTAGCGTGTACTTTTCAAGATAAGTGTTAACACAGGTTGTGCTCTTTGCGTTTCAGTTGGATATTCTATTATCCAGCTTGTGGAGCCCTTCCAACCTTCTCCCTTCATCTCAGTTCAAAGAATTGGAGGACTCCCTCCTCGCGGAGAAGAAGAAGGCCACTCTTGCCTCTCTTTGCATCAAGAAGATTAAGCCGAGCTGGCAAAGGCCCAGGCAGCGCGGGAGGCCGCAGAGAAGGAGATCAGTAATCTAGCCGTCCACTATGCTTTTCAGGAATCTCAGGTGCACGAGAAAGCCCTTGTGGTGGGAGTGAAATCCTTTCGTGATCACCTCTTTACTTCTGAATCAGGTCAGCAGTTTTTACACTCTCTGTGGGTCAACCTTAAGGATACTTATTTGCAGCATCCTAGTTCCTTGGGGGACATGGGTCCCTATATCAGACACTTCTACGAGTACGGCTTTAATGCCGCAATGCAGCATCAGGCCGACCCCTCCTTTACTGGTGAATTTGATAGAACCGGTCCTCTCCAAGCCATGCCCACCCCACTATGCTTCAAGGGGGATGCTACTCGCCTTATCGAGGAAGAGTGGTGGCTTCCGGTTATGAGTCAGACAGTCTCTCAATTTCTGAAGGCTGAAGTGACGTCTGCCACCCCTGCCTCTATGAAGCAGCCTTTATGCCCCCTCGCACTGGATGATCCCATTTCTCGGGAGGAGGCTTGCTTGAAGTAGGCTATGGAGACAGAAGTGAACCAGGATGCTGCTGTCGCCGAAGCAGAAGGACCCCAGAACTCCCCCTAATAATCTCATTTTAAAACAACCTTTCTTGATGTAACAGACAATTTAATTTTTGTTGTTTTATGTGCTGGTTTAGCACTCAAATTCTGTTCTCCCCTCTGTTGGGAGCTTTATTTTCTAAACTCTGTTGCCCCCTTGCTGGGGGCTCTTTTTGTGATGAATCGGTACATCCTCCTCCCTTGCCGGGAGTTGATTTTTATGCATGTTGCTTGCCCTCCCTTGCTGGGAGTTATTTTCTTGCTTAACATAGCTTATGTCCTCCCTTGCCGGGATTTGCATGTTTTTTATCTGCACTTTTCGTGTCCAATTTCTGCTGCATGCATGTTCTCACACTGCTTAGCCTCTAAGCTGCTAGCTTGCATGCATGACTTAGGTGCTAGGAATCTCTTTCCCAACTATAGCTTGAATGTCTGCTTTCTCTCATAAGTTGGTAACCCATTTGCTTGAATCCCCTTTTTCCTTCTTAGGAGTTTATGCCTTAGGTTCCCAGATTTTTCCTTGACTTCGTATTCTAGGAGTTTCTCTAGATAGCTTTTCTAGGCTCCAGGTTATCCTATCTTTAGGCTTAACATAGTTTTCTTTCGAAAAAACTGGTTAAATCCCTTCTTCTCAAATTTAGGTAAGTTCAACCTATTTTTGTAGGTTCAACGTGACATTTTCGAAGCTTTCTTAGCTTCCTTTTTAGTTAACCAAACCCTTTCTGCAGGTTTATGTTAATCAACACCTTTTCACAGGCTTAACTTAGCTTTCTCTTAGGAGACCTTTTTCAAGTAAAAACCTGGTTAAGGGCCCTCCTTTAGCTTGTCCTTGGCTTTTTCTTAGCCATGGTCCAGATCCTTCTTTCGTGGGCCAGCTGGGGCTGTCCTTCCCGAGCCGGTACTAGTGCAATCGGTCTCATTGGTGTATGTTCACCAGTCATGATGTCTTTCTTTCAAATGATGGAAAAGAAGTTGAAACTCACGTCTCAGCTCTCCTTCCCACAGACGGTGTCAATTGATGCGTAAAAACTGACCTGGGCCCATTTCCCCACCTGGGTTCCACGTGGGTAAAACCTTTACGCAATGTAACCCCTAGCTCCCTAAGGGAAGGTGGGGAAACGGGCTTGATAACCATTGTTGTAGGCGAACTCCACTAAGGGAAGTTGGGTTTCCCAACTTTCTTCAAGGTCGAAGGCACATGCTCTCAACATATCCTCCAAGATTCGAATGGTTCTCTCTGATTGTCCATCCGTTTGTGGGTGGTATGCAGTGCTAAAATTAAAAATTTGTTCCCAAAGCTTGTTGCAGACTTCTCCAAAATCTGGAAGTAAAACGAGGATCTCTGTCAAAAGCTATTGAGAGGGGTACTCCATGTAGTCTAACTATCCATTCTATGTACAGCTGTGCGAGTTTGTCCAGAGAATAAGTCATTCGGACAGGAATGAAATGTGCAGTCTTCGTGAGCCTATCCACGACAACTAGGGGTGGAAAAAAAATCGGATTTCGGGTACCCGATCCGACCCGATCGGATCGGATATTTTATATTTTTTCGGGTATCGGGTACCCGATTTCAGCCATATTCGGATATCGGGTATATCCGACATATCCGATCGGGTACCCGATAATTTTTTAATTTCAATTTTTTTTCCAATTTTTTCGAATTTTTTATTTCTAGTTTTTTTTTTCAGTTTCTTTTCCAATTTCAATTATATTAGTTATGTTAAATTGTTAGGATTTGATGTCATTCACTCATTTTACTTATTTCGTTGAAGATTTTAATTATATAGTTATGTTAAATTGTTAGGATTTGATGTCATTCACTCATTTTACTTATTTCGTTATTGATTTTTTTTTTATCGTTTTTAGATCTTAATTTTTTTTGGAGTAGGTTATATTATGTTTCACTAAAAACTCATAAATATGTAAGTAGATATATATTTTATTAAATTACAATATAAAAATGTCATGGAACTAAATAAAATATAAAAAAAAATAAAAAATTGGGTACCCGAAATTAGATACCCGAAATTTCCGGGTACCCGACAATCGGGTACCCGATTTTTCGGATCGGATTCGGATCTCAACAATAAATACCCGAAATTTTGGGTACCCGACTTCGGGTACCCGAACCCGATATACCCGATCCGAAACCCACCCCTAACGACAACCCAGATGGCGTCGTGATTTCTGACTGTCTTTGGAAGTCCTGTGACGAAGTCCATCATGATGTTTTCCCATTTCCATTCTGGCATCTCCAAAGGATGTAGCGATCCTGATGGTCGTTGGTGATCTGACTTAACCTGCTGACAAGTTAAACACCTTTTGGCAAAGTGAGCTATCGTTCGCTTCATGCCTCTCCACCAAAAATTTTCTCTTAGTCCTCTGTACATCTTTGTCTCTCCGGGATGTACGGTGTAAGGCGTGTTGTGCGCTTCTTTAAGGATCTCGTTTTTTAGATTCTCATCCTTAGGTACGCAAATTCTATTTTCGAACATCAGCGTCCCATCGATGCTCACGGTAAAACCCTTAATGGTTTCTTTTTCTACCCGCATTCTCAATCCTTTAAGAAATTTATCGCTCTTTTGTGCATTCCTGATTCTTTCCTTCAAGGTTGGTTGTAGTGAGAGTGCGTAAATCATTGCATCTGCACAACATTTGTTCGAAAAGCCCATGCTCAATTAGTAAAATTCTCTATGTAGCGGCTCTTGTGTGGTTGGCAAGGCATTGAGTGTTGCGCTATCTCTCCTACTTAAAGCGTCGGCCACCACATTTGCCTTCCCAGGGTGGTAATGGATTGTGCAATTGTAATCCTTTACCAACTCTAACCATCTCCTTTGGCGCATGTTTCACTCTTTCTGTGTGAAAAAGTATTTTAAGCTTTTGTGGTCCGTGTAGATTTCACACTTACTCCCATACAGGTAGTGTCTCCATATTTTTAGTGCATGAACCACAGCGGCTAGCTCCAAATCATACGTCGGATAGTTTTGCTCGTGTGTTTTGAGTTGTAGGGAAGCGTATGCAATAACCTTGCCGTGTTGCATAAGGACACATCCTAGTCCAGACAAGGATGCATCGGTGTAAATAACGAATCCCTCGGATCCATCCGGGATAGTTAACACCAGTGAAGAAGTTAATCTCCTCTTCAGTTCTTGGAAACTTTCCTCACAAGCGGGCGTCCAAATGAATTTCTCAGTCTTCTTTGTTAACTGAGTTAGAGCTTTCGCAATTCATGAAAAGTCTTGTATGAATCTCCGGTAATAGTCTGCTGATTGGAGTGTATAGGGTAAGAGTTATTAAGACCAATCAACAAAAATATCGAACCCAAGGGAGAAAGTATGCAAACGAGATACAAGGATAAGAGTTCTAAATGGCTAAAGTTGCAACAAGCTCTTGAACTAAATCACTACAAATTGCAAGAAATTATATGGCAAAATTATGCAAACAATTTATCAAACACCTAGAATGCAAGATCAAATAGACTAAAATCAATGGGGGAATTGGGTGCAAGGGATAATCTCCATCAAGGAATCCATGATTAACAAGCTATGATTGTATCCAAATGCAAATCAATCAAATTAGAAAGCATAAACCATCATGAAATTAATCACTCCATTAATATCACAATGCCTAATGTGAGTATCCTTAGTTCTTCCCATCTCTCAATGTAGAAGTCCCCAATTCATACAATCATGCAAAATTGAAACCCGATTAACACCTAATCACGTTAGCTCAACTCTCGCCTATTGCTAGGGTGATCAACCATTAATCAAAAGAGACAATTTTTCATGAAGCACAATTAAGAATCACAATTAGGGAGCAATCTAATTCAATTGATCACAATTATCAACAATCATAGCATGAGGCAATCACTTCATCCCTAATTTCAATTATCCCAAGCACAAAGCTATTAGCCCATGGTGCTACAAGCAAAAGCCATGGCTAGAATATTTAAGAAAGCAATTAACAATCTAATAACTACAAGCAATGAATTTAATAGAACAAAGGGTAAGAACATCACCAATTAAGCTTCAATAGGCAAAAATAAGAATGATTAATCTTCTACAATGCTTCAATACAACTTCAATTTTTCCCACTTCTCAGCTGCAAACTTCAAATTCAATCAATCAATCTACTAATCTAATGAACTAAATGTGGAATCTATCTCAATTCTAACAATCTAATGCAATTACAAGTGAATCCAAGCTACAAAATGTAAAATTCGCTCAAAGAAACTCCTAGAAACTGCTCTAAACTGCTAGAATGAATCCCTCCTCTGTTTTTGCTTCCAATGGCTTAAAAACTGAATTTTTTGGTTTTGGGCACTCCTCGAGTCGAGCTTCAGGCCCTCGAGTCGAGGCCTAAGAGTCGCTAACATGCTTCTTTAAAAATCTCTCCTGCCTCGAGTCGAGGCTTCGCCCTCGAGTTGAGGATTCTGCATTTTTCCTATCCCTCGACTCGAGGCTCCTCCCTCGAGTCAAGCTCGCTGTCATTTTGAAATTGTTTCCCTCCAGCATGAACCTCGAGTCGAGGTCTATGCACCCTCGACTTCAGCCCGAGACCAGGGAATTTTTATCGAGAAGGGCTCCGGGCCCGACCCCCATTTTCGTCCCGTATGTTCGTCTTTTCATTCTAAGAATACCAGTACTCTCAGTTTGGCAAAATTCCACCGATTTACCTGCAAAACGGGCGAAAAACATCAAAAGCTCACAAAATAATACTTTTTAGGCAAAAGAGTGATACTTTTCACATTTAGGCACAAAAATCACACTTTAGCTCACTTTTTGCACTAAAATTGGCCCTAAAAACATGTATCAATTCACTCCAATCACACCCCCAAGCTTGAATTGTTGCTCGTCCTCGAGCAACGTAGAAACTAAAAACAAAGGAGTGAATTGATTGCAATTATGTCACATGGCACCATAGACGAAAAATAAGACAATCGAACTCATCAATGATCACTTGTATCAATGGAACTATCCACTAGCCATCAAGATGAATCATGCTCAAACAAATGCTCAATCAAATACTCAACACATTGCTCCTTCCATGGAGTGTTTCACTCTTCACTCAAGTGTGTCAAGGTATAAAGCACTCAATCATCAAATTCATGAACAAGTACACCATACACTTGCCACAAGACTTAATCTCAATCAAAAATAAGAATGCTGTTCTTCGGCCTTCTCTTCCGCCATACCTTTCCTTTCTCGAGTGTTCCAATCTGACTTTGGTCGAGCTTTCACTTCTTAACTTTCGAATCGGACTGTAAATCAGAATTGTCTTTCTTCTCATACGAGATTTAGAAATTCGGAATCAACTCAATATGGAAAAGTTCTTTCATTTTGTAAGCGGAATCAATGGGATTAGATGATTTTGATTCTCTATCTTTTCTATCCTAATCTCATTCTTTTCTACATGATCTCTAATGAAATGATGTCCATGTCTATATGCTTACACCTAGAATGGCGAGATTGTATGTCATAGCTATTGCACTATTACTACTATCGTGAGTAAATAGGAGATGATGTTTGAATGTTATAGTCTCTAAGGGACTAATCCAGGAGTTGAGAGCACAACCACGCCATGTATCGGCCTCGGTTGTGGAGGTGGCATGCAGATCCGTTTCTTAGATAACCAAGAAATTAATTTGTTGCCCAAGAATTGACAAGTTCCTGGATTTCCTATCAATCTTGCATCCTCCAAAAATCCAATAGATTTCAAAGTTGTCAGTACCACAACCCAACTTGCAAAGTCCCCTTGAGATATTTAAGGATTTTCTTAGCGGTCTAGATGAGTTTTTGGGATTAGATTGAAATCTTGCACATACCCCAACTGCAAAGCTCCTTAGCATGAGATTTAGAAGGGATATATGAAAATGCATCCGTGGGTATCATCTCATCCGAATCCATAGAGAAGTTAGTTGCCATAGGTATTTTAAACTATAGTTATCCCAAACTTTCAATAAGCTCCTTAGCATATTTACTCGATTTGAAAAACCTATTTTTCGCAAGCCTAGAAAATATGTTAATTCACCCATCATTGACATTTCAAACCTATTTTTCACAGAGCACTTTGAATTCTTCACATAAATTCAGATTAGGTGAACCAAAAATAATGTCATCTACATAAATTTGAACCAACAAGATGTTACCATCTATTTTCTTTCTAAACAAAGTCCTATCTATCTTACCTTTTGAAAAACCATATGAAATCAAGAATTCAGATAAGGTATCATACCAAGCCCTGGGAGCTTGTTTCAGTCCATATAGGGCCTTATTGAGTTTATAGACCTTGTTATTGATCTTAAACCCAGGAGGCTGCTCCACATAGACTTCCTCAAGTAACACACCATTTAGGAATGCAGACTTGACATCCATGAAAGACTTTGAAAGATTTATAAGCAGCAAATGCCAAGAACAACCTTATTGCTTCTAACCTGGCAACTGGAGCATAGGTTTCATCATAGTCTATCCCTTCAGACTTTGAGTAACCTTGAGCTACCAATCTTGCCTTATTACGAACAATAACGTTGTTCTCATCTGTTTTATTCTTAAACCCCCATTTGGTGCCTATAATCTTTCTATGTAAGGGTCTTTCCACTAATTCCCAAATATTTTGCCTTTCAAACTGATGCAGTTCTTCCTGCATGGCAGTTATCCAGTTTGGATCTGATAAAGCCTCCTCAATAGACTTAGGCTCGAGAAGTGATACATAGCGGTGAGCAGGACTTTGAGAATCAACCATAGTTCGTGTAATCCGCACACTCTTGGATGGGTCCCCAATGATCTAGTCAGTTGGATGATAACTTCTCATCCTCTTGCCTATTTGAGTAGAAGGATCCTCATCTTGAGACTCAGCAGGCAACTCATCTGACTCTACCTGAGCTGACGTTCCCCCTTCATCTGCTGACCCTGGCTGACCAGCTGATGTCAAGGGTGTCTCCTGAGATGGAGTCTGGAGAGGGGTTGTCTGCTGATTTTCAGATGGGAATTCTTCTTCATCTGAATCAGAATCAAGACTAGGCAGATAAACAGTTTTATGTTTAGTTTTGGTTAGTTCAATTTTATCTAGATCATTTGTAATCTGATTCACTTTATCTGAGAAATAATGCATTTCATAAAAAACCACATGAGGAGTTTCCTCCACACAAAGAGTTTTCTTGTTGAAGACTCTGAATGCCTTGGAAGTGTTAGAATATCCCAAGAATATTCCATCAGCTGCCTTAGCATCAAAGGTCCTCAGCTTAGACTTCCCATTGTTATGGATGAAGCATTTACAACCAAAAGCCCGAAAATATGAGATTCTTGGAATCTTACCCTTCCAGATCTCATATGGAGTCTTACCCTTGTCTTTAACTAGCAAGCACCTATTCTGGGTATAGCAGACAGTATTGATGGCTTCAGCCAAGAACCTGTGAGGGGTTCCATACTCGGCTAACATGCTCCTGGCTGCTTCTTTCAAAGTTCTATTCCTTCTTTCAACTACTCCATTTTGTTGTGGAGTTCTTGCTGATGATGTCTCATGAACTATTCCACACTCATTAAAGAAGTTAGATAAACAAGAATTTAAAAATTCAGTGCCCTTATCACTCCTTATTTTAACAATATTAATACCTTTCTCATTTTGAATCTGTCTGAACAGATCAGGGATCTTGTTCACAGTCTCATTATTCTTGAAAAAAAATATAACCCAAATGTATCTAGAAAAGTCATCTACTACTACTACAAGAGTATATTTTTTTCCACTGAAGCTGAGAGGTGAAACAGGTCCAAACAGATCAAGATGAAGAAGTTGTAGAACTCTTTCAGATGAGGAGGTGTTAATACTTTTAAATGAGTGTCTGGGTTGTTTACCTTTTTGACATGCATCACATTTCAGATCAGTAGAACATAATTTCTCAGGTAACCCTCTAACAAGATTCTTTCTAGCTAGCTTACTAAGGGTCTTGAAGTTCAGATGACTAAGCCTCTTGTGCCATAGCCAGTTGAGGTCATCTCCACCCTTAGCTACCAGACAGGTATCTTTGGGACAACTATTAAAGTTGGCCACATAGACATTACCATGTCTGAAGCCAGTTAGAAGTACATTGTCTGAGGAGCTATCTATGATATCACACTTATCCTTAGAGAATTTTACAAGAAAACCTTTATCAAAAAGTTGGGAAATAGATAACAGATTATGTTTTAAACCTTCTACAAAATATACCTCAGATACCTGGACATCTCTGATAATCAAGGTACCTACTCCCTTAGTCTGTCCACAATTGTTGTCTCCAAAAAGTGCTCTAGGACCATCAATGTTTTAGAAATTTGATAGTAGCTTCTTGTTACAAGTCATATGCTGTGAACAACCACTGTCTATGTACCATATTGAAGCTAGAATCTTCTCCTTGAGTGATAGTCCCTGTGAATCCTATAAAACAAATTAGGTATGAGGTACCCTAGTGATCTTGCGTCCTAGAAGGTCAATAATCACTTTGGGTAACCAAACAAAAATCTCATTATCAAATAGTAAATCAGACTTGGTCTGTCTACCAAATCTATCTACAATCATATCACTTTTAAATGATAATTTGTTGTATTCAGATTTAGTGATTTTCTTGAACTTCGGAAAAGTGGGATATCATCTACTTCTCCCATCAAAAGAACTATAAGAATTTCTTCTTATCATAGTTCTTGGAACTTTCTTAGTCTGAAATGGAGTCCTCAGCTGAATTTTTGTTTTCAGACTGGGAGATGCAGTCCTTATCTGACTAAGTGGTTTCCAAGGACCAATTTTAATCTCTTTTGAGGTTTCAGATGCCTTCACAAATTTCCTAGGATCTGATTTATTATTTCTATCATAACCAAGACCTGTCTTATCATGAGATTTTTGTGAAGTACTAAAGATGTGATCTATTACTGATTGTGAGTTATTAAGTTGACTTATTTTGAAGACAAGCTTCTCATTGTCTTTCTTAATTAACTCATTCTCAGCACAAACCATCTCAAATTTGTCTTTTAAAGATTTCAATTCATTTTCTAATCTTTTAGACAAGCTGGCTGATGTACTAGTCTCAGCCTGAGGTAAACATTCCCCCTTGAATGTTTCCTCAGACTCAGAGTAGTTCATAATCTGCTTGTCTTTAACTAGAATCTGAATCTCATCTTTTAAAGTTAAATTTTCTGTCTCTAGCTGTTTATAAGCAGGCAAGGACATCTTTAGGTCTTTCAATAATCCTTGAATATCAGTTTGATCATTATCTGAAACAGATTTATAAGAATCATTAGCAGAAGAAGAATAATAGACTACCTCTTTGGCCATAAGACAAATTTCATCGTCTGATCCAAAATCAGATGAAGATGATAATGATTTTCTTGATTCTTTTTCCTCAGCCAGAAGAGCTCTTTGATCTGCAAATCTCCTATATCTCTTCTTTCTTTTCTCTTCTCGTTCCTTAGGAGTCAGCTGAAGACAATCATAGTTGAAGTGTCCTGGCTTGTTACAGGTGTAACAAGTGTCACTCCTATCTGATTTAGGACTGGTAGGATTTCTTTTTGTAGGTGATCTGAACCTCCTTGTCTGGCTCCTACTTTTATCATCATCTGTAGAATCATCTTCCTTTCTTCTTGACTTTGATCTGGATCTATCCTTTCCTGCAAACCTCAGTTTATTACGCTTATATTTCATTCTTAATTTGTCATAACATTTTGGTGAGCAAAGCCATCTGCTCCTTCAGAGATAAGTCAGCTCCTACTGATTCAGCTGCCATCTTGTCTTCCTTGTTGACAAAGGCAACAGACTTAGATGAGGTGCTTGACTCCATCTCATCTTCCTCATCTTTTATCTGAATATCATACTCCAAAGCTTTAAGATGAGAACATAAAGTATGATGAGTAATAAATGATAAATTTTGGGTTGCTTTAAGGATATTAGACTTTTCTCTCCATCTATCTTATTATTGATCTCCTTCTCAGAATAGTTCTTTCCTAAATCAGCTGCTTTGTTGAGGAGATTTGTTAATCTCACATCTAGCTGATCCACTATTTCATTTTCCTTCATCTTGAAAGTGTAAAAAACACGTAACACAGACTGCAGCTTATTCTCTTTCACTTGGTCAGAACCTTCACACACATTTGCAAGTGTCTACCACATCTCCTTAGCTGATTTGCATCTTTTGACTTTTTCAATCCAATCTTTGCTAAGAGTTTCTATGATTTCAGTCCTGGCTACCTGATCTAAGTTGTATATTTTCCTCTCATCACTTGTCAGCTCAGAACTTTTTGTTTCCTGTCTGGCTCTGGTTTCAGCAGACTCAGTGCCATTACTGGTTCCTCCATGATAAAATTTAATAGGTCCCGCTTCAAGAACCTCCTCCATCCTATCATGGATTGCTTTGAGATGGTTTTCCATCCTAAATTTCCAATAGTGATATTCTTCAATTGAAAATTTAGGTAAGCTCCGTGACTTCTTACTCTTACCAAATGACATGATGAGACAAGAAAACAACAACTTATACAATCTAGTTAGTGGCAGAGTTAGTGAAATTAAGAAGATGAAGATAATCAAGAACTAATTTCAGAATCTTGGTTAAGACCTAAAATCAATATCAGAACAACTTCACACTGCTCTGATACCACTTGTTGGTCCCACTTAGTTGAGTATATTAAAGAAACTTGAATCAACCTTCTAGGAAAAATCTAGAAGGGGGGTTGAATAGATTTTTCAGATTTTAAAAATCTTTGAAAACTTATTCAAAACACCAAAGTTACATAGCGGAATTTATTTTTAAACTGAACTTGATTCGGATCAAAAGCACAATGATATTTTGTCTAACTTTAATTCTGAAATTGAGCTTTGATTATAAACTGAAATTGATATGAACAGATAAGTAAATGAAAAGCAATAAAGAACACACAGATTTATAGTGGTTCGGATCTAATTAATCCTACATCCACTCTCCTTCTTCAACTTGAAGAAGGGTCTCTTCTTACCACTTACTTACTATCCAACTTACAGTTTACAACTTACAAAGATCTTCAAATCTTCAAACTCCTAGACTGTTATCTAACATCTAATTTTACAGCAATAGGTGATCTTTGAAGATGTACAGTAAAGTGTTCTACAAACACTTAGAACTTTCTGAAAACTTTCTTTGAAAAACTTTGTGAACTAATGTGAGAGTAGAAATCTGAGTATTGTGTATATAGTGTTGTGTTAATGTGTTATCTCAATATGTATAAAGTGAGAACCTAGACCTATTTATAAGCCTGAAAAGACAGTTAGTTTGTTAGTCAGTTTTAACAAACTTGTTGGATCAAGAAGTTTTGATGAGTTAAAAGAAGCAGCTCAATAGATCAGACGACCTGAAGAACAGCTGAGATTGGGATCGTAAGCTAAGCTGATCAGACGGGGTCGAGAATCAATCTAGTCAGCTGAGGTCTGGAAGAGTACAAGTCGTCTGGAGACAAGCTTAAATTTAGTCATCTACAGGAGACAAACATGAAGAGCTCAGACGAGGTCAAGATAAGCTGAGTAGAATAAGAAAGACGAATCTTCACCAAGTCAGCTGCAGACAAGTAGAGCAAAGACAGCTGAGGTCTAGAGCAGTTTTCAAGATTAAGTTTGTTAAAACAGTTTTTTAGTTTGTTAGAACTGACTAACAAACTAACTGTCTTTTCAGACTTATAAATAGGTCTAGACACTTCTTTTACACATAACTTTTACTTAACACTGCATACAAAATTCACAAGTTATTTTTCCTGAAGTTTATTCTCTCAAATCACAAGTTTTAAAATCACAAGATTTCTTCATAGGTTTTATTAAGTGTTTATAGAACACTTCATTGCACATCTTCAAATACACTTCTTATTCTTAGAGTTAGATTTCAGACGTTTGATTAGCATTTTAGAAGAGTTGAAGATCAAGTTGTAAGTTGTAAGATTGTAAAGTAAGCAAGCAAGCAGATAGTGGAGACCCTTCTTCAAGTTGGAGAAGGAGAGTGGATGTAGGATTGTTATAATCCGAACCACTATAAAATCTGGTGTTCTTTACTGCATTCATTTACTTATCTGTTCAAATTACAATTTATTGTTCAAAGATTAAATTCAGAATCAAAGTTAAAATCTGAATATCAGTGTTGCTTTTGATCTTATAAAAGTTGAGATTAATATTAAATTCCGCTGTGTCACTTTGGTACTTTGAATAAATTTTGAAAGATTTGAAAAGTCTGAAAAATCTATTCAACCCCCCTTCTAGATTTTTCCTAGAAGGCTGATACTTGTTATACCTAATCTGCTCAACTAATCGGGACCAACAAAACTAAAACTGCTTAACAAACTTAATCTTGATAACTGCTCTTATCTTCAGCTGATCTTTTGCAACTCGTCTGCAGCTGGCTTGGTGAAGATTCGCTTTTCTTATTTTACTCAACTTATCTTGATCTCATCTGAGCTCTTCATAGTTGTCTCCTGCAGATGACTTGACTTGAGCTTGTCTCCAGATGACTTTCAACTTTCCAGACTTCAGCTGACTTGTCCAGTTTTTGACCTGGTCTGATCAGCTTAGTACTGGAACTTGACCGCAGCTGTTCTTTGAAGTCGTCTGATCATCTATATTGATCTTTTTAACTCATCAAAACCTTTTCTTGATCTAACAGTGTCATACCATGCTCTTGGAGCTTGCTTCAGTCCATATAAAGCTTTCTTTAGACGATATACCTTGTTCCCTTGGACAAATCCTGGAGGTTGTTCAACGTAAACCTCTTCTGCTAGAACTCCGTTCAGAAACGCAGACTTTACATCCATTTGATAAACTTTGAATCTCATATGTGCTGCATAGGCTAGAAATAATCGAATAGCTTCTAGTCTTGCTACAGTGCAAAGGTCTCATCGTAGTCTATACCTTCTGACTGAGAGTAACCTTGAGCGACCAGCCTTGCTTTGTTCCTTGTTACTTAGTCTTTTTCATTTTTCTTATTCTTGAATACCCATTTTGTACCAATAACCTTCTGATGTCTTGGTCTATCAACCAATGTCCAAACATCTTGTCTGATAAACTGATTCAATTCTTATTGCATTGCTTCAATCCAGTTTGCATCTGAAAGAGCTTCCTCTATAGTTTTCGGCTCTTGAAGTGAAACATAGCAACTAAACAATCCATCCAAATTCATTTTTCTTCTTGTCTTTACACCATCAAAAGGATTTCCCAAGATTAAGTCTCTGGAATGATCAGTCATCCAGTTCCTTCTTTGACGTTCTTTTGTCGTGCCCAACTCTTCTGAAGTGTATTCAGGTGGATTATCTTCCGAGGTTCCCCCTGAATTTGATACTTCAGCAGTCGGTGTTTTGGGAGATGCTTCACCAGGCATTGATGTCTCCTTATCAGACTCTCCTTGGGATGTTTCTTCAATATCAGTAGAGATGACTTTTTCTTTTCAGTACTTGGAACCTTGCTGATCGTCGTCGGAGTCTTAATCCAGAATAGGTAAATGTACTTTGACATATCTTGGAACTTCTTTTACATTCAGATTCTCCAGTCCTTTTGCTAGTGATTCCTCATATCCTGACAAAATGATTCGTTAAATACCACGTGTGGTGTTTCTTCCACCACAAGAGTCTTCCTATTAAAAACACGATAAGCCTTGCCTGTGCTAGAATATCCTAAGAATATTCCATCAGCAACCTTGGCATCAAAGGTTTTTAATTTGGATTTCCCGTCGTCATAGATGAAACACCTACACCCAAAAATACGAAAGAAAGAAACACGAGGGAGTCTACCTTTCCACAATTCATAAGGTGCCTTTTCATGATCTTTATTTAGCAGGCTACGATTCTGAGTATAGCAAGCTGTGTTTATGGCTTCTGCCCAAAATCTCTGAGGAACATTAAACTCTGCTAGCATTGTCCTGGCAGCCTCTTTGAGAGTTCTGTTCCGTCTTTCTGCCACTCCATTTTGTTGCGGAGTACGAGCTGCAGATGTTTTATGTTGAATACCATGTTCCTTACAGTAGTTTGCTAAACTCTGTTCCTTTGTCGCTTCTGATTCTCACAATGTTTTCTCCTTTTTCGTTTTGTAGTCTTTTCAGTAACTCAGGTAATTTTGAGATGGTTTCATTCTTCTTGAATAAAAATACCACCCATGTGAATTTTGAATAATCGTCAACCACAACTAGTGTATACTTTCTTCCACTGAAACTCATGGGAGAGACAGGTCCGAATAAGTCTATGTGAAGTAACTGTAGTACTTTGTTGTTAAGGATGTCACTTCTTTGAAGAATGCTCTGGTTTGCTTCCCTTTTTGACAAGAATCACAAGTTTGATCTTTTGAGAACTTCATTCGACAAACCTTCTACAAGAGACTTCCTAGCTATTTTGTTAAGTGTCTTGAAGTTTAGATGACTTAATCTCTTGTGCCATAGCCAGCTAGCTTCTTGAGTGATCTTCGCAACCAAACATGTGTTCCTAGGACAGTTTTGAAATTCAGCAACATAGACATTGCCCTTTCTCAGGCCAGTCAAAAGTATCTGATCATCTTGACCATAAGAAACAACACAAGAGGAACTAGAGAACTTAACTGAGTACCCCTTATCACAAAATTGAGATACAGATAGCAAGTTATGCTTTAGGCCTTCTACATAGAGAACTTCTTCAACACGTACATCGCCAATGTGTAAGGTTCCAACTCCTCTGGTTACACCAAAGTTGTTATCACCAAACACTACCTGTGGACCATCTTTTATTTGCATTGAGCCCAAGAATTGCCTACTTCCAGTCATATGTTTCGAGCAACCACTGTCGATGTACCAAACAGCTTTTCCAGCAATTCTTCTTCTTTGATCCATGGAGTCCTGCACGTTTAGTTAAGTTTTAGGTACCCTTTAAAATTGGGTCCTTGAGGGTTAGAGCATCTTTTAGGAATCCATAGGAATAGATCCTTCTCATCATATTCAGAAGATCTTATCCTCCTTCCATACATATCAACATAGACAATTTCATCATTTGGTGCCTTCTTAGATACATGTCTATGGGTGTCAGCTGTGTTTCTTCCAGAAGACTTCTGATGCTTCTGATGTCCTCTGGTTGAAGTGATCAGCCGTTGTGCAATGGTTCTAGTGTTCTGATGATAAAGGTACGTTCTACTTGAGCCATCAAAAGATTCATATCTTACAGGCACAGAGGACTTAGTAGATCGTTTAGCAAACTTTGAAGCTTGCTTAGGTTGTGTAGTCTTCAACTGAGACTGTCTCCACAGAGATGGTTTCGGCTGATGTCTACTTTTCTGACCTTGCTGAGGTTTCTTAAGTTGGGATTCCCCATTCTTTTAATACCTCATCAGTTGTTTGGGTTGTTGAGTATAGCTACTCTTCTTCCCATTCAACTGAATTGCTGGGTCAACAACCTTCTTACCCTTATCAGTAGGTTTCGGTTTGGAACCTTCTCCTACCAAATCTTTACCCTTAACATGTATACTCCTCTTAGGTACACTTGTTTGAACCTGTGAGGATTGGACAATGGTAAAACCAATTCCCTTCTTTACGTTAGGTGTTTGAGATGAATCAACTATAGTTTGAACAACATGAGAAGCTTTATTTAGTTGATCCAACCTCAAACTCAAACGTTCCTCACTTGATTTCACACGGTCATGCTGATGGAAAAGTTCATCACACTTTGCTTGTAGGATTTTCAACTGATCAGTCTTCTCAAGATTCTCAGCAAGCAACCTTTCTACCAGCTGACCTTGTTCAGCATACTTCAGTTTAAAAGTGTTTAACTCTTCTGAAGTTGTCTGATTAGAGTCTACTAGTATTCCAGAAGGCTGGCTAGTAGGTTCATAAGTAAGTAGTTCAATCTTAGCCTTTAAGCTAGTGTTCTCCTTTTCCACACAGTTATAAGCGTTTATAGCAGTTTTGAGATCTCCCATTAACTTATCAACAAAGTTATGGTCAAACTCTTCTGCTAGAGAGGTGCGAGAAGCAGACGAAGAACAAGAGTCAGAAAATACCTCATCACCAATAGCCATAAGACATAAGTCATTATCTGAAGAAAAATCCGATGAAGAGGTTGTGTCGCTCAATGAAGAATCTTCTTCTCCAGCTACTAGGGCTCTCTTATCAGCAAACTTCCTGTTCCTCTTGAGTCTCTTTTCTTCTCTTTTTCTAGGAGTTAAATCTGGACAGTCATAACTAAAGTGTCCAGGTTTGTGACATGTAAAACAGCTGTCATCTCTTATCGATCTTCTGGGACTTGAGTCTCTTCTAGGTGAAAAGTCTTTCCTTTTGGGACTTCCTTCAGATCTCCTGTCTGTGCTGGTAGAAGACTTTGTATCGGTCTTAAAACCTGTTCGCCTAGTGTTCTTCCAGTGTCTTCTATATTTGCCAAACTTTGAATTCATCTTGTCAAATTTTCTAGTCAGTAATGCCATCTGTTCTTTTATACTCAGATCTTCTCCTAATGGTTCTTTTGATGACGTAGTAGGTGTAACCTTGAAAGCCACTTCTTTACTTGCAGAGTTTGAATTTCTTTCATCCTCATCTTCTTCTTGTTTAAGGTCAAATTCATGAGCTTTATGATGAGAGAATAATTCATGATGACTTATTCTATTGAGATCCTTGGTATCTTTGATCACAATAATCTTCACTCTCCACTCGCTAGTTAATGATCTGAGAATTATGTTGTTTATTTCCTTCTCAGTGTATGACTTGCCTAGAGAACTTGCTTTATTGATTATATTTATCAGCCTTAAGTACAACTGATCAATAGTTTCATCTGGCTTCATCTTGAGAGTATCAAAAGAATGAAGAATTGACTGCAACTTGTTCTCTTTGATTTGTTCTGATCCTTCACATATTAGTGCCAGTGTCTCCCATATTTCCTTTGTAGATTTGCAGGTTTTCACCTTTTCAGTAAGCTCTCTGGTTAACATTTCTATAATCTCCGTGCGAGCAACTTGATCGATATTGAACAGTTTCCTCTTTTCAGTTGACAATTCGCTTCTTTTCTTTTCTGTTTTCTGGCGAGTTGAAGTCTCAGTTCTACCACTTCCTGAACTCACTAGATCCCAGTAGAACTTGATGGGTCCATCTTCAAGAATTTCAAGCATCCTATCATATATCGCACCAAGGTGATTCTCCATGCAGAACTTCCAGTAGTCATAGTCTTCGATAGAGGATTCTGGTAGCTTTCTGGCTTTATTGCTCTTCTTATGAGAACTCATGTTAGTAATAAAAACAATTATGCAATGAATGCAATGAGTTTTATGAAAACGGTTTTTCAAAAAGATCTGTTCAGGTGACCACAACAGTCTTTCCTTAAAGACTATTGGTAACCAAAGCCAGTGGTCGATTGAACCACTGCTCTGATACCACTTGTTGGTCCCGGACGAGAAGTGCAAGGAGGTGTAAAGTCTAGAAGGGGGGTTGAATAGACTTTACTACACTCAAAATTTTTTTTGCAACTTTTCGTGAGCTGAATGTGAGGTTAGAAGGCTTTACAAGTCTTCTACAGATAGGTACTCAGAATGTGCTATGTGAGATCAGCAGAATTCGGAAACTCGAAGTCTTCTGATGGTGCGGAAGCTAATCTCGTATGTATTTGAAAAACTCTTTTAATGAAAACCTTCTTGAAAGATACTTAGCAAGTTTTAGTGCAGGTTTATGAAATGATGATGAATGAATGAGCAGTTATGAATATGTATGCAGAAAGCTTATATAGACACATAGATTTTTATAGTGGTTTGGATATAACGATCCTACGTCCACTCTCCCTGACTCCACAGGGGTCTTACTATCCACCAAATCTTCCGGTCTTGTTCCCTCTATCACTTCGAGGTTATGACCACAGGAGGTTTTACAAGTTCCTGCCTTTGATTACAAAATATTGGTCCCGGACGAGATATGCAGGGAGGTAGAAAGTCTAGAAGGGGGGGGGGGGTTGAATAGACTTTCTCACACTCAAAACCTTTTACAACTTTTCGTGAGCTGAGTGTAAGATTAGAAGACTTTGAAGTCTTCTTCAGCAAGGTACTCAGAGTATGCTGTGTGAGATCAGCAAACTTCGGAAACTCGAAGTCTTCTGATGGTGCGGAAGCTAATCTCGTGTGTATTTGAAAAACCCTTTTAATGAAAAAGTTCTTGAAAGATACTTAGCAAGTTTGATGCAGGGTTATTAAAACGATGATGAATGAGCAGTTATAAGTATGAATGCAGAAAGCTTGTAAAGACACAAAGATTTTTATATTGGTTCGGATATAACAATCCTACGTCCACTCTCCCTGATTTCACAGGGGCCTTACTATCCACCAAACTGGTCTTGCCTCCTCCAATCTCCTGAGGATTTGACCACATGAAGTTTTACAAGTTCCTGCCCTTGTTACACAGTGTGATCCTAAGATCAATTTAATAATCAACCTTCTCTCTTACAGAGAAACTGAAAGGTGATTTACAATGCCTTGACCAAAAAATAAATCTCTCAAAATATCAACGTATTGGATCGATTTCTGGTATGAATAATTATGCGTGTTCTTGCAATGTGTGAATGGATTTCTTGATGTTTCTCGCGCGTATCCCTTCAATTAAAATCCTTCACTTCAATTTATATGATCCTGAATTTGACTAGCCGTTAGGTTAATTTGTCAATCAGGTCTTCAAGAAATGGTAAGTGACCGTTGGATGATTTGTTGACCTTGGATTATTGATTTTCTGATATCAATCAATTACTCTTGATTGATCTGATTGAGAATCCAATCTTCTCTAGATTGATTATGAGTATCTCTGATTTATTCTTCTGACTTTCATCAATCCTGATAAATCTCTCAAAGTCAACTCTAGCAACCTTACACACCTTGCTTCAGCGCAGTTTCACAAGCTTGCTGTAGCAAGGATTCCAACCTTGCTGACTTCACTTTAACCTTTCTTGACAACTTCCTTTTTGCAGATAACTTATTATCTCTTCTTGATCTTCACGAAACCCTTCTAGATTTTCTTGAATGCAATCCTTCTTGATCTTCAAGTCTTCTGATCAACAACCTTCAGTTCTCAACCAATATGAATCTTCAGGTCAAACCTAGCAGGATTAACTATACTAAGACATCAACCCTATCTTGATCATCAGCTGACTAACAGGCTCAGCTGGTCCTATTACTCTTAGGTTTTAGGAACATCATCAAAACATACAAATTCTAGTCCTAACAAATTCCCCCTCTTTGATGATGTTAAAACCTTCTTGAGAACTGCACGCAAACTAAGAAATACGAAAAGAAGATAAGAAGAGACCTTTAAATAGATCTCAAAAAGAAAACATTTGACAACGAGAAGTTGTCTTAGAGCAAAACATTCACTTCTATTGATATCGAAAGATCATTACAAACTACAGAAGTGAAATCAAAAAGAGCAAAAGAAGAGAACAAAGATATGCCCAGAAGAGATTAAAACTTTCTTCACAAACTTCCCAAACAGAAACCTTCAGTACTTCCTCAGTCATACCTTCGATACCCTGTTGGAACATTCAGCCACTCGTACACTCTATCATAGAGTTCCCTGTATCTGTTCCAATGGGTGGGCTGACCTCAGCCAAGCAGATTTTGAGTGTCCTGCGAACACTCAGCTGATCAAACTTTCCATCTGCTGTGACTGGAGTAGGGATCTTTTCAAATTCTGGCGCATGAAGGTTTAGGTTGAACTCAACAGAAGCTTTCAGTATCTCTGCCCAAAGATCACTGTGCCTTTCTTCCATCTAAGCAAGGAATATTTCATTTGCTGTGGCCCAAATACCGATACTTTTGCATACATAGTACGAGCAAATGAAATCTCTCTTTGCCGCTTTCCGTTCCTCGATCCTCTCGGGAGGACAACAGTCATCAACATAACCATCAGTGTTGTGAGGAAGAATAAAATCTTCTTCAGCCTCTGCTCCAGCAGGCTTCTTACCTTTCCTATTATACTTCCTCTTTGACACAGCAGGCTTTGCAACAGCCTTCTTCGGTATGAATAACTTCTTCAGTTTGCTGTCCAGGACATCCACATCTTTTGCTTGTTTTCCAAGAAGTCTGAATAGCTTATGACCTTCTTTTTCTTCCATTCTCCTTGTTTCTAGATCAGCAAGAAAAGCTTCCTCATGCAAAGCTTCCAACTCTTCTTCGGCAGACTTCCCTTTCTCAACCTTTTCAGACAGCTTAACCAACCTTCTCCTTTTCATTGGTTGGGAACTTTGGCCTTCGCCAATTCCAGAAACATGTCCAGATGACTCCAGGAGAGCCCGCTTCAAATCTGCCTTTTCTTTCCGCTCCAGCAAAAAATTCTCAACAGCCTCAAGCCTTTCTTTCACCTCCTTCAACTCCTTATTCTTCGCCTCATATCTTGCAACCATGTTAGTTCTCAACTGTCCTTCCCCATCATTCAGAAGAGGGGTCCAGCGAGCTTCCATCTCCAACATCATGCCAAGAATATCCTTTCTGTACGAACTAAACTTCTCTATAAACGGCTTCACTTCAGCAAACTCAGCTGCTATAGGAGAAGCAATCTTCTCATCAATAGCAACATGTGCTTAACAGCGGTAGCAGTTTCAATTGCAGTTGCTGTAGCAGTGTCAGTCAATCGGGCATTCGCCTCTTGCACAGTAGCAAGTTGTTTTCCCATCTCCAGCAGGGAAGAGTGGATGGCTGCATTCTGATCAATCCCTTCTCGTAGCTGCGCATCCACGCTACTGAGTTTCGTTAAGTGATCTTCCATTTTTGTTCGAAATTTGTCCTCAACCAACTCCCTTTCAGCAAACACCTTTCTGAGGCTAGCTTTAGCTTTCTCCCCTTCGGCCTTCACACTCGCAATATGCTTCCTAACCTCATTTATGTTATTCAGCATCATACCAGAGAGAGTTTCGATAGTAGTCTCCTGCTGCTCAGAAAACATGTCAGCAGCAGTTTGACGGATCAAAGTGGGGGCCATCTGAATAGCAGCTTCGATGTAGGACTTGGAGGACTCAATAGATTCAGCAAGAGGGGTATACATAGCAGCCAATACAAAAAACATGGCAGCATACTATTGTGTTAACTCAACAAACTTTGCAGAATAAGAATTATACAAATCCTCATGAAAAACAACTGGCATGAAATTTGGCAGACGTACAGATGTAAAATCAGGAAGGGAAGAGGGAATAGTAGAGACACCTTTCCTGACGTCTTCAGACATGGTGAAGAGAGGTCCTGAACCATCTTCTGCAGGCTCCGGTTCATCCAGCAATCGAGCAACTAGGCAGGCAATCTGATGATCCGTTGACAAGTCAAATGCCTTGGCCACTCCAGCCTTGGATTGTAACTCAAATTCTCAGAGTGAGAACTCATTATGACCAATTTCATTTGCCAGAAGAATAAGATCATCAATAGTCCCAAGCCTTGCATTCTTCCAAACCAGAATATCTATAAGCAGACTACGTTCCTCCGAAAAATCACGCAATTTAGGAAACTTGCTGTCAACCCAAGTAGAAGCCTCAGACATCAAACACTTCTCAAACGGTCTGCGAATTCTCCCAGCAAGATTCACCATTTGCACAGATTCCATCGGATATGTTTTAACCGCATCCCCATCGTGTTCACCCTCAGCAACCTGGGTGATAGGCTCCGACGCGGCACCCATGCCCACGGCATCGTCGCCGACTTCATTTGGTGCAGCAGACTTTGGAGAGCTAGAAGGAATCTCAGAAAGAGAGGGAAAAGGAATCGGTACCTATTCCTTCTCAGCCGTAGACTCAGGAGAAATCAACTCTTTGTCCTCTGTTAATGGAGAATCTTCAATCTCCATGGCATCATCTAAAGATGAACCTTTCTTTCCCGGAGTCACCTTAGGAGGCAACTGTGCTCCTCTGGTGCGACTACTCACTAAACCTTTCCGAGATACCATAGTTACCTTTTTGGCCTTCCTTTGCCGCAGCTGAGAAATCGGAATCTGATCCTCGCTTCCCGAAGACTTCAAAGTCTTCTCCTCTGAGCTAGAAACCTTGGAGCTTGCTGGTGCTTTTTCACTAACACTCTTAGGAGAGTTTTCTGAATTCTTCACAATCTCATCCTTCCCATCATCATCCTTAATCACATCTACATCAGCCACATCTGTTATAGGAGCAACCTCTCTGATTGGTACCACAACAACAGGTTCCCCTCAATTTCAGTCGGATCTTCTTCATCATCAGAATCAGGAGGACCACTAAGCTCCTCATCCTTATTCAGCATGAACTTTGCCTTAGTGTAGGATTTTGTCCACTTCGGGTCCCATGCTGTATTCGGCAGGATCTTCTCCAACAAGACTGTGACCTTATTGGACATTGAAACATATTGTTCCACAGCCCAAACCTTAACACCAGGATGTCCGTCAACCTCAGTCTGAAAGAACCGATTTTTCTCCTTTTGCAGAATCTCCAAAAACTTACTAACCCAATCACACTCCACCCCATCAACAATAGCCTTCAAAGCACAAATACGTCTTTGACTCACCGAGTCCATACTCTGTCGTTCACCAAAAATAACCTTCACTATGATATCAAACAACAGTCTATATTTTTGCTTGAGATATGCTTTCTTCAAATCTGACACATGATGACGACACGAGGTTTTCGCTAGAGAACGAAATACGTCGAGATGGTTTTCCAACATATACGATTCTGGGTCAATGCCTTGAAGAGATAAGCCCAAGTGTTGATGAATATCTTGCCGTTTGATGGTTAGACTTTGACCGAACACAGTTGTTTTGATGCCATGCCTTCCAAACTCAGTGCGAACCAGAAACTGAACGACGTAGGCATCAAGAGTTCGTCGTTCCGAAGAGTGAGCCAAACAATACTGGTACAAACCCCGATCAGATAGAAGATTTAGAATTTCCACTGCCTCTTGTTGTCTCGTTGATCGGAAATCCACTGATAATTCACTCCGCACTTTCTCCAATAGGGCCAAAGGATCCAGAGTCTTGTGTTTCCCAGCGACCTTCTTCGAAGATGAAGATTGTTTAGGGGCCATTGAGATTAAAGCAGAAATAGATAAAGATGCAGAAAAACTAAGAACAAAGATGAGAGGTAAGGGAAAGAAATGAGAGAGAAAATCAATTTATAAGAAATAGGGAGGAAACCGCTAATTTTTAAATTACAAAATAAGATTTGAACGTTGATTGGCATATTGCACGATCAGATCGAACGGTTATGGATTAAACGGTTCGAATTCCGAAAAGTGCGAGACCTCAGCATTGGACGCGAAAATGGGATTTTCCAAAATGAAAAGATTTTTGGATCCGCAGTAATAGGGTAGAAAATAATATTTTAAAGAAAAGATCACCCCAAAATTTGTGGTAGAAAAAATATGATTTGACAGTTAACAAAATTAATTCCAACTGCTGGGATAAAAGAGGAAATAAAATATTTCGAAAATTATTTTAACCACATAAAACAAGGAATATTTTATATCAAAATATTTTCAAAAGAATAGACAGAAGAAAATAGAGAGAAAGAGAGATAGTAGAGAACATATCTGTCAGTTGATATTGTAATCAACTGATACCACTGAGAACTGTAACAGCAGGGTTTGAAACTGTTGATGTCGCATGTGATGTTATCACATATTCCGCTACATCAGAATTTGACCCTTTCTTTCTTCATATAACTAACTTTTATTCTCTAACAGTTCAATGTTGTAGTAGATTTTGTGACATTGCAGGTTGAAGATCTAGAACATTCTACAAGGATCTGTAATGAAGACTGGGTCAAATGTTGCCGAGGATGCTGTAACATTGAGAGCAACATTGAGGACGGATTCCAGAATCTTCCACAAGGATCCAGAATTCAAGACTAATTCCAGAGAGATTTAGAAGGACCTAGATCATGCGGTTGCAAGAGTTAAGCACGAAATCAACTAGCTACATGGACGGTTAATTGAGAGAATTAAGGGGAAGTTATTTTGGAGTCTTTCTAGATCCATCTACAAGGATCTATGGTTGAAGCCAAGGACATCTATAAATAGAAGACCGAGGACTTCAGCAATGACAAGGAATATCCAAATATCAATTGTTGAGTGCGTTAGTGCATCCAAGAGATAGGGCCGTTATTCCCCCTTTACGTTGGTACTTGTGAATGTTACCTCGTTTACCAACATAGGTTTATTGAAGTGTCATTAGCGTAGATGTCTTTGATACTTTGATTTACTTTTGACGGTGTAATATTTTGTAATACTACACTTAGCCGTTTAAGAGTCAATAGGTGATATTGAGTCTTTATTTTCCGTTGTAAAGGTTCTATCTTGGAAACTCTTTACACAAACTTTTGTATTCATTCTCGAATTAGTGAAACGTTTTGCCGACAGGCATCATAGACTTTAATTAACAAGTCTATGAAAAACTTACTCCTTTGCATTGTAGTGTTAGTCTTCCGCTGTGTTTCACTTTCTGATATTTAGATGTTGTAGTGCATGCCATAACATTCAGTACAACATCATTCTGTTTTACACTACACGCACACTTTCAGAAACCCTTCTTTAGCAAGGTTGAAAGTTCTCTTCAGCAAGCTTTACACTTAGCACCCTTCCCCAGCAGAGTTGAAAGTTTTCTTCAGCAAACTTTACAAAAACCTTAGTAACCTTCTCCAGCAAAGTTTTAACATAACTTTCCTGGATCCAGTAAGCCTAATTCCACCGATAGATCTCTAAACCTTGCTTCTTCCTAAGGTTTTGTGAAAATGCCTGCTCTCTGTCGATCAGTATGAATCTTTTCCATTCTTATATTTTTGTTTTCCACGTGATCTCGAATAAAATGATGACGTATATCCACATGCTTGCATCTTGTGTGAAGTACATGATTCTGAGTAATGGCTATAGCACTGTTGCTATCACAAAAGATAGGAATCTCTTTAGTAACAATGTGATAGTCTTGCAATTGTTGACTTATCCATAGTAATTATGAGCAACAGCTCCCGGCAGCCATATACTCTGCTTCTGTGCTTGAAGTAGCCACTGAAGTTTGCTTCTTAGAGAACCAAGAGACCAGCTTACTTCAAAGAAATTGACACGTACCCGTGGTCGATTTCCTATCAATTCTACAACCTCCATAATCTGAATCAGAATATCCACTGAGTTCCAGGTTATCATCAGCAGGGTACCAAAGACCTAAGTTTGTTGTAACCTTAAGATACTTTAAAATCTTCTTTGCTGCATCCAAATGACTTTTCTTTGGATTAGCTTGAAATCTAGTGCATACTCTAACTGCGAAAGAAATATCAGGTCTGCTTGCTGTTAGGTACAACAAGGAACCTATTAATCCTCCATACATGGTCTGATCAACACTTTCACCATCCTCATCTGGATCCATCTTGTAGTTTGTTACCATAGGGATTTTTGCATCCTTGCTTGTTAACACACCAAACTTTCTAGCATATTTTTGGTATACTTAGCTTGATTTATGAATATTCCTTTAGAGGTTTGCTTGACTTGAAGACCTAAGAAATAATTCATCTTTCCCATCATAGACATTTCAAACTTACTTTGCATCAATTCACTAAATTTTTTACAAAGTTTCTTATTTGGAGATCCGAAGATTATGTCGTCCACATAAATCTGTACTAGAAGAATTTCTTGATCTTCTTCAATTCTGAATAAGGTTCGATCTATCTTTCTGTTGGTCCCTGAAGGTTGAGTTGATTTAAAACCTTGAGATAACCTTCTAGAACAAAATCTAGAAAGGGGGGTTTGAATAGATTTTGTAGATTTTTTGAATCTCTCAAAATCAATTCAAAAATATCAGATTAAACACAGCGGAATATAATTGAGAAATCAACTTTTAACAAGATCAAATTGCAAGGCTGATATTCAGATTTTAGTTAAGATTCTGAATTTTAATCTTGAATTAACAAAATTGTAACTTGAACAGAAATTAAAGAAAGCAAGAAAATAACACCAGGATTTATAGTGGTTCGGATTATAACAATCCTACATCCACTCTCCTTCTTCAAACTTTGAAGAAGGGTCTTCACTAGCTGCTTACTTACTTACTGTACAATCTTTACAAATTACAACTTGAACTTCAACTCTTCAACAATCTAATCAACTCTCTGAAATCTAACTCTAAGAATAAGATGTGTTTTTGAAGATGTGAAGTGAAGTGTTCTATAAACACTTAGAAAATATTTGAAGTCTCTCTTGACAAATACTTTGTGAAATCAATAGTGAATAGTGTGAAAAATCAAATTTGCATAAGTCTCTAAAAGAATAAAATCTAGTCCTATTTATAAATCTGAAAAGACAGTTAGTTTGTTTGTTAGTTCTAACAAACTGAAAACTGCTTAACAAACCTATTCTTGATAACTGCTCTCGACCTCAGCTGATTCTTCCTACTCGTCTGCAGCTGACTTGGTGAAGACTTGCCTTTCTTATTCTACTCAGTTTGTCTTGACCTCGTCTGAGCTCTTCATGATCGTCTCCTGCAGATGACTAGTTTTGAGCTTGTCTTCAGATGACTTGTAGACTTTGATCTTTTTTTTTTTTTACAGGATAGACTTTGATCTCCAGCTAACTTAATCAGCTCTTGACCCAGTCTGATCAGCTTAGAATTGAATCCTGATCTGGGCTGTTTATCAACGTTGTCTGCTCATCTGGATTTCTCCTTTTAACTCATCAAAACTCTACTTGGTCTAACACTTTCTTTTACTAAATCCATGATCAAGTAGAAACTGCGATAGTGTGTCATACCAAGCTCGGGGAGCATGCTTTAGTCCATATAGTGCTTTCTTCAAGCGGTAAACTTGATTTCCTTGTACAAAACATGGGGGTTGTTCAACGTATACTTCTTCAGCAAGAACGCCATTTAGAAACGCAGACTTTACGTCCATTTGATACACTTTGAATTTCATATATGCTGCATATGCAAGAAATAATCTTATAGCTTCTAGTCTGGCTACTGGCGCAAACGTCTCGTCATACTCAATTCTTTCTGACTGTGAGTAACCTTGCGCGACGAGCCTTGCTTTATTTCTAGTGACTTCATCTTTCTCATTCTTCTTGTTCTTGAAAACCCACTTAGTTCCAATCACCTTTTGATGTTTTGGTCTGTCACCGAGTACCCAAACATCTTGTCGTGTGAATTGATTCAGTTCATCTTGCATAGCTTCTATCCAGTTTGTGTCCAACAAAGCTTCTTCAATATTCTTAGGTTCTTGCAGCGAAACATAGCAACTAAATAAACCGTCTAGGTTTATTTTTCTTCTTGTTTTGACTCCATCTTGAGGGTTACCTAAGATTAAATCACTGGAATGATCTGTCATCCAATTCCTTCTCTTAGAAGCGTTTAACTCTTCTGGAGGTATCGTTGGAACATCATCTAGTGTTGTTCCCCCTTGATTTGGTAAATTCACATCTGGTGTTTTGGGTGAGACATCAACAATCTTCGGGGTTTCTTCAGCAGATTTTATTTTGCTCGAGTCTTCACTCCTTTCTGGAACAACCTTTTCTTTTTCTGCTGACTTTGAAGTTAGCTGATCATCTTTAGAGTCTGAGTCTAAAATGGGTAGATGAACCTTGACATATTTTATCTTATCCTTGAGTTCTAGTTTCCCAAATCCTTCTGCCAGTGATTCTTCTTGTCCTTTGTCCTTAGACTCAGCAGTAGATTCATTAAAAACCACATGGGGTGTTTCTTCCACAACAAGGGTTTTCCTATTAAAAACTCGATAGGCCTTGCTTGTGCTGGAATATCCTAAGAATATTCCATCAGCAACCTTGGCATCAAAGGTTTTTAACTTGGACTTGCCGTTGTCATGAATGAAACACCTACAACCAGAAACACAAAAGAAAGAAACACGAGGAATTCTACCTTTCCATAACTCGTAAGGTGTCTTTCCATGGTCTTTGGTCAGCAAGCTTCGATTCTGAGTATAGCAGGCTGTATTGATAGCTTCTGCCCAAAACCTCTGAGGAACATTATACTCTGTTAGCATTGTTCTGGCAGCTTCCTTGAGTGTCCTATTTCTCCTTTCAGCTACGCCATTTTGCTGTGGAGTGCGAGCTGTAGACGTTTCATGTTGAATCCCAACTTCTTTACAATAAGTTGCTATGTGAGAGTTTAGAAATTCTTTTCCTTTATCACTTCTGATCCTTACGACATTTTCTCCCTTCTCATTTTGTAATCTCTTCAGTAATTCTGGCAATTTTGTGATGGTTTCGTTCTTTTTGAACATGAATATTACCCATGTGAATCTTGAGTAGTCATCTACCACCACTAAAGTGTATTTTCTTCCACTGAAGCTTAAAGGAGATACAGGTCCAAATAAGTCCATATGAAGTAATTGTAGAACCCTACAAGGCATGTATTGCTTGAACACTTCTGAAATTCTGCAACATAAACATTGCCCTTTCTCAGGCCGGTTAAGAGCACCTGATCGTTTAAACCACTTAAAACAACGCACAATGAACTAGAAAACTTAACTGAGTATTCCTTGTCGCAAAATTGTGAAACCGAGAGCAAGTTATGCTTTAATCCTTCCACATAGAAGACTTCATCAACACGTACATCTCCAATGTATAGAGTTCCAACACCTTTGGTAATACCAAAGTTATTATCTCCGAATACTATCCAGGGCCATTTTTTGATTTTATTGAGCTCAAGAGTTGCTTGTCTCCAGTCATATGCTTCGAACACCCATTGTTGATGTACCAGACAGTATTTCCAGCAACTCCTCTTCCATGCCCCACGACGTTCTGCACGATTAGTTGAGCTTTAGGTACCCTTTAGATTTGGGTCCTTGAGAGTTAGTACATATTTTAGGAATCCATAGGAATAGAATCTTCTTATCAAGTCCAGAAGATCTTATCCTTCTTCCATATATATCAACATAGACAACTTCATCATTTGGTGCCTTCTTGAATGTATGTCTATGGGTGTCAGCTGTTTTCCTTCCAGAAGACTTCTGACCCTTCTGAGGTCCTCTAGATGGAGTGATCAACCATTGTGCAATGGTTCGAGGGTTTTAATGATAAGGATACGTTCTACTTGAGCCATCAAAGATTCATATCTCAAAGGCACTGAAGACTTGGTAGATCGTTTAGCAAGCTTAGAAGTTTGCTTAGGTTGTGTAGTCTTCAGCTGAGACTGTCTCCACAGAGATGGTTTCGGCTGATGTCTACTTTTCTGACCTTGCTGAGGTTTCTTAAGTTGGGATTCCCCCTTCTTTTGATACCTCATCAGTGTTTAGGTTGTTGAGTATAACTACTCTTCTTTCCATTCAACTGATTTGTGGGGTCAACAACCTTTTTACCCTTATCAGTAGGTTTAGGTATGATACCCTCTCCTACCAAATAATTACCCTTAACATGTGTACTCTTCTTAGGTACACTTGTTTGAACCTGAGAGGATTGGGCAATGGTAAAACCAATTCCCTTCTTTACGTTAGGCGTTTGAGACGAATCAACTATTGTTCGAACAACATGAGAAGCTTTGTTCAGTTGATCCAACCTCAAACTTAAACATTCCTCACTTGTTTTTATACGCTCATGTTGATGGAAAAGCTCATCAAACTTTGCTTGTAGGATTTTCAACTGATCAGTCTTCTCAAGATTCTCAGCAAGTAACCTTTCTACTAGTTGACCCTGTTCAGTATACTTCAGTTTAAGAGTGTTTAACTCTTCTGAAGTTGTCTGACCAAAGTCTGCTAATGTTCCAGATGACTTGCTAATTGTGTAAGTAGATCAATTTTTTCCTTTAAGCTAAAGTTTTCTTTTTCCACACAGTTGTAAGCGTTTATAGCAGTTTCGAGATCTCCCATTAACTTATCAACAAAGTTATGGTCAAACTCTTCTGCTAGAGAGACACGAGAAGCAGATGAAGAACGAGAATCAGAAAATACTTCATCTTCGTTGGCCATAAGACACAAATCATTATCTAAAGAGAAATCTGAAGATGATGTTGAATCACTTGAGAGAGTATCTTCCTCTTCAGCCACTAGAGCACGCTTGTCGGCAAACTTCCGGTTTCTCATTAATCTCTTTTCTTCTCTTTCTCTAGGGGTTAATTCTGGATAGTCATAGCTGAAGTGTCCAGGTTTATGACAGGTATAACAAGCATCACTTCTTGAAGATCTTCTTGGGCTAGAGTCCCTTTTAGGAGAGGAGTCTCTTCTTCTTGGACTTGCTTCTCTTCTTCTTTCTGGAGTTTGAAATCTTCTACTATCTTTGGAATCTTCTGATCTCTTATCTGAACTCGCTGAAGGTTTGTTTTCGGATCTGAAACCAGCTTTCTTTGTGTTCTTCCAATGTTTTTTGTATTTCCCAAATTTTGAATTCATTTTATCAAACTTTCTAGTCAGCACTGCCATTTGTTCTTTCAAGCTCAAATCCTCTCCAACAGGTTCTTTAGACAACTGATTCGGAGTGACTTTAAAAACAACTCCTTTTCCCATGGAATTTGAATTTCCTTCATCCTCGTCTTCTTCTTGTTTCAGATCATATTCATGAGCTTTCAAGTGTGAGAATAGCTCATGATGACTTATTTTGCTAAGTTCTTTTGTATCTTTGATCACTGTAATCTTGACTCTCCATTTGCTAGTTAGAGACCTCAACATTTTGTTGTTGATCTCCTTCTCAGTGTAAGATTTACCCAAAGAACTTGCCTTGTTGATTATATTTGTCAGTCTCAGATCCAACTGATCTATTATCTCATCAGGCTTCATCTTGAATGTGTCAAACGAATGTAGAATAAACTGCAACTTATTTTCTTTAATTTGCTCCGATCCTTCACACATAAGTGCCAGGGTTTCCCACATTTGTTTGACAGTCTTACATGTCTTGACTTTCTCTGTAAGTTCTCTGGTCAGAGTTTCTATGATCTCAGTTCGAGCAACTTGGTCAAAATTAAATAGTTTCCTTTCATCATTTGACAACTCACTCCTTTTCTTTTCAACCTTCTGTCGAGTAGATGTTTCTGCTCCACTGCTTCCAGAACTTACTGGTTCCCAATAGAATTTTATTGGATCATCTTCAAGAGTTTCAAGCATCCTATCATGAATTGCACCGAGATAATTTTCCATGCAGAATTTCCAGTAGTCATAGTCTTCAATAGAGAACTCTGGTAGCTTTCTAGCTTTACTGCTCATATGAGAACTCATTGTTAGTAAATAAAACAAATAAGCAATGAATTTTATGAAAATGATTTTTCAAAAAGATCTGTTCAGGTGACCACAACAGTCTTTCCTCAAAGACTATTGGTAACCAAAGTCAGTGGTCGATTGAACCACTGCTCTGATACAACTTGTTGGTCCTGGACGAGATATACAGGGAGGTAAAAAGTCTAGAAGGGGGGGGGTTGAATAGACTTTCTCACACTCAAAACTTTTTACAACTTTTCGTGAGTTGAGTGTAAGATTAGAAGACTTTGAAGTCTTCTACAGCAAGGTACTCAGAGTGTGCTGTGTGAGACCAGCATACTTCGGGAACTCGAAGTCTTCTGATGGTGCGGAAGCTAATCTCGTGTGTATTTGAAAAACCCTTTTAATGAAAACCTTCTTGAAAGATACTTAGCAAGTTTGATGCAGGTTTATTAAAATGATGATGAATGAGCAGTTATAAGTATGAATGCAGAAAGCTTGTAAAGACACAGAGATTTTTATAGTGGTTCGGATATAACAATCTTACGTCCACTCTCCCCGATTTCACAGGGGCCTTACTATCCACCAAACTGGTCTTGCCTCCTCCAATCTCTTGAGGATTTGACCACAGGAAGTTTTACAAGTTCCTGCCCTTGTTACACAGTGTGATCCTAAGATCAATTTAATAATCAACCTTCTCTCTTACAGAGAAATTGGGAGGTGATTTACAATTCCTTGACCAAAAATAGATCTCTCAAAATATCAGCATATTGGATCGATTTCTGGTATGAATAATTATGCGTGTTCTTGCAATGAGTGAATGGATTTCTTAATGTTTCTCGCGCGTATCCCTTCAATTAAAATCCTTCACTTCAATTTATATGATCCAGAATTTAACTAGCCGTTAGGCTAATTTGTCAATCAGGTCTTCAAGAAATGGTAAGTGACCGTTGGATGATTTGTTGACCTTGGATAATTGATTGTCTGATATCAATCAATTATATCTTGATTGATCTGATTGAGAATCCAATCTTCTCTAGATTGATTATGAGTATCTCTGATTTATTCTTCTGACTTTCATCAATCCTGATAAATCTCTCAAAGTCAACTCTAGCAACCTTACACACCTTGCTTCAGCGCAGTTTCACAAGCTTGCTGTAGCAAGGATTCCAACCTTGCTGACTTCACTTTAACCTTTCTTGACAACTTCCTTTTTGTAGATAACTTATTATTTCTTCTTGATCTTCACGAAACCCTTCTAGATTTTCTTGAATGCAATCCTTCTTGATCTTCAAGTCTTCTGATCAGCAGCCTTCAGTTCTCAACCAATATGAATCTTCAGGTCAAACCTAGCAGGATTAACTATACTAAGATATCAACCGTATCTTGATCATCAGCTGACTAATAGGCTCAGCTGGTCCTATTACACTTAAGTTTTAGGAACATCATCAAAACATACAAATTCTAGTCCTAACACAAAAGATGATCCTTGAGTTTGTTCTAACTCTTAGATCTAACAAATGATCAACCTTCTCCCGTACTCGAGATATTGGAAGGTGATTTACAATTCGCATACCAGAATCAGATCTTCAGATTCAACGTGTGTTTCGATTCGTGGTTAGAATGAATTTGTGTGTCTTGCTATGAATGGTAGGATTTCTTGATATTTTTCGCACGTAGTTCCATCCTAATTTTGAAACCCTTCATTCTGATTTAGATTCCCAAAATCAACTAGCCGTTAGGCTGATTGATAGTCAGGTCTTCAACTAAATGGTACGTAACCGTTTAAGAAGATCTTTTTAACTTAGATAATTGATTGTCTGAATCTAATCAATTATCTCTTAATAGATTGACTTTTTGAGATTTCGATCTTTCAATCAGTAATCTAATTGATACAAAATATCCTGATTGATATCTGGATTTACCTTGAATCAATCAAGTCTTCTATTTTTATCCTAGAAAGCTTCTCAACCTTGCTATCTTCTTGTCCAAATCTTCTTGACTACTTGACCTTCATAAGTCGCGTCCATCTTCTGCTTTAGAGCACGTTATAAGTCTTATAGTCTTTTACTGACAACCTTTCTGAATATAAGAAACCTTCTAGGTCTTCTTGGTAGCAACCTTTATACATCTCTGATTGTGTATTTTCTGATCAAGTCTCTTGCCTTCAAGTCTTTTGTCTTCAAAGTCTTCTGTCTTCAAGATCTTCTGTCTTCAATGTCTTCTGTCTTCAAGGTCTTCTGTCTTCAGTTCTCATACATCTACAAGCCATCTGGATAGGTCTCAGCAAGGTTATCTTAGCACAAATACTAACCTATGTAGATCATCAGCTGACTAACAGATTCAGCTGGTCCTATTACATATGGGTTTTAGAAACATCATCAAAACTTACAAAATAAAGAACCAACAACCGGACCTTAAATCATTTTTTGAGAACACGGTAGCATTCTTTAATTGATCGAATAAGTCCTTAATCCTGGGGAGAGGATACTTATTCTTTATTGTTAGCTGGTTCAGTCCTCGATAATCGATACACATTAGGAAAGATTCGTCCTTCTTTTTCACGAACAGGACTGGCGCTCCCCAAGGAGATATGCTAGGTCTGATGAACTTCTTTTCCAACAGATCTTGCAACTGTTCCTTGAGCTCTTGTAACTCCCTTGGCGCCATTCTGTATGGTGCCTTAGATACTAGTGTAGCTCCGGGTATTAAGTCGATAGAGAACTCTACTTGACGATCTGGGTGTATCCCAGATAGCTCTTCTGGAAACACGTTAGGATAGTTCTTTATGATTGGTGTTGGTCCCGGAGAGTTGAGTTGATTAAAACCTTGAATAAGCTTCCTAGAACAAAATCTAGAAAGGGGGGGTTTGAATAGATTTTGTAGATTTTTCAAATCTTCCAAAACCAATTCAAAATATCAGATTGAGCACAGCGGATAATGATTAAATTCTCAACTTCTTAAAAGATCAAAAGCAAGGTTGAAATACTGATTTTAGTTATGATTCTGAATTTAACTCTTGATGAAACACAGTTGTAAAATAAACAGAAAATTAAAGAAAGCAAGAAATAACACCAAGATTTATAGTGGTTCGGATTTTAAAATCCTACATCCACTCTCCTTCTTCAATTTGAAGAAGGGACTCTGCTTACTGCTTACTTTCTCACTTCCAGCTTACAACTTACAACTTGTACAATTCTTCAAATCTTCAATCTCCTAGACTCTTCTTCTAGAAATCTAATCACATAAAGTGTATATTGAATTTTGAAGATTACGGGAAAAGTGTTCTAAAAACACTTAGAACTTTTTGAAACTCTCTAGAAACTCTTGTGAAAAGATTATGAAATCTGAGTAGTGAATTGTGTAAATCTAATATGCATAAGTGTTATCTCTCTTTTTAATAAATGAAAAACCTAGACCTATATATAAGTCTGAAAAGTCAGTTAGTTTGTTAGTTAGTTCTAACAAACTTGAAACTGCTTAACAAACTTAACTGCTCTAGACCTCAGCTGATTCTTCATACTCATCTGCAGCTGACTTGGTGAAAACTCGCCTTTCTTATTCTACTCGGCTTATCTTGACCTCGTCCCGAGCTCTTCATAATTGTCTCCCTGCAGATGACTAGACTTGAGCTTGTCTCCGGATGACTAGCATGTTATCAAACCTCGGTGACTAGCTTAATGCATGACCCGTCGATCGGCTTACATCCTCACTGTTCTTGATTTGGTGATTAGTCTGATCTGCTCTTTAACTCATCAAAACCTCTTGATCCAACAATTTCCCCCTTTTTGATGAAGTTAAAACCTATAAGAAGGAAACATACTCACAGCTGAAGTTAGTAATAGATCTAGTTAAATCAATCAGATAGATACAGTATAATTTCACACTTCAACAGATTCAATCACAATAAGAAATTTAAGTCTTTAAGACTTTTTAGAAGAATTTTAAAAAAAAAATTTAACAAAAGATTTTAACTCCGAGATATAAGAATTTCTCAGATGTTTTATACTTAGAAAATTTTTAATTCTGAGATAAAAAAAATTTCTCAGATGATTTATACTTAGAAAAAAAATTTTTTTTTTAATTCTGAGATATAAAATTTCTCAGAAAAAAAATATTTAAGAAAACTAATACACAAAGTTCACATAAGACTGAATATATTCATTCACAGACATTTACAGATTACAAAATAAGAGAACTGATAGAAAATAAAAGATAAGGAAAGAAAAATCCTGTTCTATCAGATTCCCCATCGATCAGCTTCTGGAATGTTTAGCCAGCTGAAAATCCTTGCTCTAAGCTGTTTCAGATCATCTTCATCTGTGAGCTCGGATTCCCTTTCGCGCTTTGGCCACAATCGTTTCGACCCATTCCGGATCGGGAGAACCATCTTCTTTAAGCTTGGGGTGACACCTTTCGAGGGTGGTGCGATCAGATCATGATTGAACACATTATGTGCCTCATCGAGCAGACTTCCCATAAAGATCTCGCATCCTCCTTCTCCATCCATTCATGCCGGCGAGATGTCTTCATTAGCTGCTCCGGATGGCGATGCCTTGAGAATGTACCAAGAATACATCCACTTAGCATCCAGGGCTTGCTTTTTATATTCATTGGTGAACTTCCCGAGACCATCTTAGGAGGAGCCGTGGTGCGGTGGACAGGCGGAAATCGGCTTCATTTCTTTGCTTTGGACACCCACTTCCGTGTATCCCTGTCCCACTTCATTTCGACTTTCCCCATCTTCTTGACCTCTTCTTTTCTCTCTTTTCAAACATCTCCTTCTCAACACTGATTCTTCTAATCGCTTTCGGCTGATAAATTAGAGAAGTCTGGTTCCTTTCTTTTGCGCTCGGGTGATCTCGGGGCTGATCATCCGCTCGGTGATGGAGTCTTCTCGATTGCTGCTGCTCTTGCTTTTCCTTTACCTTTGCCCTTGGGCTCTGGTTTTCAGATTCTTTCATGCTAGCTTGCCCGGCTTCTCGATCTTCTCCTCTTCTTCCTTCTTCCTTTTCTCCTCATCCTCTCGGATGGCTTCTTCAATCTGCGTCACCCTCGGTTGCAAGGCACCCAACTCATCTCGATTTGATTTTGATCTCCACCTTGGCTGCCTCCAACTCAATCCGTGTCTGCGCCTTTGTATCAAGTCTATCTGTTATTGACATGACACCAGCTGTGAGGGTTTCCATTCTGCTCTCTGCACCTTCCCCCTTTTTAACTTCATCCTTGATGGACTGAAGCTCATCCTCAATTGCTGCACAACGTCGTCTGAAGTCATTCTGATCAGAAGTGAGGGTTGAGACCACGACTTCGTTGTCAGCTGCAGTCTTCTCTTTCAGTGCCTTGACCTCGTCTTCAAGCGCACTCAGTCTGGAACCAACAGCAGTGCTGAGATTGGCTGATAAATTTCTGGTCATGTTGACCTCAGCAATCTGCATGTTGGCGAGCATAGTATCTGTGACTGCTCGAATCACCTTTTTGGTTTTCTTCTCCATCATCCTCTGGACTTGGCTGATAATTTTGCTGTGGAGTTGCTCAAAAGCCGAGGAGATGGCAAGAATCGGTCTGTCCTCTTCCTCTGAATCAGATGAGGAAGAGGTGGTAGGAGAAGTTGGATTGGGGAGCTCATGGGAATATCCCCAAAATGTTTGAGGTATCCACATGAGGTTCGGGGTGGGATAGAAGAAGTGGGGGTGTCGATGGTGGGGGTGGGATTTCGGTGGGGAGATGATGGTGGAGGTGGAATTTGAGGTGATGTGGTAGAGGGAGGAGATTGTAGTGATTGGAGTAAGATGAGTTGGGGTTGAGTGGGGAGATACGGAGATGGGGGTTGGGGAAAATCTTGGTCCGGATAAAAGGACAGCATATGAGATGGGGATGGTGGAGGAGATGAGGTTTGGATTTGAGGGAGAGGAGATGAGGATGGACTTTGGACGGTTTCGGGAGTAGGGCTGTTTTAGAGGCTCGAGGTGCCGGCTGGGACACCTCTTCATTGCCAGTTTGGGTTGGAGATGGAGAGGGGAGAAATGTACCCGACCTCGGTTGGGGGAGGTACCTTCGTAACTTATTAGCTGGACCTCCTCCGGCTGCACCACTTGAGCTGCAATTTGCGGCGTGGATACCTCCTCCGGAAGGAGAGTGGGCTGATCGGTGAGACGATCCTCCCAACTCGAGGTTTTCACCAACCTTCGTCTCCTTGGTGCCTTCTCCTTCAGCCTTCATTGGCTGTTCAGCCTCGGCCTGAGCTCACATGACGGCAGCTCCACCTCCACATCCTCTTCTTCTTCCTCCTCGCCTTCCTCTCACTGGAGCTTGAGCTCTACCCTCGGCTCCACCTTCATCGGGAATCACTGGAGCCCCGAGTGGCTCATCCTTGGTCAAAATCCCTTTTTGTTTAGTGTAAGCTCGGACCCCGTCGACCGAGTTTATTTGAGTGACAGCAAGTCCTCCATAATCACAGTCACTTTGTTAAAGAGACTAGTGATTGACTTCGCCGCCACTTTCCATTAACTACCTCCGGACGTCTTCTCTCCGTCTCCGGCCTCTCCAAAGGCAAACCAGCCCGGTTGGCTGAACCCCATCAAGAATCGTTCTGACGCAGAGTCTGGGTCTGGTCAGCCCATCGTGGGAGCTTTGTTCTCCCAATATCACCTTTGTGACAATGGTCATCAAAAGGCGATATCGGCGTCGGAGCATCCTCTTCTTCAGCTCCGATCGATTGTCCTTCATGGAGTTCCGGGCAATCATCTCAAATGATTCTACCCATTCATCAGATTTGTAGGTGAGGGGGTTCACACCTTCACTGCTAGTATCAAATATCCTAGCCACCTCCGCCGGAGAAACAGTAAGTTCTTCTCCATATACCCTTGTCCTAAACACTCCCTGTTCATATGTCCCATTGACATAGAACTCCAACCCTCTCATATCCAATGTCTTATTGGAGGGAGATTTCTTGGAGCAAAACGTCCTCAATCCAGCCCTCTCCAATAAAGACAGGATTTCCCCCGGATTCGGCATCGGTGGTGGTGTCGAAGTCGACATACATTTCCGACTTCACCTTCTTTGCATATGTTTCATTTTGTACATCCACCATTGTTGAAGTTATGCCTCTTCTGAGAAATGCTCATATACGGATTTTAGAGAGAGTAAAATTTGCGAGAGAATTTTTTTGATAAGTAGTGAAAGTGAAAAGGATGAATTTGGAGAAGAAGATGTATTTATAGGGAATAGATTGGAAAGAGAAACCGCCATTTTTGAAATCTTGAATTAATCTTAGCCATTTATTCAAAAAGTTTTTTCCGAGTATTAATCAACGGTTAAAAACTAAGATAAACGATTAGGATTCAGCGCGTGAACTATAATCGCCTTTGGAATGCGTAAATAGTTACTTTATAGACTGTTGATTTGACAGATGTAGGTTACTTTATGCAGAGAAGTAAGTATACCTGACGTCAGCCTAGGGCTACCTTACTTCGCCTAAGGGTTTGTAAATCAGATGAGTTTGAAAAACAGACAAGTTTTAAAAACAGATCAGTGTAAAAACAGATGGATTTTAGGAAATCATCTGATAAAGTAACTTGTCTAATTCTGAAAACCAACAGTTTAGATGTAACTATTTAGCAATTTTTAAACCAGGTTTAAACAAAACAGACTCATATTTACTTTTCTAAAACAAATTTTTAAGAAACAAATCAGACTCAGGTTAAGAATAAAAAAATTTGAATAAAAGAATGAATCAGTGTTATCTGTGACCTGTTCCTGCAAAAACATAAACTCAAAGGAAACCATCAGAAGCTAAAGGTAAATCAGATAGGATGTAAATAGTCATCTGTTTTCTTCAAGAGTTCAGCTGACTATTATGTCCTTGTCTGATTTACTCAATGTCAGATAAGTAATTATCAATTCAGATAAGGTCAATATGACTAATCCTTGATTCTTGATTCCTAAAAGGAGATCAATGATATCAGCTACCTGATTGCCCTTTGACACATATCTAGTCTGATAATTCTTTCTAGACATTAATTTAAAGAAAAGAAAAGGAATACGGAATCAAATGCACACAACTAGAAACCAGCTAAAGATGCATCAAGTAATCCTAATTCTAAACACATTTCTTTGAACTTAGTCTCAGCTAATGGTTTTGTAAGAATATCAGCTTTTTGTGATTCAGTGGCAATTTTCTCAATTCTAATGTCATTCTTTTCAACATGATCCCTAATGAAATGATGCCTAATATCTATATGCTTGCATCTAGAATGTAAAACAGGGTTGTAAGTCATTGCTATTGCACTATTACTATCACGGTAAATAGGAACAGTGATGTTTGAATATTGTAGTCTCTAAGTCGTTGACTAATCCGGAGGAGTTGAGAGCAACAACTTCCAGCTGCCATGTACTCGGCTTGAGTTGTGGAGGTGGCAATGATGTACATTTCTTAGATAACCAAGAAATTAATTTGTTGCCTAAGAATTGACAAGTTCGGAAGTGGATTTTCTATCAATCTTACATCCTCCAAAGTCGAATCGAATAACTGTCACTCAAAGTTGTCATCAGTGGGTACCATAACCCTACTTGCAAGGTTCCTTTGAGATATCTAAGAATTTTCTTTAGTCTCCAGATGAGTTTTCTTGGGATTAGACTGGAATCTTGCACATACCCCAACCGCAAAGGCTATGTCCGGCCTACTTGCGGTGAGATAGAGAAGAGATCCAATCAGTCCACGATACTCCGTTGCATCGGTGGGTATCCCCGCTCATCTCGAATCCATTGAGAAGTTAGTTGCCATAGGTATTTTTACTTCTCTGCTAGTAATCATTCCAAATTTCTCAATCAGATCCTTAGCATACTTAGATCGATGTATAAATATACCCTTACTCATCTGTTTAATTTGTAAGCCTAGAAAGTATGTCAATTCTCCCATCATTGACATTTCAAACTGTTTTTCATGAGAAAGCTAAACTCTTCACATAATTTCAGATTAGGTGAACCAAAAATTATGTCATCTACATAAATTTGAACTAGTAAGATGTTGCCATCTACTTCCTTTCTAAACAATGTTCTATCAATCTTACCTTTAGAAAAACCATTTGATGTCAAGAAATCGATAGAGTATCATACCAAGCTCGGGAGCTTGTTTCAGTCCATATAGAGCTTTGTTGAGTTTATAGACCTTGTTATTGATCTTAAACCCGGAGGAGGCTGCTCTACATAGACCTCTTCAAGTAACACACCATTAAGAAAAGCGAGACTTAACATCCATTTGAAAAACTTTGAAAGACTTATATGCAGCAAATGCCAAGAACAATCTTATTGCCTCTAATCGCAATCGAGCATAGGTTTCATCATAGTCTATTCCCTCGATTGTGAATAACCTTGTGCAACCAGTCTTGCCTTATTTCGAACAATAATATTGTTCTCATCTATTTTATTTTTAAACACCCATTTGGTGCCTATAATCTTTCGTGTAAGGGTCTTTCCACTAGATCCCATACATTTTGTCTTTCAAAGCGATGCGCTTCTTCCGCATGGCTGTTATCCGATTTGGGTGCGATAATGCTTCCTCAATAGACTTGGGTTCAAGAAGCGATACATAACAACTGAAAAGACTTTCGAGTCTAACATCATTCGTGTTCGCACACTACTAGATGGATCTCCTATAATCTGATCGGATGGATGATAACTTCTCATCCTTTTGCCTATATGAGGAGAAGTATCCTCATCTTGAGTCTCGATCGGCAACTCATCGACTCAACCTCGGCTGACGTTCCCCCTTCATCGGTGACTCGTCTTTGATCGGTGATGTCAAAGGTGTCGATCTCGAAGGAGTCTCGATCGAAGTTGTCTTCGATTATCGGATGGGGATTCTTCTTCATCCGATTCCGAGTCAAGAGTAGGTAGATAAATAGTTCTATTCTTAGTCTTGGATAATTCAATTTTATCTAGATTTTCAGTAAATTTGATTCACTTTATCTCGAGAAGGAATACAACTCATCAAAAACATGAGGAGTTTCCTCCACACAAAGGGTTGTCTTGTTAAAAACTCTAAATGCCTTTGAAGTATTAGAATATCCTAAGAATATTCCATCACCGCTTTAGCATCAAAAGTTCTTAACTTAGATTTCCCATTGTTATGAATGAAACACTTACAACCAAAAGCTTTGAAGTATGAGATCCTTGGAATCTTACCCTTCCAAATCTCATAAGGAGTCTTACCCTTATCTTTGACAACTAAGCACTGTTTCGAGTATAGCAAGTTGTGTTGATAGCTTCACCCGTAACCTATGAGGGTATTATACTCAGCCAACATGCTTCCGGGCTGCTTCCTTCAAAGTTCTATTCCTTCTTTCAACCACTCCATTTTGTTGAGGAGTTCTTGCTGAAGATGTCTCATGTATAATTCCAAACTCATTGAAGAAATTAGATAAACAAGAATTCAAAAAATTGCACTTTATCACTCCCGATTTTAATAATATTAACTCCCTTCTCATTCTCGAATTTGTGCGAACAGATCGGGAATCTTGTTTATAGTCTCATTTTTCTTGAAAAGAAATATAACCCAAGTGTATCTAGAGAAGTCATCTACTACAACAAGAGTATATTTCCTTCCCTTTGAAGCCGAGAGGTGTAACAGTCCAAACAAATCCGGATGAAGGAGTTGCAACACTCTTTCGGATGAGGAGGAGTTAATACTCTTAAATGAGTGTCTAGGCTGTTTACCTTTTTGACAAGCATCACATTTAAGATCAGTTGATAAAAGTTTTTCAGGTAATCCCTTAACAAGGTTCTTCTTAGCTGACTTACTAAGGGTCTTGAAATTCAGATGACTAAGCCTTTTATGCCATAGCCGGTGACATTTTCTCCACCCTTAGCCATCGACAAGTATCTTGGGAACAACTATTAAAGTTGGCCACATAGACATTACCCTGTCGAAGCCGTTAATAGTACCTTATCTCGAGGAATTATCCAAAATATCACATTTATCTCTTGAAAACTTTACGAGAAAAACCTTTATCACAAAGTGAGAAACAGAGATGTGATTATGTTTCAAACCTTCAACAAAATATACCTCGGATACCTGAATATCCTTGATAATCAAAGTACCTACACCTTTAGTCGACCACAATTATTATCACCAAATACAACTCTTGGACCATCAATGCTTTGAAAATTTGATAATGACTTCTTGTTATGGGTCATATGTTGTGAACGACCACCGTCAATGTACCATATTGAAGCTAAGATCTCTTCCTTAAGTGATGATCCTGTGAATCTCAGAAAAAGCAGATTAGTTTTGAGGTACCCTAGTGATCTTGGGTCCTTTTGGGTCAAGAATCACTTTAGGAATCCAAACAAACATCTCATCTGCAGACAACAAATCGACTCAGATTTTCTACCAAATCTGTCTACAATAATATCATTTTTAAATGACAACTTGTTGTATTCAGATTGGATAATTTTCCTAAACTTAGGAAATGTAGGATAGCATTTGCTCCTTCCATCAAAAGAATTATAATAAGAAAATCTTCTTATTTTGGTTCTTGGATCCCTTCTAGTCGATAGGGATTCTTCACTGAATTCTTGGTTTGATCGAAGTTGTAGTCCTTATCGACTAGTTGGTTTCCATGGACCAATTTTAATATCCTTTGATTGAACAGATGCTTTCACAAATTTCCTAGGTTTTGAACATCTGATTTATTGTTCCTATCATAACCAAGTCCTGTCTTATCATGAGATTTTCGAGAAGTATTAAAAATATGATCTATTACCGATTGTGAATTATTAAGGTGACTAATTTTGAAGACAAGCTTCTCATTGTCTTTCTTAATTAATTCATTTTCAAGATGAGACTACTTCAAATTTATCTTTTAAAGTTTTCAATTCATTTTCTAACCTTTCGGGTAAGCTGGCTGATGTACTAGCTTGATCGATGAAAACATTCCCCTTGAATGTTTCCTCGTCCCGAGCTGTTCATCACCTTCTTGCCTTTATTTAGAATTTGAATCGATCCTTTAAAATTAAATTCTCTGTCTCACTGTTTATAAGCAGCTAAAGATGTTTTTAAATCTCTCAATAATTCATGTATAACAGGTTTGGTCATGATCGATGCGTGACAAGAATCATTATCTCGAAGATGAATAGTAGATTACCTCATTAGCCATGAGACAGATCTCATCATCGATCCAAAATCAGATGAGGATGATGAAGATGATGATGATTTCTTTGGCTCTTTTTCTTCAGCCAACAAAGCTCTTTGATCTCGCAAATCTCTGTCTCTTTTCTTCCTCTTCTCTTCTCTTTCTTTAGGAGTCGGTTGAGGACAGTCATAGCTGAAATGTCTGGCTTATTGCAAGTATAGCAAATGTCACTCCTATCTCGATCCGGGATGGAAGTATTTCTTCTAACAGGTGATCTGTATCTTCTTGTCTCGGCTCTTGTTTTTGTCATCATCTCAAGATTTGTCTACCTTCCTTTCGATCCGGATCTTTGTCTATCTCTACCCGCAAATCTCAATTTATTTCTCTTATACTTCATTCTCAATTTATCATACCTTTTTGTAAGTAAAGCCATCTGCTCTTTCAAGGATAGATCAGCTCCTACTGACCTCTGTTGACATCTTGTCTTCTTTATGACAAAGGCAACAGATTTGGATGAGGTGCTTGACTCCATCTCATCTTCCTCATCTTCTATCTGGATGTCATATTCTAAAGCTTTAAGATGAGAAAATAAAGTATGGTGAGTAATAGAGGATAAATCTTGAGTTGCTTTAAGAATATTGGATTTTTCCTCCATCTCTTGGTTAATGATCTCAAAATCTTGTTGTTAATCTCCTTTTCTGAATAATTCTTTCCAAGATGTTTGCTTTGTTGAGAAGATTGGTCAACCTCATATCAAACCGATCCACGAGACTCATTTTCTTTCATCTTGAATGTTTCAAATGTATGCAATCGATCGTAACTTGTTCTCCTTAACTTGGTCAGATCCTTCACAAACATTAGCTAAGGTTTGCGACATTTCTTTGGCTGTTTTACATCTTTTAACCTTCTCTATCCAATCTTTACTCAAAGTCTCTATGATTTCAGTTCTAGCTACTTGGTCAAGATTGTGGACCTTCCTTTCATCATTAGTCAATTCGTAACTCTTCTTCTCTTGCCTAGTTCTTGATTCATTTTGCCTCTGCTCCAGTCTTTGGTGCCTCCATGGAAAAACTTTATAGGACCTTCCTCAAGAACCTCTTCCATTCTATCATGAATGGCCTTTAGATGATTTTCCATCCTAAATTTCCAATAATCATACTCTTCAATTGAAAATTCAGGCAGATTCCTGGTCTTATTACTTTTTCCTGATGACATGATGAAACAAAGACAAAAATACTCCACAAAAGCTTATTAGTAGCACTGTTAGAAATGAAAGAAAATGAAGAAAATCAAGATTATTTCAGAATCTTGTTCAAGACCTAAAATCAATATCAGAACAGCTTAACACTGCTCTGATACCACTTGTTGGTCCCGGAGAGTTGAGTTGATTAAAACCTTGAATAAGCTTCCTAGAACAAAATCTAGAAAGGGGGGGTTTGAATAGATTTTGTAGATTTTTCAAATCTTCCAAAACCAATTCAAAATATCAGATTGAGCACAGCGGATAATGATTAAATTCTCAACTTCTTAAAAGATCAAAAGCAAGGTTGAAATACTGATTTTAGTTATGATTCTGAATTTAACTCTTGATGAAACACAGTTGTAAAATAAACAGAAAATTAAAGAAAGCAAGAAATAACACCAAGATTTATAGTGGTTCGGATTTTAAAATCCTACATCCACTCTCCTTCTTCAATTTGAAGAAGGGACTCTGCTTACTGCTTACTTTCTCACTTCCAGCTTACAACTTACAACTTGTACAATTCTTCAAATCTTCAATCTCCTAGACTCTTCTTCTAGAAATCTAACTGTTACAGTGTATATTGAATTTTGAAGATTACAGGAAAAGTGTTCTAAAAACACTTAGAACTTTTTGAAACTCTCTAGAAACTCTTGTGAAAAGATTATGAAATCTGAGTAGTGAATTGTGTAAATCTAATATGCATAAGTGTTATCTCTCTTTTTAATAAATGAAAAACCTAGACCTATATATAAGTCTGAAAAGTCAGTTAGTTTGTTAGTTAGTTCTAACAAACTTGAAACTGCTTAACAAACTTAACTGCTCTAGACCTCAGCTGATTCTTCATACTCATCTGCAGCTGACTTGGTGAAAACTCGCCTTTCTTATTCTACTCGGCTTATCTTGACCTCGTCTGAGCTCTTCATAATTGTCTCCTGCAGATGACTAGACTTGAGCTTGTCTCCAGATGACTAGCATGTTATCAAACCTCAGCTGACTAGCTTAATGCATGACCCCGTCTGATCAGCTTACATCCTCAGCTGTTCTTCAGTTTGGCTGATTAGTCTGATCTGCTCTTTAACTCATCAAAACCTCTTGATCCAACAATTGGTACTTCATTTAGCAAAGCTTTGATTTTTGCTGAAATATTGACTAAATATCCAGTACACTTTCCTTTCCGCAACAATCTCGTGGCTTTTATAGCGGAGATCATCTGTATTCCCGTCCTCACTTTGATGCCATGGAAAGTGAAATGTTGGCCGTCCTTCATTTCGAAGTCGATCTCTCGATCAGTACACCGTATTATTGCTTTGTTCATTATCAACCAATCTATTCCCAAGATTATGTCAAAATTTATCATATTAAGTACGTGAAGATAATTTTCTATTTGGTGTTCACTTAATATGATCTTTAGTCCTTTTACTTGGGTTTCGATCTTGGTGAGCTTCTAGATGGAACACTTACGTTTAAGGTTCCACCTTTGATAACTGGTATACCTAATTTTTCTCTAAATTTCTCAGACATAAAAGAATGAGAAGCTCCCGTATCAAACAATACATATGCAGGTGTATCGAGTACTAGTAATGTACCTGCTAACGTCTCATGCTGCTCAGGCTGTCCATGTTGTTCATAAGGTGTTGGGTTCTCACCACCTTCTTCACCATCGAGGATCGCATTCACATGAGCTTGTCCTCTTTGACCTTGAGCGGGAAAGTTCCTCCTTGGTGGTCCGGGTAGATTGTTATTTCCCCAGACGGTCGCCTAGCCTGATAGTTCCCCATAGGCGGCTGCCTTGCCTGGTAGTTTCCCATAGTGGCCTAGGGTTGTTCACCATTGGAGGCTGATTTCTTGCTACACTGGTGCAATCAGAAGCTTTGTGTCCAGCCTGGTGACATCGATAACATGTTTCTGTCACCCTTAGACATGTTCCTTGGTGTCTCCTTCCACAGTTAGGGCAAATCGGTGAGAGCTTAAATCCGTTCGGGGCATTAAAATTGTTTCCTCTTGGTGGCGGATTTGCATTCCTCTTAAAGTTAGGTTGCCAATTTCGGTTTACAGACATAGCCATTGGCGTTGGCTTGAACTCTAATCCCAAACCGATCGAGATGCTCAGTGCTCGATCGAAAACCTCGTTGTAGTTTGGGAGTTTCAGTCCAGCTACAACTCCTCCTACCTCGGGCCTTAAACCTCTTTCAAATCTCCTTGCTTTCTTTGAATCAATCTCCACCAGATGTGGAGCATATCTAGCCAGCTGGTTGAACCTCCACTCGTATTCAAACACCGAGAGTGTTCCTTGATGGAGATTTATAAACTCTTGCTCCTTCTGGTCGCACAAGACTTGTGGGAAATACCTTCCCATTACTGCTCGTTTGAAATCTTCCCATGACAAATCTTGTTTTCCTTCTGCAGTTAGAGTTCGTTCATAAGATTCCCACCACTGGGCAGCATCCTCTGCTAGTTGGAATTGCGCACAAGATACTTTTTGTGCGTCAGCCAAAGTCATGTGTCGGAAAATTTGTTCCAGTCCAGCGATCCATTCCTCAGTACCCATAGGGCCTTCTTTTCTGGTTAGCCTTGGTGGGTGCATAAGACGGAACTGTTCGACAAAATCGTTAACCCTGGGTGGTGGCAGGGGCATAGGCATAGCTGGGTGTGGAGTTTGCTGGTGCATGAAATCCTGGAGGGTGTGGAAGAATTCTCTTGCCATATAGGTGCCAGATGTAGCATTTTGTTGTTCCTGTCCTATTGACTCCATGGACGGCTTTCGTGCTCTCCTCCTAGTAATGCAGGGTGTCACTCGTGGTGCCATTTTAAAATTCTGAGGAGAGAAGAATATTTACATTATATAGGTATGATACAAACTTCAAAACAAAGCCTGATATCTTAATTAACAAGGTACTTATCACCACTTATGCATTTGGAGTACACGGTACTCTGGAACACGCTGTCGCGATTCAGTGGAACAGTGACGACAATCGATATTTGTAAGTTAGGGAACTAGTATCACAATTAATTAAAGCGATGATCAGGTAAAATAATAGATAGAATAAAGCATACTCACATCATGTGAGGTGCATTTCATATATATATCATCTCAAAGTTTTCGGAGAAAAGTCTCCTTACAACATAATATAGATTTAAAAATTAGGCGTCTATAATATGCATCCAACACTACGCATCCATACATTAATACGGATTGCAAGTGACAAAAAGTGGTTAGGCAGGGTTAAGCTAGGGCCAGGTGCAAAAAGGTAGGCCGTACATCCGATTGTCGTGCATCAGGAAAAACTACAACTATCTATACTATAAGCTGGTAAGGGAAAACGGGTTTGCTGATCTAAAACCCTGGCAGACGACTAGGTCCTGCCACATCTGGGTGTGGTAGCGTGCTCGGCTCCCAAGGTGCCCAATCATCCTCGCCCTCGCTGTCAGTCTCGCAGGGTGGAGGTGCAGTAATATTAGTGTGGAAATGATCCTCTACGTCCAACTGGGCGTCATGTATCGGCTCAAGATATGGCTCTACCGAATCATACTCCTCGGGTCCCCCTGGTAACCCAGTCTCCTCCCACAGAAGAACTGCTACCTCCTGACTACCACGCGCAGCACTGCGCTCCTCAGTCGCCCTCCCCTAGCCAAAGGCAGCTACCTGCTGCTGATATGTGATGCTGGCAGTATGCAGTGCAATACTCTCCTGGTGGCTCGTGATGCTCGCCTGATGGCTCATGATGCTCTCCTGGTGGCTAGATGCAAGCAAGTTGCACAGTATAACATCTCCATCATAAGTTACATCCCTAGCATTGTGAACCATAGCTACCGCAGTTGCCTTCTGTGAACGTTGTCGTGCCCTGTCGACAGTTGTAATCCCCCTGACAACCTCCTCCACAAAAGAGTCGAGCTGTATGTGGCTACCTATGCGAGAATTGAGGGCCGACAGGCGGTCGAAAATACCTCGAGACAGTGGCATCCATAAAGCATGAATGTCGTCTCTAAACAAGGTAGCAGCTACCCACTCTGAGTCAAAGTACTCTACTGCAGCGGCAGACATCCTATAGGCGCGAAAACGGGCAGCGTATGCAAATATCGACTCGTGCTCGAACTGGGATATGGTGAGGTAGCGGTGTCTAGGCATCATGGCTGGAATGACTTCTACAGGATCTAATTTGGTAAAAAGAATAAAGGTTCTAAGATCAGTGTCTTATGGTAGGGGATAGTATCAAAGAAAAAATAGTTGCATTATTTAAGCAATGTGTTGTTTCTACACATAATGCACGTAATTCATATTAAAGCACAAAAATATTCTTTCATTTCATAAGCTTATCACATAAATTCATCTCATTAACTGGTAAGCGTTGTAATTTCCACTTTCATAAGTACTTCCATATCACGAATTTTAGTTAGGGGTTCATGTATCAGTTTCTTTAATTAGAAACTTTCATACCTTGAGGGTGCCTCGAACTGCTGCAGTAGGCACATTTTCCCACTAATAATTTTTTCTTCTGAAATTTAATATATATATATATATATATATATATTTTTTTTAAAGGCTTATTTTTCTAGGAAAATAGTTTGGATATAAGTAATTAAGTTATTTTGTCCGAAATTTTGAACATGTGCTCTGATACCACCAATAACGCCCCAGAATTCAGAATGCTGGCCCTTGTGGCTTTTAACACTCTAAACTCGGGTTGTCACTTAATAATCGAAGAATTGAGCTTATTTTTTTTAAAAGAATAAAATTATTTAAACGTAAGCGTAAACAAGTCGAAGATAAACTTAAGAGATTAACAGCGGAAGACTTAAATATTATCTTTATCATAATACATGAGTTGCATTTTTATTTAATATTTGAAAGATAAGTAGTTGCGTACAAAGTAAAACATCGAGCGATCCGTAAAGGTTCGTTTATTCGGTATAAGAAATTAAAATCGTCTTTCTAAGCGATTGCATCTTATTTAGAATATAAGTATATTAGCATCATATTTAGGAAAACTCCGTGTCACTGTAGCTCCGGCCCTCTTGAGCATAACCTGAAAAAATATTGAGTTTGGGGTGTGAGATAAAAATCTTAGTGGATAACTTATATGTTGTTATATAGATTTACAGTACGCCGAAAAATAGATATTTTCCCTTACCAATGATTAAATCTTTTACTTGTCATTTATTTAATTTAAGGTTCGATCTTGTATACATATTAAATCCTGCTCGTTGAACTCACATCAGACGTACACTTGGGGTAAGCTCATTGAATGCAGTCTTGCTTTCTATATACGAGATTAATAGAACTCACATCATACATACACTTGGGGTACGCTCACTGAATGCAGTCTTGCTTTCCTTAAACATATTAATAATTAACTAAGTCGTTAAAACTTTTAAGGTGTTTAATTACTTTGCTTCAGAATACAACAACAATCAATATAACATTAACGGCTAATACAGATAGTGTCACCCACCTTTTAAATTTATAGATAAGTTAGAATTGTTTGGAAAAATTTCGAAAATTAGAAATAGCAGGGACGGTTGAGCTCTGACTTATGCTGCACTTCACCTAGCACGAATTTCCTCAAAAATCTTAGTGATCGTATATTTATTAGTAAACTTTACAAGACTTGTTATTTCGTTCGATTAACCCATTTAGGATCTTTGAGTTTTGGATTTATTTTTTCATATTTGAGAATACTTAATAAATACTAAATTCATTTAAACAAGTTACAACATCAAAAGTGTTTTGAAATTCTCATGAAATTATTCATGGGATTAACGAGGACGTTGAGCCTCATTTCATTAGCCTTTTCAAAAATAGTCCAATAAATTTAGAAAAAGAAAAAATCAAATAAAATACTTACACTATTTTATAATTTACAAAAATGAGTGCAAATATATTTCTTCATGTACATAACAAGTCCGTATACTTATTTCAAAGAAACATATACCCAATAATTTTTTGTAAAATGGATTAAATAAACAATCATCAACCTTAAAAAAAAATTTAAATACTTAAGCTTTGAATTAAATCATAAAAAAATTGAATCTAATTATATAATAACACATACAACTCATAAGTATATTATTTTTTATCAAAGCAAATAATTATAAATAATGTTTCTCCAAGTATGTCAATAATAGTCCTAGTTCTCAGAAATTTTAAATAAAATATTTATACACACCCATAAATTCTCAATTTTAACAATATGATACTTTAATATGCATAGAGTAATATCATGACAGGTATTATCATATTAATTCAACCATAAAATTATGACTTCATAATTTTCGAATAAACATGGAAAACTGACACATAATTTTTAAAATTACAGAAGAGGCATTTAGACAAGTCCAAAATTTATGAAATTAAACTATGTTATACATGACTAAACATAGAACAAAGTTTATTAGGGTCTTAAGCCTGATACATTATGGATTAACACCAGATTAGCAAGAAGTGACGATGAACTCACTAATCCTCGCTCTGGACAGGTTTTAGCAAAAAACATCATATCTCTATTTTGGCATGGCCAAAATGTACGAAATTTAAATATGTTGTACTAGACTTATCATAGAACATGCTCCTAAAATTTCATAATTTTTGTGTTAGCCAAACGGTACCAATTTTGATTATAAAACACAGTTACATTTTTCGGCCGATTTGTATTACACCCATTTCAAAGATTTATTTCTCCTAGATGACAACTCTGATGATTCTGAAATTTTCTTACAGTATACTAGATTGCAAGAGGATCATTCATGAATGTTTTCAAGATTTTAAGACGCTTGCAAACAAGGTAACCAAGCTCATCAAGTTCATGGTTCAAAACTGCCCAGTTACAAGAAGTAATTTTTCATGATCTTCCATAATTTTTTCCTCTTAAATGGTAGGTCCTTTCAATACCAATTTTTGCACACATATAATATGCCAATACAATAATACCAAAATATTTTTTTATTTGTAAAAACGTTGCTGGAAACAGAGGAAAATAAGCATCAAAGTAGGTGTTCCAGATTTTGCAGTTTCTTTTCTCAGTTAACGTAGCATGTTCGTCAACACTTTTAACCTACATGATTCGATCACAACTCTAAAACAAAAATATAAATATATAGTATACACATCAAATAACATATATTAGGCTGAAAATAACAGAAATTAACGAGTTAAAGCATTCAACGATCTCGACGTAAATTAATCGAACACAGTTTTTAGGCATAGTTAGTTAGCAACCTTTGCAGTTTTCTTCTCTGTTTTTTTTTTATTCTTTGGACGAAATATGATTCTTGGAAGCTTGGGAGGTGCTCAAGTAGTATTAGAAGCTAGCATCTTGAATGGTTCATCAAAACAAAAAAAAAAAGATGTAGTTAGAAAGAGGGAGGAACCGTGAGATGAAAACAAAAAGGGTGTTTCTTCCATTTTCTTTTTTATGAAAGAAGCTTGTAATAAATCTCACCTTGATGTTGATGTCTTTGGTGTAAGAAAGAAACTTCACTTGATGGAGGTTTAAGACTTAAAAGAAAAAGAAGAAGAAAGGATGCTGGAGGAGTTGGCAAGGAGTGCGAGCAATTGTGGAGGAAGAAGAAGAATAGGAGTTGATGTATAAAAAGGAAAGAAAAAGGCTACGTGGATTCTCCCTGTCCAATATTTTTTTGCTTGGCCACCAATTGTTCCAAGTCCCTTCTCTTTTTTCTCTTTTTTTTCTTTTTTTTTTTTTTTTATTAACCAATGTTTATTTTAAGGTATTTGTTTTAATTGTGTTTAAATAAATAAAATCATTTCACAATGTTATTAAATCTTTAAACGAGTTGCTGAGTAATTATTTCGAGAGTATATTAATTCATCACATATTTATTTCATGAATTACTAAAATATAAAAAAACAAGATAACTACATTATTTAATTTCTTTAAACTATATCACATAACTTTTCATATATTATTAAAATTATTATTTTGGTAATTCATATTATTTAGACGAAATAAGATTGTCGTCGTTGAATTTTTTTATTATTTATTTTAGCATTATTTTTTTGACATGTACAATAAGGATTTTCAATGATTCTCCTTTGAATAAAAATTAAGGCTTATATTATACTTACTATAAATCAAACCTTAATTTTTCATTATACTTTAAGGTGCTAGGTAGTGCTTCTGGCTCAGAATGCTCGCCCGTTTACCTGAAAAATTACATCTTTGAAAAAAAAACATATATTTCATACAACAATTAATTATAAAAAATAAATAAATAAATAATTTTGGGATTTTGGGTTCGGGGTATTACATCATTCACCATCTTTTATTCACCACAATTGTCTTATATTAATTCTCATTCTCATTGCCATTGAAGAATTTCCAACCAAGCGCCCCCTAAGAGATTTCTTTAAATGATATACCCTAGTGAGATCAGATTTAGCATATTGCATATGGAGTTCATCCCAAACATCCTCAGCCATAGAGAAATACTCAAACGTTTTCTTGATATCAGGAGAAATAGAATTCAAAATCCAATTGAGCACTAAATTAATCATTAGCACGCACCATGCAGCATAAATAGCACGATCATGTGATTCAAGGGGTATAGAAATTGTACCGTCAATCAGGGGCAATTTATTCTTTACACTCAAGGCACGTTTGACAGCATGTCTCCAAGATACAAAAATTGGGACCTGCAAGAGGATCAAGAACAATACTAACTGATTGGAGTAAATTGATGCATGTTTTTTAGGTGTATTTTGGTGCAAAAAGTGATCCAAAGTGTTAGATTTTGTGCATAAATGTGTAGAGTATCACTATTTTGCCTAAAAAGTATTACTTGTGAGATTATTGATATTTTTCGTCCGTTTTACAGGTAAATCGGTGGATTTTGGCCAAACTGAGAGTACCGGCATTCCTAAGATGAAGAGACGAACAAGACGGATGAAAATGGGGGTCGAAAGCGGAGTCCCAGCCGAAAAAATGCCCTGGTCTCGACCTCTAGTCGAGGGCCAGAGGCCTCGACTCGAGGGATAAGGCAGAAAGGCTAGAATTCAAAAAAGGAGGCAGCCTCGACTCGAGGGCTGAGCCTCGAGTCGAGGGATAGACAAAAAGGAGTAGCCTGGACTCGAGGGTTGAGCCTCGAGTTGAGGGAGGGGCAAAATCGGTAGCCTCGACTCGAGGGGGAGGCTTTTTCAGGAAAATTGTCTATTTAATGCAGGGAACAGAGCATAACTTGATATAATTCATTAGAGCAGTTAGTAGCGGTTTTGGGGCGATTTCTTAGGCCCTAAGCCAATTTCCCATTGTAGGTAGAGTAGAAGGTATAATTAGATTTAGATTTCTATTGATGTTGATTAGATTAGCTTTAGATTAGCATTTGATCATTGTTGATTCCTCTATTTAAGCTTGTTATTTCATTTGGAGATTTGTATTGAAGACTCAAGCATTCCTCTTTTTGTGGATTAAATTCAATTGGTGATGTTCTTCCTCTCTTGCCTTTTCAATTTCTTAATTGTTGTGTTTTGTTTCTTAATTGCTCATCTAGATTATCTTCCCATGGATTTTGCCCTTGGCACCATGGGCTAACTCTCTTGTGCTTGGGTTAATTGAAATTGAGGATGATTTGATTGCCTATGCTATGATTGTTGATGATTGGAGATTAATAGAGTATATTATTTCCTAATTGTGATTCTCATTGTTCTTCATGCATAATTATCTCTTTAGATTAATGTTTGATCACCCTAGCAATAGGTGAGAGTTGAGCTAACGTGATCCGGGATTAATCGGGTTATAATTGTGTATGAATGTATGGATTGGGTGCTTCTTAATTGAGAGATTGGAAGGACTAAGGATACTCACATTAGGCACTGTGTTATTAATGGAGTGATTAATTTCATGATGGTTTATGCTTTCTAACTTGATTGATTTGCAATTTGATTAAATCATAGCTTGTTGATCTTTGATTCCTTGATGGATGTTAGCCCTAGCACCCGAATCCCCCATTTATTGTTGTTGTTTGATCTTGCCTTCTAAGTGTTTGATCATTTGCTTGCTTGTTGTTGATTTGTATTTTGCAATTGTTTTGTAGTTGTTAGTGCCAAACCCGCTTTGCATCAATAGTCATCGAGAACTCGTATTTCTAGGGCCTCACGTGCATACTTTTTCCCTTGGGTTCGATATTTCTTGATTGGTCTTAATACCACTTACCTGACCACTACATATCAAATGGCGCTGTTGCCGGGGAATTAGTTTTTGCGCCTAAAGTGAGACTTAGGAATTGTTTGAAGTGGCTACTTGTTGCCTTTGTGTTTTTGTTTGTGTTTTGTATTTTTGTGTGAATTTGATACTTTGATATCTTGTCTAGATGGAGGGATACAACTCATACTTGTGGAATCAAGAGTATTATCAAGACAGGATGGTGTATTCTCCACACTTTGACGGATTTGGCTACGATGATTGGAGGAACTATGATGATAATTCTCCATTGCAACAAGTTCCATCCAATTTTGAAGATTGGACATGTGATGAAATTCCTCCCCCACCTCAAGAGATGTTCCCATACTATGAGAATTATGATCAATTCGATCCATGTTGTGGATATGAATTTCAAGGAGCATCGGAAGGGGATTACTATAACGATGGGAGAAGCTATGAGTATGATTGCTAAATGCCACAAGCTTCCTCTCATTATGAAGAATGGGGAATCCATGATGTGAGAGCCATCTTGCAAGAGATGCTTGGAGTTTTGTTAAAGAGAATTGAGGAAAATGACCCTAGATGTGAAGAAATGCTTCCCTTGTACGAAAACATCTATGAGACTAAAGCATTGGTCGATTCATTGATAGAAGGGAACATGGAAATCACCGAAGCTCATTTCATGGTGTTAAAAAGTCAACTCATATATTTTCTACTCCAAGTGAAGTACCTAACCATCATGGAGAATCAATAAGAAGAAGGGGAGGAAGAAAGTGCAAGTGAAGAAGATGTAGTAGAGGGTCCAAGCAAGGAGGATAAAGTGAAAAATTTCCTTGTCAAAAGTGAGGAAGAGGAATGTCCATTGATGGACATGAGCTATAATGAGGAAGAAACTCAAGAAGCATCGAATGAAGCCTTGAAAATCGAAATGAGCATTCCTATACCTTCAAACTCTTCAATTCATACTTTTATTGATATTGATGCTTCTAATGACTTAATTTTACCCCTCGTAAACTTTGACTATAGGGAAGAATTGATGAAGCGCTTGGGCATCCTTGAAAGAAAGGAAGGGAGAAGAAGGATGGCAAGAGAGAAAAGGGGACAACCATGGACACTTTGCATTTCTATATGTGGTTGCCCTATCTATTACGTGAACCTCCTAGACTTCGAAGCTCAAAGGATGAGATATAATGGGAAGGAGGATCGCTATCCTTGGCCATTCCGATGAAGGACGTGAAGTGAAAAAATAAGTCCGGCAAATGACAGTAAAAATAACGCTTGATGGGAGGCAACCCATCCTTTTTGTTTATTTTTTGTGCTTTTTCGTAGCTTAGTGTTTTTGTTTCGTTTTTGGGAGAATTGGCTAGATACTTAATTGCTCATGCTTAGGAGCTATGTTATATGCGTTGGGATATATTTGAAGTATTGAGCTTATTGTTGATATCATTAGGAGTTGCATGTGTTTGAGTCACTCTCATTCCAAACTTTGAATTCATGTTATCATTCAAGTTTGGGGGTGTTGTTCGTTTATTGTTGAAATGCATCTCTTAGTGATAATTATTTGATGATTGTTATGCTCGATTGTAGGTACACTCACTACATTGATTGGAAAAGAGATCGAGAGTACAAGGGAAGTCAGGATCGAAAAGGATGAAGAGCTTAAAAGTTGGTGAAAAAAATTAGCAAAAAGGAAGAGACCCCTGTTCCCTCGATCGAATGAGAGACCGGGCTTAAATCGAGGGACTAAAACGGTAAATTCTTGCATATTTGGGTTCGTTGGGGTCGTAGAGGTCATTTTTAGGAGTTTCAGGGGTCGGGTCGGGCCCGAGAATCCGCAAAAATTCCCTGGTCTCGACCCCGGGTCGAGGGGTCAACACTTATTCAAAATTCAAAAATATGCATATCCCACGAGTCGAGGGTGGAACCTCGAATCGAGGAGGTCGTTTTGTCTAGTCCCTCGAGTCGAGGCTATTGAAATTTGGGATCCCTCGAGTCGAGGGCTGGTGTTTTTTTTAAAAAAGTCGCAGTTTCAGAATTAGATCGCACGACTCGAGGGTTTTCTGCCTTTGCCGATCCCTTTCTCCCCTTCGTCTCCAACACGATTTCCGGCCATTTTGCCCTAAATTCACCGATCATTCACCGTTTTATAATCTCATTATCATCATACATTGCATCAAGATATTAATTTGAGGGTTTTTGAAGTCAATTTGGGGATTTCTTGGATATTGCTTAGGTGTTCTTCCTAATTCCTTTCTAGGCCGTAATTAACACACAAGGTATGTCATTCTTACTCCATTGACCTTCAATTTTGTTTTTATGATGGATTATTGCATGGGTGTTTTGTATTATGCAAATTGTTCATTGAATTGAATTTTATTTTTGGCATTTATTCGAACACCCTATATGCATGGTTGTTATGGACAAATTTGGAGTTTTTTTTTTTTTTTGAGATTATTTGGATTGTTTGATGAGATTAGAATCATGCCTATGAATAATTGTGATGAATTGCCCATACATTTGTGGAAAGGCATAACAACAAACTCATAATGAACCGAATGGGTCTTAAAACCAATCTTTGCAATGTCCTCGGGTGACATTCTGATCAGATTTTAGATCCAACTTCGTGAACCACGCCACGCCATGTAATTCTTCTAATAATTCTTGGATCACCAGAATGGGGTAGCTATCAGGCACGGTATGTTTGCTTAATTTTCTATAATCTACACAAAAGTGCCATCCACTGTCTTTCTTGTGTACTAGAAGTACCAGACTCGAGTAAGGTGTTAGATCAAGAAAGGTTTTGATGAGTTAAAAGATCAACCCAGATGAACAGACGACTATGAAGAACAGCTAAGATCAAAGTCTGGTACTAAGCTGATCAGACTAGGTCGAGGACTGAGCAAGTCAGCTGAAGACTAGAAGTTACAAGTCATCTGGAGACAAGCTCAAGTCTAGTCATCTGCAGGAGACGATTATGAAGAGCTCAGACGAGGTCAAGATAAGCTGAGTAGAATAAGAAAGACGAGTCTTCACCAAGTCAGCTGCAGACGAGTAGGAGAAATCAGCTGAGAAGCAAAGCAGTTTTCAAGATTAAGTTTGTTGAGCAGTTTTCAGTTTGTTAGAACTGACTAACAAACTAACTGTCTTTTCAGACTTATAAATAGGTCTAGTTTTTATTTTTCAAATCACTTATGCAAATTTGATTCACACATTATTCACTATTCAGATTTCTATCATCACAATCAATTCACAAGTTTTTCAAAAGAGTTTTCAAAAAGTTCTAAGTGTTTATAGAACACTTTACTTGTAATCTTCAAAGTCCAATATTCACTGTAATAGTTAGATTTTAGAGAAGGATTTAGGAGATTGAAGATTTGAAGATCTTTACGAATTGTAAGCTGTAAGTTGGATTGAAAGTAAGTAAGTGGTAAGCAGAGTCCCTTCTTCAAGTTGAAGGAGGAGAGTGGATGTAGGATTATTCATAATCCGAACCACTATAAACCCTAGTGTTCTTTATTGCTTTACTTTACTTATCTGTTTCTTTCAATTTCCAGTTTTTCAATCAAAGATAAATTTCAGAATTGAAGTAAGAACTAAAATATCAGTTTGCTTTTGATCTGAATTAAGTTGAGTTTAATCTTGATTTCCGCTGTGTGATTCTGGTGTTTTGAATAAATTTTGAAGGATTTGTAAAAATCTGAAAAATCTATTCAACCCCCCCCCTTCTAGATTTTTCCTAGAAGGTTAGATCAAGTTTTGTTTAAATTTACTCAACTAAACGGGACCAACATAAGGTCCGAAACTGGGTCGGATGAGGCCAGCCTTGAACAGCTCTTCTACCATTTTTTCGACGATATCCTTCTGGGTAGTGCTGTATCTATACAAATTTTTTGATATTGGTGTCGTACCTGGTTGTAATAGAATCCGATGATCGTTGCTTCTTTGAGGGGGTAAGTTGTTCAATGGATTTACAACTGCAGGGAATTCTTGAATTAATTCATGCACATCAAGATGCAGTTTAACTTCGCAATCAGTTTCCAAATTACTTAACTCAAAAGCCCAAATTAACCAACAACCTTCCACATCCTTTAATTATTTGGATACGACTGTGGAAATTTGTCGACACGCAAGGAGGGGATCTTCGCCTAAGCGCAGCCTTCCCCCAATTTGCACATACATCTCCCAACGTGGATAGCCATGTCATGCTTAATATTAAGTCTACACAAGTTATTGGAAATGCGTAAGCAGAAATCTCGAAATCAATTTCACCTAATCGTATTACAATTTTGGAACAATACCCAGCTGTATGGGTGTTCTTCCCATCTCCCAATTTCACCGATAATATTGTATCATCGTCAATTGAGAGATTCAATTTATCGATCATCTCTTTGGCAATGAAACAATGCATTGGTCCGCTATCTATCATTACTACAATCGGATTTTCGGATGCCACTCCTCTTAACTTCATGGTCATTAGTCCGTCAAACCCATAGACGAAAATGAGAGACAATTCCAATGTTTGCAATTGAATTCCTTCTGTCGTTATTTCTTCTACTGATTTGTCACCTTCCTCGATAACTGGTTCATCATCGTCATCATTCAGCATAAGTCGAAAAGAACGATTTGTGCAAACATGCGGGGAGTATATGGTTCCTTACATTTGAAGCATAACCCTCTTGCTCTTAAGGTCCACATACTCAGCGTGTGTCATGTAACTTGTCCCTCTATGTCGTGGCTGGTTATTCAATCAGTATTTGATCTTTGTCCAGTATCCGTAGTAGGATGGTTCAAAGGGTTTGTATTCTAGTCTCCACCTGATCGTGTGGACCCAACATTTGAGGAGAATCGATTGCAAACTTGGGTAGTTAAAGAAGTCACCACATTTTCTATCTTCTCATACTTCTCTGGAGTGCTTCCCATAAACTTGGCCAAGATATCTTCCAAATTAGTTTTCCCTTCATTGTTTAGGGTTCTTGCACCTGGATCAAACCCGGGCAGGAATTAGACCGCCACCCTAGGAGTAGCATATGAAAAGTTCTCACTCCTCCTTCAATTGTTGTTGGGAGCTTGTCCTCCTTGGTGAACATAAGGTGCTTGAGATTGAGGATTGAAGGGCACTTGAGATTTAGGAGGGACATTACCTTGAGGGCGATTTTGATAAGGCATCTAATGAGGCCTTGCACTTTGAAAGTTGTCTTGGTATCCTCCTTGAAAATTATTTTGATAGCCCCCTTGATATGGAGGCCTTCCCATGAAATTCACCTCTTCAATAGGCACTTGGCCTTGATTCATATCAACTTGAGTCATTGGAGGATTAACACCTTGTTGAGATTGAGATGCCGCAAGAGCTCCAAAACGATCCATCATTGATATCATCATTGCCTTCATAGATGCAATCTCTTTCATATGAGATACCCTATGAATGAGCTCCTCTATTCACCATGACTTGAAAAGAGTCTTGGACAATATTCTCCATTATCTCATTCATTTTTCCCATCATCTTTGACCATATAGAACCATTGGCATATGCATTGAGAAATGACCTATCTCCATCCATGAGGCCATTGCAAAAATACATGATCGTTTGCTCCTCCGAAAAGCCATGTTGTGGACAAGCTATGAGTAACGTCCCATATCTCTCCCAAGCATCCGGTATCGTCTCTCCACTATTATGTTGAAAATGAGAGATGTCTTCTTTGGCTTGAACTATCATGGATGGTGGATAAAACTTCATAAGAAATCGCTTGTTAAGGTCCTCCCAAGTACGTATGGTTCCGGGAGGGACAGAATTGAGTCAAGCCTTGGCTCTTCCCTTGAGAGTGAAGGCAAAGAGCCCTAACTTCTTAGCATCCTCGGACACCCAGTTATACTTTGTAGTATCCGAAATATCCAAAAATTGTGCCATGTGTTTATGAGGGCACTCTTCTTCATCTTTTCCATCAAATTGCATCTCCCTTAACATCCTCAATAGAGCTGGGCTTATCTCGAAATTATTAGCTTCTATCCTTAACCTTGCAATGCCATTATAATACTCTCGTAATTGAGGCTCAAAGAATTCCCGAAGAGGTCTACCTTGAGGTGGAGGATCTTGTATAGGTGGAGGTGGAGTTTGAGGTATATGTGGTAGCTCTTGATATCTTTGCTTTTATGGATAAGACATTTGTGGGTAATATGGTGGGAATTGTTGTAAAGGAGGGTTGTAATATTGGAATGGTTGGCCTTGTGGAGGATATGGGTATGGTTGTTGGTATGGGAATTGATTTGGTGGCATCCCTTGGGGGAAAGAGCCAACTTGAGCATTATGGTGTTGATTATGCCCATTGCCTCCTCTATTCTCTTGCACTCCCCTATTACCATTTCCATTACCATGAAGATTCACCTCCTCCACATGAGGTTCACCAACTCTTTCTTCATTCTCCATAGCTTCCCCTTCCATCACTTCTCTTTCCAAAGCTTCTCTTCTATTTCTTCTCCGATTTGTTCTAAGAGTAGCTTCTAGCTCCAGATTGAATGGCTCGGGGGGTATACCACGAGATCTCGTGATCATGTACCTACACCACCAATCAAAGTATCACCTTCCAACAACAAATAAAAATGAACAAAAACAAAAAGCAAAATGCAACAAGTAGCCATTTTCAATCAATCCTAAGTCTCACATGAACACATAATCACATACCCGGCAACGGTGTCATTTTGATTGTAGTATTTTTGTGTAAGCGTTATTAAGACCCAATCATGTATTGAAACCAAAAGATGTGAGATGCAATGAGTCCTTAAGATGCAAGCCGATTATAACTATTGATGCGAAATCTGGTTTTCACTAAACAATTCTACTCAAGCACAAGAATGAAATACCAAAACCAATCAAACTATGAATTAAGCTAAAAACAAGCAACAAGCTAAGCAAACTTTCAACAAAATACAAGTGGAGAGTGGGTGCTTAGGATAATCTCACCTAAGGAATCAATTATCACCACTATAATTGCATCAAATTGTCATTCAGTCAAGATAGAAAGTAATGAACATCATGCAACAATGTCTTCATTCATCGCATAATGCCTAATTGTGAATATTCTCAATGCAATGAATCTCTCAATTACGAAGCATCTAACACATACAATCATACACGTTCATCCTCGGATTAATCCCTAATCATGTTAGTTCAACTCTCATTTGTTGCTAGGATGATCAAACACCAATCGAAAAGAGATAAACATATATGAAGCACAATAAGCATCATTAATTAGGGTACTAACTATCTCAATTAAACAACAATCATCAATAATTATAGCTAGAGCAATCAAATCATCCCTAATTTTAATTACCCCAAGCACTAAGGATTTAGCCCATGGTGCAAAGAGTAAATCCCATGGGTAAGCAAAAAAATAGCATGATCAACATGATTTTCAAAACAATTAAGAAATAGAAATAGAGAGATAAAAAGAACATCACCAAATTTGCCTATGGAATGAGAATTGAATGCTCGAATCTTCAACAATGTAAACTTCTTCTTCATTTGAAATACAACTTCAAATCACTAATCTAATGAACAATTAATGGAAATCTATCTATAAACTTGAATCTAAGTAGCTAGGAAGTGGAAATTGGCTAAGAACTATGAAAATCGCCCTAAAACTGAGAAGTAACTGCTCCTAACTATCTAATGCTCTTTTTTCGCATCCTAGGTGTTTAAAAAAAGGAAAATCTAAAAAACGAGCACCTCAAGTCGAGGACTGGGAGCTCGACTTGAGCTTCATGCTTAAAACATGATTTTGGCCTAAGTGAACTAGGCCTCGACTCGAGCTCTAGGGCCTCGAGTCGAGCTTGCCTACACTTTGGCGATTCTTCTTTGGTTGTCCATGGCTCGAGTCGAGCTCTCTCGGACTCAACTTTTGGTCGAGTCCAGGGATTTTTTAGCTCCCGATCTTTACTTTCGACCCCTATTTTCATCCCACGTGTCTGTCTCATCGCCATATGAATCCCGGTACTCTCAGTTCGGTCTAATTCCTCCGAAAGCCCTGAACATAAGACAAAACACCTTGCAAAACCATTAGTTTCCACATAGTAATACCTTGATTGCAAAAGAGTGATACTCTATGCCTTTAAGTACAAATACTAACACTTTTAATCACTTTTGCGAAGAATCACCTCAAAAATCATGCAATCATTCACTCTCATCAGTTATTCAATCCCCTGGATTCATTATTTGATCTTTGTCCAGTATCCCTTGTAGGACGGTTCAAAGGGTTCGTATTCTAGCCTCCGGCTGATCGTGTGGACCCAACATTTGAGAAGAATCGGTTGTTTCTTGGTTGCCAATCACTGCGCATTGATACCCCTTTACTGCTATACGATCCATTTCTTGTAATTGATCAATTTGGGTACAATTCGTGTTCTATTTCCTGAGCTTAATGCATCGTAGTCAATATGTCTTCTGAATCCTTGGATCGGATTCGCCAACGAATCTCTTCCTTTAACCCATTGAGAAACATTCCTAAGGCAACAGAACACGACGTTAAAATATCCACATATTCATCTACCGACATTTGTCGTGTTGTCGCTAACGCTTTGTAGGGGTTAGCACGGGGATCATCCCCATATCTCCGCAACAACTCCACCGTAAGTTTCTTCCATCCCATCGAAGGAAATCTTATTAACATCCATTACAGTCATTGAAGCATTGTGCCCTCCATTGCGATTAGCACATATTCCACTTTCATTTCTTCCGGTGTATTATCAATTTGAAAATATTGTTCGGCGCGAGAAACCCATGTTGAAGGGTTCTCATCGGAAAAGTAGGGTAACTACAATTTAGCCGGAGTCGGCGCCGACAACTTGTCTGTCTAGGCTTCTCAGACTAGGGTTTGGCAGTTTGAAGTCGCCTCAGACGTTTCAGTGCAATCTTTCCCTTTATCGATAACTAATTGCCTAAGTAAGGATTCAATTCCATTAATTCGGCTATTAATTTAAGTCGTCAACCCTTCTATTTTACCACCTAGGTTTGTGGTTGCACTATTGACCTCTTTCTCCAACTTCACCAATCTTGTTTCTATAATTTCAACTCGAGACTCCATTCGCGTCGCCATCATCTGGTAGGTCGAACCAAATTATTGGATTCAAGAAGTCAGAAAGAATCAATCTATATTAAAATTCACCAAACAATACCAATTCCAAGCCAAAGGTTGATTAACAACAATTTCACGCATAACCATTTAACACAGACAATTACAATATTTAAGGGGTTCAACCAAGTGGGCCCCTCATCGAGTCCCCTTACTGGACCTCCTAATTTGTTCTAAAAATGTTCTAAAAAGATGGGCCCAAGCCCATCATCCCCTTTTCCTTCTAGTGAAATAACATCTTTATCAATATGATTGAGTGTTTCAATTATTGGGTGGATTAATTATTCTATTGTTCTTTGCATGATTTAAGTACTTGATTAAGCTTTGATCATATGTTTATTGATTTGATCTTCTCAGGAATACTTGGTTTATTGAATTAATACTTAGGTGTTAGGCTTATTTTTGTTATTGAAGTTAATATTAGTTAACTCAAGGATACTTGGTTAATTTTCACTAGAACCCACTTTAGAGTACATTGATTGCTTGATTGTTTGTCTTGTAATTAGTGAGGAGGTTAGAGTGTCGTCTCTAACAATCTTAAGTGATAAATTGATCGTATAGAACCTACGCTTACGAAGTACGGTTTTGTATGAATTCTTTGTTGGACGTCTCCTATGATCTCTCTTTAATTGAAGGTTCATTTACAAATAGGTTAAAAAAAATTCAAAAGTACAAATAGGTTCAAAAATATTTGCACAGCAGCACAAGAGACATTTGCACAAAAGTGTAAAAATATTTGCATAATGAACGTATTTGCAATTTTTGAATATTTTTTTAACCTATTTGTAATTTTTTTCTAAATTGAAACCTCAATTGTGTGTGATCTTTAATTGGCGATTCTTTGGTGAATTCCACCTGAACTTCCCTCTCATATTTGAATTCTTATTGCTCGAGTACTTGCTTGTTGAATTTCTTATTAGATCGTTATTTGTTTAATTTTCATATTTGCATAACCTTGATCACCTCTATAATAGTTTACCGATGTTTAATTTTGAGGATCAATTATTCTCCTATTTTTTTTTTGGTCGGCAAAGCAAAGGATTTTATTTACTCACTTCCAACAAAGTATAAGAAATACTCAGTTGGATGAAAAAAATGATGTTACAACTCCATTTACATTACAGATTTCTGCATGTCAAAATATTATCTAGGTGTCCTCAACCATTCATGGAAAGATCCTTTAACTATCTCCGGCTCTCTAACCGATGCCCATGACCACATCCTTGCCTTAATATCTTCACAACTTCCATTCGGATTTGGGTCTACATTACCGAATATTGCTTCATTACGCATCTTCCATATAGTCCACACGACTCCAAGCCATAAAGTAGTAGCAAATTTCATCTCCTTTTTCGTATCAAAAAGAGCACCAGTATGTAAGAAACTTACAGCTGGGTTGTTGTGAATCACTGTTGAAATCTGTATCCATCTATGAATCTCTGCCCATATTATATTTGCCACCTTACACTCGAAGAATAAGTGAGAGACATTTTCCACCTTTTTCTCATCACAAATCACACAGTGTAGTTCCTCCTCATTGAAATGAACCCCTCTCCTTTTCACATTATCTTTTTTCGGGATCCTTTGACGCAAGATTTTCCATCCTATCGTTGTTACTTGTCGGGGTGCAAAACTACTCCACAGTTGCTTGAAAGGAGGCGAATTAACAGCTTCATTCCCAGGATCCAGATCAGTTCCAATCAATAATTGTGAGTATGCTGTCTTTGTTTCATAAATTCCATTAGTTGCCATTTTCCACTTCCAACAATTCCTTAGCTCCTTACGTAAATTGATTGACCCCAATGAAGAAAAGAAATCATTCACCATTTGTTTCTCAGTGTGTCGTAACCTTCTCCTCCATTGTAGATCCCACACCCAAATATCATTCTCCCATCTCCCCATTTAGCTGACTTTCGAGTGTTTCTGCGTACATAGTCAGAAAATTCTTGGGTATGTGATTCGCAGCGGTGAGCCCCCTATCCAAGTGTCATGCCAGAAAAAAGTATCTTCCCCGTTTCCAATAATTTTCTCAAATTCCACCGCTAATCCATTCCTAGCCACTCCATGATATAAATCACAAATATCATGCCACCAACTCGATGCACGTCGCTCGTTAAGCACTGAATTCTCTAGTTTTCCATACTTCAAACGAAGCACTCTCACCCAAAGACAATCTGGATTACACAAAAGTCACGCAACCTATTTTCCAAGTAATGCCCTATTATAAATGCCCAGATCCTTGACACCTAAACCTCCCTCCTTCTTATCTCGGCAAACATCAGACCAAGCTACCCATGAGATGTATTTCTCGTTTGTGTTACTTTCTTTCCATAGAAAATCTCTCTGTAGCTTAGTAATTTCTCTAATTATCTTTTTCGGTAGTTTGTAGAAAGAAAGACAATATGTTGGAAGAGCAGTAAGGACCGCTTGGATAAGCGTGACTCGCCCGGCCATCGAGATATGTTTACCGCTCCAAGACTCCACTCTTTTCCATATTTTCTGTATCAAAAAATTCTAGGCAGCAGACTTATGATGGTTCACACCAACCTTCACACCAAGGTAATTGATTGATCCCGATCCAACCTCGTAGCCTAACTCACTGGCCTTCTCCCTTATAATGTTATGATCAACATTCACTCCATATAGGTCACTCTTATTAAAGTTGAGCTTTAGCCCGGATAATAATTCAAAGATTCTCAACAGCTGTTTAATTACCTTGATGTTTTCCTCCTTGCCCGAACACACGAAAATCGTGTCATCCGCATATTGTAAATGCGATATCAAAATCTGCTCCTTCCATACTTCGAAAGCCTTTAGGAAGCCACTGTCAACTGCTCTCTTGATCAACAAATTCAAACCTTCTGCCACAATTAAATACAGAAAAGGTGAAAGTGGGTCACCTTGTCTTAGTCCTCTCTTTGTTCGGAATTCCGGGGTAGGGCTCCCATTCACTAATATTGAGACAGAATGTAATAACCCAAAACCAAAACCTAGAGTTTTATATTTGATTTTCTAAGTTTGATTTATTTTATTGATTGATTTAAATTCTATGTGGTTTTCTTAATTTTTCTCCAACTGACGAACGGTTTTTCAACCCGAAAATCTATCGATACTTTTCGAACTCACATCCATAATCCGGATTTGTTTAATAATGATCAATGAGTCCTTTAAAGGTGAGAAACACTCAAGAAAACCCTAATGAAAAATGTTTGTTTTCCAATCGCGCGTTTTAATAAATTTTCGGAGCCGAAACTCGAACCGAAAAATACCGAAAATTCAACGTCGAGATCACAATACTGTATTAAATAGTGGGCTGCCAATTGACAGCCCAATTGCCCAAAAATTAACCGACCATGTGGGAAGTTAGAAGGGAATAGTGCCATTGTACCTTTCTTTGCCCAAAATCACACCCTAAGTACCCTACTTAGTGTACTACCTTCCCTATTTCTCTCCCCATCACCCCAAACTGCCGTCCCTCTCCCCCTTCCTCCCTTCTATAAATAGGTTGCTACCCTCTTTCATTTCCCACACCAAGAGGAAAGCTTTGGGGCTCTCAAGAAAGGGAAGAAACTCTCCAAGGGTAAGCCTCCTAGCCATTTCTTTTAGTCTTATGCCTTCTTAGCTTAGAAGACTTAGGAAAAATAGTTTAGGAAGCCCTAAGAGCTTGTTTTGATATGCTTTAATCTTATATGGAGTGTTTGAGTTGGAATTTTGGTGTTTGGAGTCAAAATGGTGAAGTTATACTTGAAGTATGAAACTGCCGAAGTATATGCCCTAGCTGCTGACCCGTTTTGTAAAATTCATTTGGACCCTTTCCACCCGTTTAAAAATCATGGAAAAAATTCCTAGATGTATTATTTTAAGTCTAGAACAACATGTTTAAATTTCATAATTTTCTGGTCAATGTGTAAGGAGAATAAAATCGTGGAAATATGTGTGACGTAAATGTGCATAATCTGGGAGCAGTGACTCATTTCTGTTATTTCTCCCCTTTCTGATGGTTATAAAATTCTAGGAAAAATCTGGGATGTTCCCCTTGATGTGTTGTAAATCATAATCAAAAATCATGACTTTTCGTTTAGTACTTTATGAGATAAAATTCGTTTTCTGAGTACCTGGTCGATGTTCGACGCATAGGGCTATTCTGTGTTGCACGAATTTATTTTCCAGTTTTGCTTAAGTAATAAATTATGGAAAAATTCATGGATGTCCTACAACCTGTTTATAAAAATATTATAAAATTTGGTGATTTTTAAACGAGTATCCAATAAGTTATGAATTTTCTCGTAAGACATGTTCAGTAACCAAGCCAAACGATGGATTGAATGTTCACGATTTTTCTGGACAGAATCCGTAAGTCAAATGGCTTGGGTCCCTGAATGAAAGTTGTTTATACTTGAGTACTGCATCACATGTTTTAATTTCATAATTTTTGGATATTTCTACAAAGAGTTATGGATTTTATAAGTTTGAGGTCACTGTTTTGCCGAGACAGAAATTTAGAGTCCTTATTTTAAAATCTGCTATAGTTCCGTAACTCGAATGAACTCGAACCCTTAATAAACTTTGTTCTACGCTGAAAGATGTACAACATACTTAAATTTCATAATTTTCCAACGAGTCTAAGTATCTTATTCTATTTATGCATGTTTACGTGTCATTTTCTTCAATGGTAGAGTATTAGGAGCAATAGTCTACTTAACTTTTAGAAAACTAAGCATGCCTTATGTGATGTACGATTTATGTGATACTCCATGAATGTGGTATTTGGTTTCTCATAATAGAATAAAACCAACTAACCCAAATCCCGAACCTTGAACCGACAGTACACTAGAAATACCGTTAAACCAAAAGGTTTGAATCCATAAGATCGGTTAACGAAACAAGTACCTCTAAATACCAAAGTCTAGACTTAGAGAGACACAATAAGATCGAGAACCTAAGTTTCTAATGGACAAAAGGTTTGTCGAACTAAACATACGGATTGTGCTAGGTAGAGTACGGTCGGAACCGAGACTGAGATTTCGTACGAGAGGCCTAAGCAATCAAGAAGTTAAACTTTCTCTTAAAAGTTTCCAGGTGGGTGACACTATCTGTATAGCTAGTTAATGTTATATGGACTGTTGTCAGTTTTCCTGAATCAAACATAAACAGATTTTCTTAAAAAATGCAAACACCAAAAGCATGTGAATTCATAACTTATAAATGTGTGATCATCCAATGATGAGCTTTATTTTACTGCCCTATATGATGTGATGAAAGTTTACGGGGTCCGGATGTGATATGAAACTATCATGTGCCCTCCCATTGATGAAAGTTTACGGGGTCCGGATGTGATAGGAAACTATCATGTGCCCTCCCATTGATGAAAGTTTACGGGGTCCGGATGTGATAGGAAACTATCATGTGCCCTCCCATTGAAGAAAGTTTACGGGGTCCGGATGTGATAGGAAACTATCATGTGCCCTCCCATTGAAGAAAGTTTACGGGGTCCGGATGTGATAGGAAACTATCATGTGCCCTCCCATTGAAGAAAGTTTACGGGGTCCGGATGTGATAGGAAACTATCATGTGCCCTCCCATATGATTACGGGTCTCGGACGTGTAAGCGTGCCATTCCGCAATATGCAATACAACATAAATGACTTTATGTAACACCATAGGTAACACTTATTAGGTAACACTTATTAGGTAACACTTATTAGGTAACACTTATTAGGTAACACTTTTACATAGGTGACACTACCTATGTAACACTTTTACATAAGTAACACTTTATGCACAATAGGTAACAATTTAGGGGTGTTACATAATCTAAGTTATGTTGTAGTGATGATTACGGGTCTCGGACGTGTAAACGTGTCATTCCACAATGTGATTACGGAGATCGGATGTGATAGGAAACTATCATGTGCCATCTCATACGTGCTATATTTATGTACTAACTGTTTTAAAGAAAGATGAATTTCTTAATCGAACGGAAGTTAAAGGATGAAAATTTTATAACGGAAGATTACCTTATACAAATGCACACAATGCCATAACAAGGAAGTAAATAACGAAAGATGAGAATAAAGCATAAAACATTCAACTATTTTGGGATTTCCTGTCAATCTGTATAACAGCGTACAGGTCATCCACTGAGATTTTATCTCACGCCCTATAACTAATATTTTCAGGTCACGAGATTGAGGCCCGGGAGCTGCAATAGACGACCCGCTTCCACTCTCCTTTTTTCTAAATGGGTCGCTTTATATCTTTATGAAAATTTGTATTTTGTTAAAGACTCGTCACTACGATTTTCCCGAGAGTTGAACCTTAGACTCACCGGGTGACTTTTGTCAAACGATTAATCTCTTCATTTAGTTATGAATATGGTTCAAACGTCTTAAATAAGTGTTTGTGAAATCTTCCGCTGCAACTCAAATGAATAGCTTTGCCTTCTAAAAAGAAATTTTTGGCTCGATTTTATGGTTCACTAAGTGATGACTCGGGTTTAGGACGTCAGGACCTCAAAGGTCGACTTTCTGAATTCCGGGGCGTTACACAGAAGCTGAAGACAAGCATTTCTTAATCCACTGCCTCCATTTGTGATTGAAGTTAAGCAGCCCCATCATTTCGTCTACGAACACCCAATTGACCGAGTCATACGCCTTTTCAAAATCTATCTTGAATATAAAACACTTTTTTTTTTCAATTTTGCTTCATGAATGACTTCATCCAGAATAACAATACCATCTATAATTTGCCTTCCCCCAACAAACGCCGATTGATTCTCCGCAATCACTGATTCTATCACTTTGCTCATTCGTTTTGTGAGAATCTTCGCCACCACTTTGTACACACACCCTATCAAAGATATAGGTCTGAAATCAGTTAATCTCTGGGCTCCCTCCTTTTTCGGAATGAGAGTAACAAATGATGGGTTCGCTCCCTTCACAAGTCTGCTAGTTGAGTGGAATTCTTCCATAAGCTTTACAAAGTCTGTTTTAAACATTCCCTAATATTTCCTGATAAAACCAAAGGAGAACCCATCTGGTCCGGGGCTCTTTGATGGTTCGTAATCTCAAACTGCCTTGCGTATCTCGTCCTCCATAAATGGAGCGGAAAGGTATTCGTTCTCGGTAGCCTCCAGTCTTTGTTGCCCAAAATCTATCGGCAAAGATGGTCTTAAGATATGCATTACACTGAACTGCTTCTTGAAGTACTGATATATTTCCCCTCTGACCTCTTCCACCTTCTCAATCCAGTTCTCCCCCGCCCATAAATCATCAATGTAATTCGTTTTCCATCTCCTATTAATCCATCCGTGAAAATATTTAGAGTTCATGTCCCCATCTTTATTCCACAGAGCTTTAGATTTTTGGTAAAGCATCTTTTCTTTCCAGGTCAGGTCCCGAATCAATTCTGTTGTTATCTTATTTCTTTCTATAATCTATGTTTGATCAGAAGAAGTTTTGATGAGTTAAAAGAGATCAGACCAGAGTTAACCCATACAAAGTAAGATGACCAGCCATTTACATAGAACAGCTGAAGTAAAGTTCTAGCAATAGGCTGACCAAACTAGGAAGAGCTAGAGAAGTCAGCTGAGGTCAAGAAAGAAAAAGGGTCATCTAAAGACGAGCTTGAGATAGTAGTCTGTAGGAGACAACAATGAAGAGCTCAGACGAGGTCAAGACAAGCTGAGTAGAATAAGAAAGACAAGTCTTCACCAAGTCAGCTGCAAAAGACTAGGATCAAGGTCAGTTGGAGTCAAGACAGTTATCAAGATTAAGTTTGTTAAGCGGTTGTTAGTTTGTTACAACTAACTAACTGTTTCTTAGGCTTATAAATAGGTTTAGGCATAGTTTCAAACTTAATAATAACAATTCTGCACTCTCTCATTCACATTATTCACAAGTTTTCTAAATTCTCACAAAAGTTTTTCAAAGCCATATTCATAAGTTCAAAGTGTTTATAGAACACTTATTTGTATATCTTCAATACCATTGCACTGTATTCTAGAAATTCCAGGAAGATAGGAAGTTGAAGATAGATTTGAAGATAGAGACCTTCTGAAAGTTGTATTTGTAAGATTGTAAGTAAGACAGTTAGTAAGTGGTCGAGACCCTTCTTCAAGTTGAAGAAGGAGAGTGGATGTAGGATCATTTTGATCCAAACCACTATAAATCGTAGTGTTCTTTACTACTTTACTTTACTAATCTTGTTCTTAATCAAGTTTCAAACAAGTTCAATTTCAGATTCTTAATCAGATTGCTTTTGATCCATAAAAGATTGAGTTTAAATCTGTTTTCCACTGTGTGAACTTTGATACTTTGAATTGATATTCTAATCTTTGAAAAAGGATTTGAAAATCTATTCAACCCCCCCTTCTAGATTTTCACTAGAAGGTTGTCTAAGGTTCTTTATTAATTCACTCAATCTGTGGGACCAACAAGTGGTATCAGAGCAGTGTTAAGCTGTTTCTGATATAGATTTGTGGTCTTGAAAAGTTTCTGGAATTGTTTCTTGTTTATCTTCTTTATTTTCAATCCACTAACCTTGCTACTAGCAAGTTCTTGTTGAGATTTTTTATTCACTATGTCATCTGTTAAGAGCAAGAAGTCTAGGAGTTTGCCTGAGTTCTCAATTGAGGAATATGATTATTGGAAGTTCAGGATGGAAAACCATCTTAAGGCAATCCATGAACGGATGGAAGAAGTGCTTGAAGAAGGTCCAATTAAGTTCTATCATGGAGGAACTAGTGATGGGACTGGAGCTGCTGAAACAAGGGCAAGACAAGAGAAGAAAAGTGCGGAGCTGACTAATGATGAGAGAAAGATTCATAATCTAGACCAAGTAGCGAGGACAGAGATTATTGAGACACTAAGTAAAGATTGGATTGAGAAAGTAAAGAGATGCAAAACAGCTAAGGAAATGTGGGAAACACTTGCTAGTGTATGCGAGGGATCAGACCAAGTCAAGGAGAATAAACTACAATCAGTGTTACATGCATTTGATACATTCAAGATGAAAGAGAATGAAACTGTAGACCAGCTGGATGTCAGATTGACAAATCTTCTCAACAAAGCTGCAGATTTGGGAAAGAATTATACAGAAAAGGAGATTAATAACAAGATGCTCAGATCTTTGAGTAAAACATGGAGAGAAAAGGCCAATATCCTCAAAGCAACTCAAAATTTATCCTCAATCGCACATCATACCTTATTTTCTCATCTTAAAGCTTTAGAATATGATATTCAGATTGAAGATGAGGAAGATGAGATGGAGTCAAGCACCTCATCTAAGACTGTTGCCTTTATCAACAAAGAAGACAAGATTGTAGTTGAGCCTAAAGGAGCTGATCTATCCTTAAAGGAGTAGATGGCTTTGCTAACAAAAAGGTATGACCGATTAAGGATGAAATATAAGCGTAATAAATTGAGATTTGCAGAGAAGGACAGATCCAGATCCAGATCAAGAAGGAAAGATGATGAATCAACAGATGATGACAAGAGAAAGAATCAGACAAGAAGATACAAATCTCCTGCAAGAAAGAATTCTATCAGTCCCAAATCAGACAGGGGAGATACTTGTTATACCTGTAACAAGCAAGGTCACTTCAGCTATGACTGTCCCCAACTGACTCCCATGGAAAGAGAGGAGAAAAGAAAGAAGAGAGATAGGCATTTTGCAGATCAGAGAGCTCTTCTTGCTGAGGAGAAAGAGTCAAGAAAGTTATCATCATCCTCATCATGCTCATCTAATTTTGGATCAGACGATGAAGTCTGTTTGATGGCCAAAGAGGTAGATTACTACTCCTCATCTGATAATGATTCTTACAAATCTGTCTCAGACAATGACCAAACTGTTATCAAAGGACTTTTGAAAGATCTAAAGATGTCTCTAAGTGCTTACAAACAATTAGAGACTGAAAATTTAACTTTGAAAGATCAGATTCAGACTCTAGTCAAAGGCAATCAAGTTGTGAACTATTCTGAGTCTGAGGAAGCATTCAAGGGGGAATGTTTACCCCAGGCTGAGCTAGTACATCAGCCAGTCTGTCTGAAAGACTGGAAAATGAATTAAAATCTTTGAAAGATAAATTTGAAATGGTTTGCACTGAAAATGAGTCAATTAAGAAGGCCAATGAGAAGCTTGTCTTCAAAATGAGCCAGCTTAATAACTCACAATCAGTCATAGACCATATCTTTAGTACATCTCAAAAATCCCATGATAAAACAGGAATTGGCTATGATAGAAATAATAAATCATCAAAAGAAGTTCAAAAACCAAGGAAATTTATGAAGGCAGCTGAAACATCAAAAGAAGTTAAAATTGGCCCTTGGAAACTGTTAGATCAAGATTGTTTTGATGAGTTAAAAGACTATTCCAGATGAGCAGACTATGATAAAGAACTAAAGACTAAGTTCTAGTGCTAAGCTGATCAGACTGGGTCGAGGGTAACTCAAGTCAGCTGAAGACAAGAAATCACAAGTCATCTGGAGACAACCTCAATCCTAGTCATCTGCAGGAGACAAGTATAAAGAGCTCAGACGAGGTCAAGACAAGCTGAGTAGAATAAGAAAGACGAGTTTTCACCAAGTCAGCTGCAGACGAGTAGGAAGTATCAGCTGAGGTCTCAAGTAGTTTTCAAGATTAAGTTTGTTAAGCAGTTTCAAGTTTGTTAGAACTAACTAACAAACTAACTGTCTTTCCAGACTTATAAATAGGTCTAGGCATTTCATTTTTGAGATATAGAACACTTATGCATATTCGATTTTACACACTATTCACTACTCAGATTTCAATCACAATCTTTTCACAAGCATTTCAAGAGAGTTCTCAAAAAGTTCTAAGTGTTTTTAGAACACTTTTCTTGTAATCTTCAAAATCCAATACTCACTGTAATAGTTAGATTTTAGAAGAAGGATTTAGGAGATTGAAGATTTGAAGATTTGTACAAGTTGTAAGTTGTAAGCTGAAAGTAAGAAAGTAAGTAGTAAGCAGAGTCCCTTCTTCAGATTGAAGAAGGAGAGTGGATGTAGGATTATTAAAATCCGAACCACTATAAATCCTGGTGTTATTTCTTGCTTTCTTTAATTTCTGTTCAATTTATAATTTTGTTAATTCAAGATTAAAGTTCAGAATCTTAACTAAAATCTGAATATCAACCTTGCTTTTGATCTTATTAAAAGTTGAGTTCTCAATTATATTCCGCTGTGTTTAATCTGATATTTTGAATTGATTTTGAAAAGATTTGAAAAATCTACAAAATCTATTCAAACCCCCCCTTTCTAGATTTTGTTCTAGAAAGCTAACTCAAGGTTATTAATCAACTCAACTTTCCGGGACCAACAAGTGGTATCAGAGCAGTGTTAAGCTGTTCTGATATTGATTTTAGGTCTTGAACAAGATTCTGAAATTATCTTGATTTTCTTCATTTTCTTCCTTTACTAATAGTGCTACTAATAAGTTTTTGTAGAGTATTTTGTTCTTTGTTTCATCATGTCATCAGGGAAAAATAAAAAGTCTAGGAATCTTCCTGAATTTTCCATTGAAGATTATGATTATTGGAAATTTAGGATGGAAAATCATCTGAAGGCCATTCATGATAGAATGGAAGAGGTCCTTGAGGAAGGTCCTATAAAGTTTTATCATGGAGGCACCAGCACTGGGGAAGAGACAGCTGAATCAAGAACTCGACAAGAAAAGAAGAGTTCTGAATTGACGAATGATGAAAGAAAGGTTCACAGTCTTGACCAAGTAGCTAGAACTGAAATCATCGAGACTCTTAGTAAAGACTGGATAGAGAAGGTTAAGAGATGCAAAACAGCCAAAGAGATGTGGCAAACTTTAGCCAATGTTTGTGAAGGATCTGATCAAGTCAAGGAAAACAAGCTACAGTCAGTATTGCATACATTTGAAACATTCAAAATGAAAGAAAATGAGTCTGTGGATCAGTTTGATGTTAGGTTGATCAATCTTCTCAACAAAGCAGTTGATCTTGGAAAGAATTATTCAGAGAAAGAGATTAATAACAAGATTCTGAGATCATTAACCAAGAGATGGAGGGAAAAATCCAATATCCTTAAAGCAACTCAAGATTTATCCTCTATTACTCACCATACTTTATTTTCTCATCTTAAAGCTTTAGAGTACGATATCCAGATAGAAGATGAGGAAGATGAGATGGAATCAAGTACCTCATCCAAGTCTGTTGCCTTTGTCAGTAAAGAAGACAAGGTGTCAACAGAGTCTGTAGGAGCTGATCTATCTCTGAAAGAGCAGATGGCTTTACTTACAAAAAGGTATGATAAATTGAGAATGAAGTATAAGAGAAATAAATTGAGATTTGCAGGTAAGGATAGACAAAGATCCAGATCAGATAGGAAGGTGGATAAATCTTCAGATGATGACAAAAACAAGAGCCAGACAAGAAGATACAGATCACTGTCGGGAAGAAGTCCTTCCAGTCCCAGATCGAGGCAGAGTGACATTTGCTATACATGCAACAAGACAGACATTTCAGCTATGACTGTCCTCAATTGACTCCTAAAGAAAGGGAAGAAAAGAGGAAGAAAAGAGACAGGAGATTTGCAGATCAAAGAGCTTTATTGGCTGAAGAAAAAGAGCCAAAGAAATCATCATCATCCTCATCTGATTTCGGATCAGATGATGAGATCTGTCTCATGCCTAATGAGGTAATCTACTATTCATCGTCAGATAATGATTCTTGTCGACCGCATCTGATCATGACCAAACTATTATTCATGAGTTATTGAGAGATTTAAAGACATCTTTAGCTGCTTATAAACAGCTAGAGACAGAGAATTTGTTTTTAAAGGATCAGATTCAAATTCTAAATAAAGGCAAGCAGGTGATGAACTGCTCAGAGACTGAGGAAACATTCAAGGGGGAATGTTTTCTTCTTGATCAAGCTAGTACATCACCACCTTTACCGAAAGGTTAGAAAATGAATTAAATATTTTAAAAGACAAATTTGAAGTAGTCTCTGTCTTTGAAAATGAGTTAATTAAGAAAGACAATGAGAAGCTTGTCTTCAAAATTAGTCACTTAATAATTCACAATCGTAATAGATCATATTTTTAATACTTCTCAAAATCTCATGACAAGACAGGTCTTGGTTATGATAGGAACAATAAATCAGATGTTCAAAAACCTAGAAAATTTGTGAAAGCATCTGTTCAATCAAAGGATATTAAAATTGGTCCATGGAAACCAACTAGTCGATAAGGACTACATCTTCCATCTCGAAACCAAGAATTCAAATTGAAAACTTCCTATCGAGACTAGAAGGAATCCAAGAACCAAAATAAGAAGATTTTCTTATTATAATTCTTTTGATGGAAGAAGCAAATGCTATCCTACATTTCCTAAGTTTAGGAAAATTACTCAATCTGAATACAACAAGTTATCATTCAAAAATGATATAATTGTAGACAGATTTGGTAGAAAACTTAAGTCTGATTTATTGTCTAAAGATGAGATGTTTATGTGGATACCTAAAGTGATTCTTGACTCAAATGGACCCAAGATCACTAGGGTACCTCAAAACTAATCTGTTTTACAGGATTCACAGGGATCATCACTCAAGGAAGAGATTTTAGCTTCAATATGGTACATTGATAGTGGTTGTTCACAACATATGACCCATAATAAGAAGCTGTTATCAAATTTTCAAAGCATTGATGGTCCAAGAGTTTTATTTGGTGATAATAATTGTGGTTAGACTAAAGGTGTAGGTACTCTGATTATCAAGGATATTCAGGTATCTAAGGTATATTTTGTTGAAGGTTTGAAACATAATCTGCTATCTGTTTCTCAGCTTTGTGATAAAGGTTTTCTTGTAAAATTCTCAAAGGATAAATATGATATTTTAGATAATCTCTCAGATAAGGTACTATTAACTGGCTTCAGACATGGAAATGTCTATGTGGCAAACTTTAATAGTTGTCCCAAAGATACTTGTCTGATAGCTAAGGGTGGAGAAGATATCAGCTGGCTATGGCACAAGAGGCTTAGTCATCTGAATTTCAAAACTCTTGGCAAGTTAGCTAAAAAGAACCTTGTCAAAGGATTACCTGAAAAACTTTTATCCACTGATCTTAAATGTGATGCTTGTCAAAAAGGTAAACAGCCTAGACACTCATTTAAGAGTATTAACTCCTCTTCATCTGAAAGAGTGTTGCAACTTCTTCATATGGATCTGTTTGGACCTGTTACACCTCTCAGTTTTAGTGGAAGGAAATATACTCTTGTTGTAGTAGATGACTTTTCTAGATACACTTGGGTTATATTTCTTTTCAAGAAAAATGAGACTATGAACAAGATTCCTGATCTGTTCAGACAGATTCAGAATGAAAAGGGTGTTAATATTATTAAAGTAAGGAGTGATAAGGGCACAAAATTTTTGAATTATTGTTTATCTAATTTTTTCAATGAGTGTGGAATTATTCATGAGACATCTTCAGCAAGAACTCCTCAACAAAATGGAGTTGTTGAAAGAAGGAATAGAACTTTAAAGGAAGCAGCCAGGAGCATGTTGGCTGAGTATGATACCCCTCATAGGTTCTGGGCTGAAGCCATCAACACAGCTTGCTATACCCAGAACAGGTGCTTAGTTGTCAAAGACAAGGGTAAGACTCCTTATGAGATTTGGAAGGGTAAGATTCCAAGGATCTCATACTTCAAAGCTTTTGGTTGTAAGTGTTTCATACATAACAATGGGAAATCTAAGTTAAGAACTTTTGATGCTAAAGCAGCTGATGGAATATTCTTGGGATATTCTAATACTTCAAAGGCATTTAGAGTTTTTAACAAGACAACCCTTTGTGTGGAGGAAACTCCTCATGTTGTTTTTGATGAGTTGTATTCCTTCTCTGATAAAGTGAATCAAATTTCTGAAAGTCTAGATAAAATTGAATTGTCCAAGACTAAACATAGAACTGTCTATCTACCTAGTCTTGATTGAGAATCGATGAAGAAGAATCCCCATCGATAATCAAGAAGACAAACGATCGAGACTCCATCGTAGCATGAGACACCCTTGATATCGGTGATCGATCGGGGGTCGGTGATGAAGGGGGAACGTCACCGAGGTTGAGTCGGAAGAGTTGCCTACCGAGACTCAAAATGAGAACTCTTCTCCTCACATAGGCAAAAGGATGAGAAGCTATCATCCATCGATCGATTATAGGAGATCCATCTAGTAGTGTGCGGATTACACGAATGATGCTAGACTCGAAAGTCTTTTCAGTTGTTATGTATCGCTTCTTGAACCCAAGTCTATTGAGGAAGCCCTATCGGACTCAAATCGGATAATGGCCATGCAGAAGAAGCGCATCGGTTTGAAAGGCAAAAAGTATGGGATCTAGTGGAAAGGCCCTTACGAGAAAGATTATAGGCACCAAATGGGTGTTTAAAATAAAAGCAGATGAGAACAACATTATTGTTCGAAATAAGGCAAGACTGGTTGCACAAGGTTATTCATACCGAGGGAATAGACTATGATGAAACCTATGCTCCAGTTGTTGCGATTAGAAGCAATAAGATTGTTCTTGGCATTTGCTGCATATAAATCTTTCAAAGTCTTTCAAATGGATATTAAGTCTGCTTTTCTTAATGGTGTGTTACTTGAGGAGGTCTATGTAGAGCAGCCCTCCGGGTTTAAGATCAATAACAAGGTCTATAAACTCAACAAAGCTCTATATGGATGAAACAAGCTCCCGAGCATGGTATGATACTCTATCTCGATTTCTTGACATCAAATGGCTTTACTAAAGGTAAGATTGATAGAACTTTGTTTAGAAAGGAAGTAGATGGCAACATCTTACTAGTTCAAATTTATGTAGATGACATAATTTTTGGTTTACCTAATCTGAAATTATGTGAAGAGTTTAGCATTCTCATGAAAAACAGGTTTGAAATGTCAATGATGGGAGAATTAACATACTTTCTAGGCCTACAGATTAAACAGATGAGTAAGGGTATATTTATACATCAGTCTAAGTATGCTAAGGATCTGATTGAGAAATTTGGAATGACAACTAGCAGAGAAGTTAAAATACCTATGGCAACTAACTTCTCAATGAATTCAGATGAGCAGGGGATACCCACTGATGCAACGGAGTATCGTGGACTGATTGGATCTCTTCTCTATCTCACTGCAAGTAGACCAGACATAGCTTTTGTAGTTGGGGTATGTGCAAGATTTCAGTCTAATCCCAAGAAAACTCATCTGGAGACGGCTAAGAAAATTCTTAGATATCTCAAAGGAACCTTGCAAGTAGGGTTATGGTACCCAGCTGATGATAACTTTGAGCTGACAGGTTATTCAGATTCAGACTTTGGAGGATGTAAGATTGATAGAAAATCCACTTCTGGAACTTGTCAATTCTTAGGCAACAAATTAATTTCTTGGTTATCCAAGAAACAGACATCTGTTGCCACCTCTACAACTGAAGCTGAATACATGGCAGCTGGAAGTTGTTGCTCTCAACTCCTCTAGATTAGTCAACAGCTTAGAGATTATAATATTCAAACATCAGCTGTTCCTATTTACTGTGATAGTAATAGTGCAATAGCAATGACTTACAATCCTGTTCTACATTCTAGATGTAAGCATATAGATATTAGGCATCATTTCATTAGGGATCATGTTGAAAAGAATGACATTAGAATTGAGAAAATTGCCACTGAATCACAAAGAGCTGATATTCTTACAAAACCATTAGCTGAATCTAAGTTTAAAGAAATGTGCTTAGAATTATGATTACTTGATGCATCTTTAGCTGGTTTCTAATTTGTGGACATCTGTTTCCTAATTATCTTTTATTTTCTTTAAATTAATGTCTAGAAAGAATTATCAGACTAGATATGAGTCAAAGGACGATCAGGTAGCTGATATCATTGATCTCCTTTTAGGAATCAAGAATCAAGGATTAGTCATATTGACCTTATCTGAATTGATAATTACTTGTCTAACATTGAGTAAATCAGACAAGGACACAATAGTCAGCTGATCTCTTGAGAAAACCAGACGACTATTTACATCCTATCTGATTTACCTTAAGTTTCTGATGGTTTCTTTTGAGTATATGTTTTTACAGGAACAGGTCACAGATCATACTGTTTCATCTCTTCTTATTCAAACCTCATTATTCTGATTATTTTTTTCTTAAATAAACTGCATTTTTCAAAATTGTTGAACAACCATGTTTTAGAAAAGTAAATCTGAGACTGTTTTGTTTAAACTTGTTTTGAAATTGCTAAAAAGTTACATCTAAGCTGTTGATTTTCAAAATCAGACAGGTTACTTTATCAGATGACTTTCCAAACCCATCTGTTTTTAAACTAATCTGTTTTTCAAACTCATCTGTTTCGAAAACCTTTAGTTGAAGTAAGATACCACTTGGCTGACGTCAGGTATACTTACTTCTCTGCATAAAGTAACCTATATCGGTCAAATCAACAGTCTATAAAGTAACTATTTACGCATTCTAAAGGCGATTACAATTCACGCGCTGAATCCTAATCGTTTATCTTAGTTTTTAACCGTTGATTAATACTCAGTAAAAACTTTCTGAATAAATGGCTCAGATTAATTCAAGTTTTCAAAAATGGCGGTTTCTCTTTCCAATCTATTCCCTTATAAATTTATCTTCTTCTTATGTTAACCATTTTTCCTTTCTCAGAAAACCTGCATATCTTCCTTATACATTTCAAATTCACAAAAATTTCCAATGGCATCTTCTTCTAAAACCACCAAAACTCATAAACCCAAATACATTTCTACCAATATTTCTCATTTCAAGATGAATGAGGAATTTTTCAAAAACCGTTTAAAAGCAGAAATGTATGTCGATTTCGAAACAACACAAGATTCAAAATCAGTGGAAATTCTTCGTCTTCTCGAAGCATCGCGACTCAGAGGTTTTCTATCTATGAAGTCTCCTCAAAATAAAACGGAAGATTTGCTAGGAGCAGAATTTTTGGCAAGAATGGAGGACACCCAGGATGGGTTTGATACTTCAGTTGATGGAACGACTCTGAGTTATTCAAGGGAAAGTATCTCCAGAATTTTTGATACATCAATGGAAGGAGTTAATCCATTGATGTACAAGGAAGATGAATGGGAGGCATCATTTGATATGATGGCCAGGGTGTCACAGAGGGGTACACGGAGGGATTTAAAGAAGAACCTGCTCAGAAGAAAATACAGGTTGTTGATGACGATAGTGACGAAAGCGGTGTTGGGTGAGCAGAGCTCACATGATGGGTGATTGGAGTGTATAGTGTAAGAGTTATTAAGACCAATCAACAAAAATATCGAACCCAAGGGAGAAAGTATGCAAATGAAATTCAAAGATAAGAGTTCTAAATGGCTAGAGTTGCAACAAGCTCTTGAACTAAATCACTACAAATTGCAAGAATTTAAATGGCAAGATTATGCAAACAATTTATCAAACACTTAGAATGCAAGATCAAATAGACTAAAATCAATGAGGGAATAGGGTGCAATGGATAATCTCCATCAAGGAATCCATGATTAACAAGCTATGATTGTATCCAATTGCAAATCAATCAAATTAGAAAGCATAAACCATCATGAAATTAATCACTCCATTAATATCACAATGCCTAATGTGAGTATCCTTAGTTCTTCCCATCTCTCAATGTAGAAGTCCCCAATTCATACAATCATGCAAAATTGAAACCCGATTAACACCTAATCACGTTAGCTCAACTCTCGCCTATTGCTAGGGTGATCATCCATTAATCAAAAGAGACAATTTTTCATGAAGCACAATTAAGAATCACAATTAGGAAGCAATCTAATTCAATTGATCACAATTGTCAACAATCATAGCATGAGGCAATCACTTCATCCCTAATTTCAATTATCCCAAGCACAAGGCTATTAGCCCATGGTGCTACAAGCAAAAACCATGGCTAGAAAATCTAAGAAAGCAATTGAAAATCTAATCACTACAAGCAATGAATTAAAGAGATCAAAGGTTAAGAACATCACCAATTAAGCTTCAATAGGCAAAAATAAGAATGATTAATCTTGTACAAGGCTTCAATTCAACTTCACTTCTTCTCAATTCTCAGCTGCAAACTTCAATTACAATCACCAATCTACTAATCTAATGATCTAAAATGTGGAATCTATCTAAATTCTAACAATCTAGTGCAATTACAAGTAAATTCAAGCTACAAAATGTAAAATTCGCTCAAAGGAACTCCTAGAAAGCGCTTTGAATCGCTAGAATCAACTCTCCCTCTGTTTTGGCTTTCCATGGCTTAAAAACTGAATTTTCGGTTTTGGACACTCCTCGAGTCGAGCTTCAGGCCCTCGAGTCGAGGCCTAAAGTCGCTAACACGTTTCTTTAAATTTCTCTCCAGCCTCGAGTCGAGGCCTCGCCCTCGAGTCGAGCTCTCTGCACTTTTCGTCCCCCTCGACTCGAGGCTCCTCCCTCGAGTCGAGCTTGCCAATTTTTTGAAATGATTTCCCTCCAAAGATGAACCTCGAGTCGAGGTCTGCAGGCACCCTCGACTCGAACTCGAGATCGGGGAATTTTTATCGAGAAGGGCTCGGGCCCGACCCGTTTTCGTCCCGTATGTTCGTCTTTTCATTCTAAGAATCCCGGTACTCTCGGTTTGGCAAAATTCCACCGATTTACCTGCAAAACGGGCAAAATACATCAAAACCTCACAAATAATACTTTTTAGGCAAAAGAGTGATACTTTTCACATTTAGGCACAAAAACTAACACTTTAGCTCACTTTTTGCACTAAAAATAGCCCTAAAAACATGCATCAATTCACTCCAATCATACCCCCAAACTTGAATTGTTGCTCGTCCTCGAGCAACGTAGAAACTAAGAACAAAGGAGTGAATTGATTGCAATTATGTCACATGGCATCATAGACGAAAAATAAGACAATTGAACTCATCAATGATCACTTGTATCAATGCAACTATCCACTAGCCATCAAGATGAATCATGCTCAAATAAATGCTCAATCAAATACTCAACACATTGCTCCTTCCATGGAGTGTTTCACTCTTCACTCAAGTGTATCAAGGTTTAAAGCACTCAATCATCAATTGCATGAACAAGTACACCATATGCTTGCCACAAGACTTAATCTCAATCAAAATCATTTGTGATCAATCAAGAATCAAAGAGGTCTTTCTTCTAGGTTGTAATGTAGGCTCTTTGGAAAGGTGGGATATTTATGGATAAGAGTGACTAAGTAGTAGAGACTTGAATGTAAGTTAATCAATACAAATGCACATCTCTTCACTTTCATCTAGCAACACTCTTCCTTTAGAACTTCAATGATCATTCCACCATTCACTTGAGCTTTCTTTCTTTAAGCTCACAAATTGAATCATTCTTTTCATGCATTTTCTTTACAATTCAATTTTTCTTCACACCTTTCTTTATTTCTTTCAACATCATTACTTTACTCATCATCTTTCCACCACACTTAGCAATCAAATCACCATCATTAGCCAACATTCAAGCTCAACTAATCATAGGACAAAAAAGGCTCATCAAAATAGGCTAAATGGTTTCAATTTCACTTGGCTTGCCAAAGAATATGGATCATAGGCTCAACATGGCTCACTAAGGAAATCAAATGTATTTGGTAGGAAAGTATTTGGCAAAGTAACTCATCATCCCAAACATGGCCTCTTATCATATTAATGAAATCACACAAAGATCAATATCCACAAGTCAAGTGGCAAGTTCTAGCATACAAATCATGAACGATGCACTCACAAAGGAATCAAATCAACCGTATAAGATGTACGATTATAAGGCACAAAACTCACGGGCTTAACTTGAGCAATGAATCAAGCATTTTCAATCACATTCATCTTCACATAATTAATCAAGCAACTAGCATCAAGCTACATATCTACTAATAATCATATCAAAATCCAATAATCTTACAACTCAAGCACAAATGCTCATGTACATAACCTCAAGCATACTCACTATATCAAGATGATACTAAAAAAAATATGTCAATGGATCCACTATTAAGCTCAAAATCAATAAATCTCAAAAGTCTAGGAATAAGGATTCCAAAGAAATCATCAAGGAATAATCATCAATAGACCATTAAACTCAATAAGATCAAGATAATAACAACCATCAATAAAATCATCCAAAAATCCAAAACCAATCATAACAATCATCAAGTCAAGAGTATAAGCATCATCAAAAGTACAAAGAAAACAAGAATATCAGAATCTAAAGAACAACAAGAAGAGGGAATGAGGAATAGGGGATAGCCCTAATAGTCAGACGGTGGCGGTGGAGGAGGGTAGTGTCCTGGCCCGAAGTTCCACGAGCTCATCTGCTGGAGGAGTGCATACATGTCATGCTGAGTCTTCAGAGACTCCTCCTGCATCCTCCGAGTCTCTTCATTAAATCTGCGTGACTCCTCCATCATCCGATACATCTCATCCTGCCGGGTCAGACTCTCTATATGCATCCTCTGACTGTCTGCCCACATCTCCTCCGTCAGAACCCACGGTCTCTGAGATGAACTCCCCGCCTCGTACTCTCTACTCCTCATCTCGTCCTGCCAGTACATGTTAATCTCTGGCTGGTAATCCTCGTCCATCTGTACTGGCGGCTCCTCTTGCTCCGGCTCCTCATCATCCTCATCCTCAGAATCATAATCTCCGATCTCTACCTCTGCTCCCTCTGCAGCTCCATCACCCTGATCATCATCAGAACCCGACTGCTGACCTCCATCGTCATCATCACCCTCTCTAAGCACATCCCCATGCTCTCTAGTGTAAGCGTCGATCGCCTCAGTATGACGCTGTGACCACATACGCAAGTTGATAGTCACAAGGGCCTGAGATCCGAAAACTGTCGTCAACCTCTTATTAGGAAGAGGGAATCGGCCACCATGATGCTGCTGTAGGCACCACGTCCTACCGATGCGGTCTAGCGTCCTCATGCGCCGCATGGTATCAAGAGTAAGGTCAGGGCCCTCCACTGCTCTGAGGTTATGCGTCGGAATCCCAAAATGCTCAGCGATCAAAGTAATCATGCCACCGAAGTTAATCTTCTTGAACTTCGTGCTAGTGGCTCTCTCAAATAAATAGCACAGGTAGGCGGCAGCATTAAATCTGACTCCATGTAAGAAACACCAAATAACGTACAGCTCCTCGGAAACCACGGCTCCTCCCTCCGATCTCGCGAATATGGTACCCGCGAGAATCTTCTCAAGATATCGGATGACCGGGTTCCGGATATGTGTGCTCTTAGACTTCCCAGGAACAAAATCGGGCTGATTAGGAGCCCCAGAATCTGAAATCCTCCTCCAAAACTGCTTAGCATTGTACTCCTTCCTGATGTTCAACAATGATCGGTCGGGGTCTGTAGGTGCTCCAATAATCTCGTTGACCTCGTCCAGAGTCAACGAGTACTCATACCCCATGAGCTCAAATGTGATACTCCTCGGGAATTTGGCCCTCCTGGCCTTATCAACTCTCACCGTGCACAGGAACTCGAGAGTGAGTCCGATATACGTCCGAGGCCTCTTCATCAAGAAACTCCCCATCCCAACTTGCTCAAATAGGCGAGGAATATCCTCCTCGATCCCCATCGATATCATGCAATCTTGGTCCACTAATCTCGTCTTGACCACCCGGTTATAGAGCTCAGAATATAACTCAATATGAGTCCTCCACCGGTGATCATCCCACTGAATTCCGAGCTCAGCGGGTGTCCTGTGTGCACGTCGGATAGCAGCTTCTTTCTCACGAATCTCCGCCTCAGAAAGGTTATGTCTGTCTGCCCCTCTAGACATTGTTCCTGCAAAACATTCCCAAAAGCAAAAATCAATACCAACAAATACAATACGAGCTCATACCATGAACGAGTCAACGATCAATAATCATCTCAAATGAACTAAATCCCTAGTAACTAGCAACAAAGCCTCAACAATGGTCAATGAGTCAACTAAACACATATATCCAATAGAAGTGCTCAAAATAATCCTAAAACATGTATACTTACTAGAATGGCCCCACAATTAATTCACAAGTAAGCTCACAAATAATCATTCAATTAAGCTCAATAAAGTCCCAAAAAAAAAAATCATAAGCCAATTAGCAAGTAATTCAACAATTATGCATCAACAAATCATACACTTCTATCAACACCATAATTCAACTTGACCAAATGATCCCAACAATTATACTAGGAATTCCTACAAATGCCATCCTTTACAATTCCAATCCCAATTCTCAAATAAACGAGCACAATATCATTTTCAATCCTAAACATGCTCCTAGCCTCATCAACAATTCAAATATACTCATACAAGGCTCCAAGTCATCCACAATAATCATGCATAGAAGGTGTTTGTCAAAATGTCCACATGAAATTCCAAATTCAAGAATTTTATCTCAAATCATAACACCCATTCAAATATTACAATATAACAATGAAATTGAAGCCAAGAAGAGTAGAAATTACGTACCTTGTTCGTGAATTTATCCCAAAAACGAACAATAGAGACACCCAATCAAATATACCCAAAAAGCCCCAAATTAACTCAACTCAAACCCTCAAAATCCTATCTTGATGCAATGTAATGAATATGTGGTGAAATGATGATGATTGTACGGTGGAAACGACGTGAAATCGCCGGAAATGGCTGGGGAAAAAAACTGGAAACGGCCTCTCAAAACCCTCGAGTCGGGGTTCTGTGTTCTGCTGCTGCATATTTAAAAATAACACGCGCCTCGAGTCGAGGGCCAGGCCTCGACTCGAGGGATCCAAAAATTCGAGGGCCTCGACTCGAGGTCTCACGCACGACTCGGGGGATATGCAAAACCAGCTCCTCGACTCGAGGTGGAACCCTCGACTCGAGGGATGTGTCAAATTATGAAATTTTGCCCAAGTATAAATCCCTCGACCCGGGGGCCATGCACTCTCGACCCTGGGTCGAGTCCAGGGAATTTTTTACGATTCCCAGGCCCGACCCGACCCCCGAAACTCCTAAAAATGACCTTTATACCCCTAACGAACCCAAATATGCAAGAAATTACCGTTTTGGTCCCTCGATTTAAGCCCGGTCGCTCATTCGATCGAGGAGACCGGGTTCTCTTCCTTTTTGCTCATTTTCACCAACTTTTAAGCTCTCCTTTCCTTCTCGATTCCTCGATTCCTTTGCAAATTCGATCCTTTCCAATCCTCATAGTGAGTATACCTACACACGAGCAAAACAATTCATCAAAATCATCATCACTAAGAGATGCATTTCTACCCTAAATAACACACCCCCAAACTTGAATGAAGTCATGCATTCAAGTTTGGCTCCAAATATATGCAACTCATAATGATATCAACAATTAAGCACAACAATATATGAATCTCAAAGCATAGAGCGTCATGTACCAAGAATAAGCAATTAAGTAGCAAGCCAAATCTCCTAAAAAAAACAAAAACACTATTCTACCAAAAGCACCAAAAAGAACAAATAAAAAGGATGGGTTGCCTCCCATCAAGCGCTATTTTTAGTGTCCTTTGCCGGACTTATTCTTCACATCCAAAATCCTTCATCGGAATGGCCAAGGGTAGCGATCCTCCTTCCCATTATATCTCGATCTTTGTGCTTCAAGGTCTAGGAGGTTCACCGAATAGATAGGACAACCACCTATAGAAATGCAAAGTGTCCATGGTTGTCCCCCTTTTTCTCTTGCCATCCTCCTCTTCCATTCTTTCTCTTCGAGGATGCCCAAGCGTTTCTTTAATTCTTCCCTATAGTCAAAATTCACAAAAGGCAAGATTACATCATTAGAAGCATCATTTTCAATTAAATCACAAATTGAAGAGTTAGAAGGTATAGAAATGCTCATTTCAATCTTCAATTCCTTATTTGGTGCTTCTAGATTTGTTTGTTCATTATTGCTCATGTCCATCAATGGACATTCCTCTTCATCACTCTTGATAAGGAAATCTTCCTTTTCATCCTCATTGCTTGGACCCTCTACTACATTTCTTCTTTCATTTTCTTCCTCCCCTTCTTCTTCTTGACTTTCCATGATATTCAAGTTCTTTACTTGGCGTAGGAAATCTTTGAGTTGACACTTAATAAACGTGAAATGCACTCCGGTGATCTCCATGTTCCCCTCTATCCATGAATTTACCTTTTCTTTGGTCTCATACATTTCTTCATACAAGGGAAGCATATGATCACATCTAGCATCATCTTCCTCAAATTTTTCCAACAAAAATCCAAGCATCTCTTGCAATATAGCTCTCATATCATAGAGTCCCCATTCTTCAATTTTAGGAGAAGCTTGTGGCATTAGATAGTCCTTCTCATAGCTCCTCATATCATCATAATAATCTTCCTCTTCCGATACCCCTTGAAATTCGAATCCACAATATTGATTGCATGCTTGATCATAAGGCTCATAGTATGGGAACATCTCTTGAGGTGGGGGAGAAATTTCTTCACTTATCCAATCTTCATAATTGGATGGAACTTGTTGCCATTGAGAATTATCTTCATCGTTCCTCCAATCATTGTAGCTCAATTCTTCAAAATGTGGAGAATACACCCTACTATCTTGATAATATTCTTGATTCCACAAGTATGAGTTGTATCCTTCCATCTAGACAAGATAGCAAAGTATCAAATTCCAACAAAAATAACAAAACAAACACAAAGGCAACAAGTAGTCACTTCAAACAATTCCTAAGTCTCACTTAAGGCGCAAAAACTAATTCCCCGACAACGGCGCCATTTGATTGGAGTGTATAGTGTAAGAGTTATTAAGACCAATCAACAAAAATATCGAACCCAAGGGAGAAAGTATGCAAATGAAATTCAAAGATAAGAGTTCTAAATGGCTAGAGTTGCAACAAGCTCTTGAACTAAATCACTACAAATTGCAAGAATTTAAATGGCAAGATTATGCAAACAATTTATCAAACACTTAGAATGCAAGATCAAATAGACTAAAATCAATGAGGGAATAGGGTGCAAGGGATAATCTCCATCAAGGAATCCATGATTAACAAGCTATGATTGTATCCAATTGCAAATCAATCAAATTAGAAAGCATAAACCATCATGAAATTAATCACTCCATTAATATCACAATGCCTAATGTGAGTATCCTTAGTTCTTCCCATCTCTCAATGTAGAAGTCCCCAATTCATACAATCATGCAAAATTGAAACCCGATTAACACCTAATCACGTTAGCTCAACTCTCGCCTATTGCTAGGGTGATCATCCATTAATCAAAAGAGACAATTTTTCATGAAGCACAATTAAGAATCACAATTAGAAGCAATCTAATTCAATTGATCACAATTGTCAACAATCATAGCATGAGGCAATCACTTCATCCCTAATTTCAATTATCCCAAGCACAAGGCTATTAGCCCATGGTGCTACAAGCAAAAACCATGGCTAGAAAATCTAAGAAAGCAATTGAAAATCTAATCACTACAAGCAATGAATTAAAGAGATCAAAGGTTAAGAACATCACCAATTAAGCTTCAATAGGCAAAAATAAGAATGATTAATCTTGTACAAGGCTTCAATTCAACTTCACTTCTTCTCAATTCTCAGCTGCAAACTTCAATTACAATCACCAATCTACTAATCTAATGATCTAAAATGTGGAATCTATCTAAATTCTAACAATCTAGTGCAATTACAAGTAAATTCAAGCTACAAAATGTAAAATTCGCTCAAAGGAACTCCTAGAAACTGCTCTGAACTGCTAGAATCAACTCTCCCTCTGTTTTGGCTTTCCATGGCTTAAAAACTGAATTTTTCGGTTTTGGACACTCCTCGAGTCGAGCTTCAGGCCCTCGAGTCGAGGCCTAAAGTCGCTAACACGTTTCTTTAAATTTCTCTCCAGCCTCGAGTCGAGGCCTCGCCTCGAGTCGAGCTCTCTCGCACTTTTCGTCCCCCTCGACTCGAGGCTCCTCCCTCGAGTCGAGCTTGCCAATTTTTTGAAATGATTTCCCTCAAAGATGAACCTCGAGTCGAGGTTCTGTGCACCTCGACTCGAACTCGAGATCGGGAATTTTTATCGAGAAGGGCTCGGGCCCGACCCGTTTTTCGTCCCGTATGTTCGTCTTTTCATTCTAAGAATCCCGGTACTCTCGGTTTGGCAAAATTCCACCGATTTACCTGCAAAACGGGCAAAATACATCAAAACCTCACAAATAATACTTTTTAGGCAAAAGAGTGATACTTTTCACATTTAGGCACAAAAACTAACACTTTAGCTCACTTTTTGCACTAAAAATAGCCCTAAAAACATGCATCAATTCACTCCAATCAATGGGTTAACCAAACCCAGATTGTCTGTGATGCGAGCCATTTTGGATGGAGTACAAGTAAATTGGGTAGATTTGCTGGTATACAAGTTGAGGGAGGAGAAGAAACGCATCATTTTCAAATCATCAGCAGAGGGCTGGATTCCCACTTCTACAGTCAGCCTCTTCAACAAAATCACTGTACTTCTTGAAGGGCTGAATAAGGAAGCTGACTGGAGAGTGGGTACTAAAAAGTACTCCAAGCAAAAGGGAATCCTCACCAAGGATGACAGACTTGGAGGAAATCCAGACTCAGATGACGAGTCTGATGCTGCGAGGGCTCAAAGGCAGGAGTTAGCAGCTGCGGAGGTCCATCAACCGACAGCTAAACCAGTTGAGGTGGCCCCAGCTGAGGTCGAAATAGAGGGACATGAGGCAGCAGCAGCTGAGGTCGCACCTCAAGAAGAATCTGCTGAAACAGCTGCTGCAGTCCCAAGGACGTTTCAGAGGAGAAAGAAAAGGAGGCTGGTGAAAGCAGCTGAGAAGAAGAAGGGAGAAAGTTCATCTGCAGCTGTTCACAAGGTTGCTTCAGATGAAGAGGAGGAGGAGGTAGAAATTCCATTGGTAAGGAGGCCAAGACGAGCTACTCAGAGCTCTGAAGGATCCACCAAATCTGGAGGGTCAGAGCAGCAGATGGAGTTGACAACCCTGCTACCAGAGAAGGTCCCAGTCCTTCAAATAGCAGCTGAGGTTGGTCAGCTAGAGGTCCCACTCTCCCCAATCAAGGAAGCTGCTCTTTCCCCTATTCCTGAGGCAGGTATAAGTCTCTCTCCATCTCCTACCTTATCTCTTGAACCTGGCAATGAAGAAATGCCCCAGGCTGGCATTTCTGAGCCTTTGACTCAGCCTGAAATCCCACCAGTCCAAATAGGCAATGGAGGAGTATTCCAGGCTGGTACTCCAGAGTCTCTCCCACAGCCTACCTCCCCTACAGTCCAAATCCAAATTCCACCAACAGAGTCTGAACCTACCCCATCTCCTATATCCATCCCTACCACACAACCTCAAACATCTTCTCCAACCCCATCTAAACAAATAGCACTCCCTACAGTCCAAACCTCACCAATTCCAATAATATCCTACTCCTCTCTTCCAACTATCCAAACTCAATCTATTCCTCTCCCATCTCCTCAACCAGAACAAATACCCTCCTCGTCTGATTACTCAACTGAGGAGGATGACACTGATCTAAGCCCAACCACTGCTATCTCCTCTATTCTATCCCTTGTCGAGAAAAAGATCAATGCTACTTTTAGAAGGAAGATGGAAAGGAAGACAAGGAGGATGGTCAAAGTCATTATGAGACACGATGCTAGCCAGCATGAGAGAAGTTGAGGTAACACTTTCTGATAAAATTATAAATGTCACTAACTCTGTGCTGGCTGGTAAAGTGAAAGCAATGGAGGATGAGCTGAGGGCATTGAAAGAGGAAGTAAAAGGGTATAATCAGCTGGTAGTGAGTGAGTTGGCTGTAGATCACTCAGACTTCAGAGCCAAGTGCAATATATTGGATGAAAAACTCTCAGCCTTAGCAGATGAAGTTAAAAAGGGGGAAAAAGCTGAAGCAGAGAAGAGACAAGCCCTCACAACTGTGGTCGAGGAGACCGGGAAAGATGTAGGCATGAAGGCCAACACTGGCTGATTTGGAGGCAGCCGGGAGGAAGCTCGAATCAAGTCGATGAGTGGGCTGCTCTCCTCAGTGAGGGTGAGTCAACTTGAAGAAGCTATAAAGGAGGATGAGGAGAAGAGAAGGAAAGATGAGGAGGAAAGGACCGAGAAGCTCTTGGCTCGGCTAAAAGAATCCGAATCAAGGAGCCAAGGGGAAGGGAAAAGAAGTAGCGAGGTGAGCCGAGCCCAGATCAGTGAACTTGTTACTGTGGCTCTTTGCTAAGGGAAAAGGAAAAAGGGAAGCTGATTATTCTAATCTCTCAGATTTAAACAGATCAAGAGAATTAAGAGAGAGATGGAATATTTTGGCAAGAAAGAGAAGAAGAGGCAGAAAAAGAAGAAAGACTCCAACGTCTTCCTCGGAGCACTCTGGCCGAGCGAAAATGGTTAATCAAAGATCAAGGCGGTGGGGAAATTTAGGCCATTTCACAACACGCCTCGCACCTCCTAAGTCTGGCTTGCGGAAAATATCTTCTTGAGTATAAAGACAAGAACACGGAGGGAATGTGGATGTACTATTGGTACATTCTTAAAGCTCCGGGGCAACTCAACAAGATCCAGATTTGGCTTGGCACGAGTGGATTGAGCAAGTAGACGAGAGATTTCTATGCTCGGTCTTTGGAAGAAGCCGATGTAGAATTCAATGTCAACCTGATCTCTCCAGCTTTCGAATATGCCATTCCTGCGAAGAAGTCTGATGGTACCTTTGACCTAGACTGGGTTCAAGGGATTCTTAAGAAAGCAGAGGCCGAATCTGGACTTACTCAAGAGGAGGATCTGAAGCAGCTTAGGAGGTGTGTATTCAACTGGCTAATGATCCCAGAAGAAGAACAATGGGGAGTTTAATAGAAACAGGATTTTTCTTTTCCTTATTTCTATTTTTCTATTATCTTCTCAACTGTAATCTGTGTAAATCCAATGTGAATATACTGTGTTTGATTCATTTTACGTGTCTTATTTTTCTTAAAGTTATTTTTACTGCTTTAAGAAAAACTTAAAATTTTCTTAAGTATAAGTCATCTGAGAATTTTATCTCTCAGACTTAAATTTTTTTTTTTTTAAAAAAAATTTTTTTTAAGTATTAAGACTCATGTGTTTTCCTAAGTTTTTTTTTAAAGGGAGTCTAAAAGATCTAAAGTTTTTTAATAAAATCTGTTGTAGTGTGAAGAATGTGCTTTGATATACCTATCTATTCATCTTGATAAACTCTGAACTAACTTCAGCTGTGAGTGTGTCTATTCTTGTAGGTTTTAACTTCATCAAAAAGGGGGAAATTGTTAGATCAAGATTGTTTTGATGAGTTAAAAGACTATTCCAGATGAGCAGACTATGATAAAGAACTGAAGACTAAGTTCTAGTGCTAAGCTGATCAGACTGGGTCGAGGGTAACTCAAGTCAGCTGAAGACAAGAAATCACAAGTCATCTGGAGACAACCTCAATCCTAGTCATCTGCAGGAGACAAGTATAAAGAGCTCAGACGAGGTCAAGACAAGCTGAGTAGAATAAGAAAGGCGAGTTTTCACCAAGTCAGCTGCAGACGAGTAGGAAGTATCAGCTGAGGTCTCAAGCAGTTTTCAAGATTAAGTTTGTTAAGCAGTTTCAAGTTTGTTAGAACTAACTAACAAACTAACTGTCTTTCCAGACTTATAAATAGGTCTAGGCATTTCATTTTTGAGATATAGAACACTTATGCATATTCGATTTTACACACTATTCACTACTCAGATTTCAATCACAATCTTTTCACAAGCATTTCAAGAGAGTTCTCAAAAAGTTCTTAGTATTTTTAGAACACTTTTCTTGTAATCTTCAAAATCCAATACTCACTGTAATAGTTAGATTTTAGAAGAAGGATTTAGGAGATTGAAGATTTGTACAAGTTGTAAGTTGTAAGCTGAAAGTAAGAAAGTAAGTAGTAAGCAGAGTCCCTTTTTCAGATTGAAGAAGGAGAGTGGATGTAGGATTATTAAAATCCGAACCACTATAAATCCTGGTGTTATTTCTTGCTTTCTTTAATTTCTGTTCAATTTATAATTTTGTTAATTCAAGATTAAAGTTCAGAATCTTATCTAAAATCTTAATATCAACCTTGCTTTTGATCTTGTTAAAAGTTGAGTTCTCAATTATATTCCGCTGTGTTTAATCTGATATTTTGAATTGATTTTGAAAAGATTTGAAAAATCTACAAAATCTATTCAAACCCCCCCCTTTCTAGATTTTGTTCTAGAAAGCTAACTCAAGGTTATTAATCAACTCAACTTTCCGGGACCAACAGAAACCACAAAGTCAGATGAGGACTACATCTCCTAATTTGAAAAATAAAATTCAGACAAGGAGTCCAAATCTGACCAAGAGGGTTCCAAGAACTAAGATCAGAAGAAATTCTTATTATAGCTCTTTTGATGGGAGAAGCAGATGCTATCCCAATTTTCCAAAGTTTAAGAAAGTCACTAAATCTGACTACAATAAATTCTCATTCAAATGTGATGTGTTTGTAGACAGATTTGGCAGACAAATCCAATCTGATTTATTATTAAAGAATGAGATGTTTGTCTGGATACCCAAAGTGATTATTGACCTTAAAGGACCCAAGATCACTAGGGTACCTCATACCTAATCTGTCTTGCAGGAATCATAGGGACTATCACTTAAGGAGGAGATTCTAGCTTCAATCTGGTACATAGACAGTGTAACAAGAAGCTTCAATCTGGTTCACAGCACATGACTTGTAACAAGAAGCTACTGTCAAACTTTCAGAATGTTGATGGTCTCAGAGTCCTGTTTGGCGATAATAACCGTGGACAGACTAAGGGAGTTGGTACATTAATTATAAGGGATGTCCAGGTATCTGAGGTTTATTCTGTAGAAGGATTAAAGCATATTTATTGTCTGTTTCTCAACTCTGTGATAAAGACTTTCTTGTAAAAATTTCTAAAGATAAATGTGATATCTTAGATAGCTCCTCAGACAAGGTACTCTTAACTGGCTTCAAACATGGTAATGTCTATGTGGCTAACTTCAACAATTGCCCCAAAGATACATGTCTTGTAGCTAAAGGTGGAGATAATCTCAGCTGGCTATGGCATAAAAGGCTTAGTCATCTGAACTTCAAAACCCTTAGTAAGCTAGCTAAAAAGAATCTTGTCAAAGGACTACCTGAGAAATTCTGTTCAACTGATCTGAAATATGATGCTTGTCAGAAAGGTAAACAGCCCAGACACTCTTTTAAAAGTATTAACACACCCTCATCTGAAAGAGTTTTACAACTCCTTCATCTTGATTTGTTTGGACCTATTACACCTCTCAGCTTTAGTGGAAGGAAATATACTCTTGTTGTTGTTGATGATTTTTCTAGATACACTTGTGTAATATTTCTTTTCAAAAAGAATGAGACAGTGAACAAGATCCCTGATCTGTTCAGACAAATTCAAAATGAGAATGGTGTTAATATCATTAAAATTAGGAGTGATAAGAGAACTGAATTCTTGAATTCTTGTTTATCTAACTATCTAAATGAAAATAGTATAGTTCATGAGACTTCTTCAGCTAGAACACCACAGCAGAATGGAGTTGTGGAGAGGAGAAATAGAACTCTCAAAGAAGCAGCCAGGAGCATGCTAGCTGAGTATGGAATACCTCATAGGTTCTGGGCTGAAGCTATCGACACAACTTGCTACACTCAGAACAAATGCTTACCAGTCAAGAGTAAGGGTAAGACACCTTATGAGACTTGGAAGGGTAAAGTTCCAAGAATCTCATAATTTCGTGCTTTTGGTTGTAAATGCTTCATCCATAACAATGGGAAGTCTAAGCTGAGGACTTTTGATGCTAAGGTAGCTGATGGGATATTCTTGGGATATTCCAACACTTCCAAAGCTTTCAGAGTCTTCAACAAGATAACTCTTTGTGTGGAGGAAACTCCTCATGTGGTATTTGATGAATTGCATACTTTTTCAGATAAAGTGAATCAAATTACAGATGATCTAGATAAAATTGAACTAACTAAAACTAAACATAGGACAGTCTATCTGCCTAGTTTTGATTCAGATTCAGATGATGAAGAATCCCCATCTGAGAATCAGAAGGCAACCCCTCTTCAGGATTCATCTGAGGAGACATCCTTGACATCATCTGATCAGACAGGGTCAGTAGATGAAGGGGGAACGTCTGCTCAGGCAGAGTCAGATGAGTTGCCTGCTGAGTCTCCAGATGAGGATACTTCTACTCAGATAGGCAAGAGGATGAGAAGTTATCATCCAACTAACCAGATTATTGGGGATCCATCCAGTAGTGTGCAGACGCGAACAATGCTAGATTCCCAAAGTTTGTTCAGCTGCTATGTATCACTTCTCGAGCCTAAGTCTATTGAGAAGGCTCTATCTGATCTAAACTGGATAACAGCCATGCATGAAGAGCTGCATCAATTTGAAAGACAAAATGTTTGGGAACTGGTGGACAGACCCTTACATAGAAAGATTATAGGCACCAAATGGGTGTTTAAGAATAAAACTGATGAAAACAACATTATTGTTCGTAATAAGGTAAGATTGGTAGCTTAAGATTACTCACAGTCTGAGGGAATAGACTATGATGAAACCTATGCTCCAGTTGCCAGATTAGAAGCAATAAGGCTGTTTTTGGCATTTGCTGCTTATAAATCTTTCAAAGTCGTTCAGATGGATGTCAAGTCTGTCTTCCTAAATGGTGTGTTAATTGAAGAAGTCTATGTAGAACAGCCTCCTGGGTTTAGGATCAATAACAAGGTCTATAAACTCAATAAGGCTCTATATGGACTGAAACAAGCACCCAGGGCTTGGTATGATACTCTATCTGAATTCTTGATTTCAAGTGGGTTCTCAAAATGTAAGATAGATCGAACTTTGTTTAGAAAAGAGATAGATGACAACATCTTGTTGGTTCAAATTTATGTAGATGATATCATATTTGGTTCTCCTAATTTGACCTTGTGTGAAGAGTTTAGTGTTCTCATGAAAAACAGGTTTGAGATATCTATGATGGGAGAATTGACATATTTTCTAGGCTTACAGATTAAACAGACGAGTAAGGGCATATTCATACATCAGATAAGTATGCTAAGGACCTGATAGATAAATTTGGGATGACTACTAGTAGGGAAGTTAAAATACCTATGGCAACTAACTTCTCTATGGATTCAGATGAGCAGGGGATACCCACGGATGCAACGGAGTATCGTGGACTGATTAGATCCCTTCTCTATCTCACTGCAAGTAGGCCAGACATAGCCTTTGCAGTTGGGGTATGTGCAAGATTCCAATCTAGTCCCAAGAAAACTCATCTGGAGACGGCTAAGAAAATCCTTAAATATCTAAAAGGGACTTTGCAGGTTGGGTTGTGGTACCCATCTGATGACAACTTCGAGCTATCAGGCTATTCAGACTCAGATTTTGGAGGCTGTAAGATTGATAGGAAATCCACCTCTGGAACTTGTCAATTTTTAGACAACAAATTAATTTCTTGGTTTTCTAAGAAACAGACATATGTTGCAACCTCCACAACTGAAGTTGAATACATGGCAGCTGGTAGTTGTTGCTCTCAACTCCTCTGGATTAGTCAGTAGCTTAGGAATTATAACATTCTAACAGCATCTATTCCTATTTACTGTGATAGTAAAATAGTGCAATAGCTATGACATACAACCCTGTCTTGCATTCTAGGTGTAAGCATATAGATATCAGACATCACTTCATTAGAGATCATGTTGAAAAGAATGACATTAGAATATAAAAGATAGCAACTGAGTCTCAGAGAGCAGATCTACTTACAAAACCCTTAGTTGAATCTAGATTTAAAGAATTGTGTTTAGAATTAGGATTACTTGATGCATCCTTAGCTGATTTTTGATTACTACTGTTTGTATCTTGTATTTTCCTTCTTTCTTTTCCTTTCTTTAAATCTTGTCTAGAAAGAATTGTTAGACTAGATATGTGTCAAAGGACAATCACAGAGCTGATATCTGTAATCTCCTTCTTAGGAATCAAGAATCAAGGATTAGTAATATTGACCTTATCTGACTTGATAATTACTTATCTGACATCAAAAAAACAGACAAGGACACAATAGTCAGCTGATTTCTTCAAAACAAATGACTATTTGCATCCTATCTGACTTACTTTGGCTACTAATGGTTTCTTGAGTTAATGTATCTGCAGGAACAGGTAATAGATCAACATTGTTAGATCAGCTTGAATTTTCTAATCTTATAAAACCTCCTTATTTGTTCACCCCTTCTTTGTTTTCTTCAAAATTTGTTCTCAAAATAATTCTCACAGCTCATCTATTTCTAAACCTCTCAGATGAGTTGTGTCTTTAATAAATTCTTTATTTAAAATAATGCAATTAAAATAACTCTGTCTTGAAAATACTTTGTTTTCAAAAATCAGACTCGGAGAAATTTTCAAAGAATAAGACAAGGTCGTTTTTAGACCAAGTCTGACAAAACCCAGTCTGAAATAGGAAACCTTTATGCAAAGAAAGACATATTTTGGCTTACGTCAGGTATACTAATTACCTCTGCATAAAGTAACCCAATTAGCCGTCTAATCCATAGGATAAATGGTTACTTTTTACACAGTTCAAGACGCGTTAATACCACGCGCTGAATGCGAAGCGATTTTCCTGCTTAGCCGTTGATATTTTTCATGCGCCTTAGAAAATTAACGGTCAAAATTTTTTCTGATTTTGCCATGTATCATCTTCCCAAATTTTTCCTCTCTCTCCTCCTAATTTAAAAACTTACCTTCGTCATTTCGAAATTCACTTTTACAAATTCCAGACCTAATTTACTGCAAATTCTCTCAAAATTTTCTATCAGTTTACCATGGCTTCTTCATAAAAAACCACCAAAATCCATAAACCAACTTATATTTCCACCAATACATTCGGATTTAAGATGAACGAAGAAGTGTTCAAGAACAAACTGAAAGCAGAGATGTACGTGGATTTCGAAACCACTAGAGACAGAGAGTCCACATAAATTCTCCGACTGTTAGAAGCATCACGATTGAGGGGATTCTTATCGATGAAGTCTCCTCAAAACAAAACCGTAGATCTTCTGGGAGCTGAATTCCTGGTGAATATGCAAGATACATCAGAAGGTTTCGATACCAAAGAGAATATTGCCAGGATCTTTGATACGTCAATGGAAGGAGTGAATCCATTGACGTACAAAGAAGATGAGTGGGAGGAATCATTCGACCTGATGGCCAGAGTCACTTACAGAGGGACTCAACGGAATTTGAAGAAAAACTTGCTGAGAAGGAGATTCAGGTTGTTGATGACAGTGGTGACGAAGTCAGTGCTTGGAGATCAGAGTTCACATGATGGGCTATCCAAGCCCAGATTGTGCTGTATGAGGGCTATCCTGGATGGAGTTCAGGTGAATTGGGTGCAGCTGCTAATTCACAGGCTTAATGAGGGAAAGAAGAGGCTGACCTTCAAATCAGCTGGTGAAGGATAGGTTGCAAACTCAACAGTCAGTCTGTTCAATAAGATCACTGTGCTGATAGAGGGATTGAACATAGCAGCTGACTGGAGGATAGGAGCCAAGAAGAACTCCAAACAAAAAGGCATCCTGACTAAGGATGAGAGGCTTGGAGGAGTACCAGACTCAGATGAAGAGTCAGATGCTGCACGAGAGCAAAGAGCAGCAGCAGTAGCAGAGGATGCAAGAAGGCAGGCTGCAGAGCCAGTGGCTGTGCCAGTTGTTGAGGAAGTGCAGGCTGAGGAGACTCCTGCGGTTGTGGAGATAACAGCCGAGGAGGCTGTGGCAGGGGCAAGATCTCCTCAGAGGAGACCAAGAAGGAGGTTGATCAAGGCCTCTGAGAAGAAAATAGCAGAGGAACCATCAACTGCCACCTGAAGCCAACCATCAGACAAGGACTCTGATGAGGATAACTAGTTCATTCTTCAGAAGAGGCCTCGGACAAAATCCCAGGCGTCTGAGTCTTCTGGAAGCTCAGGACAGCAGACAGAGTCCTCCACTCTGCTTCCAGAAGAAGTACCGGTTCTTAAGATCGCAGCTGAGGTCGGGCAAACTGAAGTCCCTCCCTCTCCAACCAAGGAAGCTGCTCTCTCTCCAATTCAAGAGGAAGGTACAAACTCTTCTCTCTCTCTATCCCAATCCCCCTCTGGCAATGAAGAGGTGTGTCCGGCTGGCACCTCGGAGCCTCTGAAACAACCACAGTTGCTCCAAACAACCAGTCCAACCCCATGAGTCCAAATTCCAACCCAAGCTGAACTCACCACCACTCCAGCTGAACCCACCCCTACTACAACTGAACCAGCCACCACTCAACCTGAACAACCATCTTCCTCTACCATCCCCCTTCCTATAACCCAATCCACTATCCCTCCTCAAACAAAATCATCTCCTCCTCCAGAAATTGAGACTTCTTCATACTCATTACTGGAGGACATCCAAATGAGATCTTCTTCCCCCTACCACCACCAACAGAACCAAAAACCCCCTCCTCCTCGTTTGAATCCTCATCTGAGGATGATGACAGTGATCTAAGCCCAACAACAGCCATCTCTTCAATCGTAGCCCAAATGGAGAAGAAAATAAAGAGGGCTTTCTCCAAAAAGATGAAGAAGAAGACAAAGAAGATGGTTGAGGCTGTGACAGAGACAATGATAGCAAGCATGAGGGAAGTCGAGGTAAACCTTATTGATAAAATTACTACTCTGACCAACTCTCTCTTGGTTGAGAAGGTGAAAGCATTGGAGGAGGAGGTGCTGGGCCTGAAAAATCAGGTAACTGATTACAATGCAATAGTTTTTGACGCATTGGCCATGGATAAGTCAGACTTCCGAGTTAAATGCAATGATCGGAAAAGAAGCTGACTGCCCTGGCCAATGAAGTCAAAAAGGGGAAAATGGCTGAGCAAGAAAGGGGACGAGCCCTCACAGCTGCCATAGAGGAGACTAAGAAAGAAGTTGGCACGAAGGCCAATGCAGCTGAGCTGGAAGCAGCCCGGGAGGATGTCAAACTAAAATCTGATGAGCTGGCTGCGCTTCAGCTGAGGGTGAGCCAACTCGAAGAGGCTCTGAAAGAGGATGAGCTAAGGAGCAAGAAGGAGGAGGAGGAAAAGTCTGCCCAGCTGTTGGCAAAAATGAAGGAAGGAATCTGAAAAGCCAGCTGAGGTCAGAAGCAAAGGGAAGGGAAAGATGACTGAGGAATCTCCAGCCAAGGCACTAGTTCTCAAACCAACCCAGGCTGAGAAGAGAAAAATGGAGCTCGATTACTCAAACCTATCTGAAGAGCAGATACGAAGAATAAGGCAGGAGAAGGACTGGTTTGGGGAAAGGGAGAGGAAGAGGCTGAAGAAGAAGAATAAGGGATTGGAGATGCAGTGGAGCAAAGATATTAGGAAATGGGTGATGAAGGGAGCAGATGAAGTGGAATTCCGGCCTTATCATCGTACACTCAACTCTCCAAAGGTCGTCGCAGGTTAATACTTCAAAGAATACAAGGAGAAGAATCTGGATGTCAGATGGATGTACTACTGGTACATCTTGAAAGGTTCAGATTCATCAGCTCAAGACGAAGACCTGAGGTGGCACGAGTGGATTGAGATGTCAACCTATATCACCGTCTGATTGACGAAGCCGACAAGATCTTCGATGCTGATCTCTGTACTCCAGCTTACGAAATAGACAGACCAAAGACAAATGTTGACGTAACGGTCGACATCAACTGGATCAGAGGCATCATTACCAAAGCAGAAGTTGAGTTAGGACTGAAAGACGAGGAAGAATTGAAGGCTTTTCGGAGATGAGTCTTCACCTGGCTGACTGTTCCAAAAGCTTATCAGTGGGGAACCTGATAGAAGGATTTTTCTTTCCTTATCTTTTTTCTTATACATTTTTTTTGTAACCTGTAAATGTGATGTGAATATACTTCATCTTATCTGATTTACTTTGTCTTATTTTTTTTGCTTTCTTTACTGTTTTCTAAGAATAACTTAAAAATCTTTTTTCTAAGTGTTAATCATTTGAGAAAAATTCCATCTCAGATTAAATTTTTCTAAAAAAATTTTCTAAGTCCTAAGACTTAAAACTTTCTAAGTACTAATCATCTGATAAAGTCTTAAGACTTAAAACTTTTCTTAAAATTCGTTATAAAACTTTTCCAAGATTTTTCTAAGTGTGAATTAAGTGCTCCTTGTGAATAAAACTGAACTAAATGTTTAAGTGTCTTAATGTGCTCATCTGCGTATCTTGAATAACCTTGACTAACATCAGCTGTGAGTTTGTCTCTTTCTTGCAGTTTTAACTTCATCAAAAAGGGGGAAATTGCTAGATCAGAAGAAGTTTTTATGAGTTAAAAGAGATCAGACCAGAGTTAACCCATACAAAGTAAGATGACCAGCCATTTACATAGAACAACTGAAGTAAAGTTCTAGTCTGTTGGTTTTATCATGCAGTAGAAAAGTGACCATGATAAAGACGATTCTATGATTTTTTTTTTTTCACTAGAGATGCAAATAACTTGCTCAAGAATTTCTTCTTTGAACTCTCTGCTTACATTTAGTGATTTCATGGAGTAAGAATTTATTTGCACTCTTTTGATTTTATTTCTATGTAATGTGTGTATTTAGTTAAACTGGTTTATACATTGGGATATAATGTAAAATATTCACTTTGATAAAAAAAAAATACAGTCTTTTGCCCATTTCCTCATAACTACTGGTCATTCCAATTATTTATCGCAAAAAAAATATATATGTGTGATGCGTACAATAATGTTACGCTAGCAAGAATTGAACCCCGTACCTAGATTCGTAGAATCACTCCTTTAACACATACCGCAATGTTGTAATCCGAACCCGTACCCGAGCTCCAAATACCTGCAAAACACACCGGAGAGGTCCCCGACGTAGGGACTCCGACGCTCAAGTCAGTGATCAGAAAGAATGTGAAGGGAGGGCCCTTAATAGTAAGGGACCTCTTTGAGCTGATACGAACTAGCTGACTAAGTAATAATAGAGATAGTATAACATGCTCAAAGTGTGATAAGTAGATAAATGAATTCGTACATTTCCTTCTATGTTGATCATCCATAAATAACACCTGGAAAAGGACAGTTATTACCACCCTCCGATGAAGATCTCCCTCTCTTCATCGTACTCCTCCCACGTTTCGTCCTTCTCCCATGTCCTATTCTTCCTTTCTCAGAATAACCGCTTCTAGATCTTTCTCGAGACTCTCTACCGACTCTGTTTGACTAGGTCTTAGCTTATTTATCAGTTGATATTTGTAATAACCCAAAACCCAATTATAGGATTTTATATTTAAATTTCTAAGTTTAGGGATCATTTTATTTTATTCCAATTTCATATGTGGTTTTCTTAATTTTTCTCCAACTAACGAACGGTTTTTCGACCCGAAAATCTACCGATACTTTTCGAACTCACATCCGTAATCCGGATTTGTTTAGTAATGATTAATTACCAATAGTCCTTTAAAGGTGAGAAACACTCAAGAAAACCCTAAGAAAAATGTTTGTTCTCCCGTCGCGCGTTTTAATAAATTTTCGGAGCCGAAACTTGAACCGAAAAATATCAAAAATTCTACGTCGAGATCACAATACTGTATTAAAGAGTGGGCTGCCAAATTGACAGCCCAAATGCCCAAAATCAACCGACCATGTGGGAGGTTAAAGGGAGAATAGTGCAAATGGTACATTTTTATCCAAAACAACACTCTAAATGCCATACCTAGTGTACTACCTCTCCCAAATCCCTCCCCATTACCCAAACTGCCGTCCCTCTCCCCCTTCCTCCCTTATATAAATAGGTTTCTGCCCTCTTCATTCTTCCACACAACAAAAAGCTTTGGGGCTCTCAAGAGGAAGAGGAAAATTCTCCAAGGGTAAGTCCCTAAACCCCCTCCTAAGTCTTACTCTTTTTCTTAAGCTTAGAAATTCAGGAAAAATATGATATGAGGCCCTAAGAACTCCTTTTTACATGATATGATCTTATATGGAGTGCTTTAGTTGGAATTTTGGTGTTTGGAGTCAAAATGGTGAAGTTATACTTGAAACATGAAACTGCTGAAATCAAGCCCTAACCACCGACCCGTTTTTGTAAAATTTATTCGGACCCTTTCCACCCATTTAAAAATCATGAGAAAATTCCTAGATGTATTTTTTGAAGTGTAGAATAACATACTAAAATTTCGTGGCCACTGGATTTTTGTATACTGAGAATAAAATCATGAAAGATTATGTGTCGGAAGTGATCCGAAACTGGGAGCAGTGACTCATTTCTTTTATTTCTTCCCTTTCTGATGGTTATGTTCCCCTTGATGTGTTGTAAATCATAGTCAAAAATCATAACTTTTCGTTTAGTACTTTATGAGATAAAATTCGTTTTCTGAGTACCTGGTCGATGTTCGACGCATAGGGTTATTCTGTGTTGCACGAATTTATTTTTCAGTTAGACTATTGTATAAATCATGGAAAAAATCATGAATTACCTTCAACCTGTTTATAACAAGATCCTTAAATTTAGTGATTTTTAAACGAGTATCCAGTAAGTTATGAATTTTCTCGTAAGACATGTCCAGTAACCGAGCCAAACGATGGATTGAATGTTCACGATTTTTCTGGACAGAATCCGTAAGTCAAATGGCTTGGGTACCTGAATGAAAGTTGTTCATACTTGAGTTATGCATCACATGTTTTAATTTCATAATTTTTGGATATTTCTGCAGAGAGTTATGGATTTTATTAGTTAAGGTAACTGTTTTTGCCGAAACAGAAATTTAGAGTCCTTATTACAAAATATGCTATAGTTTCGTAACTCAAATGAACTTGGACCCTTAATAAACTTTGTTCTACACTGTAAGTTGTACAACATACTAAAATTTCATAATTTTCCAATGAGTCTAAGTATTTTTATTTCATTTATGCATGTATAGGTATTGTTTCTTCATTGACTGGTACTTGATTAAATTAAAATGGCCAAAAATTTTGATGAAGTACATGTTCGAATATCGAATGTTATACGTGATACTTTATGAATGCATATACTTGAGTGTCTTAAGTATTTTCTTGAAAATAAATGGAACCGAAAGTCCCAAATTCGTGACCCACAAACTGTAGTACACTAACAAAGCCGTTAGACATAGGATTTAACCCATAGAAGCTTTTGATAAAATGAAGTACCCTTTCTTCGTTCAAAGCCTTGCACCATAAGATCAAGAACCTAAGTTTCTAATGGACAAAAGAGTTGTCGAACTAAACATACGAATTGTGGTAGGTAGAGTACGGTCGGAACCAGAGACCGAGACTTTCATACAAGAGGCCTAAACAATCAAGAAGTTAGACTTTCTCTGAAAAGTTCTCCAGGTGGGTGACACTATCTGTATAGCTAGTTAATGTTATATGGACTGTTGTCAGTTTTCCTGAATCAAACATAAACAGTTTTCTCGAAAGACGCGAACAACTCAAAAGCATGCAAATGGACAACTCCTAACTATAAGAATATACGAGAACAAGTTTCTTTTACTTTGATTATTTGTTTTTATATGTTACATACGAGAGTTATTATCTCTATTGATCTATTGATCTGCAAAGGGCGAAGCCCTATATAAACGGGAGAAATAAGGTTGGAAGAGGGTTTGGATTGTGTGCAGAAATGCCACTAGTGCTACCTCACGGGAGCAATAAGGATGGTAGAGGGTTTGGATTGTGTGCAGAAATGCCACTAGTGCCACCTCATTTGGGACGGAGAATTACGGATCTCGGACGTATTAACGTGTCATTCCACAATGTGATTACGGGGATCGGACGCACTAGCGTGCCATCTCAAATGTGCTATATATATATGTACTAACTGTCGCAAAGAAGGATGAATCTCTTAATCGAATAAAGTTGAAGGATGAAAATCTTATAATTGAAGATTACCTTGTACAAATGGGCTAAATGCCGCAACGCATAACTAAAGATAAGAGAAGAATAAAAGATTCAATTATTTCGGGTTTTCCTGTCAATCTGTGTAACAGCATACAGGTTACCCACTGAGATTCCTATCTCACTCTCCCAAACTTAATATTTTCAAGTTGCGAGAATGAGGCCCGGGAGCTGCAGTAGACGACCGCTTCCCACTCTCTTTTAATTAATAAATAAATCGTCTTAGTAACTTTCAAATCTTTTGTAACGAATGCTTTACTAATTTTATGTTATTATCTCCCCCTGGGGGTTGTACTCGTCAGATGGTTTTGATCAAAGTAGATATTGATCTTTTATTTTAAAAGAGTTCCTCTTCACTAAGTAAAATGTTTCTGAAATTTTTCCGCTGCAACTTAATCGGTTGTTATTCAAAAGAAATTTTTTTGCTCAGTTTTTATGTTTCACTAAGTGACGACTCGGGTTTAGGACGTCAGACCCCGAGGGTCGACATTCTGAATTCTGGGGCGTTACAATATTCCCTTTGCGGATTTATTGCCAACCGCTAGCATCTTTTCAGGGGATTATCCTAACCGCCTACCTTATATTCACGAACCTGAGCCCATATCGAGGTTCTGGGCTCAGTTATATCATTTCCCCCTTTGAGCTTCTTATTGGGCTCTCGCTAATTATTCGGCCCTTTAACCTCAAAGGGGCCTAAATCGGCCCACAACATATTTACGCCACATCAACTTCTCCCCCCTACTCTCTTGGGACGTGTAGGGCCCAAGAGAGTAGTGTGGTATCTCAGAAATCAGCAATTTGATACCTGTTTGGATTCTATTACCCAGCGACTTCTCGGCTTCGGTCGATGCAGGTGCGGACTGCCCCATCAAATGGCATACGTCCACGCAAAAGCCTATCGCTATCTCTAGTAACCGCCCCCCATAAAATCTGAACCGTCCAAATTCCTATCTCTATGATAAGAATATATCTCGTCCTCGTTTATTTAAATTTCATCGAGCTTCACCACTCTTCTTTGCTCCCTTTCGCCATTTTTAGAGATCTCATTCCAGAGCTTCACACGTTCCAGGCACAACTTTCTTCCATAGCACTGATTGGAGTGAATTGATGCATGTTTTTAGGGCCTATTTTAGTGCAAAAAGTGAGCCAAGGTGTTAGATTTTGTGTTTAAAAGTGTAGAGTATCAATATTTTGCCTAAAAAGTATTATTTGTGAGTATTTGAGGTTTTTCGTCCGTTTTATAGGTAAATCGGTGGAATTTGGCCAAATCGAGAGTACCGGGATGCTTAGGATGAAGAGACGAACGAGACAGACGAAAACGGGGGTCGGAGGTGGAGCCCCGACCGGAAAAATGCCTTGGTCTCGAGCTCTGGTCGAGGACCAAGAGCCTCGAGTCGAGGGCTGTGCTGAAAGGACCAAAATTAGAAAAAAGGCACCAGCCTCGACCAGAGGGCTGACCCTCGACTCGAGGGATGCGTCCCTCGACTAGAGGGCTGACCCTCGACTTGAGGGATTTGAAAAATGCATCACCCTCGACTAGAGGGCTGACCCTCGACTCGAGGGATTTGATTTTTCAGAAAATTCGTCTTTTTAAGGGCTGAAGCAGAGCATAACTAGGGGGAACTAATGATTGTATGAATTGGGGATTTCTACATTAAGAAATGGGAAAGACTAAGGATACTCACATTAGATATCATGTTATTAACGGAGTTATTAATTCATGGTGGTTTATGCTTTCTACCTTAGTTGATTTGCAATTTGATTCAATTGTAGCTTGTTAATTGATGATTCATTGATGGATGTTAATCCTAGCACTCCTATCCCACCATTTATTGTTGTTTTTGTTATCGCATTCTAGGTGTTCGCTCATTTGCTTGCTTGTTATTGTTTTATATTTTTGCTAGTGTTTTTGTTGTTTTTGTTCCAACCCATTGTTGCAACTATAGTCACTAAGAACTTGTATTTCTAAGGACTCATGTGCATACTTTTTTCTTTGGGTTCGATATTTTGCGATTGGTCTTAAAAGCTCTTGCCCTATACACTCCAATCAAATGGCGCCGTTCCGGGAATTAGTTTTTGCGCCTTAAGTGAGACTTAGGAATTGTTTGAAGTGGCTACTTGTTGCCTTTGTATTTTTGTTTGTTTTGTTATTTTTGTTAGAATTTGATACTTTGATATCTTATCTAGATGGAAGGATACAACTCATACATGTGGAATCAAGAGTATTATCAAGATAGTAGGGTGTATTCTCCACATTTTGATGGATTTGACTACAATGATTGGAGGAACTATGAAGAAAATTCTCAATGGCAACAAGTTTTTTTTCCAATTATGAAGATTGGATATGTGCTGAAATTTCTCCCCCACCTCAAGAGATGTTCCCATACTATGAGCCTTATGCTCAGACATTTGATCCATGTCTTGGATTTGAGTGTCAAGGAGCATTGGAAGGAGGTGATTGCTATGATGATAGGAGAAGCCATGAGTTCGATTTTCCAATGCCACAAGCTTCTCCTCAATTTGAAGAATGGGGACTCCATGATATGAGAGCCATATTGTTAGAGATGCTTGGATTTTTGTTGGAAAAATTTGAGGAAGATGATGTTAGATGTGATCAAATGCTTCCCTTGTATGAAGAAATGTATGAGATCTGTTAGACCAAGAAGAGTTTTGATGAGTTAAAAGGAGAAATCCAGATGAGCATACAACATTGATAAACAAAATCGATCGGATTCAATTCTAAGCCGATCGATCGGGTCAAGAGCTGATTAAGATTAGCTGGAGATCAAAGTCTATAAGTCATCTGAAGACAAGCTCAAAACTAGTCATCTGCAGGAGACGATCATGAAGAGCTCAGACGAGGTCAAGACGAGCTCAGTAGAATAAGAAAGGCAAGTCTTCACCAAGTCAGCTAGCATCTTTTCAGGGGATTATCCTAACCGCCTACCTTATATTCACGAACCTGAGCCCATATCGAGGTTCTGGGCTCAGTTATATCATTTCCCCCTTTGAGCTTCTTATTGGGCTCTCGCTAATTATTCGGCCCTTTAACCTCAAAGGGGCCTAAATCGGCCCACAACATATTTACGCCACATCAACTTCTCCCCCCTACTCTCTTGGGACGTGTAGGGCCCAAGAGAGTAGTGTGGTATCTCAGAAATCAGCAATTTGATACCTGTTTGGATTCTATTACCCAGCGACTTCTCGGCTTCCAGTCTGGGTGCAGACCTGTCCCATCAAATGGCATACGTCCACGCAAAAGCCTATCGCTATCTCTAGTAACCGCCCCCCATAAAATCTGAACCGTCCAAATTCCTATCTCTATGATAAGAATATATCTCGTCCTCGTTTATTTAAATTTCATCGAGCTTCACCACTCTTCTTTGCTCCCTTTCGCCATTTTTAGAGATCTCATTCCAGAGCTTCACACGTTCCAGGCACAACTTTCTTCCATAGCACTGATTGGAGTGAATTGATGCATGTTTTTAGGGCCTATTTTAGTGCAAAAAGTGAGCCAAGGTGTTAGATTTTGTGTTTAAAAGTGTAGAGTATCAATATTTTGCCTAAAAAGTATTATTTGTGAGTATTTGAGGTTTTTCGTCCGTTTTATAGGTAAATCGGTGGAATTTGGCCAAACCGAGAGTACCGGATGCTTAGGATGAAGAGACGAACGAGACAGATTTAAAACGGGGGTCGGAGGTGGAGCCCGACCGGAAAAATGCCTTGGTCTCGAGCTGTCGAGGACCAAGAGCCTCGAGTCGAGGGTCAGGTCTTTGAAAGGACCAAAATTAGAAAAAGGCACCAGCCTCGACGGAGGGCTGACCCTCGACTCGAGGGATGCGTCCCTCGACTAGAGGGCTGACCCTCGACTTGAGGGATTTGAAAAATGCATCACCCTCGACTAGAGGGCTGACCCTCGACTCGAGGGATTTGATTTTTCAGAAAATTCGTCTTTTTAAGGGCTGAAGAGAGCATAACTAGGGGAACTAATGATTGTATGAATTGGGGATTTCTACATTAAGAAATGGGAAAGACTAAGGATACTCACATTAGATATCATGTTATTAACGGAGTTATTAATTCATGGTGGTTTATGCTTTCTACCTTAGTTGATTTGCAATTTGATTCAATTGTAGCTTGTTAATTGATGATTCATTGATGGATGTTAATCCTAGCACTCCTATCCCACCATTTATTGTTGTTTTTGTTATCGCATTCTAGGTGTTCGCTCATTTGCTTGCTTGTTATTGTTTTATATTTTTGCTAGTGTTTTTGTTGTTTTTGTTCCAACCCATTGTTGCAACTATAGTCACTAAGAACTTGTATTTCTAAGGACTCATGTGCATACTTTTTTCTTTGGGTTCGATATTTTGCGATTGGTCTTAAAAGCTCTTGCCCTATACACTCCAATCAAATGGCGCCGTTGCCGGGGAATTAGTTTTTGCGCCTTAAGTGAGACTTAGGAATTGTTTGAAGTGGCTACTTGTTGCCTTTGTATTTTTGTTTGTTTTGTTATTTTTGTTAGAATTTGATACTTTGATATCTTATCTAGATGGAAGGATACAACTCATACATGTGGAATCAAGAGTATTATCAAGATAGTAGGGTGTATTCTCCACATTTTGATGGATTTGACTACAATGATTGGAGGAACTATGAAGAAAATTCTCAATGGCAACAAGTTTTTTTTCCAATTATGAAGATTGGATATGTGCTGAAATTTCTCCCCCACCTCAAGAGATGTTCCCATACTATGAGCCTTATGCTCAGACATTTGATCCATGTCTTAGATTTGAGTGTCAAGGAGCATTGGAAGGAGGTGATTGCTATGATGATAGGAGAAGCCATGAGTTCGATTTTCCAATGCCACAAGCTTCTCCTCAATTTGAAGAATGGGGACTCCATGATATGAGAGCCATATTGTTAGAGATGCTTGGATTTTTGTTGGAAAAATTTGAGGAAGATGATGTTAGATGTGATCAAATGCTTCCCTTGTATGAAGAAATGTATGAGACTGTTAGACCAAGAAGAGTTTTGATGAGTTAAAAGGAGAAATCCAGATGAGCATACAACATTGATAAACAGCTCAGATCAGGATTCAATTCTAAGCTGATCAGACTGGGTCAAGAGCTGATTAAGATTAGCTGGAGATCAAAGTCTATAAGTCATCTGAAGACAAGCTCAAAACTAGTCATCTGCAGGAGACGATCATGAAGAGCTCAGACGAGGTCAAGACGAGCTCAGTAGAATAAGAAAGGCAAGTCTTCACCAAGTCAGCTAGCATCTTTTCAGGGGATTATCCTAACCGCCTACCTTATATTCACGAACCTGAGCCCATATCGAGGTTCTGGGCTCAGTTATATCATTTCCCCCTTTGAGCTTCTTATTGGGCTCTCGCTAATTATTCGGCCCTTTAACCTCAAAGGGGCCTAAATCGGCCCACAACATATTTACGCCACATCAACTTCTCCCCCCTACTCTCTTGGGACGTGTAGGGCCCAAGAGAGTAGTGTGGTATCTCAGAAATCAGCAATTTGATACCTGTTTGGATTCTATTACCCAGCGACTTCTCGGCTTCCAGTCTGGGTGCAGACCTGTCCCATCAAATGGCATACGTCCACGCAAAGGCTATCGCTATCTCTAGTAACCGCCCCCCATAAAATCTGAACCGTCCAAATTCCTATCTCTATGATAAGAATATATCTCGTCCTCGTTTATTTAAATTTCATCGAGCTTCACCACTCTTCTTTGCTCCCTTTCGCCATTTTTAGAGATCTCATTCCAGAGCTTCACACGTTCCAGGCACAACTTTCTTCCATAGCACTGATTGGAGTGAATTGATGCATGTTTTTAGGGCCTATTTTAGTGCAAAAAGTGAGCCAAGGTGTTAGATTTTGTGTTTAAAAGTGTAGAGTATCAATATTTTGCCTAAAAAGTATTATTTGTGAGTATTTGAGGTTTTTCGTCCGTTTTATAGGTAAATCGGTGGAATTTGGCCAAACCGAGAGTACCGGGATGCTTAGGATGAAGAGACGAACGAGACAGACGAAAACGGGGGTCGGAGGTGGAGCCCCGGAAAAATGCCTTGGTCTCGAGCTCTGGTCGAGGACCAAGAGCCTCGAGTCGAGGGTCTTTGAAAGGACCAAAATTAGAAAAAGGCACCAGCCTCGACCGGAGGGCTGACCCTCGACTCGAGGGATGCGTCCCTCGACTAGAGGGCTGACCCTCGACTTGAGGGATTTGAAAATGCATCACCCTCGACTAGAGGGCTGACCCTCGACTCGAGGGATTTGATTTTTCAGAAAATTCGTCTTTTTAAGGGCTGAAGCAGAGCATAACTAGGGGGAACTAATGATTGTATGAATTGGGGATTTCTACATTAAGAAATGGGAAAGACTAAGGATACTCACATTAGATATCATGTTATTAACGGAGTTATTAATTCATGGTGGTTTATGCTTTCTACCTTAGTTGATTTGCAATTTGATTCAATTGTAGCTTGTTAATTGATGATTCATTGATGGATGTTAATCCTAGCACTCCTATCCCACCATTTATTGTTGTTTTTGTTATCGCATTCTAGGTGTTCGCTCATTTGCTTGCTTGTTATTGTTTTATATTTTTGCTAGTGTTTTTGTTGTTTTTGTTCCAACCCATTGTTGCAACTATAGTCACTAAGAACTTGTATTTCTAAGGACTCATGTGCATACTTTTTTCTTTGGGTTCGATATTTTGCGATTGGTCTTAAAAGCTCTTGCCCTATACACTCCAATCAAATGGCGCCGTTGCCGGGGAATTAGTTTTTGCGCCTTAAGTGAGACTTAGGAATTGTTTGAAGTGGCTACTTGTTGCCTTTGTATTTTTGTTTGTTTTGTTATTTTTGTTAGAATTTGATACTTTGATATCTTATCTAGATGGAAGGATACAACTCATACATGTGGAATCAAGAGTATTATCAAGATAGTAGGGTGTATTCTCCACATTTTGATGGATTTGACTACAATGATTGGAGGAACTATGAAGAAAATTCTCAATGGCAACAAGTTTTTTTTCCAATTATGAAGATTGGATATGTGCTGAAATTTCTCCCCCACCTCAAGAGATGTTCCCATACTATGAGCCTTATGCTCGGACATTTGATCCATGTCTTGGATTTGAGTGTCAAGGAGCATTGGAAGGAGGTGATTGCTATGATGATAGACCAAGAAGAGTTTTGATGAGTTAAAAGGAGAAATCCAGATGAGCATACAACATTGATAAACGGCTCGGATCGGGATTCAATTCTAAGCCGATCGATCGGGTCAAGAGCTGATTAAGATTAGTTTGGAGATCAAAGTCTACAAGTCATCGAAGACAAGCTCAAAACTAGTCATCTGCAGGAGACGATCATGAAGAGCTCAGACGAGGTCAAGACGAGCTCAGTAGAATAAGAAAGGCAAGTCTTCACCAAGTCAGCTGCAGACGAGTAGGAAGAATCAGCTGAGGTCGAGAGCAGTTATCAAGAATAGGTTTGTTAAGCAGTTTTCAGTTTGTTAGAATTAACTAACAAACTAACTGTCTTATCAGACTTATAAATAGGACTAGATTTTATTTTTCTAGATACTTATGCATATTTGATTTTTCACACTATTCACTACTCAGATTTTCAATCACAATCTTTTCACAAGTATTTCAAGAGAGTTCTCAAAAAGTTCTAAGTGTTTTTAGAACACTTTTCTTGTAATCTTCAAAATTCGATATTCACTGTAATAGTTAGATTTTAGAGAAGAATTTAGGAGATTGAAGATTTGAAGATTTGTACAAGTTGTAAGCTGTAAGTTGAAAGTAAGAAAGTAAGTAGTAAGCAGAGTCCCTTCTTCAGATTGAAGAAGGAGAGTGGATGTAGGATTATTAAAATCCGAACCACTATAAATCCTGGTGTTATTTCTTGCCTTCTTTAATTTCTGTTCAATTTACAATTTTATTAATTCAAGATTAAAGTTCAGAATCTTAACTAAAATCTGAATATCAGCCTTGCTTTTGATCTTGTTAAAAGTTGAGTTCTCAATTATATTCCGCTGTGTTTAATCTGGTGCTTTGAATTGATCTTGAAAAGATTTTAAAAAAAATCTACAAAATCTATTCAAACCCCCCTTTCTAGATTTTGTTCTAGAAGGTTATCTCAAGGTTTTAATCAACTCAACATTCAGGGACCAACAAGTGGTATCAGAGCAGTGTTAAGTCACATTACGATATTGATTTTAGGTCTTGAACAAGATTCTGAAAATATCTTGATTTTCTTCATTTTCTTCTTTTAAACTAACAGTGCTACTAATAAGTTTTTGTGGAGTATTTTGTTCTTTGTTTCATCATGTCATCAGGGAAAAACAAAAAGTCTAGGAATCTTCCTGAGTTTTCCATTGAAGATTATGATTACTGGAAATTTAGGATGGAGAATCACCTAAAAGCCATTCATGATAGGATGGAAGAGGTTCTAGAAGAAGGACCTATAAAATTCTATCATGGAGGTACCAGCACTGGAGCTGAGTCAGCTGAATCCAGGACCAGACAAGAAAAGAAGAGCTCTGAGTTAACAAATGATGAAAGGAAGGTTCATAATCTTGATCAAGTAGCTCAAACTGAGATCATTGAGACTCTAAGTAAGGATTGGATTGAAAAGGTTAAAAGATGCAAGGCGCCAAAGAAAATGGGAGACTCTTCTTTGGAATTTGTGAAGGATCTCGAAGCAAGTCAAGGAAAACAAGCTTGATCTGTTCTACATTTTTGACACATTCAAAATGAAGGATGGTGAGACTGTAGATCAACTGGATGTGAGATTGACTAATCTTGTAAACAAAGCAGCTGATTTGGGTAAGACCTACACTGAGAAAGAAATTAACAACAAGATACTCAGATCTTTGAGCAAAAGATGGAGAGAGAAAGCCAATATTCTCAAGGCAACACAAAACTTGTCATCAATATCACATCACACTCTCTTTTCTCATCTTAAAGCACTGGAATATGACATTCACATTGAAGATGAAGAAGATGAGGCGAGTCATCTACATCCGGAAAAAAAACAGTAGCATTTGTCCATCAAGATGAATCTGAAAAGATTGCTAAAGCATCTGATTTTTCTGTAAAAGAAGAAATGGCTCTTTTGTTGAAGAGGTATGAAAGACTGAAGATGAAGTACAGAAGAAATAAAAGAGACAGATTAGGTAGAAGGAACTATAGATCGAGATAGAGATGAAAAGAGTTCGAGATAATGATAAAAAGAAGGATCAGTCAAGGAGTCATAGGTCACCTATCGACGAGGAGATAATAGTCCAAAAAAACAGACGAGAGGAGATATATGCTATACTTGCAGCAAACCTGGTCACTACTGCTATGATTGTCCTCAACTCACTCCTAGAGAAAGAGAAGAAAAGAGGAAGAAAAGAGATAGAAGATATCTTTGACGAGAGAGCTCTCCTAGCCGAGAAGGAAGAAGCTCGAGAGACATCATCATCCTCATCTTCATCGATTTTGGGTCGAGATGATGACATATGTCTAATGGCTAAAGAGGTACATTATTATTCATCATCGAGATAATGACTGTGACACCTTATTCAAATCGATCCCGATCTTATTGATAAACTTTTGAAAGACTTGGAGACTGCTCTATCTGCTTATAAACAAATAGAGACTGAAAATTTTAATTTAAAGAATCAAATTTTTGATCTAACTAAGGTCAATCAGACTAAGGAAAGTGAGAAATCAGATTGTACATTCAAGGGGGAATGTCAGACTAAGATGATCACCAGTACCTCATCTGATAAGACAGATAAGTTAGAACAGGAACTGAGTTCTTTAAAAATAAAATTTTCAAATATCTATTCTGAGAATGAAAATTATAAAAGGACTAACAGAGAATTAAATCTCAAGTTAGGACTTATGAATAATTCTCAAACTATAATAGATAAAATCTTCAATTCATCTCAAAAGTCTAGTGATAAAACTGGATTAGGTTTTGATAGGAATAAGAAGAATGATCCTATAAAACCTAGAGTTTTTGTCAAAGCAACTAAACCTAAGGTAGAAACCTTATTCAGTCCCTGGAAACCAAAGGAATTAATTACCTCATCTGATACTTCTGAAAAGAAAAATCAGACGAGGAAAGTAAATCCTAAGGTTAAACCTAAGACTAAATCAAAGATCTATCCTAGGTATAATAGTTTTGATGGAAGAAGCAGATCTTATCCATTCTTACCAAGATTCAAGACAATTTCAAGAGATCAACTAAATCAGATTGATCTTGAAAGTCTTATCTTAGTAGATAGATATGGGTGCAAGCTTCAATCTATGGTTTTAAGGAACATTAATATTTTTATCTGGATTCCTAAGAGTCAACTTAACTTGAAAGGACCCAAAGTACAAAGGGTACCTAAGAAATAAATTTGTGATTGCAGGAAGACAATAAGATAGTTGATAGAGGAGACGTTCTTGAGGTCATCTGGTATATTGATAGTGGCTGTTCCAAGCACATGACCTATGAAAGACGACTTCTCTCTAACTATCAAACCATTGATGGACCAAGAGTGATGTTTGGAGACAACAATTTTGGAATTACTAAAGGTGTTGGAACACTAATGATTGGAGATGTTCAAGTTCAAGAAGTTTACTACGTAGAAGGATTGAAGCACAACCTATTATCTGTTCCACAATTTTGTGATAAAGGGTTTTGTGTCAAATTTACTCATAATGCTTGCCATGTTTTAGATGGTTTAAATGAAAATATTCTATTGGCTGGAGTAAGACAAGGTAACATCTATGTTGCCAACTTCAAAAGTTGTCCTAAAGATACTTGTCTTGTTGCTAAGAGTTCAGATGACCTAAGTTGGCTGTGGCACAGACGACTTGGTCACTTAAACTTCAAAACTCTTAACAAAATAGCAAGGAAATCTTTAGTTAAAGGACTCCCTGATAAAATATTTTCAAAGAACCATGTATGTGTTTCCTGTCAAAAAGGAAAACAGACCAAAGATTCTTTTAAAACAATAAGTAATCCTTCTTCAGAAAGAATTTTGGAACTTCTTCATATGGATCTGTTTGGTCTAGTGACTCCTCTCAGCTTTAGTGGAAGAAAATACACCTTAGTAATTGTTGATGATTTTTCAAGATTTACTTGGGTTATTTTCTTATACAAAAAGAATGAGACTATGACCAAGATTCCAGAATTTCTTAAAAAGATTCAAAATGAAAAAGGATTAAATATTGTTAAAATTAGAAGTGATAAAGGTACTGAATTTCTAAATAAATTGATTTCTAACTACTGCATTGAGAATGGTATAGCTCAGGAAACATCTGCAGCAAGTACTCCACAACAAAATGGAGTTGTTGAAAGAAGAAACAAGACTTTGAAAGAGGCAGCTAGATCAATGTTATCTGAATTCAACACTCCTCATAGGTTTTGGGCAGAAGCAGTAAATACAGCTTGTTATGTTCAAAATAGAAATCTGATTGTTAAGGATAAGTGTAAAACTCCCTATGAAATTTGGAAGGGAAGATCTCCCAAAATTTCATATTTTCATATATTTGGTTGTAAATGTTTCATACACAATAATGAGAAATCTCAATTAAAAACTTTTGATGCCAAGATAGCAGATGGGATATTCTTAGGATACTCATCTATATCAAAGGCATATAGAGTTTTTAATAAGACAACTTTGTGTGTAGAAGAGACACCCCATGTGGTATTTGATGAATCTTCTTTTGAGTTGGATAAGACAGGGGACATCACAAAGATATCAGATGATCTGGATCAGATGACTATTAAAAGTTCAACCATAAAATTCTACAATCAAGAATCAGACTCAGATGAAGAGGAAGAACAAGACAAAGAAAAGGAACCTGAAAGAACTTCCTCAACAGCTGATCTACTAAATGATCAGACGACCAACAACATATCAGCTGATCAGACGACCAACAACATATCAGCTGATCAGGTAGGGTTCTGAGAAGGTAACATAGAATCATCTGGAATAAATAATTCAGACAAGACATCATCCACTGTAAAAGATAAAGGTAAGAAAGTAATGTCATATCATCCAGCTGAACAGATAATTGGAGATTTAGACTCTGGTGTCCAAACGAGGACCCAACTAAATCAAGATTGTATGTTCAGTTGCTATGTGTCATTACTTGAACCTAAATCAATTACAGAAGCTTTAACTGATTCCAACTGGATTAATGCCATGCAAGAAGAACTAAATCAGTTTCAAAGACAAGATGTATGGGAGCTTGTTGAAAGGCCTCATCATCAAAAAGTCATTGGAACTAAGTGGGTCTTTAAAAACAAAAGGGATGAAAATAATATTGTGGTTAGAAATAAAGCCAGACTAGTTGCTCAAGGTTATTCACAATCAGAGGGTATTGATTATGATGAAACCTTTGCACCAGTAGCTCGTCTGGAAGCCATAAGATTGTTTTTAGCCTATGCAGCTTTTAAAAGATTCATAGTTTTTCAGATGGATGTTAAATCAGCCTTCTTAAATGGAATCTTAGCTGAAGAAGTTTATGTAGAGCAACCTCCTGGTTTTGTTAAAGGAGACAAGGTTTATAAACTAAGGAAAGCTCTATATGGACTTAAACAAGCACCAAGAGCTTGGTATGACACCTTGTCTGATTATTTAATTCAAAATGGTTTTGTTAAAGGTAGAATTGATAGAACTCTATTTAGAAAAGAATTTGGTTGTGATCTTTTGTTAGTTCAAATTTATGTTGATGATATAATTTTTGGATCAACTAACATATCTTTATGTGAAGAGTTTAGTAGTCTTATGAAAAGCAGATTTGAAATGTCCATGATGGGAGAAATGACATATTTTCTTGGACTTCAAGTCAAAGGAGACAAAGAAAGGAATATTCATCAATCAAGCCAAATATACAAAAGATCTCATTGAAAAATATGGAATAGGTACCAGCCGAGAAGCTAAAATACCTATGATGACAAATTTTTCAATGGATCCGCATTTAAAAAAAGGGGAAGATCTTGATCGATCGAGTATCGAGGTCTTATTTGGTTCCTTATTATATTTAATCGCTAGTAGACACGATATTTCTTTTGCGGTTGGAGTTTGTGCTAGATTTCAAGCTAATCCTAAGAAAAGCCATCTTGAAGCGGCAAAAGAAAATCCTCAAGTATTTGAAAGGAACGGTAAATGTTGGGTGTGGTATCCGGTGATGACAACTTTGAGTATGTCGGATACTCGATTCAGATTTTGGTGGGTGTAAGATAGATAGAAAATCTACATCTGGTACTTGTCAATTTCTTGGAAGTAAGCTGATCTCATGGTTGTCTAAGAAACAAACCTCTGTAGCTACTTCCACAACTGAAGCTAAGTATATGGCAGCTGGAAGTTGTTGTTCACAGCTGATCTGGATAAGTCAGCAGCTAAGGGATTATAATATTATCACTAAAGATGTACCTATCTTTTGTGATAGTAATAGTGCCATAGCTATTACCCAGAACCCAGTTCTTCATACAAGATGCAAACATGTAGATATCAGACACCACTTCATCCGAGATCACGTAGAAAAAGGAGACATCAGACTTGAGAAGATCTTGACCGACTTTCAAAGAGCAGACATTTTAACAAAACCACTGGCAGAGACGAGGTTTAAAGAATTATCTGTAGAATTAGGTTTATTAGATGTTTCTTTAGTAAATCTCTAATTCTGTTTTTTTAATTCTTGTCTCTCTCAATTTAGTTTATTATGTCTAGAAAGAATTATCAAACTAGATATGTGTCAAAGGACAATCAGGTAGCTGATATCATTGATCTCCTATTTAGGAATCAAGAATCAAGGATTAGTCATATTGACCTTATCTGACATGATAATTGCTTATCTGACATATGGTAAATCAGACTAGGGCAAAATAGTTAGTTGATTTGCTGAAAAACAGATGACTATCTACACTCTATCTGATCTACCTCAGCTACTAATAAGTTTTGATGAGCTTGTTTGCAGGAATAAGGATATCAGAGTAGATTCATAAATCTCTTCATTCAGAAAACCTTCATCTTTGTTCTTCTCAAAATTCTTGTTTTTAAATAAAGTTCTTAAGCGTGTATTTCAAGTAATCTGTTTTGTAACAAAGCTGAAAATACTTTGTTGTTAAATTTTTTTTTTTTTTGGTCTTTTCAAAAATCAGACTAGGAAAGAGTTTTCGGAAAAATATCAGATAAGATTTTCTTGACCTAGTCTGACCTTTTACCAAGTCTGAAATAGAATACCTGAATACTAAGCAAGACATCTCATTGCTTACGTCAGGTATACTAATTACTTCTGATAAAGTAAGTCTATTAGCCGTCTAATCCGTAGGATAAACGGTTACTTTTTACGCAATTCAAGATGCGTGTAGATCACGCGCTTGAATTCAAATCGATTTTCTTGCAAAACCGTTGATGTTTTACACGCGCCTTTTTAATCGACGGTTTAAAAATCAGAACCCTGAGATCGTGCCACGTTTCGATTTCCTAAACTTTCCCTCTCTCTCCCCTTCGTTTAAAAACTTACCTTCAACAGTTTTAATTTTTTTTTACTTTCACAATTACCTGCTATCAAAGTTTTCTGAAAATTTCTTACTCTAAAAAATTTATCAATGGCATCTTCTTCTTCCCAAACCCCAAAACCACCTTCTTATATATCCGCTTCAGGATATGATTTCAAAATGCTTACTGATTCTGTCAAAAACAAATTAAAGGCTGAGATGTTTGTAGATTTCGAGACTACAAATGACAGAGAATCTAGAGAAATCATCAGACTACTGGAAGTTTCAAGACTACGAGGATTTTGCTCGCTTAAATCCCCATTGAACAAGACTGCTGATTTCATTGGAGCAGAATTTCTGGCAAGGAGTGAATTCACAGAGGATGGTTTCAAAACGATGGTTGAAGGTACCCAGCTAGAATACTCAAAAGAAAATGTTGCAAGGATTCTGGATACTTCAATGGAAGGGGTCAATCCCTTGGTGTATAAGGAGAATGATTGGGAAGAATCGTTTGATATGTTTGCGAGGGTTACATACAGGGGTGTTAGGAGAGAATTAAAGAAACACATGTTGAGGAGAAGGTTCAGGCTGCTCATGACAATCGTCACCAAGTCAATCCTAGGAGATCAAAGCTCCCATGATGGAGTGACAAAGTCACGATTGTGCTGTATGAGAGCCATTTTTGATGGAGTACAGGTGGATTGGGTAGATGTATTGTTTAGGAGATTGAAGGAGGAAAAGCTGAGGTTATTGTTTAACCCAACCAATGGAGACTGGACAGTCACCTCAACTGTGAGTCTTTTTAATAAGATCACAGTGTTGATGGAAGGGCTGAATAAGAGATTTGAAACGAGGGAGGGTTTAAAGAAATATTCAAAGCAGAAAGGGCTGCTGACAAAAGATGAATGGATTGGAGGGTTGCCTGACTCTGATGATGAGTCTGATGATGCTCAGAGGCAAAGGGAGCAGCTGGCAGCCGCAGGAGTACAAAGGCCAGCAGTAGTACCCCAACCTCCTGCAGCTGGGGTGGCCGAACCAGCTGCAGAAACTCAACCAGCCGAGGATCCAGCTGTTGTAGAAGTAACAGCTGAGGAGGCAGCAACTTCTATAAGGTCTCCAACAAGAAGGAGGTCTAGGAGGAGGCTGGTCAGGGCTGCAGACAGGGCACCAGTAGCTGAGCCATCTACAAGTCAGCAGACAGATGAGGATTCCGATGAAGATAATCAATTTATTCTTCAGAGGAGGTCCTCCAGGACGTCTGAATCTTCTGGCAGCTCTGGTCGCCAGACAGAAGTCTCCACTCTCCTACCAGAAGAGATACCGGTGGTGGAAATCGCAGCTGAGGTGGAGCAGCTGGATGTCCCAGCTTCTCCAGTCAAGGAAGTTGTGCTTTCACCCATCCAGGAGGAAGGTACTACTTCATCTCTCTCTCCCTCAAAATCCCCACCTGGCAATGAAGAGGTGTGCCCGGCTGGCACCTCCGAGCCTCTGAAACAGCCACAGTTGCTCCAAACAGTCCAAACATCATCTGAAACCACTCCCACCACCACCCAAACTGAAACCCCCACTACAACCCAACCTGAATTTACTATTCCCCCAACCATCTCTCCACAAATAGAACCAACCACTACATACACCCCCACCCCATCTGAAACCCAACACTTTACTCCCCCAGAAATAGACGTCACCTCTTACTCTTTTCTTGAAGACATTCAGATGAGCTCCCCAATTCCTCAACCTCAAATTTCTGAACTTCCCCCCTCTACCTCTTCTTCTTCTGAATCCTCATCTGAGGAGGAGGAAAGTGCCCTAAGTCCCACATCAGCTATCACTTCCATAATTACTCAAATGGAGAGGAAGATGAAGCAGGCGTTCGAGAAAAAGCTCCAGAGGAGGACGAAGAAGATGGTGAAAGCTGTCACAGAAGCAATGATCTCAAATATGCGAGAAGTAGAGGTAAATCTTACTGAAAAGATTACATCTATAACTCAATCTGTTCTTGCTGAAAAGGTGACAGCTATGGAGGAAGAGGTCAAAGGGTTGAAATCACAAGTCTCTGAGTACAACTCAATTGTGGTAGATTCGTTGGCCTTGGACAAGTCAGACTTCAGGGTTAAATGCACTGAACTGGAGACGAAGCCGACTACCTTGGCGATGAAGTGAAAAAAAAGGGGGAAAAGGAGGTGAAGGAGGTAAAGGAAAGAGAGTTGGCACTCACAATTGTGTGTTAGATGAGACGAAAAGCAAAGTTGAGACAAAGGCTAGCACAGGTGAGTTGGAGACGACGAGAGAGGAAGCTCGCATCAAATCGAGATGAGTGGCTGCACTTTGGTGAGGGTCAGCCAACTCGAGGAGGCATTGAAGGAAGATGAGAGAGAGGAGGAAGAAAGAAGAAGAAGAAAGGACTGCTCATTTGCTTGACAAAGCTAAAAGAATCGAAACAAAAGCGGTGAGGTGAAAGGGAAGGGGAAAGGAAAGATGATTGCGAGAATCTGCTCTGTCAAAGTCTTGAGTCCTAAGCTCACTATCTCGAGAAAAGGAAGAGGGAGCCGATTACTCTAACTCGCCCGAGGAAGCAGATCAGCAGGATCATGAGGAAACAGGCTTTCTATGGAGAGAAAAGAAAGGAAGAAGCTGAAGAAGAAGAAGAGCAAAGGACTGGAGATGAGGTGGAGCAGAGATGTCAGAAAATGGGAGATGAAGGAGGCGGATGAGTCTGAATTTAGGCCATATCACAGGACACTCAATCCACCAAAGGTCGTAGCTGGCAGACTCCTCAAAGAGTATAAAGAAAAGAATTTGGAAGCCAAATGGATGTATCATTGGTACATCCTGAAGGGATCTGATTCAGCTGAGCCAGACGAAGATCTAAAGTGGCATGAGTGGATAGAAAAGGAGGACAAGGATTTCTATCAGAGGCTGCTGGTAGAAGCTGATAAATTCTTCAATGCTGATCTGTGTGCTCCAGCCTATGAAAAAGGAAGGCCCAAGACCAATCCAGACAGCTCAGTCGACATGAACTGGATCAAAGGCATCATTGCCAAAGCCGAGGTTGAGTCCGGGTTAAAAGACGAGGAGGAGATGAAAAATCTAAGGAAGAGAGTCTTTACCTGGTTGGATATTCCTGAATCCAATCAGTGGGGAGTCTGATAAAGGATCTTTTCTCTTTTCCTTATCTTTTTATCTTTTGATCATTGTAAATGTGTAAATATTTGAATGAATATATTTGATCGTTTGTGATTTATTTGTCTTAGTTTTTTTTAAAAAAAAAAAAAAAAAAGAAGAAGTTTTTTTTGCTTTAAATAAAAACTTAAATTTTATTTTAGTAAAAGTCATCTGAGAATTTTATCTCTCAAACTTGAAATTTTGAAAAGAAATTTTTTTAAGTCTTAAGACTCAGTTTTTGTTTCTAAGTACTTATAAAAGAGCCTAAAAGACTTTATTTTTTTACTCTAATTGTGAAATGAATATGTTGAGTTGTGAAATATGTGCTCTGAAATACCTATTTGATAATCTTGATTAACTATAAACTAACTTCAGCTGTGAGTGAGTCTCTTTCTTGTAGGTCTTAACTTCATCAAAAAGGGGGAAATTGTTAGACCAAGAAGAGTTTTGATGAGTTAAAAGGAGAAATCCAGATGAGCATACAACATTGATAAACAGCTCAGATCAGGATTCAATTCTAAGCTGATCAGACTGGGTCAAGAGCTGATTAAGATTAGCTGGAGATCAAAGTCTACAAGTCATCTGAAGACAAGCTCAAAACTAGTCATCTGCAGGAGACGATCATGAAGAGCTCAGACGAGGTCAAGACGAGCTCAGTAGAATAAGAAAGGCAAGTCTTCACCAAGTCAGCTGCAGACGAGTAGGAAGAATCAGCTGAGGTCGAGAGCAGTTATCAAGAATAGGTTTGTTAAGCAGTTTTCAGTTTGTTAGAATTAACTAACAAACTAACTGTTTTATCAGACTTATAAATAGGATTAGATTTTATTTTTCTAGATACTTATGCATATTTGATTTTACACACTATTCACTACTCAGATTTCAATCACAATCTTTTCACAAGTATTTCAAGAGAGTTCTCAAAAAGTTCTAAGTGTTTTTAGAACACTTTTCTTGTAATCTTCAAAATTCGATATTCACTGTAATAGTTAGATTTTAGAGAAGGATTTAGGAGATTGAAGATTTGAAGATTTGTACAAGTTGTAAGCTGTAAGTTGAAAGTAAGAAAGTAAGTAGTAAGCAGAGTCCCTTCTTCAGATTGAAGAAGGAGAGTGGATGTAGGATTATTAAAATCCGAACCACTATAAATCCTGGTGTTATTTCTTGCTTTCTTTAATTTCTGTTCAATTTACAATTTTATTAATTCAAGATTAAAGTTCAGAATCTTAACTAAAATCTGAATATCAGCCTTGCTTTTGATCTTGTTAAAAGTTGAGTTCTCAATTATATTCCGCTGTGTTTAATCTGGTGCTTTGAATTGATCTTGAAAAGATTTTAAAAATCTACAAAATCTATTCAAACCCCCCCTTTCTAGATTTTGTTCTAGGAAGCCAACTCAAGGTTATTAAATCAACTCAACATTCCGGGACCAACAGAGACCAAGTCAAAGGTTAATTCATGGATAGAGGGGAACATGGAGATCGCCGAAGTTCATTTCACGTTTATTAAAAGTCAACTCAAATATTTCCTACTCCAAGTAAAGAACTTGACTATCATGGAGAATCAAGAAGAAGAAGGGGAGGAAGAAAGTGAAAGAGATGATGTAGAAAAGGGTCCAAGCAATGAGGATGAAGTACAAAATTTCCTTGTCAAAAGTGAGGAAGAAGAATGTCCATTGATGGACATGAGCTATAATGAGAAGGGAAATCTAGAAGCAACCAATGAAGCTTTGAAGATTCAAATGAGCATTTCTATACCCTCTAACTCTTCAATATGTGTTTTAATTGAAAATGATGCTTCTAATGATTTGATTTTGCCTCTTTTGAATTTTGATTATAGGGAAGAGTTGATGAAACGATTGGGCATCCTTGAAAGGAAGGAAGAATCGAGAAGGATGGCAAGAGAAAAAGGGGAACAACCATGGACACTAAGCATATCTATATGTCGTTGTCCTATCTATCATGTGAACCTCCATGATTTTGAAGCTCAAAGGTTGAGATACAATGGCAAGGAGGACCGATATCCTTGGCCATTCCGATAAAGAAAGTGGGAAGTGAAAGAATAAGTCCGGCATTGGACAATAAAAATAGTGCTTGATGGGAGACAACCCATCCTTTTTATTTCTTTTGTGTGCTTTTTGGTAGCTTTGTATTTTAGTTTCGTTTTTGGGAGAATTGGCTTGGGAATTTATTTGCTCATGCTCTAGGAGGTTGAATTGCATATTTTGCTATGGAGCTTATTTGGATTATTGAGCTTAATGTTGATACCATTAGGAGTTGCATGTATTTTTATCACTCTCATTCCAAACTTTGAATTTCATGCTATCATTCAAGTTTGGGGGTGTTGATTGTTATTGTTTACGTGCATCTCTTAGTGGTGATGATTTGATGATTCTTGTGCTCAATTGTAGGTACACTTGCTAGATGAATTGGGAAGGAGATCGAAATTGCATGGAAATGAAAGATCAAGTGGAAAGTGCATAAAAGCATGATGAGACCTACATGTTTGAAGGAAGATGGAGTTTAATGGCTTATTGGTACAACACTTCCTTTCAAACTTAGACTTGTCTAAGTTTGGTGGAGGTGTTTTTTCTTTCTTTGCCTATCTTTTGTGCTCTTCTATGATTTTGAGGATGGATGAGCTTATGTCTTATTGATGATGATGCTCTAATTGTGTCTTGATTTCCTTGTATATTTTGAGCTAATTTTGATTGTGAGCTTAATTGTGGATTTAGTTGCATATCTTTTAGTATCATTCTTGATAGAGTGAGTGTGCTTGAGATTTATGTACATGAGCACTTGTGCTTGATTTGCAAGACTTATTGGATTTTGATTTGATCATGAGTAGATTTGTAGCTTGAAGCTAGCATTCTTGATTTATGTTGTAAAGATGAATGTGATTGATGATGCTTAATTCATTGCTCAATTGAAGCCCGTGAGCTTTTGTGCCTTAATAATCGTACATCTTATACGGTTGACATGATTTCTTTGTGAGTGCATCATTCATGATTTGTATGCTAGAACTTGACACTAGACTTGTTGATATTGATCTTTGTGTGATGTCTTGAAAGTGATAAGAGGCCATGTTTAGAATGATGAGTTACTTTGCCAAATATTTTCCCCACCAAATACATTTGATTTCCTTAATAAGCCACGTTGCGCCTTATGATCCTTATTCTTTGGCAAGCCAAGTGAAATTGAAACCATTTAGCTTATTTTTATGAGCCTTCCTTGTCCTATATTTAGTTGAGCTTGAATATTGGCTAATGATGGTGATTTGATTGCTAAGAGTGGGAAGATGATGATCTAAGTGATGAATGAAGCATAAAAGAAAAGAAAGGTTGTGAAAGATTGAATTGTGAAAATGTGAAAATGAAGTGAAAGAAAAATTCAATTTGTGAGCTTAAGAGAAAAAGAAAGCTCAAGTGAATGGTGGATTGATCATTGAAGTTCAAAAGGAAGAGTGTTGCTTGATGAAAAGAGAAGAGATGTGTATTGAAATGATTAGCTTACATTCAAGTCTCTACTACTTAGTCACTCTTATCCATAAACATCCCACCTTTCCAAAGAGCCTACATTACAACCTAGAGAAAGACCTCTTTGATTCATGATTGATCACAAGTGATTTTGATTGAGATTAAGTCTTTTGGCAAGCATATGGTGTGCAAGTTGTGAATTTGATGATTGAGTGCATCATACCTTTATACACTTGAGTGAAGAGTGAAACACTCCATGGAAGGAGCAATGTGTTAAGTGTTTGATTGAGCATTTGTTTGAGCATGATTCATCTTGATGGCTAGTGGATAGTTGCATTGATACTTATGTTCATTGATGAGTTCGATTGTCTTATTTTTTGTCTATGGTGCCATGTGACATAATTGCAATCAATTCACTCCTTTGTGCTTATTTCCTACGTTGCTCGAGGACGAGCAACACTTAAAGTTTGGGGGTATTATGATTGGAGTGAATTGATGCATGTTTTTAGGGCCTATTTAAGTGCAAAAAGTGAGCCAAGGTGTTAGATTTTGTGTTTAAAAGTGTAGAGTATCAATATTTTGCCTAAAAAGTATTATTTGTGAGTATTTGAGGTTTTTCGTCCGTTCTATAGGTAAATCGATGGAATTTGGCCAAACCGAGAGTACCGGGATGCTTAGGATGAAGAGACGAACGAGACGGATAAAAATGGGGGTCTCGAGCTCTGGTCGAGGACCAAGAGCCTCGAGTCGAGGGCTGTGCTGAAAGGACCAAAATTAGAAAAAAGGCACCAGCCTCGACCAGAGGGCTGACCCTCGACTCGAGGGATTAGAGAAATGCATCACCCTCGACTAGAGGGCTGACCCTCGACTCGAGGGATTTGATTTTTCAGAAAATTCGTCTTTTTAAGGGCTGAAGCAGAGCATAACTAGGGGGAACTAATAATAGCAGTTGAGAGCGGTTTTAGGGCGATTTCTCAGGCCCCAAGCCAATTTTCCATTCTAGGTAGAGTAGTAGTTAGAATTAGATTTAGATTTCAATTGATTGTTGGTAGATTAGCATTAGATTAACATTTGATCATTGTAATTCTTTCAATTCAAGCTTGTAATTCATTTGGAGATTAGTGTTGAAGACTCAAGCATTCCTATTGTTGTTGATTGAAGATCAATTGGTGATGTTTTTCCTCTTTTGTCTCTTTAATTTCTTAATTGTTGTGATTTGCTTTGTGTTTGATCAATTCTATCTTCTTCCCATGGATTTTACCATGGGCTAACTCTCTTGTGCTTGGGTTAATTGAAATTGATGATGATTTGATTGATGATGCTATGATTGTTGATGATTGGAGATCAATTGAGTAGATTGCTTACTAATTGTAATTCTCAATTGTGCTTCATGCATAATTATCTCTTTAGATTAGTGTTTGATCACCCTAGCTATAGACGAGAGTTGCGCTAACGTGATCTGGGATTAATCGGGTGATAATTGTGTATGAATGCGTGGATTGGGTGCTTCGGAATCGATAGATTAGTTGCACTAAGGATACTCACATTAGTTTTCTACCTAATTGTGATTCTTCATTGTGCTTCATGTGAAATTGTTTCTTTTGATTAATGGTTTATCACCCTAGCAATAGGCGAGAGTTGAGCTAACGTGATTAGGTGTTAATCGGGTTTCAATTTTGCATGATTGTATGAATTGGGGATTTCTACATTGAGAAATGGGAAAGACTAAGGATACTCACATTAGACATCATGTTATTAATAGAGTGATTAATACATGGTGGTTTATGCTTTCTACCTTAGTTGATTTGCAATTTGACTCAATTGTAGCTTGTTGATTGATGATTCATTGATGGATGTTAATCCTAGCACTCCTATCCCACCATTTATTGTTGTTTTTGTTATCGCATTCTAGGTGTTCGCTCATTTGCTTGCTTGTTATTGTTTTGTATTTTTGCTAGTGTTTTTGTTTTTTTGTTCCAACCCATTGTTGCAACTCTAGTCACTAAGAACTTGTATTTCTAAGGACTCATGTGCATACTTTTTCCCTTGGGTTCGATATTTTGCGATTGGTCTTAAAAGCTCTTGCCCTATACACTCCAATCAAGCACCCCTCTTAACTCAGGTACTTTCTCTTTGTCTCCGCCTTCTCTCTTCTCTAGTTTATAGGTACTGGCATTCCCCTTTTTCCTAAATTCTAGGGTTAAGCCCTCATGGATCCCCCTTCAAATCCTCCTTCTCCCTCTACAACACAGCCCTCACTCGATCGGGTTTGTTCCTCCTCCAGAATGTCCCTTGGGACTCTGGAGGAATTTTATCATCTTGGGTGGATCCCTACCAACTACTCTACTCGTATCCCTAATCCTGGTGAGAGACCCGACAATACCGAGGGTCGAACCCTTACTTTCTGGAGAGAGCAAATGCGTGCCAGCCTTCGGTTCCCTCTCTCACCTTACCTCTGCCAAATTTCTAAAAGCTTTGGTGTTCCTCTGAACCAATTCACCCCCAACGGCCTTCGCATGATGATGTCCTTTTACATACTCGTAAAAGGGGCGGGGGGTGATCCCACAGGTGAACTCTTTTTTACTCATTTTAATTGCAAAGCCTTCCACTCCTTCTATACTAGTGCTTGCACTAGAGGCATCTGTTCTTTTCTCAAACGTCCACATGATAGTAAGTCTAACTGGACCCAAGAATATTTCTTCATTGTCCCCCCTAAGCCCTAGGATTTCTCGAGCGAGGAATGGGTTTTCAGTAACCCTCTCAGAAAAGCTCTTCACCCCTTGTCTAGCTCCGACTTAAATCGCCGAGTTATCAGCTATCTAAATGCCTACGCTAAAAGGCATGGACTTTTAAATTCTTCTTCTCTGTGTGACAATCCCCGCTTCTTATCTTATTTTGGCTTCAGCCTGCCCTCAACCCCTCTTGGTCCTGAAGACGGTAAAGCTTTTTATATCTCTGCATCTAGCACTTTCAATTGCATGATAACTTTTTTTCCTTACTTTTCACCTTATGAATTGACACCTCATTTTTTTCCTTTATGTTTCGTAAAGATGAGCTGGATGTCCAAATGTATTCGTTGGCCGGCAGAATCCTCGACGTCCCAGCCATCCTTGGCTGGCACTGACCCCAATCAGACATCACCCGCTCCGGTTACCTCTATTCCTACTTCTGCATCAGTCTCTAAGAGACCCCGTTCTGCTTTAGGCAAAGCTACTAGCTCCCAAGGCATCCCCCTCCCTCCCCGCCCTGAGACAGGGAGGAAGCAACAAAAAAGGAAGAAAGATGCATCAGCCCACGTTCCCCACATGGATTTGGAGGCCGATGATCTTGATGAAGAAGATCCCCTCTCTACCTTTTGTCAAAAGCTGGTCTCTCCGGGTGTTGCTAGGTCTCTAGCAGGTCTACCTCTGGCGGAAAAACTGGCTCGAGCTGCTACTACCTTTGCTGGGGTATATGTCCCTTAATCCCTTCCTTCATTTATCACTCTTATTCTGATAAAAACTTATCCTTTACCCTTATATTAGTTTGGCGTGCTATTCTCTGATTTGGCCACCTCCTCTTACGATTCTCTGGCGGCTGCAAAGGAAGACTTGGAGTCTCTCCTTGACTTGGAGAAGCTGAAGACCCATGAGCTTACTTCTGATCGTGATCAACTCATTGCAGAGTGCAAAAAACTACGCTCTCAGGTGACCACTGCTGCTTGGGAGGCTGAACTCAGAACAGAATGAAGGAGGCAGAGTCTCAATTTAAAACTGATGGGATCAAGTATTGCTTAGGTGCCCTGTTTACTTCGCCTATAGGTCAGAGGTTCTTGGGCTCTCTCCATACCTCCTGGCTGAAAGCCTACAAGAGCAGTCCCAGCTACTTGGGAGACATGGATGAGTACATTCCATTCTTTGTGGACCATGGCTTCGATGCAGCCATCAGGCAGCATCAGGCCCCAGACTTCAAGGGGGAATACGATCAAGAGGTTCCCCTCCAGACCCTGAAGACTCCACCTAATTTTCTTGGTGATGGTGAGGGTAACCCGGACGAACCCTAGTGGCTCCCCAGTATCAGTGTTGCAGTTCTTCAACTTCAGAGCACTGAAGTTACTCCTCTTAGTCTGCTCCCCATGGAAGCTCTTCCTTATCCCGTTAATCTCAGTAAAGGTCCAGCTTCCCCCCCTCCCCTTACGGAAAAGAGAAAGAAGGAGAAGACGAAGGTGGTGATTCAAGTCACAATTCTGGTAAGGATACTGTAAACTCCCCTCTTTTATTTTGTGCTTAATCTGAACACTTTACTTTCCGCATATTTCAAACAATACTTTAACCTAGGTTGTTTGTGTCCCATGATGGAATTAATGGGCCTCTGCTGGGCTGTTTGTGTCCCAACAAGCCCATTTTGTTGACGTAGAAAGCCTCTGTGGGGCTGTTTGTGTCCCCACAAGCTTTATATATTACTCCCTCCGTCCCATACCTATTTGAAATGTTGACTTTTTTAACGATTTTTATGTGAGAATTATTTTATAGTAATATGTGTATAAAATTTGTTTTATATGAATGATATGCTAGTTAATAAGATCAACTAGCATATCATTCATATAAAATAACTTTTGCAAACGTATTACTATGAAATAATTATCACACAAAAATCGTTGAAAAAGTCAACTGTGCAAAATAGGTATGGGACGGAGGGAGTATCTCTTTTCACCCTAATATGCTTTTGTGTGCACTTAAGGTTCTCGTAGAAACTTAGATAAAAACCTGGTAAACTCTTTCTGGTATGTTTCTATTCTGCCCATATTTGCTTTTGTAAAAATGGTTTTCTCACTGAACTTGAATAGGACAGATCCTCTTTAGGCCCTCTCATGAACCTTAAAAAATCCTAAGTGAATGATTATTCACTTAATAATTCGTAAAAAATTTAATGCTCTCTCGGGAACCTTAAAAACCTTAAGTGAATGATTATTCACTTAATAATTCGTAAAATATTTAAGGCTCTCTCGGGAACCTTAAAAAACTTTAAGTGAATGATTATTCACTTAATAATTCGTAAAAAATTTAAGCCTCTCTCGGGAACCTTAAAAAACCTTAAGTGAATAATCAGATTCACTTAATCAAAATCAGGGCTCTATCTGAGCCTTAAAAAATTCTGAGTGAATGATTATTCACTCAATAAATCGTAAAAAATTTAAGGCTCTCTCGGGAACCTTAAAAACCTTAAGTGAATGATCAGATTTACTTAATCAAAATCAGGGCTCTATCTGAGCCTTAACATCTTTTTAAGGCTTTCTCGAACCTTTAAAAATCCTAAGTGAATATTCGAATTCACTTAATCAATATCCGGACTCTCTCTGAGCCTTATAATTGTTTTAAGGTCATTCTTGAACCTTAAAAAAATCCTAAGTGAATATTTATATTCACTTAATCAAGATCCGGGCTCTATCTGAGCCTTTTAATCGTTTTAAGGTCATTCTTGAACCTTAAAAAATTCTAAGTGAATATTTAGATTCACTTAATCAAGATTCGGGCTCTCTCTGAGCCTTTTAATTATTTTAAGGTCATTCTTGAACCTTAAAAAATCCTAAGTGAATATTCAGATTCACTTAATCAATATCCCGGCTCTCTCTGAGCCCTATAATCATTTTAAGGTCATTCTTAAACCTTAAAAAAATCCTATGTGAATATTCAGATTCACTTAATCAAGATCTGGGCTCTCTCTGAGTCTTTTAATCGTTTTAAGGTCATTCTTGAACCTTAAAAAATTCTAAGTGAATATTCAGATTCACTTAATCAAGATCCGGGCTCTCTTTGAGCCTTATAATCGTTTTAAAGTCATTCTTGAACCTTAAAAAATCCTAAGTGAATATTCAGATTCACTTAATCAAGATCTGGGCTCTCTCTGAGCCTTTTAATCGTTTTAAGGTCATTCTTGAACCTTAAAAAATCCTAAGTGAATATTTAGATTCACTTAATCAAGATCCAGGCTCTCTCTGAGCCTTTTAATCGTTTTAAGGTCATTCTTGAACCTTAAAAAATTTTAAGTGAATATTCAAATTCACTTAATCAATATCCGGGCTCTCTCTGAGTCTTTTAATCGTTTTAAGGTCATTCTTGAACCTTAAAAAATCCTAAATGAATATTCAGATTCACTTAATCAAGATTCGGGCTCTCTCTGAGCCTTTCAATCATTTTAAGGTCATTCTTGAACCTTAAAAAATCCTACATCACCTTTTTATTCTTTGTGTATAGAGAATCATGCATTCTCGACTGGAATTTGAACAATTTCGCGTAAAATCCACTCCCTTTTCATAAAGTAAACATTTAGTGTAAGCCAAAAAAGAACTTTTATTAATTGAAAATACCCCATTGACAGTGTCAACATAGGTCCGAAGGAACCTAAGCCAGCCTCCTTAAAAAACCTCTTATGGTAAAACTCAGTGGGAATCCCATAAGAGGGAAAAAAATAGTACTAGTAGGGTGAAAGAACAATAACTTGAATAATCAAAATGCAACAAAATCAACTACAAAGCAATAATAAGAAGTACTCCTAAACGAAGAACCTTTTCAAATTATCGATATTCCACGGTCGTGCCACGGGTGTTCCATCCATCTCATCTAGAATATATGCTCCCCCGGGTAATACTTGTGTGACCCTATAGGGTTCTTTCCAGTTGGGTTCCAGTTTCTTTACTGGCTTCAGAGCATCGGCTCTTCTCAGCACCAAATCTCCCTTTTCGAATGTCCTGGGAATCACTCACTTATTGTATGCTGCCTTGATCCTGGCTTTGTACCTCTCAGCTCTTACCCTGACAGCCTCTCTCTCCTCTTCGAGTAGGTCTAAGTTCTCCTTCATCAGGTTTTGATTCAACTCCTCGTTAAAATGCTCAATCCGATGGAAGCTCATCCTTATTTCTGCAGGTAGCACATCATTAGCTCCATAAATTAATCAAAAAGGGGATGCACCTGTTGCGGCTCTGAAGGTAGTTAGTTATATAGGCCCATAAGATTAAGTCCAACTCATCGACCCATGCTCCCCCTACACTCTCCAATCACGCTTTGATCCTATTGACCACGATCCGATTAGTGACTTCGACTTGGCCATTTGCTTGGGGGTGTGCAACTAAAGTGAACTTCTGGCGGATCTTCAGGGCCCTACACCATTCTTGGACCTTTTCGTCATTGAACTGGGTCCCATTGTCCGATACAAGGATTCTTGGAACTCCGAACCTGCAGCATATAACATCCACAAGCATTTTATCACATTCTGCTCATCAATCCTAGCCAAAGGGCTGCTTCGACCCATTTGGTAAAATAATCCACCGCCACAATCAGGAATTTTTGTTAGCCACGAGCTAGGGGAAAGGGCCCCACCAGGTCCATTCCCCATTTAGCAAAAGGACATGGGGCATACATGGCCCCCATCTCCTCAGCTGGAAGGTGTATCAATGGACCGTGCTTTTGACACCTTTCGCACCTCTTCACCAGGTCCTTTGCATCCACATTCATGGTTGGCTAGACGTATCCAACTCTTAAGGTCCTTCTTGCCAGCACCCTGGCTCCTACATGATCCGCGGCATAACCCTCATGCATCTCCTTCAACACATGTTTTCCTTCCCTGCTAGATAAACATCTTAAGTAGGGACATGTAAAGAACCGTTTATACAACTGATCACCTATTATACAAAATCGGATTTTAAACTGCTTATCTCTTTTGGACCCTATGGTAGGAATCTGAGTTAAAGCCTTCCAGATTTCGCTTCTCCCATCTGCCGCATCATTAATAGCTCCTATTGCGGGCTCTGTGGCCTCTCTTTCGGCTGTGACCAAAGTTATCTTGCTCGATCCTCCTATTGGTGAGGAGCTAGCGAGCTTTGCTAGTCCGTCTGCATTCATGTTCTCCTCTCTAGGTATCTGTTGGACCTCGAACCGATAGAATCTGCTCTCCAGCTCCCTAACTCGGTCTTTATATGCTATCATTTTGGGGTCCTTAGCTTCACAGTCCCCATTCACCTGTTGGGACACTAACTGAGAGTCAGAAAATATGATTATACCTTGGGCTCCCGGATCCACTGCCATCTCGGCACCTCTAATCAGCGCCTCATACTTTGCACCATTATTAAAAGTCTAGAACTGGAACTTGACAGCCACCTGAGTCTCTAACTCTTGAGGATCAATTATCACAATGCCCACTCCGGAACCCATCAATGTTGTTGACCCGTCAACATAGAGCTTCCAAAGAATAGTTCCCTCTGGCCGTGTAGCCTCCTGAATGAAATCCAACAAGGCTTAAGCCTTGATAACTCTTCTGGGCTCAAACTCCACATCATACTCGCCTAACTTAATAACCCACTACACCATTCTCCCCGACAGGTCCGCACGAGCTATCACCTGCTTCAATGGATAGTTAGTCTGAATAATGATCTTATGTGATAAAAAATAAGGCCTCAATCTCCGAGCCGTAATCATGACCGCCAAGGCCGCCTTCTCGATCTCTGAGTACCTACTTTCCACCTCTTGGATAAGCTTGCTTATGTAGTACATTGGCTTCTGTTCAGAACCTTGTTCATTTATCAACACTGTGCTCAACAAGTGCTCTCCCACAGATAGATATAAATATAGGCTTTGTGAGCGTCGGAAGCTGAGGTAAGTGGGTTTTGAGCTCCTCAAAAGCCTCCAAGCATCGTTCATCCCAAGTGAATTTAGATCCTATTCTGAGGATGCGGAAGAACTAATAACTCCTCTCCGCTGATCTGGCAATGAACCAGCTCAGGGCTGTTATCCTCCCGTTGAGCGTCTGGAGCTCCTTTAAGGTCCTGGGGGGTTGCATGTCCAGCACTGCTCGTACATTTTCAGAATTCACCTATATTCCTCTTTGATTCACAATGTATCCCAGAAATTTACCTGCTTTGACTCCAAAAGAATATTTAGCAGGGTTCAACATGATCCCATTCCTTCGTATTACCTTAAAGAATTGGTCTAGGTCAGCCACATGTTCTGGGGCTCTCTAGCTTTTTACCAGCATAGCATCCACATACACCTCCATGTTTGTTAGCACAAATTGTTTTGATGAGTTAAAAGACTATTCCAGATGAGCAGACTATGATAAAGAACTGAAGACTAAGTTCTTATACTAAGCTGAGTAGATTAGGTCAAGGGTAGCTCAAGTCAGCTGGAGACGAGAAATCACAAGTCATCTGGAGACAACCTCAATCCTAGTAATCTGCAGGAGACAAGTATAAAGAGCTCAGACGAGGTCAAGACAAGCTGAGTAGAATAAGAAAGGCTAGTCTTCTCTAAGTCAGTTGCAGACGAGTAGGAAGAATCAGTTGAGGTCTCAAGCAGTTTTCAAGATTAAGTTTGTTAAGCAGTTTCAAGTTTGTTAGAACTAACTAACAAACTAACTGTCTTTTCAGACTTATATATAGGACTAGATTTTATTCTTCAAAAGATATACGAATGCACATTTTGATTTTTCACTCTATTCACTACTCAGATTTCAATCACCATCTTTTCACGAGTATTTTCAAGAGAGTTCTCAAAAAGTTCTAAGTGATTTTAGAACACTTTTCTTGTAATCTTCAAAATTCGATATTCACTGTAATAGTTAGATTTTAGAGAAGGATTTAGGAGATTGAAGATTTGAAGATTTGAACAAGTTGTAAGCTGTACGTTGAAAGTAAGAAAGTAAGTAGTAAGCAGAGTCCCTTCTTCAGATTGAAGAAGGAGAGTGGATGTAGGATTATTAAAATCCGAACCACTATAAATCCTGGTGTTATTTCTTGCTTTCTTTAGTTTCTGTTCAAATTACAATATTGTTAATTCAAGATTAAAGTTCAGAATCTTAACTAAAATCTGAATATCAACCTTGCTTTTGATCTTGTTAAAAGTTGAGTTTTCAATTATCTTCCGCTGTGTTTAATCTGATATTTTGAATTGATTTTGAAAGATTTGAAAAATCTACAAAATCTATTCAAACCCCCCCTTTCTAGATTTTGTTCTAGGAAGCTAACTCAAGGTTATTAATCAACTCAACATTTCGGGACCAACAAGTGGTATCAGAGCAGTGTTAAGCTGTTCTGATATTGATTTTAGGTCTTGAACAAGATTCTGAAATTATCTTGAGTTTCTTCATTTTCTTTCATTACTAACAGTGCTACTAATAAGATTTTGTGGAGTATTTTGTTCTTTGTTTCATCATGTCATCAGGGAAAAATAAAAAGTCTAGGAATCTTCCTGAATTTTCCATTGAAGATTATGATTATTGGAAATTTAGGATGTAAAATCATCTGAAGGCCATTCATGATAGGATGGAAGAGGTCCTTGAGGAAGGTCCTATAAAGTTTTATCATGGACGCACCAGCACTGGAGCTGAGTCAGCTGAATCAAGAACTAGACAAGAAAAGAAGAGTTCTGAATTGACGAATGATGAAAGAAAGGTCCACAATCTTGACCAAATAGCTCGAACTGAAATCATCGAGACTCTTAGTAAAGATTGGATAGAAAAGGTTAAGAGATGCAAAACAACCAAAGAGATGTGGCAAACTTTAGCCAATGTTTGTGAAGGATCTGATCAAGTCAAGGAAAACAAGCTACAGTCAGTCTTGCATACATTTGAAACATTCAAAATGAAAGAAAATGAGTCTGTGGATCAGTTTGATGTAAGGTTGACCAATCTTCTCAACAAAGCAGCTGACCTTGGAAAGAATTATTCAGAGAAAGAGATTAACAAGATTCTGAGATCATTAACCAAGAGATGGAGGGAAAAATCCAATTATCCTTAAAGCAACTCAAGATTTATCCTCTATTACTCACCATACTTTATTTTCTCATCTTAAAGCTTTAGAGTATGATATCTAGATAGAAGATGAGGAAGATGAGATGGAATCAAGTACCTCATCCAAGTCTGTTGCTTTTGTCAGTAAAGAAGACAAGATGTCAACAGAGTCTGTAGGAGCTGATCTATCTCTGAAAGAGCAGATGGCTTTACTTACAAAAAGGTATGATAAATTGAGAATGAAGTATAAGAGAAATAAATTGAGATTTGCAGGTAAGGATAGACAAAGATCCAGATCAGATAGGAAGGCGGATAAATCTTCAGATGATGACAAAAACAAGAGCCAGACAAGAAGATACATATCACCTGTCAGAAGAAATACTTCCAGTACCAGATCAGACAGGAGTGACATTTGCTATACATGCAACAAGCCAGGACATTTTAGCTATGATTGTCCTCAACTGACTCCTAAAGAAAGGGAAGAAAAGTGGAAGAAAAGAGACAGGAGATTTGCAGATCAAAGAGCTTTATTGGCTGAAGAAAAATAGCCAAAGAAATCATCATCATCTTCATCATCCTCATCTGATTTCGGATCAGATGATGAGATCTGTCTCATGGCTAATGAGGTAATCTACTATTCATCTTCAGATAATGAATCTTGTCAGTCTGCATCTGATCATGACCAAACTGTTGTCCATGAGTTATTGAGAGATTTAAAGACATATTTGGCTGCTTATAAACAGCTTGAGATAGAGAATTTGTTTTTAAAGGATCAGATTCAAATTCTAAATAAAGGCAAGCAGGTGATGAATTGCTCAGAGACTGAGGAAACATTCAAGGGGGAATGTTTTCTTCAGACTGAAGCTAGTACATCAGCCAGCTTACCTGAAAGGTTAGAAAATGAATTGAAAACTTTAAAAGACAAATTTGATGTAGTCTGTGCTGAAAATGAATTAATTAAGAAAGACAATGAGAAGCTTGTCTTCAAAATTAGTCAACTTAATAATTCACAATCAGTAATAGATCATATTTTTAATACTTCTCAAAAATCTCATGACAAGACAGGTCTTGGTTATGATAGGAACAATAAATCAGATGTCCAAAAACCTAGAAAATTTGTGAAAGCATCTGTTCAATCAAAGGATATTAAAATTGGTCCATGGAAACCAACTAGTCAGATAAGGACTACATCTTCCAGTTTGAAACCAAGAATTCAGCTGAAAACTCCCTATCAGACTAGAAGGAATCCAAGAACCAAAATAAGAAGATATTTTTATTATAATTCTTTTGATGGAAGGAGCAAATGATATCCTACATTTCCTAAGTTTAGGAAAATTACTTAATCTGAATACAACAAGTTATCATTTAAAAATGATATAATTGTAGACAGATTTGGTAGAAAACTTGAGTCTGATTTATTGTCTAAAGATGAGATGTTTATTTGGATATCTAAAGTGATTCTTGACCCAAAAGGACCCAAGATCACTAGGGTACCTCAAAACTAATCTGTTTTACAGGATTCACAGGGATCATCACTCAAAGAAGAGATCTTAGCTTCAATATGGTACATTGATAGTGGCTGTTCACAACATATGACCCATAACAAGAAGCTGTTATCAAATTTTCAAAGCATTGATGGTCCAAGAGTTTTATTTGGTGATAATAATTATGGTCATACTAAAGGTTTAGGTACTCTGATTATCAAGGATATTCAAGTATCTGAGGTATATTTTGTTGAAGGTTTGAAACATAATCTGCTATCTGTTTCTCAGCTTTGTGATAAAGGCTTTCTTGTCAAATTCTCAAAAGATAAATGTGATATTTTAGATAATTCCTCAGATAAGGTACTATTAACTGGTTTCAGACATGGAAATGTCTATGTGGCCAACTTTAATAGTTGTCCCAAAGATACCTGTCTGATAGCTAAGGGTGGAGAAGATATCAGCTGGCTATGGCACAAGAGGCTTAGTCATCTGAATTTCAAAACTCTTAGTAAACTAGCTAAGAAGAACCTTGTCAAGGGATTACCTGAAAAACTTTTATCCACTGATCTTAAATGTGATGCTTGTCAAAAAGGTAAACAGCCTAGACACTCATTTAAGAGTATTAACTCCTCTTCATCCGAAAAGAGTGTTGCAACTTCTTCATCCGGATCTGTTTGGACTGTTTCACCCTCTCGGTTTTAGTGGAAGGAAATATACTCTTATTGTAGTAGATGACTTTTCTAGATACACTTGGGTTATATTTCTTTTCAAGAAAAATGAGACTATGAACAAGATTCCCGATGCATTGCATGCATTGAGAATGAAAAGGGTGTTAATATTATTAAAATAAGGAGTGATAAGGGCACAGAATTTTTGAATTCTTGTTTATCTAATTTTTTCAATGAGTGTGGAATTATTCATGAGACATCTTCAGCAAGAACTCCTCAACAAAATGGAGTGGTTGAAAGAAGGAATAGAACTTTGAAAGAAGCAGCCAGGAGCATGTTGGCTGAGTATAATACCCCTCATAGGTTCTGGGCTGAAGCCATCAACACAGCTTGCTATACCCAGAACAGGTGCTCAATTGTCAAAGACAAGGGTAAAACTCCTTATGAGATTTGGAAGGGTAAGATTCCAAGGATCTCATACTTCAAAGCTTTTGGTTGTAAGTGTTTCATCCAATTTAAGTTAAGAACTTTTGATGCTAAAGCAGCTGATGGAATATTCTTGGGATATTCTAATACTTCTAAGGCATTTAGAGTTTTTAACAAGACAACCCTTTGTGTGGAGGAAACCCCTCATGTTGTTTTTGATGAGTTGTATTCCTGTTCAGATAAAGTGAATCAAATTTCTGAAAGTCTAGATAAAATTGAAGCTGTCCAAGACTAAACATAGAACCTGTCTATCTACCTAGTCTTGATTGAGAATCAGATGAAGAAGAATCCCCATCGATAATCGAAGACAACTTCGATCGGACTCCATCGAGAAAAGACACCCTTGACATCGGTGATCGGCGGGGTCGGTGATGAAGGGGGAACGTCGGTGAGGTTGAGTCGGAGGAGTTGCCTCGAAACTCAAGATGAGGATCCTTCTCCTCACATAGGCAAAAGGATGAGAAGCTATCATCCATCCGATCAGATTATAGGAGACCCATCTAGTAGTGTGGAGACACGAATGATGCTAGACTCGAAAGTCTTCGGTTGTTATGTGTCGCTTCTTGAACCCAAGTCTATTGAGGAAGCCCTATCGGACCCAAAATGGATAACAGCCATGCGGGAAGAAGCTGCATCAGTTTGAAAGACAAAATGTATGGGATCTATTAGAAAGACCCTTACACAGAAAGATTATAGGCACCAAATGGGTGTTTAAAAATAAAACAGATGAGAACAATATTATTGTTCGAAATAAGGCAAGACTGGTTGCAGGGGTTACTCACGATCCGAGGGAATAGACTATGATGAAACCTATGCTCCGGTTGCAGATTAGAGGCAATAAGATTGTTCTTGGCATTTGCTGCATATAAATCTTTCAAAGTCTTTCAAATGGATGTTAAGTCTGCTTTTCTTAATGGTGTGTTACTTGAGGAGGTCTTTGTAGAGCAGCCTCCTGGGTTTAAGATCAATAACAAGGTCTATAAACTCAACAAAGCTCTATATGGACTGAAACAAGCTCCCAGAGCCTGGTATGATACTCTATCTGATTTCTTGACATCAAATGGTTTTTCTAAAGGTAAGATTGATAGAACTTTGTTTAGAAAGGAAGTAGATGGTAACATCTTACTAGTTCAAATTTATGTAGATGACATAATCTTTGGTTCACCTAATCTGAAATTATGTGAAGAGTTTAGCATTCTCATGAAAAACAGGTTTGAAATGTCAATGATGGGAGAATTAACATACTTTCTAGGCTTACAGATTAAACAGATGAGTAAGTGTATATTTATACATCAGTCTAAGTATGCTAAGGATCTGATTGAGAAATTTGGAATGACATCTAGCAGAGAAGTTAAAATACCTATGGCAACAAACTTCTCAATGGATTGAGATGAGCGAGGGGATACCCACCGATGCAACGGAGTATCGTGGGTGATTGAATCTCTTCTCTATCTCTTTGCAAGTAGACCGGACATAGCTTTTGCGGTTGGGGTATGTGCAAGATTTCAGTCTAATCCCAAGAAAACTCATCTGGGAGACGGCTAAGAAAATTCTTAGATATCTCAAAGGAACCTTGCAAGTAGGGTTATGGTACCCGGTGATGACAACTTTGAGGTGAGGTTATTGATTCAGACTTTGGAGGATGTAAGATTGATAGAAAATCCACTTACGGAACTTGTCAATTCTTAGGCAACAAATTAATTTCTTGGTTATCTAAGAAGCAGACATCTGTTGCCACCTCTACAACGAAGTTGAATACATGGCACCGGGAGTTGTTGCTCTCAACTCCTCTGGATTAGTCAATGACTTAGAGATTACAATATTCAAACATCAGTTGTTCCTATTTACTGTGATAGTAATAGTGCAATAGCAATGACTTACAATCCTGTTCTACATTCTAGATGTAAGCATATAGATATTAGGCATCATTTCATTAGGGATCATGTTGAAAAGAATGCCATTAGGATTGAGAAAATTGTCACTGAATCACAAAGAGCTGACATTCTTACAAAACCATTAGCTGAATCTAGGTTTAAAGAAATGTGCTTAGAATTAGGATTACTTGATGCATCTTTAGCTGGTTTCTAATTTGTGTGCATCTGTTTTCTTATTTCTTGTCTTTTCTTTTCTTTAAATTAATGTCTAGAAAGAATTATCAGACTAGATATGTGTCAAAGGACAATCAGGTAGCTGATATCATTGATCTCCTTTTAGGAATCAAGAATCAAGGATTAGTCATATTGACCTTATCTGAATTGATAATTACTTGTCTGACATTGAGTAAATCAGACAAGGATACAATAGTCAGCTGATCTCCTGAAGAAAACAAATGACTATTTACATCCTATCTGATTTACCTTAAGCTTCTGATGGTTTCTTTTGAGTATATGTTTTTGCAGGAACAGATTACAGATCATACTGTTTCATCTCTTCTTATTCAAACCTCTTTATTCTGTTATTTTTGTTCCTAAATAAACTGCATTTTCCAAAATTGTTGAACAACCATGTTTTAGAAAAGTAAATCTGAGTCTATTTTGTTTAAACTCGTTTTAAAATTGCTAAAAAGTTACATCTAAGCTGTTGGTTTTCAAAATCAGACAGGTTACTGTATCAGATGATTTTCTAAATCTATCTGTTTTTAAACTAATCTGTTTTTCAAACTCATCTGTTTCGAAAACCTTTAGTTGAAGTAAGGTACCACTTGGCTGACGTCAGGTATACTTACTTCTCTGCATAAAGTAACCTATTTCGGTCAAATCAACAGTCTATAAAGTAACTATTTACGCATTCCAAAGGCGATTAAAATTCACGCGCTGAATTCTAATCGCTTATCTTAGTTTTTAACCGTTGATTAACACTCAGTAAAAACTTTTTGAATAAATGGCTCTGATTAATTCAAGTTTTCAAAAATGGCGGTTTCTCTTTCCAATCTATTCCCCTATAAATTTATCTTCTTCTTTACTTAATTATTTTTCCATTCTCAGAAAACCTGCATATCTTCCTTATACATTTCCAAATTCACAGTATTTTTCAATGGCATCCTCTTCAAAAACCACCAAAACCCACAAACCTAAATACATTTCCACAAATATTTCTCATTTCAAAATGAATGAGGAATATTTCAAAAACCGTTTGAAGGCAGAAATGTATGTCGATTTTGAAACAACACAAGATTCAGAGTCTGCTGAAATCCTTCGACTTCTAGAGGCATCAAGACTCAGGGGTTTTCTCTCTATGAAATCTCCTCAAAGTAGAACGGCAGATTTGCTAGGAGCAGAGTTTCTAGCGAGAATGGAGGATACCCAGGATGGGTTTGATACTTCTGTGGATGGGACTACTCTGAGTTTTTCAAGGGAAAATATTTCCAGAATTTTTGATACATCAATGGAGGGAGTCAATCCATTGACGTATAAGGAGGACGAGTGGGAGGCATCGTTTGATATGATGGCTAGAGTGTCTCAGAGGGGAACTCGCAGGGATTTGAAAAAGAATCTGTTGAGAAGGAGATTTAGATTGCTGATGACAGTAGTGACGAAGGCAGTGTTGGGTGAGCAAAGCTCACATGATGGGTTAACCAAACCCAGATTGTGTGTGATGCGAGCCATCTTGGATGGGGTGCAAGTCAATTGGGTAGATTTGCTGATTCACAAGCTCAGGGAGGAAAAGAAACGATTGACTTTCAAGTCGTCTGCAGAAGGCTGGATACCTACCTCGACAGTCAGCCTCTTCAACAAAATCACTGTACTTATTGAAGGACTGAATAGGGAGGCTGACTGGAGAGTGGGTACTAAAAAGTACTCCAAGCAGAAGGGAATCCTCACCAAGGATGACAGGCTTGGAGGAAATCCAGACTCAGACGATGAGTCTGATGCTGCAAGGGCTCAAAGGCTGGAGGCAGCAGCTGCAGAAGCTCAGAGACCAGCAGCTGAACCAGCTGAGGTGGCCCCAGTTGAGGTTGAAACAGAGGGACATGAGGCAGCAGCAGCTGAGGTCGCACCTCAAGTAGAATCTGTTGAAACAGCTGCTGCAGTCCCAAGGACGTTTCAGAGGAGGAAGAAAAGGAGGCTGGTGAAAGCCGCAGATAAGAAGAAGGGGGAAAGCTCTTCTGTTGCTCCCGCCAAAGTTGCCTCAGATGAAGAGGAAGAAGAGGAGACTGAGATTCCTTTGGTAAGGAGGCCAAGACGAGCAGCTCAAAGCTCTGAAGGATCCACCAAATCTGGTAGCTCCGAGCAGCAGATGGAGTTATCAATCCTGCTACCAGAGGAGGTCCCAGTCCTCCAGATTGCAGCCGAGGTTAGTCAGCTGGAGGTTCCACCCTCCCCAACCAAGGAAGCTGCTCTCTCCCCTATTCCTGAGGCAGGTACAAGTCTTTCTCCATCTCCTACCTTATCTCCTGTACCTGGCAATGAAGAAATGCATCAGGCTGGCATTTCTGAGCCTCAAGCTCAGCCTGAAATCCCACCAGTCCAAATAGGCAATGAAGGGGTATCCCAGGCTGGTACTCCAGAGCCTCTCCCACAGCCTACCTCCCCCACAGTCCAAATCCAAATTCCACCAACAGAGTCTGAACCTACCCCATCTCCCATATCCATCCCTACCACACAACCTCAAACATCTTCCCCAACCCCATCTGAACAAATCACTCTCCCCACAGTCCAAACCTCACCAATTCCGATAATATCCTACTCTTCCCTCCCATCCATTCAAACTCAATTTACCTCTCTCCCACCTACTCAACTAGAACTCATTCCCTCTTCATCTGATTCCTCATCTGAGGATGACGACGATGACCTAAGCCCCACCTCCGCCATCTCCTCTATCCTCAGTCTTGTAGAGAAAAAGATAAACTCAACCTTCAGACGAAAAATGAAGAGGAGGACAAGGAGAATGGTCGAAGCTGTCACAGACACAATGCTAGCCAGCATGAGAGAAGTAGAGGTAACACTGTCTGATAAAATCATAAATATTACTAACTCTGTGCTGGCTGGTAAAGTGAAATCTATGGAGGATGAGCTGAGGGCATTGAAAGAGGAAGTTAAGGGTTATAATCAGCTGGTAGTGAGTGAGTTGGCTGTAGATCACTCAGACTTCAGGGCCAAGTGCAATATATTGGATGAAAAACTCACAGCCTTGGCAGATGAAGTTAAAAAGGGGGAAAATGCTGAAGCTGAAAAGAGACAAGCCCTCACAGCTGTGGTCGAGGAGACCAGGAAAGATGTAGGCATGAAGGCCAACACAGCTGATTTGGAGGCAGCCAGGGAGGAAGCTCGAATCACGTCTGATGAGCTGGCTGCTCTCCAGCTGAGGGTGAGTCAACTTGAAGAAGCTATAAAGGAGGATGAGGAGAAGAGAAGGAAAGAAGAGGAGGAAAGAACTGAGAAGCTCTTGGCTCAGCTTAAAGAATCCGAATCTGAAGGAGCCAAGGGAAAGGGAAAAGAAGTAGCAGTCTCTGAGCCTAGATCAGCTGAACTTATTAGCAGGGCTGCTGCTAAGGGAAAAGGAAAAAGGGAAGCTGATTATTCTAATCTCTCAGACGAACAGATCAAGAGAATTAAGAGAGAGATGGAATATTTTGGCAAGAAAGAGAAGAAGAGGCAAAGAAAGAAGAAAGACTCCAATGTCTTTTAGAGTACTACTGAGCGAAAATGGTTAATCAAAGATCAAGGCAGCGGGAAATTCGGGCCATTTCACAACACGTCTGCACCTCCTAAGCTGGCTTGCGGAAAGTATGCTGCTGAGTATAAAGATAAGAACCTGGAGGGAATGTGGATGTATTATTGGTACATTCTTAAAGCTCCAGGGGCAACTCAACAAGATCCAGATTTGGCTTGGCACGAATGGATTGAGCAAGTAGACGCAGACTTCTATGCTCGGCTGCTGGAAGAAGCTGATGTAGAATTCAATGTCAACCTGATCTCTCAAGCTTTCGAGTATGCCATTCCTGCGAAGAAGCCTGATGGTACCTTGGACCTAGACTGGGTTCAAGGGATTCTTAAGAAAGCAGAGGCCGAATCTGGACTTACTCAAGAAGAGGATCTGAAGCAGCTTAGGAGGCGCGTATTCAACTGGCTGATGATTCCAGACGAAGAACAATGGGGAGTTTAATAGAAACAGGACTTTTCTTTTCCTTATTTCTATTTTTCTATTATCTTCTCATCTGTAATCTTTGTAAATCCAATATGAATATACTGTGTTTGATTCATTTTACTTGTCTTATTTTCTTAAAGATATTTTTTACTGCTTTAAGAAAAACTTAAAATTTTCTTAAGTATAAGTCATCTGAGAATTTTATCTCTCAGACTTAAATTTTTTTTTATATTAACCTAAGTCTTGAGACTCATGTGTTTTCCTAAGGTTTTTTTTAAAAGGGAGTCTAAAAGACTTAAAGTTTTTTTATGCTTTAAGTGTGAATAAATTTGTTGTAATGTGAAGAATGTGCTTTGATATACCTATCTAATGATCTTGATAAATTCTGAACTAACTTCAGCTGTGAGTGTGTCTCTTTTTGTAGGTTTTAACTTCATCAAAAAGGGGGAAATTGTTAGCACAAAATTGTTTTGATGAGTTAAAAGACTATTCCAGATGAGCAGACTATGATAAAGAACTGAAGACTAAGTTCTTATACTAAGCTGAGTAGATTAGGTCAAGGGTAGTTTAAGTCAGCTGGAGACGAGAAATCACAAGTCATCTGGAGGCAACCTCAATCCTAGTCATCTGCAGAAGACAAGTATAAAGAGCTCAGACGAGGTCAAGACAAGCTGAGTAGAATAAGAAAGGCTAGTCTTCTCTAAGTCAGTTGCAGACGAGTAGGAAGAATCAGCTGAGGTCTCAAGCAGTTTTCAAGATTAAGTTTGTTAAGCAGTTTCAAGTTTGTTAGAACTAACTAACAAACTAACTGTCTTTTCAGACTTATATATAGGACTAGATTTTATTCTTCAAAAGATATACGAATGCACATTTTGATTTTTCACTCTATTCACTACTCAGATTTCAATCACCATCTTTTCACGAGAATTTTCAAGAGAGTTCTCAAAAAGTTCTAAGTGATTTTAGAACACTTTTCTTGTAATCTTCAAAATTCGATATTCACTGTAATAGTTAGATTTTAGAGAAGGATTTAGGAGATTGAAGATTTGAAGATTTGAACAAGTTGTAAGCTGTACGTTGAAAGTAAGAAAGTAAGTAGTAAGCAGAGTCCCTTCTTCAGATTGAAGAAGGAGAGTGGATGTAGGATTATTAAAATCCGAACCACTATAAATCCTGGTGTTATTTCTTGCTTTCTTTAGTTTCTGTTCAAATTACAATATTGTTAATTCAAGATTAAAGTTCAGAATCTTAACTAAAATCTGAATATCAACCATGCTTTTGATCTTGTTAAAAGTTGAGTTTTCAATTATCTTCCGCTGTGTTTAATCTGATATTTTGAATTGATTTTGAAAGATTTGAAAAATCTACAAAATCTATTCAAACCCCCCCTTTCTAGATTTTGTTCTAGGAAGCTAACTCAAGGTTATTAATCAACTCAACATTCCGGGACCAACAATGTTCCTACCTATAGGCTCCCGAAATACTTTGTCCACCATGTGCTGAAAGGTAGCTCCTGCATTGATTAGACCAAAGGACATCTTCACGTAACCAAAAGTTCCACAAGATACAATAAAGCTGACCTTTGGGATATCTCCTGGATACAATAGTATCTAGTGATATCCTTGATATGCATCCATCATGCTAAGCAATTCAAAACCGGCTGTGGAGTCCACTAGTTGATCAATTCTCGGCAATGGGTAGTGGTCTTTGGGGCATGCTTTGTTTAGGTCACGGAAGTCGATACACATCCTCCACCTGTCACCCCTCTTAGGGACCAGAACGACATTAGACAACCATTCTGGGAACTCAATCTTCTTAACTTGCCCTGCATTTAACAGCGTCTCCACCTCTCCTCTGATGATCAGGTCCTTCTCAGCTCCAAAGTGCCACAATTTTTGCTTTATCGGCTTTACCTTTGGGTCAGCATTAAGATAATGCATCGCCACCTCGGGGGGTATCCCCTTCATATCTAATGGTGAAAAAGCAAATAAATCAGCATTTTCTCTTATTAAACGTATTACCTTTTCAGCGACCCGATGCTCCATCTGAGTCCCAATTCTGGTAGTAAACCTAGTTTTGTTGGGGAATATCTCCACCGGCATCTACTCCTCCTCAGCCTGAATCTTAGAAGGCCTTTCTTCTTCTTTATGGAGGACTTTACACTTCTTCTGTTCGGAATCAGGTCATCTAGACCTGTTAAGCTGGTTAAAGTACGTCTTGTCAGCCATCTTGACAGAGTCCACATAGCATCTGCGAGACTGGAACTGGTCCCCTTTCACTTCTCCTACTTCATCTTCTACCAGGAACTTCATCTTCATGTGATAGGGAGGATACTATCGCCTGGAAGGTATTCAAGTTTGGTCTTCCAAATATCACATTGTAAGAGGACGGCACATCCACGATCAAGAACGTCCCCATCATGACCTTCCTTCGAGGAGGGGTCCTAGACCTACTTGTAACATCACCTGTCCCAACGGCTGGATAGCTCCTCCAGTGAACCCATATAGAGCCGTATCAACCGATTCTAGCCTCACGTTCAAGTTCATCCTCTTTAAACAATCCAGAAATATAATGTCCGCTGAACTCCCTATATCCAAAAAAATACGAGCTACATCATATCCAGCAATAACAGTATTAATTATCAATGCATCACTAGGAGATCCCTGAGTTTCTCCCCCATCCTCAGGCCCGAACTGGATGCGTGGGGTGGACGTCATTCGCCCTATCTCTCTGGGCTCAAATTTTCTTCCGATATGTAGAGCCCGAACAGCAGCCTTTCGCGCCCTGAATGAATCTCCTTCAGCAGGACCTCCCATTATCATTTGAATCGCCCCTCTTTTGGGTGGTGGTTGCCCTTCTGGATGATCATGTGAACCACGATGCTTGTCTTCCACCTTGTTCTCAGACTCATTCCTTTTGAATCTTCGTGGGCCCTATCAGTCCCTATTAATGAATTCCTTTAGGTGTCCAGCCTGTATCAACCTTTCAATCCCATCCTTCAAGTGAAAAAATTGGTTAGTATCATGTCCATACTCGTTATAAAAATGACAAAACCTATCTTTCTTGGGCTTTGTAGGTCCCCTTGATCTCGACCAAGGGAACTTCATCTCTGGATGGTCTGCCGCTACGTCTAGGAACTTTGCAGGCTCTATTTTTAATGGAGTATATTTTTCAAACCTGTTTCGGGATCGTGCACATACTGGTGCAGCTGCTGTTGGGGCTATACTTTTAGTCTCCGTCCCCTTCTTCTTTAGTTCTCCTATCAATGGCTTGACCTCGTTCCTCTTGGCCTTCCCCACCTCTTCCAAAGTCACATATTTCTCGGCTCTTTGTAGCAGCTCATCGAACGTATCAATAGGTTTCTTTGCCAACGAAGAGAACAGATCCCCATCACGTAAACCATTAGTCAAGGCATTGATCTTTACCTCTACCGATGTTGAGGGTACCTCCAAAGCAGCTTGGTTGAACCTTTTCAGGAAGGCCCACAAGCTCTCCTTTTCCCCTTATTGCATGTTGAATAACGTCAGCGTCGTCCTAGGTTGTTTTCGTGCACTAGCAAACTAATGTAGAAATAGGTTGTTGAATTCTTCTAACGAGCTGAAGGTGTTAGGTCCCAATTGACTAAACCACTGTTGAGCGGCCTTAGCCAACGTGGTCAGGAAGACCCTTTACTTGACTCCTTTGCTATAACGATGCAGGAGTGCCAAATTCTCGAATCGCACCAAATGTTCATAAGGATCTGAAGTCCCATTGTACTCATAATTCAAGGGTTTGAAATTGTGGGATAGCTCATCCTGCAAAATCTCATTAGAAAACTGTGAACCAGACACAGGTCAAGAATCACTAACCCGAGTATTCATATGTCTCTCATGCTGTCAATCTGCTTCTGAAGAGCTGAGATTTGGCCCCCTGTGTTCCCAGGATGAAAATCACCCTTACCTTGCATTGCTTCTCTAGCATTCCTTCTTTCTGGCAGGACGCTCCGCAGTATCTCTATCTCTGGCTCTTTCGGTGACTGTCCTGAAATCACCTCATCCTCATCTGCAGGCTTCTGAGCCCTCGCTCTGTCTCTTCCATCAGATATATGTGCCTAGGACGACACCAACACCGATTCTCTGTTAACTTCCTTCTCGTTTCCCTCTAGCGGCATAGGGAACTAAATCCCCTCTCTAAGGATAGCTTCCAACATAGACTTCACTGTGACATCAATCTGCTCACTGAGGGTCGTCGGTACCTCAGGGGTTACAGGTCCCTAACGGACGGAAACCCCTATACCAGGGATCACCACTGGTACCAGGCCTTCGCCTTGTCAGGTAAGGAGTGGAGCAAGAGGCTCCTCCCGGTTTGCACCTGGTCCACCTAGAGTCTGATTCGCTCCTAAAGTCACATTCGCCTCCTTCCTTTGTGAATTGGGCATAAGGAGGTCCGTCTGAGCCCTTTCTGAGCCAGGGGTAACACTCACTGTCATGCGAGGCGACGCCACTTCCCTTCTTACTACTGCTCCAGCAGCAGGGGGCAGAAAGGGTACAGCTAGAGATGGCTGCCCTCTTCCCGCACCTTCCTTCTTGGATTCATCTTGTCCTCCAGCCATAGTAACCACAATTATACAGGAAACTCACGTCTTAGACTCAAGTTTCTCACAGACGGCGCCACTTGATGCTTACAATAATGTTACGCTAGCAAGAATCAAACCCCGTACCTGAATTCGTAGAATCACTCCTTGAACATGTCCGCAACATTGTAATTCGAACCCATAACCGAGCTCCGAATACCTACAAAATACGCAGGAGAGGTCCCCGGCGTAGGAACTCTGATGCTCAAGTCAGTGCTCGGAAAGAATATGAAGGGAGGGCCCTTAATACCCAGTAAGGGACCTCTTTGAGCTGATACGAACTAGCTGACTAAGTGATAATAGAGATAGTATAACGTGCTCAAAGTGTGATTAGTAGATAAGTGAATTCGTACCTTTCTTTCTATGTTGATCATCCATAAATAATACCTGGAAAGGACAGTTATTGCCACCCTCCGATGAAGATCTCCCTCTCTTCATCGTGCTCCTCCCACGTTTCATCCTTCTCCCACATCCTATTCTTCCTTTCTCAGAATAACCGCTTCTAGATCTTTCTCGAGACTCTCTACCGCCTCTGTTTGACCAGGTCTTAGCTTATTTATCAGCTAATCTTCCCTTTGTGGATTTATTACCAACCGCTGGCATCTTTTCAGGGGATTATCCTAACTGCCTACCTTATATTCGCAAACCTGAGCCCATATCGAGATTCTGGGCTCAGTTATATCATTTCTTCCTTTAGGCTTCTTATTGGGCTCTCGCTAACTATTCTGCCCTTTAACCTCAAAGGGGCCTGAATCGGCCCACAACGTATTTACGCCACATCAATGTGTTTTTTCATATTAAAATGGATAAAAAAAAATTATGAAAGTGGGTAAAAAAATTGTTTTTATGAAAGGAAAAATATTTTCCATTTTCTCCTTGACACATTCGTCTATTTTGTTTTTTTTAGCCAATTGTGTGATTGAAGAAAGATTATTAGGAATTTCAAAAGCTTTGGACATTGCTTATTATACATGTACTTAACAGGGAAAATGTTATTTCCCTAATATAGGGATTTTGTTTTAAGAATTGTTGTAGCCATTTTTTTGTGTAAAAATGGGGGTGTTTATATGTGGCTATTAAACGAACTACAAACATAAATGAATGAATGAAGAACACGAGAATGGGGAAGAACCCGAAAGTTCTTCCTTGAAGATGGTTTTGGGTATCCCGAGGGGACCCCTAGCCTTGTGTGTTGTATAGGTGTTGAAGATGGAAATGAGTTGTTCTTCTTCTTACAATGGGGTAGGGCTCTACTTATAGAGCTCTCAAGAATAAAACTAAATATAAATATAAATTATTTATTTAGGATTTATTTACAACTGTTGATCTACTTTATCTTAGGATTTATTTACAACCGTTTATATAAAATCTTAGCGAGATTTACTTTACATTAAATGGTCTTGTCTTGTCTCATAAAGGTGTCAGTACTTTGTCTCTTGATGAGTTGTCTAGTGTGACGAGCAGAGTAGCTGTCTCGCATGACAGACAGACTAGCTGTCGGGCTGCCGAGTTGCAGAGTTGTCGAGCTGCCGAACTGTCAGGCTGCTTAGCTACCGAGCTTGGAGAGCTAACTAGGCATGGAGAGCAGTCTAATGTGCCTCTCTTTATGTCGCGGCCAGGATACCATAGGGGCTTTGGCTTGTCTATTGAGATGGAGTATTTTGAAGAATTATTCATGTCACAACAAGAATAATAGTATATTTTTATTTGATAAAAGTAATCTATTAATTATTTTTATGTATAAATTTTAAATTTTTGAAGATTTAGGCCCGTAAATTTATATTCTGCACACTAGTACCCGCCAGTTTGGAAAAATGTATTAGAGTATTTATGTATTTCATCTCATATCGACTATAAATAAAGTTTTGATAGTCTCTAGTAATGTATTTGTAATACATCTTTCTCGAATGTAAATATGAAAAATATTATTCAATTATTCTCTATATGGTATCAAAGTCTTCCTCAACTCGATGCCTCGCTCTTCCCGAGCCAACACTGTCGCAGTGAGGGAGGATGTTCCCGAGCCAACACTACCACGCTCAAGCCATCATGCACGAGTAAGACGTGAGAGCTCGCAGTGAGGGAGGATGTTGAGTATCGCACATCGGTTGAGGTAAGTGTCTTGGGTGACCTTATAAGCATGGGCAATCCTCTTACTTATAACATGGGTTTTAAGTGTTGAGTTAGGCCTTATGATATCGTTATTGGGGATGGCAACAATCTGGGTATTTCTAATATTGGTTCATTGTCCTTTGATGGTATATCTTGCATTATGTTTCCTAGTGCCCTACATGTTCCTTGAATTATGAGAAATTTAATATCTGTCTCAAGTTTGTGCCGTGATAAAAATGTTGATGTTACTTTTGTTGTCTCTGGTTTTCAGGTGAAGGATCGTCGCACGGGGGATATTCTGGGGTAGAGTCATCGCATTAATGGCTTGTACGTGTGGCCGGTTCGTGTGCATGTTTTGCCTGTCTCACTCCATCATTCTGCATTTATCTCCATCAAACAACCATTTCCTGTGTGGCATGCACGACTAGGTCACCCCTCTGAAAAGATCATTTTATCGCTTTTATCTAATAATGGTCTTCCAATTAATAAAGTGTCGTCTTTTGCATGTGATTCATGTAAATGTTGAAAAGTCACAAACTCCCTTTTGCTGAGTTTAGCTTAACCTCTACTGCACCACTTGAACTTATTTACTCCAATGTATGGGTGTCTCCTGTGTTTTCTATTGATGGATTCAAATATTATGTTGTTTTCATTGATCACCTTAGTAGGTATATCTTGTTATATCCCCTTAAGAATAAATCTGATGCTTTTTCCACTTTTACTGCTTTCAAGGCCTTAGTTGATAACTACTTTAAATCCAAAATTGTCACTCTTTACAGTTTTTGGTATTTAACATTGGACCGGGACAGTTTTGGCTCTTATATATCCGTAATTGGGATTTTTCGTTTCTTCGTGGTCGTAACAATCACTTCAAGCAGTGGAAAGAACAAAAGATGTACCGACAATGGTAGAGAGTATATTTCTCTTCATTCTTTTCTGACCTCTCAAGGCATTACTCATCTCACCACCCCACCTCATACACCTAAGCATAATGGCATATCTACATGTCCCCATCGTCATATTGTTGACACTAGCTTGGTTTTACTTCATCAAGCTTCAATGCCTCTCACATATTAGCCTTATGCCATGACTAACGCTACCTATATAATTAACCGTCTTCCTAAGCTTGAACTGTCCATGATCTCCTCTCATGAGAAACTTCTAAAGCATGCTCCAAACATTCTCAAACTTCGGGTGTGTGGTTGTCGATACTACCCTTGGCTTCGTACTTATACATCTCACAAATTAGAAAATCGCTACACACCCTGTGTTTTTGTTGGATACTCCTCTACTTAAAGTGTCTATCTGTGTCTTGACACCACTACCAACAAACTCTACACATTTCATCATGTTGAATTTGTCGAACATTCCTTTCCTTTTGCATCTGCCTCCATGCTCCCTCCATCTTCCTCTTCTCATACATTTATTCCTGTCTCAACCTACATACCCTCACCTCCTTCAGTTATTCATGCACACGCTGCTCCTCCTGTATTGTCGAAACCCCCCTTGCCTGATTCTTCACCGGTACAACCATCTGCTGACTTAAGTGCCACACATTCTATGATCACACGCTCCCGCAACAACATTCATACGACGAATCCGAGGTATTGTCTTACTTCTGCACTTGACTCTACCATTGAACCTATGTCCACTGAATTCAATGCACTCCTAAAAAATGGCACTTGGGATCTTGTTTCTCCAGAGCCGTCTCAGAATGTTGTTGGTCGTAAGTGGGTTTTTCGCATCAAATGAAACCCGATAGTTCTATTGACAAGTTCAAAGCGCGGCTAGTTGCCAAGGATTTCCATCAGCGTCCTGGCATTGACTTCACCGAGACCTTCAGTCCGGTTGTCAAACCTGCCACTATTCGACTAGTCCTCAGCATAGTTATTTCCCGTGGGTGGTCACTTCGTCAATTCAACGTTAATAACGTCTTTATGCATGACTCCCTTACTGACAAGGTCTTTATGATGCAGCCACCCGACTTTGTTGACAAAAGCATTCCTCCTGTGTCTGTAAGTTGCAAAAATCCATTTTATGGATTGAAACTGGCTCCTCAGACTTGGTATAAAGCCCTTCGTCACTTTTTATCATTCCTTGGTTTCTCTGGCACAAAGTCTGATGAGTCTCTATTTGTGTATAACTCTCGGGGTACCACTGTCTACTGTTTGGTCTATGTTGACGACTTAATCCTCATTGGGAACGACACTACCTTCCTCAGTCGGGTTGTCACAACTCTAAGCTCTCAATTCTCTGTCAAGGATCTTGGCCCTGTGTCCTACTTCTTGGGCATTGAGGTCCTTCAGCGTGACATTGACTGTTTTCTCTCTCAGAGGAAATATATTGTTGATCTCCTTTCCAAACATAATATGCTCGCCTACAAGCCTATCAAGACACCGCTTGCCACAACCGGCTCTCTTACGCTTCATGATGGTACTCCTCCTGCTGATGCCTCTTTGTATCGACAGGTTCTAGGGAGTCTTCAATATCTTCAGTTCACTTGTCCTGATATTACCTGCCGTAAACAAGCTCTCACAGTTAATGCATGCCCCTACTACGTCTCACTGGGGTGCAGCTAAACGTCTTCTTCGTTATCTTAATGGCACTCGAGATCTTGGCCTCTCTCTGAAATGACATTCTCCTCTGTCTCTTCATTATTTTTTAGATGCTGATTGGGCCAGTGAATCTGATGACCGTACCTCCACCAGTGCCTATGTTGTCTTTCTTGGCTCCAACCCCATTTCGAGGTCTTTTAAGAAATAACGTTTTGTGGCCCGGTCCTTTACCAAGGTTGAGTATCGTTCCATTGCCTCTGTAGATGCTGAGTTACAGTGGATGTGCTGACTTTTGATGGAATTGGGTGTTTCTTCCCTCTCGTCGCCTGTTATCTACTGTGATAACATTGGAGCTACCTACCTTTGCTCCAATCCTGTGTTTCACTCTGGAATGAAACACATTGCTATAAACTTCCACTTTGTTCAAGATTTAGTGAAGTCAAATCAATTCTGTGTCTCAATGTTTCCTCTGCGGATCAAATTGTTGACGCTCTTACCAAACCTTTGTCCACGGCTCGTTTCCAACTTCTTATGACCAAGATTGGAGTTGCTTGTGGCACTCTATCTTGAGGGGACGTATTAGAGTATTTATGTATTTCGTTCCATATCGATTGTAAATAAAATTCTGATAGTCTCTAGTCATGTATTTGTAATATCTCTTTCTTGAATGTAAATATGAAAAATATTATTCAATTATTCTCTATAAAATACATTTTGCCAAACTGACACAAGTCAATGACCTATATTTTGCCCCAACAATGCTCTACTTTAATTTGTCAAACAAAGAAATTATCGCCTTTGAAACACAACTCCAAGATTATTAGTATAAAAAATATATATATATTTTTTCCTATCCATGACAATATATTCTTGTCTCATACTACATAATTTGTATCAACTACTCTTAAAGTTACATTTGGAGACATAGGTGTATTCATAATTTGTGGAAACTGTTGAATTAATTGTTTTTTCTTTTAAATTGAGAATGAGTGTGTTCTATAATGGTATATAACTAGAACTAATAATTTTTGAAAGAGTGGTTTTAGACTTTTAGTCTCGAAATTGAACATTCTACTTTAGTGTTTGATCTAATTTCGTCTAAAGCCTTCCACAAAGGAGCATGCATGTTATGATTAAAACGAAATGAATTAAAATTTATCAATTTCAGGTCAAACTATATATATTTATGAATTAATTAAAATTTGTTCACGTAGTAGATTTTATATGAATGTGGTTCATAAATTGTTCATATTTATAAATTTAAAAGTGGGTAAAGCATAAAATATTTATGGGTTGATTACTACTAGGTACAATTTTGAACACCCAATTACTACTAGGTACAATATTTTTTCTAATTACTACTAGGTACAATATTTTGATTGATTTTTTCAATTTTACCCTTACTTCTCATTTAGTTGTTGTTGTCTACTTTTCCCTTTCTTCTTGTGATTGGACGTTCCTTTTTTTTTTTTTTTTTTTTTTTTTGCCGTTTTTTTCTTCACATTGTTTTCCCCAGTTTATAAATGTCCAATTTTTTATTTTTTTAAAAATTTTCTTAGTACTTTCAAAATTGAATTAAAAATACACCATTCCTCATTTACATAGATGCCATTTTTTTAGGGTGTCATATTTGAATTATTTTCAAAAATATGATTTCTCAGCACTCTAGCATTCAACGGCAACACAACAACACATTCAATGGAAAAAAATTGTTGGTACACATGTGCATGTGCAGCTTCATTGCACATGTGCAGAAGAAAATGAACACATATTAGATAGAAATGAAACAAAACGACTCATTTAGCTCAGAAATGAAAAGAAAATCGTAAACAAAATATACACATAAATGAAGAATCAATGAAGCGCAGAAATGACAAAAATAAAATAGAAAAAATGGTTTCCAGAGCAATGTAGTGATCTGAGATTTTTCATACATCAGCCAAAAAAAAAACAAACGATTTTCTCTAACTCAGTTTTCGTCCACTTAGCCTTCTTCAAAAACAAAAAACAAAAACTCCCCACAAAATCAAAAGAGAGATAGACCAATTTAATTTATATACGAAACTGAAAGGAAAACGGAAATTGATTAAGAAAAAAAAACCTAGAATTCAATGTTAAAAGTAAACAAAACAAGAGAGGGAAATGAGATATTTCTCTAAAAAAATATTACAGCACATGTGCAGAAAAAAAAAGTTGAACATGTGCAGAAAAAAAAAACACACAGACCTGTGACGAACCCATCAATCAAAATATAAAAAAATACATATCTGTGACGAACAGAATATCAGCGAAAGAGGAGTAAAAATACGGGTTTATTTCTTTTATTCCTTCTTTACCTCTGTAATCAATTCAATTCACAGATCCGGTCAACGCCAACGCCGCCTTCGTCTTCGTCGGTGGATGAGCGCCGATCTCTAGTCTGATCCTCCGTCGCCGTCGTTGTGGTGGTGGCACGCGGAGGTGGGGCGTTGAGCGTGACGGTAGGGTGCGGTGGTTGGCAGGGACGGGGCACTGCGGTGGGGTGGGATGCGAGAGAGAGGAATACAGAGAGGGAGAATGAGAATGTGAGTGAGAGAGAGAGAGAGAGACGCAATGGGTTTTATCAATTTTATTTTTTTTTTAAATTTCAGCAAATTGAAAATTAGGGGGTAAAATTGATATAGATTTTAGTGGGTTGTAATTTTTTAAAATCATTGTATCTAATAGTCATTTTTGCTCAAAAATTGTACCTAATAGTCATTTTTCCAATATATATCTAATTCGTTAAGCCAACTCAAATATGAATGAATTTAATTTCATGTTAAGTATTATTATGAACCATGTTCATATGATTCTTTATCTTGTCTCCATGAAATTATGTAATTTTAATTTCAATAGCTGCTAATTTGGTTAAGGGTCCAACATATTGTTGATGCACTGTGAAGCAATGTCAAAAAAAGAGGTGAGTTGTTGATCATGTACTTTAGGTCTAAATTACTTGGAAATAATTTAATAAATAATTAGTGACTATCCTAATAAACTTCATGTGATGATGATCCTCACTTTATTTTGTTAAACATTAATTGTTTCTAGCCTTTAATCACACTCAGCCTGGTCTACACTTATTAGCCTATGATATTTTCTCGAGATGTTAACAAATGATTTAATTATAGATAAAATCACAATTTTATCATAAATGATAATTTAATCTAAATTTTTGAATCATGTTAAATAAAATTTCAAATTAATTTTTTTTTTTGGCAATTAGACCAAGATAAAGTTCACCATGAATGAGGGTTCATAGTAAAACTTGATCCATTTAAAAAGTATCAGTTATAATAACTGAAGTGTATTGTGTATATTACTAAAGGGTATCTGTTGATGTCACCGAAGTTAAACATTTTTGTTACCACCAATGTTGTAACATCGGGTGCGACATCAGAATTTGCACTTTCTTCTAAAAGCTAACTTTTCAGTGTTGTCTTTGATGTTGTTGACTTTAGGTTGACGATCTGGAATCAACTTCAATACTCCAGAAGGATCTACAAGGATCAAGAATAAAGGGGAGTTTTATAGATAAAGTAGTTACAAGTCAATAGCGGTTACAAAAGGCAGTTTTCTAGGTGGTTCTTCACTGAGATACACGAGCTGAACAATAGGAAATAAACTGGAGATTTCTAGATCCATCCAAAAGGATCTACGATGCTCTTGAAGGTTGTAATCGACATCTATAAATAGATGACCCTGCTTCAAGAATGGAGAACAAGGCAATACAAGTTGATCAATCATAAATCATAAGAGTCTTGCGTGAGAAGTAATCGAGTATCATACTGTTGAGTGCGATAAGTGCATCCAGATTGATAGGGCCATTATTTCCTGTTTACGTTACATCAAATGTTGCCACATTTCGTATAACATAGATTTTGTTTAGATTGTTAGTAGACAAGGTGTTCTTTAACATATCTAGATAAGTCACCTTTGACTGTGTATTTTATACACTTAGCCAGTTTTGATCATAAACATTTGGTTTAGATCTTGTAGTGGTTTATTGAGAAGATTTGAATTTTAAATCGTTCTCTACTTGATTTGTATTCATTATTATCATAATGAATCATTTCTTCATAGATTATTATTTAAAATAATCTATGAAAAATTTTGTCCTTGTTTGCAAAGATTTTGACTAAGTCTTCCGCTATTATAACTGTCAGTATTACTCTCATTGTTACAACATTGACAATAAAAATCTCTGATCTTAGAAAACACACACTTTCAGTATCAATCGTGATAACTAAAGAGTATGTTATATTACTAAAGAGTATCAGTCGTGATAACTGAACGATATGACCTATATTACTACAGCAAAATTTTACAAATAGTATTAGTCATGATAACTGAAAAGTATGGTCTATATTACTAAAAAATAGTAATCGGGATAGCTGAAAGATAAAGTGTATCTATTTTTTCAAATGTGGACCAAGTTTCACCGTGAAACTTGGTTCACAGGAGACACACTTTTAGACCAAAGGATATATTTTCTCCTATCCAAAATGATATGTCTACCTAACAACCAATAATTAATTGTATTAACATGTTTAGATTTGTTCTCATGACAAAAAATAACTATTTGTCATTTTCAGACATGAGAAAAATGTCTGGTGGTTCTAATGGCCAAAAATACTTAAATTAATATTTTATTAACAAGATTCCAAAATTTAGATTAGATTACAATTTGCGATAAAGTTGTAATTTCATCTACAATTAAATCTATCCAGATTATAAAAATATCATAATAATATATAGAGTAAAACGACCATAAGACTGCATGGCTCATGCTCTCGTACATATTTTGTGATACTCAAAATTTAAAAATATCATATAATTATCACGTCGTTAAATATATATGACACAGTTTCATGCATAATTTTTTTCACGTAGAGGTGTTAATTAAATGAGTTTAGAAATAAGAAGTCTCCGCATGCCTTTGATCATTTGCTGGCATTTTGAAGCTTGATTTTGTATATCAGATGTGGAAAAATCCATAGCTTACAGAGTAAGACAAAGCTTGCAGTGTAGGGTTGGTTGTATCTATCTTCATTATCTGATTAATAATATAATTAATGATTTAATCTATGATTAAGCCCCTACTTAAAACTCACTTTAAAAGTTTTCCCACCTGTCTTTCTTTAATATGTTATCTTAATTAATTATTGAATTCTCAGAGTACTTGACCTTCAAGTTGCATAACCTCATCTATAATCTATCATATTTTCCATAATTGAGCACTTAGACCCACTTGGATATAATACTCTTTCTGGCTGTCTAATCCTAGACATTGCTTAAAACTATAAATGTTGATGAATCATGATGTACTTTGTATTGCTGGTATTTTATTCCCAATGTCAATGAAATTTTGTTTACCTGAGAAAAAAAAATGTTACATTTGAGAATTGCACAGATTTTAAGAAATATAATATTTGATATTTTCTCAGTTACGTAAAAGTTTTTATAGGAGAGAATAAATACACTTTATAAAAAAGAGTAATAATTAGAGTTTTGAGGGATATTTTGTGTAAATTCGTGGAAATTTTGAGGGTTGGATTAATAAAGGGTTTTCATTGTGAAACTTATAGTGGAACGCATAAAAAAGAAAAGTGTGAAAGGTTTTATGGGAAGAGGAAGTAAAAAATTAATGGTTGAGAAGTGATAAGGTTGAGAGAAAATATGAAAGTGTGTATTTTTTTATTTTTTATTTTAAGTGAGTGACAAATTATGTAATTTTGATAAAAATAAGGATATTTGTTCAGAAGTGCGGTGACATAATTAATTGCCAAAAAAAAAAAAATGTAACACGTAACATGCGACGCCTGAAATAGAAAAATGTAAGAAAAAAGAGTAATGATTGAGGTTTTGAGAGATAATTTTGTAAACTTTTATGTATAAAGTAAAAAAAAAAAAACTTTATTGGGTTATGTGTATGTGAGAGTAAAAAGTAATGACATTTGTGTAAATTAGTGAAAATTGTGAGGGTGGAGTTTATAATGAGCTTTTTATTTTAAGGGTGTGAAATTTATAATGGAACGAAGGAAAAAGAAAAGTGTGAAAATTTTTATGGGATGGAGGGAGTAATATTTAACCTAGAACTGGGGGAGTATTTAATATAGAACATTTACCACAAAATCGTTCAATATGAGACAAGATCAAAATCCTTGATTAGTTAGAAATAAAAATTAAAATGATGAGATTTTGCATAATACGGTCTCACGATGGATATATTAATATAATTTGAGAATGACACTTTAATATTTTAAAATTAATATGTATTAATTTGTATTAGTTTGTAAACCGTCATACCATGAAATCATCTGACAGAAGTTTTTACCAATTAAAATTAAGTTAGTGAGGAAGTGAATAAGATATACTCCTTTGTCACGCGATTACTCACTTTTCTTTTTCATCCGTTCTAAAATAACTTTCACACCCTTAAAATGGAAAACTCTCTATAAACTCCAGTACTCTCCCAATATCACCCATTTTTCAACTTATTTATTTATTAATTATCCCTCAAAATTCTACTTATTTTTTTCATTTTCTTAATATATATGTTTATCTCTATATATCAAAGTAATTATGGGATTGAGAGTATTTAATTTGAACCCGTTTTATAACTCGTTTGACATTACTCTCTCTCACACAAGATTTTTCTTTAAAATGTTAATGATGTCAAGTGAAATTAGAGTAAGTCTTGTGTGACACCGTCTCACGGATCTCATTTCGTGAGACGGATTCACTTTTCAATAAATTGTTATCACTTTTTAATAAATTATTATCACTTATAATGTGAAGTGTATCACTTTTCAATTTTTTATCACTTTTATATCAATTTGTATTACTTTTTAAAAAAGTGATAACAATTTATTAAAAAGTGACTCCGTCTCACGAAATGAAATGCGTGAGACGGTCTCACACAAGTTATTGTCGTGAAATTATGACATCGTTAATATATAATTTAAATATGAATTGCTTGTGATACGATGAAAGATAATAATTAAGATTATTTATATGAAACTTAGAGACGTGCATAAGCTACGTAATCTGTGTAACGTGGTAATGCTGAGTGAATTTAATTTGTGGATTGTGAATGTCACAATTGACCCATTATTTAAGTTGGTGAGGTGGTTTATTTGACTTTACAATATTGGTAATTGGATTTGAATTTTGCAATTACTTGCAAACTGGAATATTGATTTTAGTTTTTCCTAACATCTTTTATGAATTTGCTGTTAGAAATTAATATTTTTGACCGGAGATGAGTTTCATGTGACTTCAAATGCAAGTTAAGTCATTTGTGAAAAAAAGTATATATCAGATTTTATATGGAGTTGCAATTTAAATTTTAATTTAAAAAAGTAAATTTTCATGTGAACAAATTTTACTGTGAAATTCATTTGAAGAGTATTAGTTGTTTATATTACAAAGTATTAGTTTTAAATGATATTAGTAATTTATTAAACGGTATTAGTTGTTTTACTTTAAGGTATTAATTGTAAATTAGTTCAAATAACACTAACTCTAAAAACATCTCAATTTAAAAATTAATTAATTTTTTTTATTAAATAAAGGCCCGATATTTCTTTTATCAACCAAATCATTTAAGGAGACTAAAGGATATGGCCGCCTTAGTTTTTCTATTTTCTTTCGTCATTTATGATTTTAGTTGAGAAAATAAATTTTTCTGTCATGTCTTGTATAATAACTTAAATAAAGACTAGAAATTATTACTATTTAGTACAAAATAGTATAGTCATATTACTATATAATACAATTACTGTTTATTTTTTCAATTAGATACAATCCTCAAACTTTGTTGGACAAAACTATCCTTTTGTTACTTGACTGCCAAGACTGATTATTTTATACTTTTATATCACATCAGTTTGACTTTGCAGATGCCCTCTTATTCAGTAATCCTAACCGTGTTATGATTTTTTATATAATATTTTTTTAATGCCTTTCTGTTGTGCTTGATGATATATATTTTTCATTGTTTTTGTTTTTTTCTTCCTTTTTCATTGATTTCAAATTTCAAAATTTGAATTTTGAATTCGTATTGATCTTTCAAATTCAATTATGTTCAACCCTTTGTATTGTATCTATTCCTTTCTGCATTATCGACGCATGTATTCTCGTTTTTTCGTCGAAAAATGAGTACTAATATGGAAATTATCATGAAAGTTCAGTTCCATGGAGGGTGTAAGATAATTCTAATTGATTCTCGAACATCGTTCAAACTGTGCGTTGACCGAATTCGTTATCGTTATTCAGCAGGTTGTGTGTCTAATTGCGTCCTAGGGTCTGATGTTGATCTTTTGAATTTGATTTCATTATGCTCTCATATATTATAAAGATTGGTAGTAGTTGATGTTTCTTCACCTGAAAAGTCCGACGAGATTGTTGATGTTACCCCAATAAGCAAAGAGAAGAAAAGTAGATATTGTCATTCAACTGAAATGAACTCTTCTTATTCTAGTTATTCAACGCCCCTTTTTTATAGAACAGGTTTGTTGTGTGAGTCAGAACTGTTCGACATACGATATTTGTCCATCTTTTGAAAAAACTCCATTGCTTTTTTATTTCTTGGGGAGATATTTTTGTTGGGAGTGTGGGTAGTGTTTTTTCTGGCGGTGCATCACAGTTTAGGGGTCAACTTATTAAATATGCTTCTTTTCAAGAATTTCATTTTAAGTATTGTCGGAATGATCGGGACCATATTCATGCGGTTTGTGTGGATAAAACCAGATGTGGGTGCGAGTGGTTCGTAAAGGCCAGGAGAATGGTTGCATCTGATTTTTTTGAGGTATATAAATTGGATCTTAATCATAAATGTAGTAGTAGGTTTTCATCTACCAAGAATAGAAGGTTGTGTCCTAGGATTATTGCTAATTTAGTTGAGGAGGAAGTTAAAGGAAATAATAAAATTCGGGGTAAGGATATTGTTGAACATATGCGTATTCATTATGGAATCCGTATTCCATATTATAAAGCCTGGTGTACAATAGAATGTGCTAGAGATTAGTTATATGAATCATATGCAAAATCATATGATCAGTTACGGTGGTACTGTGATGCGGTTCAACGTACAAATCCAGGTTCTTCTCTTTTTCTCATGTTGTGTTATATATTGTTATTTAGTTTTCAGTGTAAGATATGTATTTCAAATATCACTATATTTCTTAGGTGTTTTCTGTTTTTTTTTTCTATTGTATACATTTTTTTTAGGGGTGATTCATGTTTTTATCATCTAATAATTGTATTCTTATTCTGTTTTATGTTGTATTTTGATTTTTTGTTGTTGTAGGCAGTGTTTTTGAGATTGATGTCAATAAAGATACCAGACACTTTGAGCGTTTTTTTTTTTTTTTTTTTTTTTTTTGCATTTAAAGCTTGCCTTGATGGCTTTAGATATTTTCGTCTGCTACTATTTATAGATGGTACATTCATGGTTGGTAGAGCCAAAGGCACTCTCCTAATAGCAACTGCAAAGGATGTGAATGATGGTAATGATTTAAATGAATTTATTTTTTTGGTTTGTTTTTTTGGTATATTGATATTCATTCACTTTTTTTGCTTGTGTTTTGGTTTGGTATAATTTGGATAATTATACATTGAGGTTGAATACATGTAGATTTGTTTCTAGTTGCAATGGTGGTTGTTTCTGCAGAGAATCTTGACATTTGGGTGTGGTTTTTATCAAATATTCGTGATTACTGTCGACATGATGAACATATAATTTTCTTTTCTGATAGGAATTGTGGACTTATGGCTGCATTTTCTATTGTTTATGATAGGCCTGTACACTTTTTTTGCTTTTTCCATATAATGTTGAACTTGAGACGGTTTGCGGGTTTTCGCAAGAACACCAAGCAGATTAAAATTATAGATCTATTCAAGGACTGTGCATATGCACCTAACGTGCGCATTGTTCAAGATAAGTTAGCTATACTTAGGGAGTTTGGTGGTACTAGGGCTGATGAATGGCTGTCAGAGTTGCCATTTGAAAAATGGGCTATTGCACTTTCACCTGAAATTAAAGATGACTTCTAATGTCACTAAATCATTCAATAATTGGATAAAAAATGGTAGGAGTCTACTCATTACACACATGATTGATTATATTCGTACAGGTTATTTAAATATTTTCTTCTTATGTAATATATGATTTTCTTCTATATGCCCTGATGGTCTTTTTTGGTAATATGTTATTCACAATTCTATTACTGAAATACTATGTGAATTCAAACAATTCTTTTGTTTTTATTTTTTATTTTTTTTCAGAGCTAAGCCTCTTACATTTCAAGCGAAGGACTGAAAGCAACTCGTGGAATTCAATATTGTGTCCTGTAAAGGATGACAAATGGTTATACGGTGGTGATTGATTCGGGTGATTTTTGCATGATTTTGGGGTGCATTTGATGCTTATTTTTCATACAAATTCATGCTTTTATTACTCAATTTTGGCTAATTACACTTGATTTGGAGAAAGATTGTGTTTTGTTTATTTTGTAGAAAATATGTATTTTAGTAGGTAAACAAGACATTCCGGAGGGTATGAAGATGCTCGTGCGAAAGTCGGGACGAGAACGAATGAAAAGCTCGAAGAAGACTTCATTGTGGCTCTCACTAGAGTGGTCTAGTGGGGCGACTAGACTCCAGCGGGGTGTGAAAAGTGCTAAACGTTTTGAAAAAGTGTTAAAATCTCGCTAGACTGGAGTGACCCCACTAGAGTGGTCTAGTGGGGTGATATATCAGACAATTCCTGGAAGGAGACCCCACTCGACCGGTCCAGTGAGCCCACTCGACTGGAGCGAGAAATTGAAGAATTATCATGCGATTTATGAGGCCGCTCGACCGGTCTAGTGAGCTCACTCGAGTCGAGCGAGCTTGATTTTAAAGCTGTGTTTGGCAACTTCGACAAAAATATGAAATAAAGGGTAGAAGCTTGGAGAGGAAGAAGGAGGAGAGCAGCAGCAGCAATTTACACACAATTACACACACTAAAAGGTGTTATTCATTCCTCACATTTTGGAGCTCAAGAAGATGGATTAGCTTGGGATTTTGATTCTCCACTTACACTAGACTAAGCTTTCTTCTCTTTTTCTCTTTTATTTTATTTTTGTCATTTTATTTTTGTAATAGTTTGATTATGTAGGATTTTTCCTAGAACTAATTTTGGTTCTAGGGATTGTGAAACCTAAATTGATATCTATGGTTTAATTCTTCTTTTATTTGGTATTTGTTGGTGATTATTGTTTATGTGTTCAAATTATCATTTATTATAAACATGCTTTTATTGGCCATGATTGTGTGTTTTACTCATTATTGATTGGGTTTAATTGAGAAATTGGATCCAACAATTTACCTTGGACACATGACTCATTAATTATCGCTTGAAAAAGGATTAATTAGTGGGAAGGTATTGAGGGTCTTACGGGTTTATTGGGTTGATTATGCTAGTAGGGTAGAGATGCATGCTAGTTTAATTTTCCTTTGAGTTGATTGAATTTAATTAATCATTCTAACTCTTGCTTAGTGACCCACCTTACAAAATCATCACTAATACCATTTGAATTTAGTGTTTTACCATAGATGGATATTTAGGTGTAGCAACTCCCTAGGACCACCTTTTCATTTATTGTTTATTTGTTTTAGTTTGTTGTTGGGTTGGGCTATTTTTATTTGCTTTCTTAGTGACAATTTTAGATAGCATTTAGTCTTAGTTTTTAGAATCGATCGTGTCTAGATAGAATCGGGCCAACGCACATCACTTTTACACTAACCCTTCCCTGTGGGATCGACTCGTACTTACCGCACTAGGATAGACACCGTACACTTGCGGTTGATTATTTTATGTGTTGGGAAAATACGGAACAAGTTTATGGCGCCGTTGCCGGGGAAGGGCATTATTAGTTCTAGAGTGATAGTTGGTTTGGTTTTAGTCTAGATTTTACTTGCTTTCGATAAACCCCAAAAACAACAAAAAATATTTGAATCTCATATTCTTGTTTTTATTGTTATCTTTGTATCACTACTTCTTTGTTTGTTGTTCTTCGAGGTATAAAATTTTGGAGAGTCACTATGTTTGAAGAGATGAATGATTCAGAGGCTATAGTGAATTTGACTGCTCAAGTGATGAGATTGACTACTTTGCTAATTGAACAAGCTCCCAAATGGTCGTTTGTGCCAAGCCACGGGGAAAGAATGTGCTTTATGTGCCAGCAAAGAGAAATGAACATTGGGGAAAGGAACTTCGGAAGTTTTCAGAGCTACAATGGCGACCAATACTACCCGGAGTTGAGAGAAGATGATGATTTTTACTATGCCAACCCGGGATATTTCTTGCAGCCAACCCCGAATATGGGTGTGACCGATAAAGTCATAGATGAACCATCAAAGTTGAGCATGGAGGAAATGTTCACTGCTGTCATGGGAGAAACGATGAAGTTCATGCAAGAGACAAAGCGAAAATTTGCACAACACGATGAGAAGTTTGATCATATCTCTCATGAAATTGAAGGAATCAAGGACAACATGAAGGCCATTGAGGTGCAAGTTGGTCAAATTGCCAACATGATGGGGAGTCAACACAAACCGGGTCAATTTCCATCTAACACGGAATTGAATCTCAAAGAGTATTGCAAGGCCATAAACATAAAAATGACATCAATTTGGAGAATGAGGAGCAAGTAGTAGTCTCTATCCACAATGGAGTTGAACTTCATGAAGAGAACATCAAAACCGAGGAGTGCTACAAGGTTGATCAAGTGGAAGAATTGCCCAAGCTTGAAGCTAAGTGCTTAGAGATAAGCAAAAGAGCCAAGTTTGGGGGAGTTTTCTTTGAAAACTCCCCCAATTCAATAAGATCCTACTCACATGACATCTTGGGCAAAACTTCAAGACTTTGTGATATGAGTGAAAACTACTATGGAGTGTCCCTACGTTGTTCTGACGGGCCCATGGATAGAATTGGATTCAAGAAGTATCGGGTCAAGGGACAAAGTGGTGTCACGTGATTTTGAAAGGGAAGTCCGTCCGACATAGGACGTTAAAAAAAGCGCTTCTTGGGAGGCAACCCAAGGTTTTTATTGCTTTCTTTATTGCTTTCTAGTGTTAGTTGTTTGATTTTGCTTAGCATTTTTGTAGGTGGATGATACATTTGAGAGCTCTAGTGGACTTGAAGGAGGAGAAAGAGCACCATGGGATGAAAAGAAATGTTGCAATTGTGATTTCCAACAAAGATGCTTAGGATGTGCAAGGATAGAGGTAGCTTTTTGATGCCCCAAACTTAGAATTCTCACCTATAGTGAAATTCTAAGTTTGGGGGGGTTATTTGTTTGTTTGTTTGCTTTTTATTGCTACTCTTGCTATTTTTGCACCGGCGCACCATTCTACTAGGAGTCACATTCTTGCACCGGCGCACGCACCCGTGGTGCTAGATTTTAGGTTGTGTTCTGTGATAGTGTTATTGTGGTGGAGTTACAAATTTGTTCATTGGATACTTGTGCTTTGATTGGTGGATTGTTGAGTTTTTGCAATAACGATGAATTGAATGGTGAAGTTTGATGCTTGCATGATAGCTAGTTGTGTGATGATTGATGCTTATTATGGTACTTTATTCATGTTCATTGAGCCTGTGAGCTTTAGAGCCTATTAGACTTGTATATATTTTGGGTCTAATTTCTTTATGTGAGTGTCATGCATGCTTGTGTGCTCTAGAACTTGCCAAATGTCTTATTTGAGCAAATTGTTTATGTGAGATTTTTGAAGAGGATAAGAGGCCATCTTTGTTTAAATAGTCACTTTGCCAAAAATTTTCCTACCCAATGAAATTTCTCCGTAGTTAGCCAACTTGAGCTTATTATCCTACTTCTTTGACAACCTACATGTATTAACCAAATTGTCCTTCTTAATGAGCCTAAATTGTCCCAATGAACTAGTGGAGCTTTAATGTGGATAAGGAGGTTAATTGAGCTTAATTGTGAAGTTGGTAGAATTACTTAGCGTGTAAGTGGAATGAGAAAAAGATGAGACATGAATGCACAAGAAAAGATTGAGTTGTGGTGAAAAAAATAATGAAAATGAGAAGAAACTCTCTTTGTGTGCATAGAATTTGGTAGAACTTAAGTGCTCAATGGATGATGAGATGTGTTTAGAGATGACAAATAAATGGTGGGAGTTAGAATTTTTGAGTTGCAATCCGCGCAATTGTAACTTTATTTTTGAGAAGTTTTTTAGATGTGTCTATGCGTCTTTATCTCTCGCTCACCACTAGTTTATGAGTCACTCAATCCAAATTTTCCACCTTAACCAAAGAGCCACCGTTACAACCAAATGAAAAGCCCTCTTTGATTCTTGAATTGAGCATGAATGCATGGTAAGAGTGTAGATGCTTGGCAAGCATATGGTAGTGCACTTGTGTGTTTTGACTTTTGAGAGTAAACACGTCCTATATATCTTGTGTGTAGAGAGAAGCACTCCTTGAGAGGAACATTGGATGAAGTACTTGAGTTTGCATTTCTCAAAGCATAGCATGTTTGATTGTTAGTTGATTGCAACACTATGAGATTTGTTGTTATAAAGAGAACTTGATGTCCCGATAATATTTTGTGTCCGATGAACTTTGATGCAATCAAATCACCCTCATATTTTATTTTCTCATTGTTTGGGGACAAACAACACTTTAAGTTTGGGGGGGTTTGATTCGGGTGATTTTTGCATGATTTTGGGGTGCATTTGATGCTTATTTTTCATACAAATTCATGCTTTTATTACTCAAATTTTGGCTAATTACACTTGATTTGGAGAAAGATTGTGTTTTGTTTATTTTGTAGAAAATATGTATTTTAGTAGGTAAACAAGACATTCCGGAGGGTATGAAGATGCTCGTGCGAAAGTCGGGACGAGAACGAATGAAAAGCTCGAAGAAGACTTCATTGTGGCTCTCACTAGAGTGGTCTAGTGGGGCGACTAGACTCATTGGGGTGTGGAAAGTGCTAAACGTTTTGAAAAAGTGTTAAAATCTCGCTAGACTGGAGTGACCCCACTAGAGTGGTCTAGTGGGGTGATATATCAGACAATTCCTGGAAGGAGACCCCACTCGACCGGTCCAGTGAGCCCACTCGACTGGAGCGAGAAATTGAAGAATTATCATGCGATTTATGAGGCCGCTCGACCGGTCTAGTGAGCTCACTCGAGTCGAGCGAGCTTGATTTTAAAGCTGTGTTTGGCAACTTCGACAAAAATATGAAATAAAGGGTAGAAGCTTGGAGAGGAAGAAGGAGAGAGAGCAAAGAAAGAAAGAATTTACACACAATTACACACACTAAAAGGTGTTATTCATTCCTCACATTTTGGAGCTCAAGAAGATGGATTAGCTTGGGATTTTGATTCTCCACTTACACTAGACTAAGCTTTCTTCTCTTTTTCTCTTTTATTTTATTTTTGTCATTTTATTTTTGTAATAGTTTGATTATGTAGGATTTTTCCTAGAACTAATTTTGGTTCTAGGGATTGTGAAACCTAAATTGATATCTATGGTTTAATTCTTCTTTTATTTGGTATTTGTTGGTGATTATTGTTTATGTGTTCAAATTATCATTTATTATAAACATGCTTTTATTGGCCATGATTGTGTGTTTTACTCATTATTGATTGGGTTTAATTGAGAAATTGGATCCAACAATTTACCTTGGACACATGACTCATTAATTATCGCTTGAAAAAGGATTAATTAGTGGGAAGGTATTGAGGGTCTTACGGGTTTATTGGGTTGATTATGCTAGTAGGGTAGAGATGCATGCTAGTTTAATTTTCCTTTGAGTTGATTGGATTTAATTAATCATTCTAACTCTTGCTTAGTGACCCACCTTACAAAATCATCACTAATACCATTTGAATTTAGTGTTTTACCATAGATGGATATTTAGGTGTAGCAACTCCCTAGGACCACCTTTTCATTTATTGTTTATTTGTTTTAGTTTGTTGTTGGGTTGGGCTATTTTTATTTGCTTTCTTAGTGACAATTTTAGATAGCATTTAGTCTTAGTTTTTAGAATCGATCGTGTCTAGATAGAATCGGGCCAACGCACATCACTTTTACACTAACCCTTCCCTGTGGGATCGACTCGTACTTACCGCACTAGGATAGACACCGTACACTTGCGGTTGATTATTTTATGTGTTGGGAAAATACGGAACAGTGATTTGTGTAGGTCATTGAAGATAAAGCAATTTAGTGATGTTGAATTCGAAGTTGAATCTTTTCCATCTGTTTCTGTTCGTCTTGATGATAAAATATGCACATGCTCACAGTGGCAGATCAATGGTTTCCCCTGTTATCATGTTATTGGTGTTATATGTTAGGTAAGGAAAGTTGTATTTAGTTTTGATGTGTTAAAAGTGTAAAATAGGATGACCAGCTGAGCATTATATATAGACAGCTGAAGTAAGTAATTGTAAATAAAACTAAGTACAAGTAAGATAAGGACAAGAAGTCAGACTAGGTTAAGAAATCAGACTAGGACAAAACCTCAGATGAGGACAAGAAATCAGATGGAGTCAAAAAAGTCAGACAAGGACAACGCAAGTCAGACAGATGAAGTCAACGCAATATACTATGTTTCTGTCATAGAAGGAAGACGCAGACAGGGTGAGTCGAATAGCAGACGATGAAGTGTTAGAAAATTTTACACAAGTTTCAAGAAGCAGTTTCAACTAACCAAGAGGAAGTTACAAGTTTAAGTTATACTATTATAACTGACCAAAATAGAATTCAAGGAAGTTACAACTACCAAATGAAGATCTCTATAAATAGGGATAGAAGTTAGTTTAGAATTACTTTTGATACTTTGCATTCACAACTATTCACACATTCTAGATACACGAGTCATAAAAATTGTAAACACAAACGTTCTATACGTTTTCCAGTTTTAGTGTTTGTAGAACACTTTTCACAGAATATCTTCAAGCCATAGATATTCAGAAATTAGGAAGAAATCGTTGTAAGGCTGAAGATTCACACTTGTAAGTAAGTAAGCAAGAAGGAAGAAAAACAGTAAGTGAAGACCCTTCTTCCAGTTGAAGAAGGAGAGTGGATGTAGGATTTTTATAATTCGAACCACTATAAATCTGGTGTTCTTTATTGCTTTGATTTACTTACTTGTTTCTTTTCAATTTCCAGTTCATTAATCACAGATTAATTTCAGGATTAAAGTTAAAACTAAAATATCAGTTTGCTTTTGATCCTGTTATTGTTGAGTTTAAAAATTGTCTTCCGCTGTGTTACTTTGGTGCTTTGAATAAGTTTTTTTTTAAAGATTGGTAAAAATCTGAAAAATCTATTCAACCCCCCTTCTAGATTTTTCCTAGAAGGTTGTTTATGTTTCTTCTAAAATCTCAACTAATCGGGACCAACAAGTGGTATCAGAGCGGTGTTGTTAGATCAAGAAGAGTTTTGATGAGTTAAAAGGAACAATCCAAATGAACAGACAACGTTGATAAACAGCTCAGATCAGAAGTCGATGCTAAGCTGATCAGACTAGGTCGAGAGCTGATTAAGTTAGCTGGAGATCAGAATTTACAGGTCATCTGGAGACAAGCTCAAATCTTATCATCTGCAGGAGACGATCATAAAGAGCTCAGACGAGGTCAAGACAAGCTGAGTAGAATAAGAAAGGCAAGTCTTCACCAAGTCAGCTGCAGACGGGTATGAAGAATCAGCTGAGGTCAAGAGTAGTTTTCAAGAATAGGTTTGTTAAGCAGTTTCTAGTTTGTTAGAACTGTCTAACAAACTAACTGTCTTTTTAGACTTATAAATAGGACTAGATTTTATTTTTCTAAACAGTTATGCAAATTTGATTTTCACACTATTCACTATTGATTTCACAGAGTATTTGTCAAAGAGAGATTTCAAATATTTTCTAAGTGTTTATAGAACACTTCACTTCACATCTTCAAAACCACATCTTATTCTTAGAGTTAGATTTCAGAGAGTTGATTAGATTGTTGAAGAGCTGAAGTTCAAGTTGTAATTTGTAAAGATTGTACAGTGAGTAAGTAAGCAGCTAGTGAAGACCTTTCTTCAAAGTTTGAAGAAGGAGAGTGGATGTAGGATTATTCATAATCCGAACCACTATAAATCCTGGTGTTATTTCTTGCTTTCTTTAATTTCTGTTCAAATTACAATATTGTTAATTCAAGATTAAAGTTCAGAATCTTAACTAAAATCTGAATATCAGCCTTTGCTTTTGATCTTGTTAAAAGTTGAGTTCTCAATTATATTCTGTTGTGATCATCTGATACTTTGAATTGATTTTGAAAAGATTTGAAAAATCTACAAAATCTATTCAAACCCCTCCCTTTCTAGATTTTGTTCTAGGAAGCTAACTCAAGGTTTTAATCAACTCAACATTTCGGGACCAACAAGTGGTATCAGAGCAGTGTTAAGCTGTTCTGATATTGATTTTATGTCTTGAACAAGATTCTGAAATTATCTTGATTTTCTTCATTGTCTTCATTTTAGTAACAGTGCTACTAATTAGTTTGTGGAGTATTTTGTTCTTTGTTTCATCATGTCATCAGGGAAAAACAAAAAGTCTAGGAATCTTCCTGAATTCTCTATTGAAGATTATGATTACTGGAAATTCAGGATGGAGAATCATCTAAAGGCCATTCATGATAGGATGGAAGAGGTTCTTGAAGAAGGACCTATAAAATTTTATCATGGAGGCACCAGCACTGGAGCTGAGTCAGCTGAATCCAGAACCAGATAAGAAAAGAAGAGTTCTGAATTGACAAATGATGAAAGAAAGGTCCACAATCTTGACCAAGTAGCTCGAACTGAAATCATTGAGACTCTAAGTAAGGATTGGATTGGAAAAGGTTAAGAGATGCAAAACTGCTAAAGAGATGTGGCAAACTCTAGCAAATGTTTGTGAAGGATCTGATCAAGTCAAAGAAAACAAGCTGCAGTCAGTCTTGCATACATTTGAAACATTCAAAATGAAAGAAAATGAGTCTGTGGATCAGTTAGATGTAAGGTTGACCAATCTTCTCAACAAAGCAGCTGACCTTGGAAAGAATTATTCAGAGAAAGAGATTAATAACAAGATTCTGAGATCATTAACCAAGAGATGGAGGGAAAAATCCAATATCCTTAAGGCTACTCAAGATTTATTTTCTATTACTCACCATACTTTGTTTTCACATCTTAAGGCTCTAGAATATGATATTCAAATAGAAGACGAGGAGGATGAGATGGAGTCAAGTACCTCATCCAAGTCTGTTGCCTTTGTCAGTAAAGAAGACAAGGTGTCAACAGAGTCTGTAGGAGCTGATCTATCTCTGAAGGAGCAGATGGCTTTACTCACAAAGAGGTATGATAAATTGAGAATGAAGTATAAAATAAATAAGTTGAGATTTGGGGAAAGGATAAATCAAGATCCAGATCGAGGTAGAAAGGAAGATGAATCAACGAGATGATGATAAAAGCGAAATCGAGACAAGAAGATACGAGATCACTTGTCGAAGAAATCCTTCTAGCCCTAGATCGAGACAGAGTGATATTTGTTATACATGCAACAAGCCAGGACATTTCATTATGATTGTCCTCAACCGACTCCTAAGGAAAGGGAAGAAAAGAGGAAGAAAAGAGACAGGAGATTTGCAGATCAAAGGGCTCTATTGGCTGAAGAAAAAGAGCCAAAGAAATCATCATCATCCTCATCATCCTCATCTGATTTCGGAACAGATGATGAAATCTGTCTAATGGCTAATGAGGTAATCTACTATTCATCGTCGAGATAATGATTCTTGTCGACCGTGATCGATCATGACCAAACTGTTATCCATGAGTTATTGAGAGATTTAAAGACATCTTTGGCTGCTTATAAACAGCTAGAGACAGAGAATTTGGTTTTAAAGGATCAGATTCAAATTCTAATTAAAGGCAAGCAGGTGATGAACTGCTCAGAGACTGAGGAAACATTCAAGGGGGAATGTTTTCTTCAGACTGGAGCTAGTACATCAACCAGCTTACCTGAAAGGTTAGAAAATGAATTGAAAACTTTAAAAGACAAATTCGAGGTAGTCTGTGCTGAAAATGAATCAATTAAGAATGACAATGAGAAGCTTGTCTTCAAAATCAGTCAACTTAATAATTCACAATCAACAATAGATCATATTTTTAATACTTCTCAAAAATCTCATGACAAGACAGGTCTTGGTTATGATAGGAACAATAAATCAGATGTCCAAAAACCTAGAAAATTTGTGAAAGCATCTGCTCAATCAAAGGATGTTAAAATTGGTTCATGGAAACCAACTAGTCAGATAAGGACTACACCTCACAGCCTGAAACCAAGAATTAAGCTGAAAACTCCCTATCAGACTAGAAGAAATCCAAGAACCAAAGTAAGAAGACATTCTTATTATAATCCTTTTGATGGAAGGAGCAAATGCTATCCTACATTTTCTAAGTTTAGGAAAATTACTCAATCTGAATACAACAAATTATCATTTAAAAATGATATAATTGTAGACAGATTTGGTAGAAAAACTGAGTCTGATTTATTGTCTGGAGATGAGATATTTATTTTGTTACCTAAAGTGATATTTGACCTTAAAGGACCCAAGATCACTAGGGTACCTTATAACTGATTTGTTTTTCAGGATACACAGGGATCATCACTCAAGGAACAGATCTTAGCCTCAATATGGTACATTGATAGTGGCTGTTCACAACATATGACCCATAACAAGAGGCTGTTATCAAATTTCCAAAGCATTGATAGTCCAAGAGTTTTATTTGGTGATAATAATTGTGGTCAGACAAAAGGTGTAGGTACTCTGATTATCAAGGATATTCAGGTATCTGAGGTATATTTTGTTGAAGGTTTGAAACATAATCTGCTGTCTGTTTCCCAGCTTTGTGATAAAGGTTTTATTGCCAAATTCTCAAAGGATAAATGTGATATTTTAGATAATTCATCAGATAAGGTACTGTTAACTGGCTTCAGACATGGTAATGTCTATGTGGCCAACTTTAATAGTTGTCCCAAAGATACTTGTCTGATAGCTAAGGGTGGAGAAGATATCAGTTGGCTATGGCACAAGAGGCTTAGTCATCTGAATTTCAAAACTCTTAGTAAGCTAGCTAAAAAGAACCTTGTCAAGGGATTACCTGAAAAACTTTTATCCACTGATCTTAAATGTGATGCTTGTCAAAAAGGTAAACAGCCTAGACACTCATTTAAGAGTATTAACTCCTCTTCATCTGAAAGAGTGTTGCAACTACTTCATCTGGATCTGTTTGGACCTGTTTCACCTCTCTCGCCAAAGTGGAAGGAAATATACTCTTGTTGTAGTAGATGACTTTTCTAGATACACTTGGGTTATATTTCTTTTCAAGAAAAATGAGACTATGAACAAGATTCCTGATCTGTTCAGACAGATTCAAAATGAAAAGGGTGTTAATATTATTAAAATAAGGAGTGATAAAGGCACAAAATTCTTGAATTCTTGTTTATCTAACTTTTTCAATGAGTGTGGAATCATACATGAGACATCTTCAGCAAGAACTCCTCAACAAAATGGAGTAGTTGAAAGAAGGAATAGAACCTTGAAGGAAGCAGCCAGGAGCATGTTGGCTGAGTATAATACCCCTCATAGGTTCTTGGGGTCAAGCCATCAACATGACTTGCTATACCTGAACAGTGCTTAGTTATCAAAGACAAGGGTAAGACTCCATATGAGATTTGGAAGGGTAAGATTCCAAGGATCTCATATTTCAGAGCTTTTGGTTGTAAGTGTTTTATCCACAACAATGGAAAATCTAAGTTAAGAACTTTTGATGCTAAGGCAGCTGATGGGATATTCTTGGGATATTCTAACACTTCCAAGGCATTTAGAGTCTTTAACAAGACAACCCTTTGTGTGGAGGAAACCCCTCATGTTGTTTTTGATGAGCTGTATTCCTTCTCAGATAAAGTGAATCAAATTTCTGAAAGTCTAGATAAACTTGAACTATCCAAGACTAAACATAGAACTGTCTATCTACCTAGTCTTGATTCAGAATCAGATGAAGAAGAATCCCCATCTGTTAATCAGAAGACAACTTCTGATCAGACTCCATCAGATCAGACACCCTTGACATCAGCTGATCAGTGGGGGTCAGCTGATGAAGGGGGAACGTCAGCTGAGGTTGAGTCAGAGGAGTTGCCTACTGAGACTCAAGATGAGGATCCTTCTCCTCACATAGGCAAAAGGATGAAAAGCTACCATCCATCTGATCAGATTATAGGAGATCCATCTAGTAGTGTGCAGACATGAATGATGTTGGACTCTGAAAGTCTCTTCAGCTATTATGTGTCGCTTCTTGAACCTAAGTCTATTGAGGAAGCTCTATCAGATCCAAATTGGATAACTGCCATGCAGGAAGAACTGCATCAGTTTGAAAGACAAAATGTATGGGATCTAGTGGAAAGACCCTTACACAGAAAGATTATAGGCACCAAATGGGTGTTTAAAAATAAAACAGATGAGAACAACATTATTGTTCGAAATAAGGAAAGATTGGTTGCACAAGGTTACTCACAGTCTGAGGGAATAGACTATGATGAAACCTATGCTCCAGTTGCCAGATTAGAGGCAATAAGATTGTTCTTGGCATTTGCTGCATATAAATCTTTCAAAGTCTTTCAAATGGATGTTAAGTCTGTCTTTCTTAATGGTGTGTTACTTGAGGAGGTCTATGTGGAGCAGCCTCCTGGGTTTAAGATCAATAACAAGGTCTATAAACTCAACAAAGCTCTATATGGACTAAAACAAGCTCCCAGAGCCTGGTATGATACTTTATCTGATTCCTTGACATCAAATGGTTTTTCAAAAGGCAAGATTGATAGAACTTTGTTTAGAAAGGAAGTAGATGGCAACATCTTACTAGTTCTGATTTATGTAGATGACATAATCTTTGGTTCACCTAATCTGAAATTATGTGAAGAGTTTAGCATTCTCATGAAAAACAGGTTTGAAATGTCAATGATGGGTGAATTAACATACTTTCTAGGCTTACAGATTAAACAGATGAGTAAGGGTATATTTATACATCAGTCTAAATATGCTAAGGATCTGATTGAGAAATTTGGAATGACAACTAGCAGAGAAGTTAAAATACCTATGGCAACTAACTTCTCTATGGATTCAGATGAGCAGGGGATACCCACTGATGCAACGGAGTATCGTGGACTGATTGGATCTTTTCTCTATCTCACTACAAGTAGGCCAGACATAGCTTTTGCAGTTGGGGTATGTGCAAGATTCCAATCTAATCCCAAGAAGACTCATCTGGAGACGGCTAAGAAAATTCTTAAATATCTCAAAGGAACCTTGCAAGTAGGGTTATGGTACCCAGCTGATGACAACTTTGAGTGTGAGTTATTGGACTCGAGACTTTGGAGGATGTAAGATTGATAGAATCCACTTCTCGGAACTTGTCAATTCTTAGGCAACAAATTAATTTCTTGGTTATCTAAGAAGCAGGACATCCATTGCCACCTCTACAACCGAAAGTGAATACATGGCGGTGGGAAGTCGTTGTTCTCAACTCCTCCGGATTAGTCAATGGCTTAGAGATTATAATATTCAAACATCAGCTGTTCCTATTTACTGTGATAGTAATAGTGCAATAGCAATGACTTACAATCTTGTTCTACATTCTAGATGTAAGCATATAGATATTAGGCATCATTTCATTAGGGATCATATTGAGAAGAATGACATTAGAATTGAGAAAATTGCCACTGAATCACAAAAAGCTGACATTCTTACAAAACCATTAGCTGAGTCTAAGTTTAAAGAATTATGCTTAGAATTAGGATTACTTGATGCATCCTTAGCTGACTTCTAAAATTACTTGCATCTGATAATTGTATTCCTTATTTCTTCTTGTATCTTTTCTTTAAATTAATGTCTAGAAAGAATTATCAGACTTGATATGAGTCAAAGGACAATCAGGTAGCTGATATCATTGATCTCCAGTTTAGGAATCAAGAATCAAGGATTAGTCATATTGACCTTATCTGACATGATAATTGCTTATCTGACATAGGGTAAATCAGACTTGGGAACAATAGTCAGCTGATTGTCTGAAAAACAGATGACTATCTGCACCTTATCTGATTTACCTCAGCTACTAATGAGTTTTTGATGAGTTGTTTGCAGGAACAGGTATATCAGATTAGATTCATAAATCTCTTCTTTCAGAAAACCTTCATCCTTGTTCTTCTCAAAATTGTTGTATCCAAATAAAGTTCTTAAGTGTGTATTTCAAGTAATCTGAACTTTGTAATCAAGCTGAAATTTAAAAAAAAAAAAACTTCCAAAAATCAGACTAGGAAAGAGTTTTCGAAAAATATCAGATAAGATCTTTTTGACCTAGTCTGACTTTTTACCAAGTCTAAAATAGAATACCTTAGTGTTAAGTAAGGCACCTCATTGCTTACGTCAGGTATACTAATTACTTCTGATAAAGTAAGTCTATTAGCCGTCTAATCCGTAGGATAAACAGTTACTTTTTACACAATTCAAGACACGTGAAGGTCACGCGCCTGAATTTCAAGCGTTTTTCTCGCTAAACAGTCGACGTTTTACACGCGCCTTCTAAAATCAACGGTTTAAAATAAAAACTCTGAGATCGTGCCACATTTTGCATTCCCAAACTTTCCCTCTCTCTCCTCTAAGTTTAAAAACTTACCTTCTTCTTTAAAATTTTTCACTTTCACATTTCACTTATCAAAATCCCCTGTAAAAATCCTCTCTTACAAAAACTTATTCAAAATGGCTTCTTCTTCATCCCAACCCCCAAAACCTCCCACTTATATAACCGCATTAGTATCAAATTTCAAAATGAATACTGAAGCTGTTAAAAATAAACTCAAAGCCGAGATGTACGTCGACTTTGAAACCACTCAGGACAGAGAATCCAGCGAAGTTCTAAGGCTGTTGGAAGCATCAAGACTTCGAGGGTTTTGTTCACTCAAATCCGCAGAAAACAAAACAATGGACTTCATAGGCGCAGAATTTCTGGTAAACTGTGAGTTTTCTGATGATGGGTTTAGTACTACTGTTGAGGGGACTAGATTGGAGTATACAAAAGAAAATGTGGCTAGGACTTTGGATACATCTGCTGAGGGTGTGAATCCATTAGTATATAAGGAAGAGGAATGGGAACAATCGTTTGATTTGTTCGCCAGGTTGACGTATAGGGGAACAAGGAGGGATTTGAAAAAGCACATGTTAAGAAGGAGATATAGGTTGTTGATGACAATAGTAACTAAGTCAATTCTGGGTGATCAGAGTTCACATGACGGGGTTACTGATTGGAGTGAATTGATACATGTTTTTAGGGCTATTTTTAGTGCAAAAAGTGAGCTAAAGTATGATTTTTGTGCTTAAATGTGAAAAGTATCACTATTTTGCCTAGAAAGTATTATTTGTGAGGTTTTGATGTATTTCGCCCGTTTTGCAGGTAAATCGGTGGAATTTTGCCAAACCGAGAGTACCGGTATTCTTAGAATGAATAGACGAACATACGGGACGAAAACGGGGGTCGGGCCCGGAGCCCTTCTCGATAAAAATTCCCTGATCTCGAGTTCGAGTCGAGGGTGCACAGACCTCGACTCGAGGTTCATGCTGGAGGGAAACTATTTCAAAAAGTTGGCAAGCTCGACTCGAGGGAGGAGCCTCGAGTCGAGGGTGATGAAAATTGCAGCGAGCTCGACTCGAGGGCGAGGCCTCGACTCGAGGCAGGAGAGATTTTTAAAGAAACGTGTTAGCGACTTTAGGCCTCGACTCGAGGGCTTGAACCTCGACTCGAGGAGTGCCCAAAACCGAAAAATTCAGTTTTTAAGCCATGGGAAGGCAAAACAGAGGAGGAGTTGATTCTAACAGTTCAGAGCAGTTTCTAGGAGTTCCTTTGAGCGAATTTTACATTTTGTAGCTTGAATTTACTTGTAATTGCACTAGATTGTTAGAATTGAGATAGATTCCACATTTAGATCATTAGATTAGTAGATTGGTGATTGTAATTGAAGTTTGCAGCTGAGAATTGAGAAGAAGTGAAGTTGAATTGAAGCATTGTACAAGATTAATCATTCTTATTTTTGCCTATTGAAGCTTAATTGGTGATGTTCTTACCCTTTGATCTCTTTAATTCATTGCTTGTAGTGATTAGATTTTCAATTGCTTTCTTAGATTTTCTAGCCATGGTTTTTGCTTGTAGCACCATGGGCTAATAGCCTTGTGCTTGGGATAATTGAAATTAGGGATGAAGTGATTGCCTCATGCTATGATTGTTGATAATTGTGATCAATTGAATTAGATTGCTTCCTAATTGTGATTCTTAATTGTGCTTCATGAAAAATTGTCTCTTTTGATTAATGGTTGATCACCCTAGCAATAGGCGAGAGTTGAGCTAACGTGATTAGGTGTTAATCGGGTTTCAATTTTGCATGATTGTATGAATTGGGGACTTCTACATTGAGAGATGGGAAGAACTTAGGATACTCACATTAGGCATTGTGATATTAATGGAGTGATTAATTTCATGATGGTTTATGCTTTCTAATTTGATTGATTTGCATTTGGATACAATCATAGCTTGTTAATCATGGATTCCTTGATGGAGATTATCCCTTGCACCCTATTCCCTCATTGATTTTAGTCTATTTGATCTTGCATTCTAAGTGTTTGATAAATTGTTTGCATAATCTTGCCATTTAAATTCTTGCAATTTGTAGTGATTTAGTTCAAGAGCTTGTTGCAACTCTAGCCATTTAGAACTCTTATCCTTGAATTTCATTTGCATACTTTCTCCCTTGGGTTCGATATTTTTGTTGATTGGTCTTAATAACTCTTATCCTATACACTCCAATCAAATGGCGCCGTTGCCGGGGAGTTAGTTTTTGCGCCAATAAGTGAGATTCGAGGATTGTTTGAAGGGGCTATTTGTTGTTTTTATTTTTTGTTTTTGTTGATTTTTTTTTATTGGTGAGAAGTTGATACTTGGATTTGTGGCATTGTAGGTGCATGTGAACAAGATCGAGTGGTTTTCCACTCTTGCCACTAAATCCGGAAATTGAGGCTACGTTGAGAAGAAATCGTGTGAGACGACGAAGGGAAGATATGGAAGGAGAAGATCAACGGAATGAGGAGAGAGGGGGTGGTGAACCACAAATTGAGGAGTTGAATGGACATGGAGAGGGAAGAGTAGACAATGGAGGTCATGGGAACAATTTTAATGCTCAAGATAACCCTTTATTTCAAGGGATGCCACCACAACACTTTCCTTACCAAAATCCCTATCCTTATCCTCCACAAGTCCATCAATACCCATATTATCCACCTTATCCACCATACTTCCCTCAAATGCCTTACATGAATGAGCCACGATACCATGAGCCACCCCACATTCCAAATGCCCAACCACAACCACAACCTATGAATGAACTACCACCTCAAGGGAGGCCATTGAGAGAGTTTTTTGAGCCACAACCTAGAGAGCACTACGATGGGATAGCAAGGCCGAGAATAGAAGCCAACAATTTTGAGATAAGTCCCGCTTTGGTGAGGATTCTTAGAGAGAGACAATTCGAAGGCAAGGACGAAGATGAATGTCCACATCAACATATGGCACAATTCTTAGAGATTTCGGACACTACAAAATACCATGGGGTACCCGAAGATGCAAAGAAGCTTAGGCTTTTCTCCTTCACTCTTACGGGGAGAGCCAAAGCTTGGCTTAATTCTATTCCGCCCGGAACCGTACGTACATGGGAGGACCTTAGCAAGAGATTCTTGATGAAATTCTATCCGCCATCCAAGACGGTGCAAGCAAAGGAAGCTATTTCGCACTTTCGGCAAAAGAATGGAGAGACTATTCCGGAAGCATGGGAGAGGTATGGTATGCTACTCATCAATTGTCCGCAACATGGTTTTTCCGATGAGCAAACCATTATGTATTTCTACACCGGCCTCAATGATTCCGATAGAGCTTTCTTGAATGCTTGTGCCAATGGGTCAATTTGGTCCAAGTCGGTGATAGAGATGAAACAAATCATGGAAAATATTGCTCAAGATTCGTTTCAAGCAAGTGTTAGTAGGGGGAACCACCATCGGGTGTCTCAAGTGGAGGAAATGGAGAGTATGAAGTCTATGATGATGGCCATGATGGACAAGATTGGAGCTCTTACCGTGTCACAACAAGGGGGAAATCCTCCACCACATGCTCAAGTTGATAGTTTTCAAAGCTTAATGCCTATGGAAGAAGTGAACTATATGGGGAGGCCTCCATTTCAAGGAGGCTATCAAGGAAGCAATCATCAAGGCAATCTCCAAGGTGCAAGGCCCTATCAAGTGCCATACCAAAATAGACACCAAGGAAGTTATCCACCTCAACCTCACTTCAATGGCAACAATTGGAGAAGTCACGAAAATTTCTCATATGCCAACCCGAGAATCGCCGTCCAAAACCCCTATACTAGATCCAGGGTGCCAAAGCTCCTAATAATGTGGGGAAAGCAACTACGGAGGAGTTACTTGGGATGATAGTGAAGAAGTTGGAGGAAAATGATGCAAAATTCAAGACCATTGAGCACCAAGTGGGACAATTAGCCACAACGGTTGGGAAGCTTTCTTCTACGGTGGATCACATGCAAAACAAAGGGAAGTATCCATCTACCACCGAGCCTAATCCAAAGGAGTTTTGTAGTGCTATTCAACTAAGGAGTGGTGTTAGCTATGAAGGCCCAAAGATGCCTAAAGATGGGGATGTTGAAAAGAGGTGGTGAAAGAGGAAGAAGTTATTGAAGAAAATGTGGTTGTGGAGAAAGAAGAGGCAAGTGAAGAGCAAGCAAGAAGAGAGTCCAAGAAAAAAGAAGAGAAGTCCAAGAAAGGTGCATGGGGAGTGCCTATGAAAGCTAAGCCGGTTCCCTTTCCTCAAAGACTTGTGAGTAAGAAGCTTGATGAGGAGTTTGGTAAGTTTATAAAGGTTTTTAAAAGCTTGCATGTTGATATTCCACTATTGGATGCCCTTGAACAAATACCCCACTACAAGAAGTTCTTGAAGGAGATTATGGCTAAGAAGAGGAGTTGGGATGAAAAGGGTATGCTCAAGCTAGTGGAGGAGTGCAAGGAGATCTTGGAAAGACACTTACCACAAAAGAGAAAGGATCCGGGGAGCTTTATAATTCCATGTGAGATTGGTGAGAGTGGGAACCTCAAAGGCTTGTGTGATTTGGGAGCTAGTATAAATGTCATGCCTTTGTCCGTGTTTGAGAAGTTGGAGCTAGGAGAGGTGACTCCTACAAACATAAATCTTCAATTGGCGGATCAATCATATGCTAAACAATTTGGGATCATTGAAGATGTATTAGTAGGAGTTGGCAAGTTCATCTTCCCGGTTGATTTTATTGTTCTTGACATGAAGGAAGAACTTGAGGCACCTATCATACTTGGTAGACCTTTCCTTGCAACCGGAGAAGCCATTGTGAATGTTGAAAAAGGGGAGCTCACGTTGAGCTTTAATGGCGAAGAAGTGACATTTTCTAGAGCTCCAATGGAAGAAGTTGCTCAAAGCAAGATGGAGAAGAATAAATGTGGCTACATAGAGATCATTGATTTGTGCCCTTCAATTGATAGGGATGATTCTCCACCTTCTACTTCTTCTAATTCTTTAATTCGTGAGCATTTTATTCCTTCTTGTAATAGGATTTCTAATAATTCTTGTGTTTCTCTTGATGATTTTAGGAAAGAGAAGGCTCTTCATGTACCTTTGCTTGATCCGGGAGATAGGAAGAAAAAAGGAGTGAAGGAAGTGACCAAACTTGAGCAATGCTCAAGTTTGGGGGTGTTAGAAGAAAGGAAGCCACCACTTGAGAAGAAAGTTGAAAACTTTGTGGTTGGAGATCAAGTGGTATGGGAGGGAGTCAAATTGGATGAGACTACTAGGAGTAGAAAGACTTAAAGAGGTGTTGAAAGTGAAGGAGATCAAAGAAGAAGGAAAGCTCCTAGTGGAAGATGAAATGGGATGTTGTCTATTGACAAAGGAGATCTTGGTTAGGCACAAGGACCCTTCCATCCCAAAAGAAGTGCCTAACATTCTCGTAGATAAAAGGGAAGTATGAACTCTTAGAGTTCCGTCCGGCAAAGGACGTTAAACTTAGCGCTAGATGGGAGGCAACCCATCATTTTATTGCTTTGGTGTGTTTGGTGTGTGTTTGTGTTTTGCTCTTTTTGTGGATTTTTGCCTTGTATTCTTAGGAATTGCTCATGCTTAGGAAATTATGCTCTTTGTTTTGAGATTCATAGGGTATTTTGAGCTTGATTGTTAATATCATTTAGAGTTGCATATTTTTATCACTCTCATTCTAAACCTTGAATTCATGCTATCATTCAAGTTTGGGGGTGTTGGTCGTTATTTGTTTCTTGCATCTCTTAGTGGTAATTATTTGATGTGTCTTATGCCCAATTGTAGGTACACGCACTACATTTGTTTGGGAAGTGATTGAAATTGCAAGGAAATGCAAGATCAAGAAGGAAAGCGCATAAAGCATGATGAGCCCTACATGTTTGAAGAAAGATGGAGTTTAAAGGCTTGTTGGTACAACATTTCCTTTCAAACTTGGACTTGTCTAAGTTTGGGGGAGGTGTTTTTCGTAATTTGCCCATCTTTTGTGTTATTCTATGATTATGGGGTTTATTGAGCTTATTGCTTATTGATGATGAGGCTATAATTGTGACTTGTATTTCTTGCATATCTTCTTGGATTGATTGATTTTGAGCTTTAATAGTGGATTAATTGACATATTTTTTAGTATCATCTTGATATAGTGAGTATGCTTGAGGTTATGTACATGAGCATTTGTGCTTGAGTTGTAAGACTAGTTGGATTTTGATATGATTATGAGTAGATGTGTAGCTTGATGCTAGTTGCTTGATTAATTATGTGAAGATGAATGTGATTGAAAATTCTTAATTCATTGCTCAATTTAAGCCCGTGAGCTTTTGTGCCTAATAATCGTACATCTTATACGGTTGATTTGATTCCTTTGTGAGTGCATCATTCATGAATTGTATACTAGAACTTGCCACTAGACTTGTAGATATTGATCTTTGTGTAATGTTTTGAAAATGATAAGAGGCCATTTTTGGAATGATGAGTTACTTTGCCAAATACTATCCTACCAAATATATTTGATTTCCTTAGTGAGCCATGTTGAGCCTATGATCCATATTCTTTGGCAAGCCAAGTGAAATTGAAACCATTTAGCCTATTTTGATGAGCCTTTCTTGTCCTATGTTTAGTTGAGCTTGAATGATGGCTAATGATGGTGATTTGATTGCTAAGTGTGGGAAGATGATGAGCTAAGTGATGAATGAAGCATAAAAGAAAAGAAAGGTTGTGAAAGATTGAATTGTGAAGAAAATGCATGAAAAGAAAGATTCAATTTGTGAGTTTAAAAAGAGAAAGCTCAAGTGAATGGTGGAATGATCATTGAAATTCAATAGAAAGAGTGTGCTTGATGAAAGTGAAGAGATGTGCATTGTATGGATTAGTTTACATTCAAGTCTCTACTACTTAGTCACTCTTATCCATAAATATCCCACCTTTCCAAAGAGCCTACATTACAACCTAGAAGAAAGACCTCTTTGATTCTTGATTGATCACAAATGATTTTGATTGATATTAAGTCTTGTGGCAAGCATATGGTGTACTTATTTGTGAATTGATGATTGAGTGCTTTAAACCTTGATACACCTGAGTGAAGAGTGAAACACTCCATGGAAGGAGCAATGTGTTAAGTATTGGATTGAGCATTTGTTTGAGCATGATTTGTCTTGATGGCTAGTGGATAGTTGCATTGATACTTGAGATCATTGATGAGTTCGATTGTCTTATTTTTCGTCTATGGTGCCATGTGACATAATTGCAATCAATTCACTCCTTTGTTCTTAGTTTCTACGTTGCTCGAGGACGAGCAACAATTCAAGTTTGGGGGTATGATTGGAGTGAATTGATACATGTTTTTAGGGCTATTTTTAGTGCAAAAAGTGAGCTAAAGTATGATTTTTGTGCTTAAATGTGAAAAGTATCACTATTTTGCCTAGAAAGTATTATTTGTGAGGTTTTGATGTATTTCGCCCGTTTTGCAGGTAAATCGGTGGAATTTTGCCAAACCGAGAGTACCGGTATTCTTAGAATGAATAGACGAACATACGGGACGAAAACGGGGGTCGGGCCCGGAGCCCTTCTCGATAAAAATTCCCTGATCTCGAGTTCGAGTCGAGGGTGCACAGACCTCGACTCGAGGTTCATGCTGGAGGGAAACTATTTCAAAAAGTTGGCAAGCTCGACTCGAGGGAGGAGCCTCGAGTCGAGGGTGATGAAAATTGCAGCGAGCTCGACTCGAGGGCGAGGCCTCGACTCGAGGCAGGAGAGATTTTTAAAGAAACGTGTTAGCGACTTTAGGCCTCGACTCGAGGGCTTGAACCTCGACTCGAGGAGTGCCCAAAACCGAAAAATTCAGTTTTTAAGCCATGGGAAGGCAAAACAGAGGAGGAGTTGATTCTAACAGTTCAGAGCAGTTTCTAGGAGTTCCTTTGAGCGAATTTTACATTTTGTAGCTTGAATTTACTTGTAATTGCACTAGATTGTTAGAATTGAGATAGATTCCACATTTAGATCATTAGATTAGTAGATTGGTGATTGTAATTGAAGTTTTGCAGCTGAGAATTGAGAAGAAGTGAAGTTGAATTGAAGCATTGTACAAGATTAATCATTCTTATTTTTGCCTATTGAAGCTTAATTGGTGATGTTCTTACCCTTTGATCTCTTTAATTCATTGCTTGTAGTGATTAGATTTTCAATTGCTTTCTTAGATTTTCTAGCCATGGTTTTTTTGCTTGTAGCACCATGGGCTAATAGCCTTGTGCTTGGGATAATTGAAATTAGGGATGAAGTGATTGCCTCATGCTATGATTGTTGATAATTGTGATCAATTGAATTAGATTGCTTCCTAATTGTGATTCTTAATTGTGCTTCATGAAAAATTGTCTCTTTTGATTAATGGTTGATCACCCTAGCAATAGGCGAGAGTTGAGCTAACGTGATTAGGTGTTAATCGGGTTTCAATTTTGCATGATTGTATGAATTGGGGACTTCTACATTGAGAGATGGGAAGAACTTAGGATACTCACATTAGGCATTGTGATATTAATGGAGTGATTAATTTCATGATGGTTTATGCTTTCTAATTTGATTGATTTGCATTTGGATACAATCATAGCTTGTTAATCGTGGATTCCTTGATGGAGATTATCCCTTGCACCCTATTCCCTCATTGATTTTAGTCTATTTGATCTTGCATTCTAAGTGTTTGATAAATTGTTTGCATAATCTTGCCATTTAAATTCTTGCAATTTGTAGTGATTTAGTTCAAGAGCTTGTTGCAACTCTAGCCATTTAGAACTCTTATCCTTGAATTTCATTTGCATACTTTCTCCCTTGGGTTCGATATTTTTGTTGATTGGTCTTAATAACTCTTATCCTATACACTCCAATCAGTTACTAAGTCTAGGCTGTGCTGTATGAGAGCTATAGTTGATGGTGTGAGGGTTGATTGGGTAGAATTGCTATTTAGGAGGTTAAAGGAAGAACAGGCAAGGTTGGTGTTTAACCCTACGAGTGGAGATTGGGTTCCTCAGTCTACTGTGAGTCTGTTTAATAAGATCACAGTACTGATGGATTGATTGAATAAGAGGGTCCAGACGAGGGAAGGAAAGAAGAAATTTTCTAAGCAAAAGGGTTTGCTTACGAAAAATGAAAGATTGGGTGGACTGCCAGATTCAGATGATGAATCAGATGAGGCACGAGCCCATAGACTTGAATTGGCAGCAGCTGGGGTGCAGAGGCAGCCAGCTGAGGTACCAGAAGCTGAAGTCCCGACAGCCGAGGAAGAAGCACCAGCTGCTCTGCCAGTTGAGGAAGCAGTCGGGGTAGAAATTGATGTGGTTCAACCACTCAGGAGAAGGACCAGGAGGAGGCTGGTCAAGGCTGCTGATATTACTGGGGAGTCTTCCTCAACTCCTGCTAGTCTGTTACCAGAGGAAGCTGTAACACTTCAAATAGCTTCAGCGGTACAGGCTGAGACGGAGGTGCTGGAAGATCCCAGCTCTGAGCGAACCGCATCTGCCGAAAGGCAAGCCTCTCCAGGTACATCCTCCAATATCTCATCCTCTGATAAATCCCCCACCCACCTAGGCGATGAAGAAGTATCCAAGGCTGGTACTTCTGAGCCTCTGAAACAGCCTACTCCCGAAATTATTCAAATACAAACACCTCCCACCTCATCTCCCATACCAGAAATACCTCCCACTTCATCTCCCACATCTGATATCCCTCCCACCTCTACTCAACCTTTTGATTTTCTTGACTTTCTCTCCGCCAAATATCCCACTCCTTCACCCCAAATCAGTCCAATACACACTCCACGACCAGATGGATCTATAGGAAGCTTTGAGCTGTCCCTACGATCAGATGCCAAACGGAGATTAGCTGAGTTAATTCCTGAACTTCAGTTTAACCCTGAAGTAATGAAGGAGTCTGTTGAGATTTGGCTGGTTCATCATCTGAGAACTGGAGATCTGGAGGAGATGAGCCTCTTCACTGATGAAGTAGGCTGGGACAACTTCATCTCGTGGGAAAAGACTGTTTTGGAGTCTGCTGGGGTCGCATCCGTATCTGTCATTTTATCAGAGACGCAGCTCCTGAATTTCGTTCGAAGCCGTCTTGGCTTATCTGAAACACTACCAGCCCTCCCCTCCCAAAGAGCCTCAGATCCACCTTTTCTTCAATTCTAAACCAGCTGGAGAAGAGGGTAGAGGACAAGTTTACTCAGATGCTTACAATGAAGACTGCAGACATCGTGGATTCTGTCAGTGTAACTATGGAGGACATGCTAAAAGCATCTGAGGTAAATCTTCTATCTTCTATTTCAAATTCTGTAAAACTGGCTGTCAAAGAAGAACTGGAAGGAGTGAAGAAAGAGGTTGGAGAGCTAAGAATCCAGACTGTGTCGATAATCAAGCTATTTGGCCGATGAGATCCTCCTTAATCAATCCTCGCCTTCCACCTATTTTTTTACTGTTATCAAGGAGCAGCTTGCTATGCTACTTGATGATGTTAAAAAGGGGGAAGATGTAGAGATTGTGAAAGCCGAGCTGAACCAGATCAAACTTTCAGCAGCTAGCCAAACAGATGAGCTCACTGCTTTAAAAATCAGAATCGATCAGATTGAGGAAGCAATTAGGGCAGATGAGCTGGCTAGAAAGAAAGAAGCTGAGCTGAAGTCTGAAAGATATATGGCTAAGATCAGAGAGAGGAAGGAGGAGGCTAGAGCCAAAAAGAAGCCGAGAAGGGAAGGGGAAGGAGCTGGTGGTGGTTGAGAAAGAGAAGGAAAAGGAGATGGAAAAGGTCGTGTCGCCTATCAGGCAGAGCCTCGATGTCCAAAGTCTTTGGAAAGAGGCCCTTTGGAAAAATCACCGAGCGGCTTAGGATAGAGGGAGAAAGGGACCAAGCGAATCAAGGCTGAAAAAAAAGTATACTATGGCAGAAGGGAAGCAAGGAGGAAGATAAAGTCGGCAAAGGAGGCTGGTCGCATTTTTGACAAATTCCAGAAGAAGTGGGTAATCCCATCTGCTAGAGGAGCAGAGGCAGCTTGGATCAGACCTGAGGAAAGGACTGATGCCCCCCCAAAAATGATTGCACATCCTTCGTGGGCAGCTGAGTACATGAAGTACGAAGCCAAGTGGACCTTCTTCTGGTATATTTGGAAAGGAGTTGGAGCGTCATCAGCCGATGAGATGATTGCTTGGCATGATTGGATGGAGAAGGAAAATCCGAGTTTGTACCAGAAACTTCTTGATGAAGGAGATGAATGGTATAACGTGGATTTGGTTGCTCCAGACTACTCATCCATTCCGATAAAGCTTAAAGATGATGGCTCGATAGACAAGGAATGGATCAGGTCAACTATCAACTATGGCATAAATCAGATGAAGTTGGTGATCCAAAGGAAATTCTTTGAGCTAAGAACAAGAATATTTGATTGGATGCAGCTTCCGAAGCGGCACAGAGATGGGACAGATTAGATAAGCTTAAATTTTCTTCCTTTATCTTCTTATCTGTTCCACATGTAAATTTGTAAATCAGCTGAATATGAATGAGATGACTGGTTCTTATCTGTTTTACTTGTTTTTTTGTTAAAGTTTGTTTTCGTTCTAAGAAATCTTATATTTTTTTTAAGTATGAAACATCTGAGAAAATTTATCATCTCAGACTCAGTATTTGCAAAATTTTTCTTAAAACCCAAAAATTTTCTAAGTCCTAAGACTAAGTTTTTTTTAAAAAAATATTCTTGAAAAAGTCTTAAGACTTAAAGTTTTTTTAAAACTTTCTAAGTGTGAGTTAAAAATGCTTTAATCTGAATTGATAGTGTGAATGATTTATAACTTGTTTATCTGATTGATTTGAATAACTTTGACTAACATCAGCTGTGAGCATGTTTCTTTATAGTTTTAACATCATCAAAAAGGGGGAAATTGTTAGATCAAGAAGAGTTTTGATGAGTTAAAAGGAACAATCCAAATGAACAGACAACATTGATAAACAGCTCAGATCAGAAGTCGATGCTAAGCTGATCAGACTAGGTCGAGAGCTGATTAAGTTAGCTGGAGATCAGAATTTACAGGTCATCTGGAGACAAGCTCAAATCTTATCATCTGCAGGAGACGATCATAAAGAGCTCAGACGAGGTCAAGACAAGCTGAGTAGAATAAGAAAGGCAAGTCTTCACCAAGTCAGCTGCAGACGGGTAGGAAGAATCAGCTGAGGTCAAGAGTAGTTTTCAAGAATAGGTTTGTTAAGCAGTTTCTAGTTTGTTAGAACTGTCTAACAAACTAACTGTCTTTTCAGACTTATAGATAGGACTAGATTTTATTTTTCTAAACACTTATGCAAATTTGATTTTCACACTATTCACTATTGATTTCACAGAGTATTTGTCAAACAGAGATTTCAAATATTTTCTAAGTGTTTATAGAACACTTCACTTCACATCTTCAAAAACACATCTTATTCTTAGAGTTAGATTTCAGAGAGTTGATTAGATTGTTGAAGAGCTGAAGTTCAAGTTGTAATTTGTAAATATTGTATAGTGAGTAAGTAAGCAGCTAGTGAAGACCTTTCTTCAAAGTTTGAAGAAGGAGAGTGGATGTAGGATTATTCATAATCCGAATCACTATAAATCCTGGTTTTATTTCTTGCTTTCTTTAATTTCTGTTCAAATTACAATATTGTTAATGCAAGATTAAAGTTCAGAATCTTAACTAAAATCTGAATATCAGCCTTTGCTTTTGATCTTGTTAAAAGTTGAGTTCTTAATTATATTCTGTTGTGATCATCTGATACTTTGAATTGATTTTGAAAAGATTTGAAAAATCTACAAAATCTATTCAACCCCCCTTTCTAGATTTTGTTCTAGGAAGCTAACTCAAGGTTTTAATCAACTCAACATTTCGGGACCAACAGGTGTTAAGCTGTTCTGATATTGATTTCAGGTCTTATCCAAGATCCTGAAATTTGTTCTTGATTATTTGTATTTTTTTTGTTTCACTAACAGTTCTACTAACAAGATCTTGTAAGTGTTTTGGTTTTTCGATTTCACCATGTCTTTTGTCAAGAGTAAGAAATCCAGGAGTTTACCTGATTTTTCAATTGAAGAATATGACTGTTGGAAGTTTAGAATGGAGAACCATCTCAAAGCAATTCATGATAGAATGGAGGAGGTTCTTGAGAAAGGACCTATCAAGTTTTATCATGGTGGCACAAGTGATGGTACAGCACCAGCTGAAACAAGAGTGAGGCAAGAAAAGAAAAGCTCAGAACTCACAAGTGATGAAAGAAAGATTCATAATTTGGATCAAGTTACAAGAACTGAAATTATCGAAACATTGAGTAAGGATTGGAGAGAAAAGGTGAAAAGATGCAAGACTGCCAAGGAAATGTGGGAAACTCTTGCTGGAATCTGTGAAGGATCTGAACAGGTTAAAGAAAACAAACTGCAGTCTGTTCTACATGTTTTTGACACTTTCAAGATGAAAGAAGGAGAGTCTGTTGATCAACTGGATGTTAGGTTGACAAACCTACTGAACAAGGCAGCTGATTTGGGAAAAACATATACAGAGAAAGAAATCAACAATAAAGTGTTGAGGTCATTAAGCAAAAGATGGAGAGAGAAAGCTAATATTCTGAAAGCTACTCAAAATCTATCCTCAATTTCACATCACACTTTGTTTTCTCATCTGAAGGCATTAGAATATGACATCCAATTCGAGGATGAAGCAGAATCTTCAACATCTGGAAAGGCTGTAGCATTTGTTCATCAAGATGAATCTGAAAAGATCTCCAAGGCATCCGATTTGTCTATTAAGGAGGAAAAGGCTCTTCTATTGAAAAGATATGAAAGATTGAAAATGAATTACAAAAGAAACAAGAGAGACAGGTCAGGTCGAAGGAACTATAGATCAGACAGAGATGAAAAGAGTTCAGACAATGACAGAAAAAAGGATCAGACGAGGAATCATAAGTCACCTATCAGACGAGGAGATAGCAGTCCAAAAACAGACAGAGGAGATATTTGTTATACATGCAACAAGCCTGGTCACTACAGTTATGACTGTCCTCAACTCACTCCCAGAGAGAGAGAAGAAAAGAGGAAGAAGAGAGATATAAGGTATGCTGATCAGAGAGCTCTTCTAGCTGAGAAAGAAGAAGTTCATGAGACATCATCATCCTCATCCTCATCTGATTTTGGGTCAGATGACGACATCTGTTTGATGGCAAAAGAGGTACATTACTATTCATCCTCAGATAATGATTGTGATACCTTATCAGAAACTGATCCTAGTCTTATTGATAAACTTTTGAAAGATTTTGAGACAGCTCTATCTGCTTATAAACAAATAGAGACTGAAAATTTTAATTTAAAGAATCAAATTACTGATCTAACTAAGGTCAATCAAACTAAGGAAAGTGAGAAACCAGACTGTACATTCAAGGGGGAATGTCAGACTGAGATGATCACTAGTTCCTTGTCTGATAAGACAGATAAGTTAGAACAGGAATTGAGTTCTTTGAAAATAAAATTTTCAAATATCTATTCTGACAATGAGAGTTACAAGAAGACTAACAGAGAATTAAATCTCAAGTTAGGACTTCTAAATAACTCCCAAACCACAATAGATAAAATCTTCAATACTTCACAAAAGTCTAGTGATAAAACTGGATTAGGTTTTGATAGGAGTAAGAAAAATGATCTAATAAAACCTAGAGTATTTGTCAAAGCAACTAAACCAAAGATAGAAACTAGATTTAGTCCCTGGAAACCTAAGGAATTAATTACCTCATCTGATAATTCTGAAAAGAAGAGACAGACGAGGAAAGAAACTCCAAAGGTTAAACCCAAGACTAAATCAAAGTTTTATCCTAGGTATAATAGCTTTGATGGAAGAAGTAAAACATATCCATTCTTACCAAGATTTAAGACAATCTCAAAAGATCAGTTAATAAGATTGATCTTGAAAGTCTTATCTTAGTAGACAGGTATGGGTGTAAACTTCAATCTATGGTTTTAAGGAACATTGATATCTTTGTCTGGATTCTTAAAAATCAACTTAACATGAAAGGACCCAAAGTACAAAGGGTACCTAAGCAATAAATTTGTGATTGCAGGAAGATAAGAAGATAGTTGATAGAGGAGACATTCTTGATGTCATCTGGTACATTGACAGTGGCTGTTCCAAGCATATGACCTATGAAAGACGACTTCTCTCTAACTATCAGACCATAGATGGACCAAGAGTAATGTTTGGAGACAACAACTATGGACTTACCAAAGGTGTAGGGACACTGATGATAGGAGATATTCAAGTACATGAAGTTTACTACGTGGAAGGATTGAAGCACAATCTACTATCTGTTTCACAATTTTGTGGTAAGGGGTTTTGTGTCAAATTTACTCATAATGCATGCTCTGTTCTAGATGGTATCAATGAAAATATTCTATTAGCTGGAGTCAGACAAGGTAACATTTATGTTGCAAATTTCAAAAGTTGTCCTAAAGATACTTGTCTTGTTGCTAAGAGTTCAGATGACTTAAGTTGGCTGTGGCACAAACGACTTGGTCACTTAAACTTCAAAACTCTTAACAAAATAGCAAGAAAATCTTTAGTTAAAGGACTCCCTGATAAAGTATTTTCAAAGAACCATGTGTGTGATGCTTATCAAAAAGGAAAACAGACTAAAGCTTCTTTTAAAACAATAAGTAGTCCTTCTTCAGAAAAAATTATGGAACTTCTTCACATGGATCTTTTTGGTCCAGTAACCCCTCTCAGCTTTAGTGGGAGAAAATATACCTTGGTAATTGTTGATAATTTTTCAAGATTTACTTGGGTTATTTTCTTGTACAAAAAGAATGAGACTATGATTAAGATTCCAGAATTTCTTAAAAAGATTCAAAATGAAAGGGACTAACTATTGTTAAAATTAGAAGTGATAAAGGTACTGAATTCCTTAATAAATTTATCACTAACTACTGCATTGAGAATGGCATAGCTCAGGAAACATTTGCAGCAAGGACTCCACAACAAAATGGAGTAGTTGAAAGGAGAAACAGAACCTTGAAAAGGGCAGCTAGATCAATGTTATCTGAGTATAATACTCCTCATAGGTTTTGGGCAGAAGCTGTTAATACAACTTGTTATGTTCAAAATAGAAGCTTAGTTGTTAAGAATAAGTGTAAAACTCCCTATGAAATTTGGAAGGAATGGTCTCCCAAAATTTCATACATTCATATATTTGGTTGTAAATGTTTCATACACAACAATGGAAAATCTCAATTAAAAACCTTTGATGCCAAGATAGCAGATGAGATATTCTTGGGATACTCATCTGTATCAAAGGCATATAGAGTTTTTAATAAGACAACCTTGTGTGTAGAAGAAACACCCCATGTGGTATTTGATGAATCTTCTTTTGAGTTTGATAAGATAGGGAACATCACAAAGATATCAGATGATCTGGATCAGATGACTATCAAAGGATCAACCATAAAATTCTACAATCAAGAATCAGACTCAGATGAAGAGGAAGAATTGGACAAAGGAAAGGAACCTGAAAGATCTTCCTCACCAGCTGATCTACCAACTAATCAGACGACTAGTACATCGGATGATCAGGTATCAGAAAAATAACATAGAATCATCTGAAATAAATAATTCAGACAAAACTTCATCCACTGTAAACGAAAAAGGTAAGAAAATAATGGCATATCACCCAGCTGAGCAGATAATCGGAGATTTAGATTCTGGTGTCCAGACGAGGACTCAACTAAATCAAGATTGTATGTTCAGTTGCTATGTGTCATTACTTGAACTTAAATCTATTACAGAAGCTCTAACTGATTCCAACTGGATTAATGCCATGCAAGAAGAACTAAATCAGTTTCAAAGACAAGATGTGTGGGAGCTTGTTGAAAGGCCTCATCATCAAAAAGTCATTGGAATTAAATGGGTCTTTAAAAACAAAAGGGATGAAAACAATATTGTGGTTAGAAATAAGGCCAGACTAGTTGCTCAAGGTTATTCACAATCAGAGGGTATTGATTATGATGAAACCTTTGCATCAGTAGCTCGTCTGGAAGCCATAAGATTGTTTTTAGCATATGCTGCTTTTAAAAGATTCATAGTTTTTCAAATGGATGTTAAGTCAGCATTTCTTAATGGAATCCTAGCTGAGGAAGTTTATGTAGAGCAACCTCCTGGTTTTGTCAAAGGAGACAAGGTTTATAAACTAAGGAAAGCTCTATATGGACTTAAACAAGCACCAAGAGCTTGGTATGACACCTTGTCTGATTATTTAATTCAAAATGGTTTTGTTAAAGGTAGAATTGATAGAACTCTTTTTAGAAAAGAATTTGGTTGCGATCTTTTGTTAGTTCAGATTTATGTTGATGATATAATTTTTGGATCAACTAACATATCTTTGTGTAAAGAATTTAGTTATCTTATGAAAAACAGATTTGAAATGTCCATGATGGGAGAGATGACTTATTTTCTTGGACTTCAAGTCAAACAGACAAAGAAGGGAATATTCATCAACCAAGCCAAATATACAAAAGATCTTATTGATAAATTTGGAATAGGTGCCAGCCGAGAAGCTAAGATACCTATGATGACAAATTTTTCAATGGATCTAGATGAGAAGGGAGAAGACACTAATCAAACTGAGTATCGAGGTCTAATTGGTTCTTTATTATATTTAACTGCTAGTAGACCTGATATTTCATTTGCAGTTGGAGTCTGTGCTCGATTTCAAGCTAATCCTAAGAAAAGCCATCTTGAAGCAACAAAGAAAATTCTCAAGTATCTGAAAGGAACAGTAAATGTTGGATTGTGGTATCCAGCGGATGACAACTTTGAGTTGTCTGGATACTCAGACTCAGATTTTGGTGGGTGTAAGATAGATAGAAAATCTACATCTGGTACTTGTCAATTTCTTGGAAGTAAGCTGATTTCATGGTTGTCTAAGAAACAAACCTCTGTAGCTACTTCCACAACTGAAGCTGAGTATATGGCAGCTGGAAGTTGTTGTTCACAGCTAATTCGGGTTATTTTTGCATGATTTTATTGTGGTTTAATTGCATATTTTTGATCTATTTTGTGAGCAATATCACCCTATTTAGTATAATTGTGAGCTTAAAGGTTGTGGAAGGTATTATGTTTGTTTTGTAGGCTTATGATCATATTTTTATGCAAAAGACAAGCCTTCCACCAAAAATCGAGTTCGAGTTGAGTAGATGGTCCAAGAAATGAGCCCACTCCGTGCTATCTCTCAGTGAATCCAAGATCCAAGTGAAGAATCAAAAAGACACTGAAGAGAGGGTCAGAATGCAAAAAGAATCGAGTCAATCGGAGGTCGGATGCTCAAGATATCGAAGATCGAAAATCAAAGGCCGGATGCGGAGCCGTTTCGAGTCGAGACGTCCAGGCTTGGTCGAGTCGAGATGAATAAGGATTTACGAGAGCAAGGTTTGGCATCTTGAGTGGCGTCTCGAGTGGTGTCTCGAGTCGAGACAACTCGGTGACTCGAGTCGAGACGGTTGGCGTAGCTCGAGACAAGCGACGACTTTAATGTGCCACGACTTTTGGCGAGTTTCATCTCGACTCGAGTGAGAGGGATGTCTCGAGTCGAGACAGTTGTTTGACTTTTGTCTTGACTCGAGTCAGGCCCGTGTCTCGAGTCGAGACAGGCTATTTCGGAGCACTTTTTGCAAAAAGCTAATTTTCAAGGGGCTCTTTTGCAATATTTCATTTTTACCCTAGGCCCCCACTATAAATACTTCCCAATTAAGATTTCAAAGAGAGAACACGCCCAATTCAACTCACCCCCATGAGAGTTTGCTCTAATTATCATTGCTTGGGTTTAGGATTGAGAAATTAAAATCCATCAATTGACCTCCAATACATGACCCATTTGATTATCACTTGAGAAAGGGATTAATTAGTGGAAATTTTTAGGAATCTAAGGTGTTTATTGGGTTGATCATATTAATAGGGTAGAGATACATGTTAATATTGATTTTCCTTGGGATTGATTGGATAGAAAATTACTTTCACTTCTTGTTTAGTGATTCACTTTGCATAATCATCACATTACCCTATAGATTTGAATTTGATACCATAGATGGATATTTAAGTGAAGCATATCCCTAGGACTATTCCTTTAATTGTTGATTTCGCTCGTGTTCCGTCGATTGCTTGCTTTAATCTAGTGTTAATTGTTGTGGCTTTCCTTTCTAATTTTCTTATTGGTGGCACTTAGTAGAAATTAGATAAGTTTAGTCTTAAATTGGCAACACCCTTTTTAATTGATTCTCTAGACTTGATTAAATCGTTTTGCATTACTCTTACGCTAGTCCCCCTCCTTGTGGATCGATACTCTTACTTATCGCGCTATAATTTGAAAACCGTACGCTTACGGGAATTGAATTTGTGTGTTTATAAATCTCACCTCTCATCAAAGGAAGAAGTTTCATCATGATGTGAAGTTCTATATTTGGGATAATCCATATCTTTTTAGAAGATGCTCGGACATGGCCATTCGGAGGTGCTTACCGGAAAGTGAATGGGAGAAAGTCATGGAAGATTGTCACTCTTCACCGTATGAAGGCCACTTTGGTGCCAACCGCATTACGACTCACAAAATTCTTCAAAGTGGATTTATTGGCCCTCTATCTTTAGGGATTGTCAAGACTTTGTGAGGAAGTGTGATAGATGCCAACGAATGGGGAACATCTCCAAGAAACAAGAGATGCCAATGAAGAATGTGATTGAAGTTGAGCTCTTTGACGTTTGGGATATTGATTTTATGGGACCCTTCCCAATCTCTCATGGGAACTCCTACATTCTCTTAGCCATTGACTATGTCTCAAGGTGGATTGAAGCCATTCCAACGGTTACTAATGATGCCAAAGTTGTCCTCAAATTTCTAAGGAAAACATCTTCACAAGATTTGGTACCCCTCGGGCATTAGTGAGTGATGGAGGATCACACTTTTGTAATAGGTGGTTGGATCAACTTCTAGTGAAGCATGGAGTGAAGCATAGGGTGACGACCCCTTATCACACTCAAGCAAATGGTCAAACGGAGCTTGCAAATAGGGAAGTGAAACAAATCTTGGAGAAGACCGTGGGAGTGAGAAGAAAGGATTGGGCCATCAAGCTTGATAACGCTCTTTGGGCCTATAGGACCGCGTACAAGACTCCATTGGGTACATCTCCGTACCAACTTGTTTATGGTAAGTCGTGTCATTTGCCCGTGGAGGTGGAGCATCAAGCCTATTGGGCTATCAAGGAGCTATATCTTGATCTCAAGGCCTCCGGGGAAAGGAGAAAGAAGATGTTGAATGAGCTTGATGAATTTTGAAGTGAAGCCTATGAGAACTCTAAGTTGTTCAAGGAAAGAGCAAAAATATATCATGATAAGATGATAGAGGAGAGAGAGTTCAAGGTTGGAGAGCATATGTTGTTATATAACTCAAGGCTAAGACTATTTCCGGGGAAGCTCAAGACCAAGTGGTCGGGTCTATTTATGATCAAGAATGTCACACCCATGGGAAATGTGGAACTCATAGGGCACGATGGAGAAACTTTTGTGGTAAATGCCCAAAGAGTGAAGCACTACTATAGAAATGAGAAAGTTCGGATGATTGAGATACTCTACTTGGATGAAGCCTAGATGAAAAGGGAAGTTTGTCCGGCATAGGACGTTAAAAATAGCGCTTCTTGGGAGGCAACCCAAGGTTTTATTGCTTTCTTTTTTGTTTTTTAGTGTTAGTTGTTTGATGTTGCTTAGCAATTTTGTAGGTGGATGATTCATATGAGAGCTCTAGTGGACTTAAAGGAAGAGAAAGAGCACCATGGGATGAAAAGAAATGTTGCAATTGTGATTTCCGATGAAGATGCTTAAGATGTGCAAGAAAAGAGGTAGCTTGTTGATGCCCCAAACTTAGAATTGTCACCCATAGTGAAATTCTAAGTTTGGGGGGGTTATTTGTTAATTTGTCTTTTTCATGCTACTCTTGCTACTTTTGCACCGGTGCACCATTCTACTAGGAGTCATATTTTTGCACCGGCGCACGCACCTGTGGTGCTAGATTTTAGGTTATGTTGTGTGATAGTTTTATTGTGGTTGAGTTGCAAATTTGTTCATTTGATACTTGTGCTTTGATTGGTGGATTGTTGAGTTTTTGCTATAATGATGAATTGATTGGTGAAGTTTGATGCTTACATGATAGCTAGTTGTGTGATGATTGATGCTTATGATGGTACTTTGTCCATGTTCATTGAGCCCGTGAGCTTTAGAACCTATTAGACATGCATATATTTTGGGTCTAATGTCTTTCATGTGAGTGTCATGCATGCATGCTTGTGTGCTCTAGAACTTGCCAAGTGTCTTATTTGAGCTAATTGTTTATGTGAGATTTTTGAAAAGGATAAGAGGCCATCTTTGTTTATAATAGTCACTTTGCCAAAGTTTTCCTACCCAATGAAATTTGTTCGTAGTTAGCCAACTTGAGCTTATTATCCGATTTCTTTGGCAACCTACATGTATTAACCCAATTGTCCTTTTTAATGAGCTTAAATTGTCCCTATGAACTAGTGGAGCTTAAATGTGGATAAAGAGATTAATTGAGCTTAATTGTGAAGTTGGTGGAATTACTTGGTTTATAAGTGAAAAGTGTGTAAAAAGAATGAGAAAAAGATGAGATGTGAATGCACAAGAAAAGATTGAGTTTTTGTGAAGAAGAAAAGAAAAGAAAAATGAGAAGAAACTCTCTTTGTGTGCAAAGAATTTGATAGAGCTTGATATTCAAAAGTGCTCAATGGAGGATGAGAAAGAATGTGTTTGATAGAGTGGCGAATGATTGTTGGAGTTTTGGAATTGTATTGCAAATGGATCATTTATCCTTAATTGTTGCTCCACTAGTTTGTTAGTCACTCAATCCAAATTGTCTCACCTTGACCAAAGAGCCAACATTACAACCAAATGAAAAGTCCTCTTTGATTCTTGAATTGAGCATGAATGTATGGTAAGAATTTAGATGCTTGGCAAGCATATGGTAGTACACTTGTGTGTTTTGACTTTTGAGAGTAAACACGTCCTATATATCTTGTGTGTAGAGAGAAACACTCCTTGAGAGGAACATTGGATGAAGTACTTGAGTTGTGCATCTCTCAGAGCATAACATGTTTGATTGTTTGTTGATTGCAACACCATGAAAACAATTGTTATAAAGAGAACTTGACGATTCTAATTGATGTCTTGTGTCCGATGAACTTTGATGCAATCATATCACCCTCATGTTTTATTTTCTCGTTGTTTGGGAACAAACAACATTTTAAGTTTGGGGGGGTTTGATTCGGGTGATTTTTGCATGATTTTATTGTGGTTTAATTGCATATTTTTTATCTATTTTGTGAGCAATATCACCCTATTTAGTATAATTGTGAGCTTAAAGGTTGTGGAAGGTATTATGTTTGTTTTGTAGGCTTTTGATCATATTTTTATGCAAAAGACAAGCCTTCTACCAAAAATCGAGTTCGAGTTGAGTAGATGGTCCAAGAAACAAGCCCACTCCGTTCTCATGTCTCAGTTAATCCATGATCCAAGTGAAGAATCAAAAAGACACTGAAGAGAGGGTCAGAATGCAAAAAGAATCGAGTCAATCGGAGGTCGGATGCTCAAGATATCGAAGATCGAAAATCAAAGGCCGGATGTGGAGCCGTTTCGAGTCGAGACGTCCAGGCCTGGTCGAGTCGAGACGAATGAGAATTTACGAGAGCAAGGTTTGGCGTCTTGAGTGGCATCTCGAGTGGTGTCTCGAGTGGTGTCTCGAGTCGAGACAACTCGGTGACTCGAGTCGAGACGGGTCGGGCGTAGCTCGAGACAAAGCGCAAGTGCCACGACTTTTGGCGAGTTTCGTCTCGACTCGAGTGAGAGGGATATCTCGAGTCGAGACAGCTGTTTGACTTTCGTCTCAACTCGAGTCAGGCCCATGTCTCGAGTCGAGACAGGCTATTTCGGAGCACTTTTTGCAGAAAGCTAATTTTCAAGGGGCTCTTTTGCAATATTTCATTTTTACCCTAGGCCCCCACTATAAATACTTCCCAATTCAGATTTCAAAGAGAGAACACGCCCAATTCAACTCACCCCCACACATTAACACACACTTGGAAATTTTAGGTGTCTTTTTCCCCAAGTTCTTCCACTTTGAAGCAAGGAATGATGATTTGAGCTTGGATTGTAATAGATTATCATCCCCAATAGTCTAAGCCTTCTTCTCTTTCTCTTTTATTTTAGTTTTTATCCTTTAATTTTGTAATAGCTTGGTTGGATGATGATGGTTGTTGGCTAGAAACACCCTTGTTCTAGGGATTTGTGGATCTTATTTTGAAATCTATGGTTTGAATTCTTATTTATTTGGTATTTGTTGCTGATTATGATTCATGTGTTGGATTTATCATGTTTTAAGAGCTTATTATCATTGGCCATAAGAGTTTGCTCTAATTATCATTGCTTGGGTTTAGGATTGAGAAATTAAAATCCATCAATTGACCTCCAATACATGACCCATTTGATTATCACTTGAGAAAGGGATTAATTAGTGGGAAAGTTTTAGGAATCTAAGGTGTTTATTGGGTTGATCATATTAATAGGGTAGAGATACATGTTAATATTGATTTTTCTTGGGATTGATTGGATAGAAAATTACTTTCAATTCTTGTTTAGTGATTCACTTTGCATAATCATCACATTACCCTATAGATTTGAATTTGATACCATAGATGGATATTTAAGTGAAGCATATCCCTAGGACTATTCCTTTAATTGTTGATTTCGCTCGTGTTTCGCCGATTGCTTGCTTTAATCTAGTGTTAATTGTTGTGGCTTTCCATTCCAATTTTCTTATTGGTGGCACTTAATAGAAATTAGATAAGTTTAGTCTTAAATTGACAACACCCTTTTTAATTGATTCTCTAGACTTGATTAAATCGCTTTGCATTACTCTTACGCTAGTCCCCCTCCTTGTGGATCGATACTCTTGGTGGGAGCATCAAGCCTATTGGGCTATCAAGGAGTTAAATCTGAATCTCAAGGCCGAGAAAGGGAGAAAAGAAGATCATTGTCAATTTATTTGATGAATTTCAAGTGAAGCCTGCCGAACTCCAAGTCGTTTCAAGGAAAGAGCAAAAAAGATATCATGATAAGACGAGAGTAGAGAGAGTTCAAAAGTTTGAGAGCAAATGTCGCTATATAACAGAAGGCTAAGGCTATTTATTTTAGTTTCAGACACCAGATGGTGGGACTTATTCATGATCGCGAATATCACAACCCATGTGGAAATGTGGAACTTACTTGTGGCATGATGAGAAATCTTTGTGGTGAATGCCCAAAGGTGAAGCACTACTATGGAAATGAGAAAGTCCGGATGATTGAGATACCCACTTGGATGAAGCCTAGAAAAGGGAAGTCAGTCCAAGATAGGGCGTTAAATAATGGCTTCTTGGAGGATAACCCAAGGTTTTTATTGTTTTCTAGTGTTAGTGTTTGATTTCGCTAGCATTTTTGTAGTGGATGATCCATGTGGAGAGCTCTAGTGGACTCAAGGAAGAGAAAGAGCACCCGAGAAAAAAACTGTTGCAATTGTACTGATTTAATCAATAGATGTGCAAGCGAGGAGGGAACAGTGATGCCCCAAACTTGCACTTCACCCATAGTGAAATACTAAGTTTGGGGTTTATTGTTTATTTGTCTTTTTATTGTTACTCTTGCTAATTTGCAATCACACCATTTCTATCAGAGTCACATTTGACGGCCATCGCACCGCGGGTGCTGATTTTAGGTCAGGTTGGCGGATGTTGTTATCAGGTCGAAAGTCGCGAATTTGTTCATCGATACCGTATCGGGATTGCGATCGCCGAAGCTACATAATGATGAATCATCGCGAAGTTTGACGCTTCGTACGATACCAGTCAGCAGGCGATGATCGATGCTTATGATGGTACTTTGTCCATGTTCATTGAGCCCGTGAGCTTTAGAACCTATTAGACATGCATATATTTTGGGTCTAATGTCTTTCATGTGAGTGTCATGCATGCATGCTTGTGTGCTCTAGAACTTGCCAAGTGTCTTATTTGAGCTAATTGTTTATGTGAGATTTTTGAAAAGGATAAGAGGCCATCTTTGTTTTAATAGTCACTTTGCCAAAGTTTTCCTACCCAATGAAATTCGTCGCAGTTAGCCAACTTGAGCTTATTATCCGATTTCTTTGGCAACCTACATGTATTAACCCAATTGTCCTTTTAATGAGCTTAAATTGTCCCTATGAACTAGTGGAGCTTAAATGTGGATAAAGAGATTAATTGAGCTTAATTGTGAAGTTGGTGGAATTACTTGGTTTATAAGTGAAAAGTGTGTAAAAAGAATGAGAAAAAGATGAGATGTGAATGCACAAGAAAAGATTGAGTTTTTGTGAAGAAGAAAAGAAAAGAAAAATGAGAAGAAACTCTTCTATTTTGTGAGCAATATCACCCTATTTAGTATAATTGTGAGCTTAAAGGTTGTGGAAGGTATTATGTTTGTTTTGTAGGCTTATGATCATATTTTTATGCAAAAGACAAGCCTTCCACCAAAAATCGAGTTCGAGTTGAGTAGATGGTCCAAGAAATGAGCCCACTCCGTGCTATCTCTCAGTGAATCCAAGATCCAAGTGAAGAATCAAAAAGACACTGAAGAGAGGGTCAGAATGCAAAAAGAATCGAGTCAATCGGAGGTCGGATGCTCAAGATATCGAAGATCGAAAATCAAAGGCCGGATGCGGAGCCGTTTCGAGTCGAGACGTCCAGGCTTGGTCGAGTCGAGATGAATAAGGATTTACGAGAGCAAGGTTTGGCATCTTGAGTGGCGTCTCGAGTGGTGTCTCGAGTCGAGACAACTCGGTGACTCGAGTCGAGACGGTTGGCGTAGCTCGAGACAAGCAGAACAGGCCACGACTTTTGGCAGAGTTTCATCTCGACTCGAGTGAGAGGGATGTCTCGAGTCGAGACAGTTGTTTGACTTTTGTCTTGACTCGAGTCAGGCCCGTGTCTCGAGTCGAGACAGGCTATTTCGGAGCACTTTTTGCAAAAAGCTAATTTTCAAGGGGCTCTTTTGCAATATTTCATTTTTACCCTAGGCCCCCACTATAAATACTTCCCAATTAAGATTTCAAAGAGAGAACACGCCCAATTCAACTCACCCCCATGAGAGTTTGCTCTAATTATCATTGCTTGGGTTTAGGATTGAGAAATTAAAATCCATCAATTGACCTCCAATACATGACCCATTTGATTATCACTTGAGAAAGGGATTAATTAGTGGGAAATTTTTAGGAATCTAAGGTGTTTATTGGGTTGATCATATTAATAGGGTAGAGATACATGTTAATATTGATTTTCCTTGGGATTGATTGGATAGAAAATTACTTTCACTTCTTGTTTAGTGATTCACTTTGCATAATCATCACATTACCCTATAGATTTGAATTTGATACCATAGATGGATATTTAAGTGAAGCATATCCCTAGGACTATTCCTTTAATTGTTGATTTCGCTCGTGTTCCGTCGATTGCTTGCTTTAATCTAGTGTTAATTGTTGTGGCTTTCCTTTCTAATTTTCTTATTGGTGGCACTTAGTAGAAATTAGATAAGTTTAGTCTTAAATTGGCAACACCCTTTTTAATTGATTCTCTAGACTTGATTAAATCGTTTTGCATTACTCTTACGCTAGTCCCCCTCCTTGTGGATCGATACTCTTACTTATCGCGCTATAATTTGAAAACCGTACGCTTACGGGAATTGAATTTGTGTGTTTATAAATCTCACCTCTCATCAAAGGAAGAAGTTTCATCATGATGTGAAGTTCTATATTTGGGATAATCCATATCTTTTTAGAAGATGCTCGGACATGGCCATTCGGAGGTGCTTACCGGAAAGTGAATGGGAGAAAGTCATGGAAGATTGTCACTCTTCACCGTATGAAGGCCACTTTGGTGCCAACCGTACGACTCACAAAATTCTTCAAAGTGGATTTATTGGCCCTCTATCTTTAGGGATTGTCAAGACTTTGTGAGGAAGTGTGATAGATGCCAACGAATGGGGAACATCTCCAAGAAACAAGAGATGCCAATGAAGAATGTGATTGAAGTTGAGCTCTTTGACGTTTGGGATATTGATTTTATGGGACCCTTCCCAATCTCTCATGGGAACTCCTACATTCTCTTAGCCATTGACTATGTCTCAAGGTGGATTGAAGCCATTCCAACGGTTACTAATGATGCCAAAGTTGTCCTCAAATTTCTAAGGAAAAACATCTTCACAAGATTTGGTACCCCTCGGGCATTAGTGAGTGATGGAGGATCACACTTTTGTAATAGGTGGTTGGATCAACTTCTAGTGAAGCATGGAGTGAAGCATAGGGTGACGACCCCTTATCACACTCAAGCAAATGGTCAAACGGAGCTTGCAAATAGGGAAGTGAAACAAATCTTGGAGAAGACCGTGGGAGTGAGAAGAAAGGATTGGGCCATCAAGCTTGATAACGCTCTTTGGGCCTATAGGACCGCGTACAAGACTCCATTGGGTACATCTCCGTACCAACTTGTTTATGGTAAGTCGTGTCATTTGCCCGTGGAGGTGGAGCATCAAGCCTATTGGGCTATCAAGGAGCTATATCTTGATCTCAAGGCCTCCGGGAAAGGAGAAAGAAGATGTTGAATGAGCTTGATGAATTTTGAAGTGAAGCCTATGAGAACTCTAAGTTGTTCAAGGAAAGAGCAAAAATATATCATGATAAGATGATAGAGGAGAGAGAGTTCAAGGTTGGAGAGCATATGTTGTTATATAACTCAAGGCTAAGACTATTTCCGGGGAAGCTCAAGACCAAGTGGTCGGGTCTATTTATGATCAAGAATGTCACACCCATGGGAAATGTGGAACTCATAGGGCACGATGGAGAAACTTTTGTGGTAAATGCCCAAAGAGTGAAGCACTACTATAGAAATGAGAAAGTTCGGATGATTGAGATACTCTACTTGGATGAAGCCTAGATGAAAAGGGAAGTTTGTCCGGCATAGGACGTTAAAAATAGCGCTTCTTGGGAGGCAACCCAAGGTTTTATTGCTTTTTTTTTTTGTTTTTAGTGTTAGTTGTTTGATGTTGCTTAGCAATTTTGTAGGTGGATGATTCATATGAGAGCTCTAGTGGACTTAAAGGAAGAGAAAGAGCACCATGGGATGAAAAGAAATGTTGCAATTGTGATTTCCGATGAAGATGCTTAAGATGTGCAAGAAAAGAGGTAGCTTGTTGATGCCCCAAACTTAGAATTGTCACCCATAGTGAAATTCTAAGTTTGGGGGGGTTATTTGTTAATTTGTCTTTTTCATGCTACTCTTGCTACTTTTGCACCGGTGCACCATTCTACTAGGAGTCATATTTTTGCACCGCGCACTTTTTGTGGTGCTAGATTTTAGGTTATGTTGTGTGATAGTTTTATTGTGGTTGAGTTGCAAATTTGTTCATTTGATACTTGTGCTTTGATTGGTGGATTGTTGAGTTTTTGCTATAATGATGAATTGATTGGTGAAGTTTGATGCTTACATGATAGCTAGTTGTGTGATGATTGATGCTTATGATGGTACTTTGTCCATGTTCATTGAGCCCGTGAGCTTTAGAACCTATTAGACATGCATATATTTTGGGTCTAATGTCTTTCATGTGAGTGTCATGCATGCATGCTTGTGTGCTCTAGAACTTGCCAAGTGTCTTATTTGAGCTAATTGTTTATGTGAGATTTTTGAAAAGGATAAGAGGCCATCTTTGTTTTAATAGTCACTTTGCCAAAGTTTTCCTACCCAATGAAATTTGTTCGTAGTTAGCCAACTTGAGCTTATTATCCGATTTCTTTGGCAACCTACATGTATTAACCCAATTGTCCTTTTTAATGAGCTTAAATTGTCCCTATGAACTAGTGGAGCTTAAATGTGGATAAAGAGATTAATTGAGCTTAATTGTGAAGTTGGTGGAATTACTTGGTTTATAAGTGAAAAGTGTGTAAAAAGAATGAGAAAAAGATGAGATGTGAATGCACAAGAAAAGATTGAGTTTTTGTGAAGAAGAAAAGAAAAGAAAAATGAGAAGAAACTCTCTTTGTGTGCAAAGAATTTGATAGAGCTTGATATTCAAAAGTGCTCAATGGAGGATGAGAAAGAATGTGTTTGATAGAGTGGCGAATGATTGTTGGAGTTTTGGAATTGTATTGCAAATGGATCATTTATCCTTAATTGTTGCTCCACTAGTTTGTTAGTCACTCAATCCAAATTGTCTCACCTTGACCAAAGAGCCAACATTACAACCAAATGAAAAGTCCTCTTTGATTCTTGAATTGAGCATGAATGTATGGTAAGAATTTAGATGCTTGGCAAGCATATGGTAGTACACTTGTGTGTTTTGACTTTTGAGAGTAAACACGTCCTATATATCTTGTGTGTAGAGAGAAACACTCCTTGAGAGGAACATTGGATGAAGTACTTGAGTTGTGCATCTCTCAGAGCATAACATGTTTGATTGTTTGTTGATTGCAACACCATGAAAACAATTGTTATAAAGAGAACTTGACGATTCTAATTGATGTCTTGTGTCCGATGAACTTTGATGCAATCATATCACCCTCATGTTTTATTTTCTCGTTGTTTGGGAACAAACAACATTTTAAGTTTGGGGGGGTTTGATTCGGGTGATTTTTGCATGATTTTATTGTGGTTTAATTGCATATTTTTTATCTATTTTGTGAGCAATATCACCCTATTTAGTATAATTGTGAGCTTAAAGGTTGTGGAAGGTATTATGTTTGTTTTGTAGGCTTTTGATCATATTTTTATGCAAAAGACAAGCCTTCTACCAAAAATCGAGTTCGAGTTGAGTAGATGGTCCAAGAAACAAGCCCACTCCGTTCTCATGTCTCAGTTAATCCATGATCCAAGTGAAGAATCAAAAAGACACTGAAGAGAGGGTCAGAATGCAAAAAGAATCGAGTCAATCGGAGGTCGGATGCTCAAGATATCGAAGATCGAAAATCAAAGGCCGGATGTGGAGCCGTTTCGAGTCGAGACGTCCAGGCCTGGTCGAGTCGAGACGAATGAGAATTTACGAGAGCAAGGTTTGGCGTCTTGAGTGGCATCTCGAGTGGTGTCTCGAGTGGTGTCTCGAGTCGAGACAACTCGGTGACTCGAGTCGAGACGGCTGGCGTAGCTCGAGACAAGCAGAACAGGCCACGACTTTTGGCAGAGTTTCGTCTCGACTCGAGTGAGAGGGATATCTCGAGTCGAGACAGCTGTTTGACTTTCGTCTCAACTCGAGTCAGGCCCATGTCTCGAGTCGAGACAGGCTATTTCGGAGCACTTTTTGCAGAAAGCTAATTTTCAAGGGGCTCTTTTGCAATATTTCATTTTTACCCTAGGCCCCCACTATAAATACTTCCCAATTCAGATTTCAAAGAGAGAACACGCCCAATTCAACTCACCCCCACACATTAACACACACTTGGAAATTTTAGGTGTCTTTTTCCCCAAGTTCTTCCACTTTGAAGCAAGGAATGATGATTTGAGCTTGGATTGTAATAGATTATCATCCCCAATAGTCTAAGCCTTCTTCTCTTTCTCTTTTATTTTAGTTTTTATCCTTTAATTTTGTAATAGCTTGGTTGGATGATGATGGTTGTTGGCTAGAAACACCCTTGTTCTAGGGATTTGTGGATCTTATTTTGAAATCTATGGTTTGAATTCTTATTTATTTGGTATTTGTTGCTGATTATGATTCATGTGTTGGATTTATCATGTTTTAAGAGCTTATTATCATTGGCCATAAGAGTTTGCTCTAATTATCATTGCTTGGGTTTAGGATTGAGAAATTAAAATCCATCAATTGACCTCCAATACATGACCCATTTGATTATCACTTGAGAAAGGGATTAATTAGTGGGAAAGTTTTAGGAATCTAAGGTGTTTATTGGGTTGATCATATTAATAGGGTAGAGATACATGTTAATATTGATTTTTCTTGGGATTGATTGGATAGAAAATTACTTTCAATTCTTGTTTAGTGATTCACTTTGCATAATCATCACATTACCCTATAGATTTGAATTTGATACCATAGATGGATATTTAAGTGAAGCATATCCCTAGGACTATTCCTTTAATTGTTGATTTCGCTCGTGTTTCGTCGATTGCTTGCTTTAATCTAGTGTTAATTGTTGTGGCTTTCCATTCCAATTTTCTTATTGGTGGCACTTAATAGAAATTAGATAAGTTTAGTCTTAAATTGACAACACCCTTTTTAATTGATTCTCTAGACTTGATTAAATCGCTTTGCATTACTCTTACGCTAGTCCCCCTCCTTGTGGATCGATACTCTTACTTATCGCGCTATAATTTGAAAACCATACGCTTGCGGGAATTGAATTTGTGTGTTGATAAAAAGTGGAACAACAGCTAATCTGGATAAGTCAACAGCTAAGGGACTATAACATTATCACCAAAGATGTACCTATCTTTTGTGGTAGTAATAGTTCCATAGCTATTACCCGGAACCCAGTCCTACATACGAGATGCAAGCATGTAGATATCAGACACCACTTCATCCGAGACCATGTAGAGAAAGGTGACATCAGACTAGAGAAGATCCTTACTGATTTTCAAAAAGCAGACATCTTGACAAAGCCACTAGCAGAGACAAGGTTTAAAGAACTATCTGTAGAATTAGGATTATTAGATGCTTCTTTAGTTAATCTATAATCTTATTCCTTGTTTTTCATTCTGTCTCTCAATTAGTTTATTATGTCTAGAAAGAATTATCAGACTAGATATGAGTCAAAGGACAATCAGGTAGCTGATATCATTGATCTCATATCTTGGGATCAAGAATCAAGGATTAGTCATATTGACCCTATCTGACTTGATAATTACTTATCTGACATAGGTAAATCAGACAAGGACACAATAGTCAACTGACTTCTATCAAATCAGATGACTATTGCACCTTATCTGACTTACCCTTGGTACTAATGACTTGTCTATGTGTCTTTGATTTCAGAAAGAACAAAGTTTGATACACATCTCTAAATACAAGAGAAGGTCTATTTATCCAAGTATTCAGGAAACAGACAGTGATGCTATCAATTCAGACGAGGTGAAAGTCCAGGAAGTTTCTCTAAAATTCTCTTAATTATGAATATTAGGTTCATATAATTAATATGTGAATTTAATATCATAATTCTTTTTAACAATTATTCAAAAATGAAGTTACTCAGTATGTTAAAAATATTTTGTTTTACAAAATAAAAGGATAAGGGTTCAAATTTGTTTTCTAAAACTTGTAATATTTTATTTTATCTCTCCAATTAACTGAAAAGTATTTTCTTAAATAAGTAACTCTGTCAGGAGAGAAGTTACTACGGACCCGAAATTTTATCAAATTTACTTTTGAAATACACTGAGTATGCTTCACACGCCAGAAATGGAGGCGGTTTCTGAAATATGAACCGTCTCAATATCACGCGCGACATATTTAATAATATTCTCTGCACTTTTCAAAATAAATGTCATAATTGCATTAATGGCGATTCGAAAGCCTATATTTACACTTTTACAGGCAATTATTAGTTTTATAATTGTTTATTATTATATTTCTCCATATATAAAGGAACTCGTGTGCATAATTCCATTTACGCAAACATAAAACCCTTCATATTTTCTCAAACCTATCCTTTCCCTCCTAAACCCTCTATATTCATCAATGGCGGAATCTAAGAAAGCGAAAATCAAGTTCGAATATGATCTTACTTCCATTCGAGATAGAACAAAGTCAGAAATGTATGTTGAATGGGATATTTCAACTGATCCCGAAACCAGAGAGATTCTGAATCTGCTTGAGTCACGAGGTTTAAAACGATACTGCACGATAAAACCGTCAAGGAATCTTACTGTGGACGATCTTTCTGCCGAATTCTTAATCAGGGCGAAGGCAACTGATACTGGTTTGGAATCACAAATCCGAACCAAAGAAAAGAAGAGAAGGGTGATTTTATCCATTTCTGAGATTGGAGCAATATTTGGGTTAAGCACCACTGGCGATAATCCTTTCACATACAAATCGACGGAATACTTGGAAAGTTTCCGATTGATGGCCAGGAGGACTTATCAAAACACAACTACAAATCTGAAGAGGCCGATGTTGAAGAGAAAGTATAGACTTCTAATGTTGATTTTGACTAAGTGTATTCTGGGAGAGCAGCAGAGTCACGACGGGTTAACCAAGCCAAGGATCTGCTGTCTGAGAGCAATAATAGATGGAGCAGAGATAAATTGGGCGAGGTTGGTATATTCGAGGATAATGGAGGAGAAAAAGAAGTTCACCAAGACCCCAGTCTCAGATGAGTTGATGAGATGGTCTTTGACCAAAATTGCAAGTATGATGGCCAGGATTACCATCATACTTGAACACAAGGTGGGGTCAGATAACCTCGACTGGAATGTAGGTGTGAGGAAGTACACCAGACAAAAGGGGCTTCTGATTAAAGATGAAAAGCTCTATGGACCGACTGACTCAGAAGGAGATGGGGATGCTCCAGCTCCACCTCCAGCTCCTAGGAAGAAGGCTTCAAAAGCCAAGGCAAAGGAGGCCAAGACGGTGTTGGTGGATGAATCCTCGTCTGCTGAGACAGAGGAAGCAGGAGAGGAAGCAGAGGAGGAAGAGGAGGAGACAGCTTTCCAAGGGGGAAGTGTCGCAGCTGAGGTGGCCAGAGTATCTGGACAGACGGAGACAGTGGATGTCTCGTCTGAAGAAGAATCAGAACAAGGAGAGGAAGCCAGATCACCATCATCATCTTCGTCCTCATCTGAGGATGGAGTACCAAAACCCTCCACATCCCAACCTGGCAATGAAGAGGCAGGTGAGACCGCTGCCTCTGAGCCTCTAAAACGGTCAACTCCCAAAAGTCCAACCCAAACCCAATCTTCATATGATCCATTTTCTTTCCTACCCTCAACCTCATCTGAACCAGACCTTTCTCTAAACCAACCCAACCCATCTGGGGTAATGGGTCCAACAGAAACCTCTTTACGGATTCTGGGTAAGAAATTCATACTCAGGAAAGAATCCGCCCTAGCAGACGAGCCTGAGCTACTTAAAGAGTTGATTGACGTATATCTGCTAAGGAGACTCAGGTTGGGCTCATTTGAAGAGACAACCATCTTAATAGCAGAAGCAGGGGGAAACAACCTGGCTATCTGGGAAAAGGAAGTCCTTAAGAAGGCAAAGCTCAAATCATTCCAAGACATCCTGTCAGAAGACGCCTTTGTTAACTACATTTTACAAAGGGTGTATCTTGGAGATGAGGCCCCAGAGGAGGTGGAGAAAGCAGTTGAGAAGGGGGAGGAGCTGAAAAAGGATGAGGTGCCTGAGAAGGGAATTGAGGAAGAAAGGGTGGAAGGAGTGACTGGTGGAGCTGCCGATGAGCCAGCTGAGATGGATACAGCTGAGGAGACACAAACAGAACAGGTGATGGAGCCTATACAGGCTGAGGTAGAGTCAGGAGTGCCAACAACATCACATTGGGCAGACTCTCCTCCAGCTGCAACTGAAGCTATAATTCCCATTGAGGAGATAGATTTAACTCTATCTTCTCCATCTGAAGAGATTACAGGACCTTCAGCATCTGTGTCTGTATCCGAGTTTAATGCGTTAAAGGAGAAAGTGCTGAATTTGAAGAGAGCTAATCTGAGTGCTCTGCAGCTGGTTCCTGGAGTTATAACGGCCTCAATCAAAGAGAACATAGAGGCTGCTGTCCATGAGAAAACCAAAATCGACCTTTACTTTTCGGGGATCAGACATGAAGAGAATATGATTAAAGTAAAGCAAAAGGTTGCTGAAGAAATGAACACTCAAGATGCCTGGGTCAAACAATACGTTCGAGATGCTTTTCGCCAAATCAGTGATAGTGTTGAAGACCAGGTAAAAGAATCTTGGACAGCAAAGGAGGCTTCATTTTCTCAAGTACTGAAAATGCAACTGGCCATGGAGAAAGATAGACAGACAACGATTCTAAAACAGTTCATGGAAGATGAATTCAGATGAGCTGAGGTCGGACAAAAGAGAAGATATGACCAGCTTGATCAGAAGACGGGAATGGTAAGAGAAGAACTCATTGGGCAGATAAATCAAGTAGCCACTATCTGCAACACCCGATTTGCTGATGTCAAAAAGGGGGAAGATAGTGAGCTCAAGAAAAGGATTGAGTTACAAGATGATCAGCTGATGGCCCTGAATTTGAGAATAGATGAGTTGTCTGAAGAGCTGTTAAGAGCAGAAGATGAGAAGAAGAAGGCGGTAGAGGAGAAGTCTCAGAGAGCACTGAGGAGACTGAAAAGGAGAACAACAGCTGAGTCCACCGAATCTGAACCCGAACCTGAACTGCCACCTACTGCTGATCCTGCTCCTATCCTGTCAATCAAATCCCCCTCATCCTCATCTAAATCAGCTGGGAAAGTTAAGGCTTCAAGCCAAATTTAGAAGACCCAGTCTGAGATAGAGGAGGAAGAAAGAGTGTTAAAGAGGAGGAGGGAAGAAAAGGAGAAGTACAAAAGGAGAGATGCTAAAAGGAGGAGGGAGCAAGAGAAGGCAGCGGGAAAGTTATATGATAGAAAACAGAGGAAGTGGGTTCAGTCGAGTAGAGATGAGCAAGGAGTCGAGATCTTCAGACCATTTCATAGGAGCGATGTTGTCCCGAAGGAAATCTTGCTGATGAAGGATCAGGAGATGTGGAGATCGTATGAGGCAGAATGGATATTTGCCTTCCATGTCTGCAAGAAGATTCAATGGGGACTCGAAGAGACCATCGCTTTTCATGTTTGGTTAGAAGAAAAGGATTCAAAGTTCTACCAATACTTGATCGACCTTGCTCACAAAGAATTCAACGCAGACGTGGTCGCACCAGCCTACTCACTGATGGATCCCCCTAGAACAAAGGATGGTCAGCTAGATCTTGAAAGAATTAAGCAGCTGATTATAAGAGCTGAAGCTGAAGCTGACCTGGCTGAAGGAGGGGAGACGGTGTCTCTGAAGAAGAGAGTCTTCGATTGGTTAAGTGTACCAGAAGAAGATAGGTGGTACGATTAAGTCTATCTTTTACTACTCTTTTGATTGTCTGTTGTGATGAATGTGGAAAATGTGCAAGTCTGTGAGTATATGTGAAATATACCTTTTGAACTACTTTCACAAAACTTGGTTGTTTAACGAACTTATTTTCTTTCTTTTCAAACTGACTAACTAATTCTTGGTATAAGTAACTGGCTTATAAGTTTATAACACTGAATCTTCTGAAACTTTCTAAACTTATTCTGAGTGTTTACTTTTGATTATCTGATCTCAATCTTGATTAAAGTACTGCTCTGATCATCTGAATATAAAGTCTATTGCTCTGATTATCTGACGATGTGTTTGTATATCTTGTATTTTGATTATCTTCGAAATGTACTAACATTTTTCTTTTCTTGAGCTGTGTTTTAACATCATCAAAAAGGGGGAAATTGTTAGGTAAGGAAAGTTGTATTTAGTTTTGATGTGTTAAAAGTGTAAAATAGGATGACCAGCTGAGCATTATGTATAGACAGCTGAAGTAAGTAATTGTAAATAAAACTAAGTACAAGTAAGATAAGGACAAGAAGTCAGACTAGGTTAAGAAATCAGACTAGGACAAAACCTCAGATGAGGACAAGAAATCAGATGAAGTCAAAAAAGTCAGACAAGGACAACGCAAGTCAGACAGATGAAGTCAACGCAATATACTATGTTTCTGTCATAGAAGGAAGACGCAGACAGGGTGAGTCGAATAGCAGACGATGAAGTGTTAGAAAATTTTACACAAGTTTCAAGAAGCAGTTTCAACTAACCAAGAGGAAGTTACAAGTTTCAGTTATACTGTTATAACTGACCAAAACAGAATTCAAGGAAGTTACAAATACCAAATGAAGATCTCTATAAATAGGGATAGAAGTTAGTTTAGAATTACTTTTGATACTTTGCATTCACAACTATTCACACATTCTAGATACACGAGTCATAAAAGTTGTAAACACAAACGTTCTATACGTTTTCCAGTTTTAGTGTTTGTAGAACACTTTTCACAGAACATCTTCAAGCCATAGATATTCAGAAATTAGGAAGAAATCGTTGTAAGGCTGAAGATTCACACTTGTAAGTAAGTAAGCAAGAAGGAAGAAAGACAGTAAGTGAAGACCCTTCTTCCAGTTGAAGAAGGAGAGTGGACGTAGGATTTTTATAATCCGAACCACTACAAATATGGTGTTCTTTATTGCTTTGATTTACTTACTTGTTTCTTTTCAATTTCCAGTTCATTAATTTCAGTATTAAAGTTAAAACTAAAATATCAGTTTGCTTTTGATCTTGTTATTGTTGAGTTTAAAAATTGTCATCCGCTGTGTTACTTTGGTGCTTTGAATAAGTTTTTTTTAAAGATTTGTAAAAATCTGAAAAATCTATTCAACCCACCCTTCTAGATTTTTCCTAGAAGGTTGTTTATGTTTCTTCTAAAATCTCAACTAATCGGGACCAATATTATACAATATCTTGGTGTTGACATTGGTGAGTATGTTGATAGGTGCTTCCTTGAGGTTACTTATCGTCAATCATACATATTTGAAATTCATCCTATACCTGGTACTGAAAAATTTAATTCGAATGCGTGCTTTTATGATAAGATTCTTCCTCCACAACTGAAACAAAGACCTGGTCGTCCGAAGAATAGTAGGAATAAGTCTTTTGGTGAGTATTCTTAAAGCAAGAATTGTTGATTTGCTACTTTATTTTATAAATGTACTAATTATGTATTTTGTTGTATTTTTTTTAATTGTCTTCAAGAATTAATATATGCTGCTTTGAGAATAAAACTTTTAACAAAGGGTGTGTTACCTTGTCACTTAGATGCTTTTTTTTTTTTTTTTTTGTGGATTTTTATTATTTATTGAATTTTGTATATTTGTTATATCGTATAGATTTCTTGTATTTAATTTGGCTTGGTTTTTAAGACAAATAAGATCGATTGGAATATGGCTTGGTTTTTAAGACAAATAACATATAAAGATTGAGTTTTGTTTCCCCTACTGATGATATATCAATAAAACACATATTCTTTTCAAGATGTGAATGACATAATTACGCTGATACATACCATCATAATCACACATGTTGTTAGAATATTTCTCAAAATCAACGTTTGTAGTGTTATCTCGTAATGTTGTGATCTGTTTTCTCCATCTCTTACTCTCTTTGTATTGTTTGATGCTAATGGACTTGTGATGTCTTCCTCATCATTCTTTCTTCGGCTATAGTTGATGGGCATGCACCAGTGAGACCAACTATGATCTGGACATTGGTAGTACAACTGCCCCGGGTTGTTTGTTGTTTCACTTAGCCTTATCCAACATACAGGACTGCACTTCTTACAAAATAATTTTATGTACTGGGGATAATTTTGTGTGGATGAGTAGTTGTTTGATGAAGATATGCTGGGGGTTAATTTTAGTTTTTTTGTCAATTGTTTATTTGTCGTGTGTAGCATGCTTGACCGAATATATATATGCGTATTTGTTTAAACTTTTTTCAGTGCCGATTAATTGTTTTACAACGGTAACATATTAACGGTCCATTTGCCAGTTTATGGTTGTGGATATATTATTAGTTTTTTATTGAAATTATAATACTAGCGGTAACTATGGTAGGTATGTTTTTTTTTTTTTTTTGTAGTTAGTTATTTATTTATATTATTATAACTTTACTTAAGGTTTTTTTATTTTTTGACTCTTCTTTTTATATGTTGAATGGTAGAGTGCATTCTGTCACACGTGTTGATATTTCAATAATATCTGTTTTTTTAATGTAATATTATAATATTGAATAAAAGGTATTTTTTAAATTTTAATTTTTTTTTTTTTGGGTTGATGTTATCGATATTTGGATGCCCAATTTTTTTTCTGCTTAAAAACATAGTTTCTTATTAAAACAAGATATAACTTTTACTTGAAAGTTACTAATGTGCATTCAAATTATTTTATTCTATAAAAACAAAAGTTATTATTATTTGCATTTTTTACTTTCTAAAACCATAATTTTTTATATGCATTCAATTACAATAATTACTTCTTTTTTTATTCAGTTTTTTTTTGGTGTTGCGTATTCAACTTGTCATGTCATATATGCATTTAATTCAAAATGCAATATTTATTCAGTAATTATCGCTAATATATATAGATGGAATTTTTTAATTACTATAGTTATCTAATACATTTACTATATTGTAATAATTCATTGCACTAATATTCAATGTCAAACTGTGTCACATCATTCTGATAAATTGAATTATTGTATATAAACTCATTGGAAAAGAAACCTACAATTTACCGTCTAAGAAAAATACTCAATGTACACGTAACCATTAAAAATACTAATCAGTGTTTCCACTTCTTCTGAATGTTCTTCAAACACATTGGTTTGCGTAATTTTTTATTCTTTTTGCTCGATTAGTTATATGTAATTCATAACATATATATTTTTTTATTTTAAAGTATATCAATGTAGTATTATCCTCAACAGTTGACAATTTTCTTAATAAATTTTTCTTTATGTCATTATTAAATTTTGCTGTTCAATATTTAATTATATATATAAATATATTTTACAAAAGCACTATAGCGGAATTAAGAAAAACTTTTTCGTATGAGAAACTAATTTTTTCTGATATGAATACATTGGGTATGGTGCAATATCATTTCGTAATTAATGAACAATTAAAATTATGGGAAAAAAAGATAGATAAAAATTGAATAAAATATATATGTATATATCTTAATATTTTAATGCTTTGTATTGGATTTTATGTAATATTTTTTGTGGTGAAATTTATGTATTTCTAAATCATATAATAGATATTTGAATAATAAACCAGAATTCTGAATAACTTTATTCGAAAATTATATAATATGAAATTACTAGAGGATTAATTGTATTACATGAAACCATGATTGAAAAAGATATAAAAAATAATTAATTGAATAACTATCAATATAATTATATAATATAATTTTTTTAATTTGTTGAATGGAAGATAAATCTCAATATATGAGATGTTATCTCTTTTAAAATGGTAATGCAAAATAGAGATGAAGTACGTGGCATCATGTAATAATATAGTACAAGAAATATCACTACAATATTCAATTGTTAAAATAAGTTTTCATTAAATATGACATGACCTTCTCAGTCCATAACTTAAGTCAATCTCGATAACTGCGAATATCTTATTTGATATGTTCAATGATATTATATAGATTTTGATTTTTTTTATGTTTTGTATATAAAGTTTTTTTAATGCATATAAATAATGTAATTGAGCAGCGAAGATTAATTCAATCTTATGTCAATAACATACAACATTTGCGAATATATATCATATAATAATTGGAGGAGAAAATTAAAAATAAAAAATAATACAAACGAATAAAAGATTATAAAATACAAAATTTAATCATTTAAATGTAAGAAATATAAATATAGTTACTGAATAAAAGGAAAAAATAAAAAATTTGAAACATAACAAAAGAAAACATGTATCACAATCTAATGTTTTATACTACAGGAAAAAAAAACAAATATATACAACAAGATATATTTGAATTACATTAAGATATGATATATGAAAAAGCAATAAAAAAAGCTGTCAGAAGATGAAATAATCCATTTGAATCATGAATAATACACTCTTTAATAAAAAATGTTAACAAATTCAGTAAATTAGTGCATAAGAAAAAAAAATGGTTGAAAATAATCCAGCGCATACAACATATATTACGTTTATGTAATTTAAAAAATAATAGGAATTTGGGAAAACAAAAAAAATAAGATTGCTATGTACACATGTTTATGTAACGGATAGTATAAGCAAAAAACTTATCTATATAATTATATATAGTTATATATGTTTCAAACATCTAATATGACATTTATAATATACATAAGATAAAAAAAAAAAAAAACATTAATAACTATAAACATTGTTTATTATAAAATTAAAGATATAAAACTAAACCTTAAGTTGAATGATAATTCCTCAACTGATCAATAAATGCAGACTCCGCCTCCGTTGCCTCGAACTCTGTTTTACGTATTTCTGCAATAGTATCTTCATACACTGACTGAGATACCCCAACTACAGCAGCGAGTTCCTTAAGCCAAAACAGATGGTTTTTTATGAGTACAACTTTATCTAGTTGATTGTCCAGTTGCTGTTTTTTAATTTGGTGATTTATTTTAGCCATCTACAAAGGTAAAAATAGTAAGTAATTTATAAAATAAACATAAATAACAAATAACCATTGAAAATATTTATATTTCATACACAGATTTCCGCTAGACATAATATTATTTTATGTAATAACCTGTTGCTTGTCACTTAGATCAACAGTCTGCATAGTCTCGGCGTCCATTTCATTAATAAGTTTTTCCATTGATAGATTAGAATGTATTTCGAAGGACTGAACTGTGTTAGAAAGATTGGGGAGTGTATGCAATGCAATGAATAACAGATTTTAAATAGTTGTGAACCGTGGTTCAACGCGTCGCTTCGATAGTCGGAATGAAAAGGTTTGTTCAAATAAACATATTTGATTTTATATTTAATATATGAATTTGAACGGCAACCGTCAATGGCATAATCTTTTTTTGCATTGAAAAAAAATAAAAGTTATAATATAATAAATAAATGAATAACAAGATGTATTCAGTCTGTACCTAATATATCATGGGGAATAAAAATTATAAAATAATAATTATAAAACAATCAATGTCGAATAAAAAAAATTACAAATAAATTGTGAAATGTCGCCTAAAAAAATATAAAATAGAAAAAAATAAGTAAAAAAAAAGTAGACATAATTATGCTGAAGCAAAAAGAATAAATAATTAAATAATCAGTAACCTTGACATTAGTATGAAAAATGTTATTGCTCTGATATGCATTAGTCAATAATTAAATATGACATGACATCTGCACCCTATTAAAAAAGATAAAGAACCCATTTTTATTTTTATTGTTTTTATAAGCATTTTTTTGTTTTCCAATTGTGGATTTAATGTTTATTTTTTAAATTGACTAGCAACTATAATATTCACAATGCGAACAACCGACTTTAACATAAAATCATATATTTTTTATATTCAAATTGTAAACTGTACGATTAAATAGGTAATTCATTGTTGATTTCCAAGTAATTACTTAATCATGTTATTTTTCTATATATATATATATATATATATATATATATATATAGTTCAATAGTTTATTTATTCTGTAATTTAATAGTTGATTATAGGAATCGGGCAAGCGATTTTAAGACAACCAAGTATATCGAACCCAAGAAAAAAAGTATGCACGTGAGGCCATAGGAATACAAGTTATCGATGATTATTGTTGCAAAGCGGTTTTAGCTCTAGAAACACACTACAATTGCAAAAATTAAAATCAAACAACTAGGCAAGCAATTTATCAAACACCTTGAATGCTAAAACAAGTAACGAAGATCAAATGGGGGATTGGGGTGCTAGGGATAATATCCATCAAGGAATCAATGATCAACAAGCTATGATTGAATCAAATTGTAAATCAAATAAGATAGAAAGCATAACACCATTATGCAATTAATCTCTCGATTAATCACACAATGCCTAATGTGAGTATCCTTAGTGCAACTAATCTCTCAATTACGAAACACCCAATTCATACAATCATACACAATTATAACCCGATTAGTCCCGGATCACGTTAGCTCAACTCTCGCCTATTGCTAGGGTGATCAAACATTAATCTAAAGAGATAAAAATGCATGAAGCACAATAAGAATCACAATTAGGGAGCAATCTAACTCAATTGATCAACAATCATCAACAATCATAGCATAAGGCAATCAAATCATCCTCAATTTCAATTATCCCAAGCACAAGAGTATTAGCCTATGGTGCAAAGAGCAAAACCCATGAGTAGAAAATCTAATTGGACAATTAAGAAGCTAATCACAACAATCAATGAATTTAAAAGAGTAAAGTGGAAGAACATCATCAATTGGATTAGAATGATCAAAAATAAGAATGCTTCAATCTTCAGTGTATCTTCAAATGTGCTCTTTTCTTCAAATGAATTACAACTTGAAATGGAAAAAACTAATGGATCAAATGCTAATCTTGGGTAAAATGATTAAGATCTATCTAAATCTATGAATCTAATCAAACTACAATGAGAATTAAGCTATGGAATGAGAAATTCGCCCTAAAAACTGTAAAATAACTGCTCTAATGAAGGTTATGGAGATTATGCTCTGTTTTTCGCTCAAATGGGCTTAAAACAAAATTTTTTGAATTTAGGCATCCCTTGACTTGAGGTTGGGGCCCTCGAGTCGAGGCTCCTTAAGTCGCGAATGCGATTCTTTAATTTGTCTCCAGCCTCGAGTCGAGCTCCAGCCCTCGACTCGAGCTTGCAGTCTCCGCCCTGATCCTCGACTCGAGGGCTGAGCCTTGAGTCGTGCTTGCTTCAAAAATTCGAATTTCTCCATTTGGCCGGCACCCTCGGTCGAGGCCCCTGGCCCTCGACCAGAGGTCGAGTCCAGGGAATTTTCTCGACCCGGACTCCGCTTCTGACCCCTATTTTTGCCTGTCTCGATCGTCTCTTCATCCTATGAATGCCGGTACTCTCGGTTTGGCCAAATTCCACCGATTTACCTGAAAACGGGATGAAAAACATAAAAAATCTCACAAGTAATACTTTTTAGGCATAGTAGTGATACTCTACAATTTAGGCATAAAATCTAACACTTTTGATCACTTTTTGCACTAAAATACCCCCTAAAATCATGCATCAATTCACTCCAATCAATAGCCCATGAAATAATTCATATACTCTGTAAATATATCATAGTTATCTAAATTACAACAGAGATATGTGAATAAATTTAAAGGAAAAGAACGCAAATAAAATTAATACAGTATTATTTGTATTAATACATATATGATAAAATATAACACAATTTAGTAATAATTATTAAATATATTAGTGAAAAATAAAATATAAAACATATTGCATGGAAAATTTTTCCCTATAAATGAAATGTTATTTTATTTTAAAATTAATGGAAAATAGGACTAACATGACATTGCATTCTACACAATATCAATGCATACTTATAGTTAAAAATAAATAAATAAATAAATAATTATTATAATTTATTACGACATGACCATTGCATCATACACAATCTAGTCTATATTATAAAAGTAGAGCTCTTTTTTTTTTTTTTTTTTTATGTTTTCAATGACCTTTTGGATTTAGCAGTAGTTGTTAACATAAAAAATTATCATTAATGTAATTTTTATATTTTACTTTAATTACAAACATAATGGTGACAATGTAAAATTTCAACGTTTATATACATTAACAATTTTTTTACTGTGACGTGTAGAGATACATTTAAAAAAAAAAAAAAAAATTGCTAATAAATTAATATTCTAAAACATTTTTTTTCTCTTCGGATATTAACATACATCTGACGGTTACTATTCATTCATTTAATAGTTTTCAAATCAATCAGACGATTTCGTGATTGCAGTTTTTCCGAATTACAAAGTATTGCGTTGATTCACAGTCTGTCTATTTATTGATGTGGTTCAAGGGTTTTATTTCATTCGTTCATTCCTTTTTCATAATTTTATCCATAAAAAATATGTCTCAGATCTTTGATAGGTTGGATGAGGAGCTCAACAACTATCGTGTATATCACGAGAAGAGGAACCAAGAGCATGTCGAATTCATGATGCGTTTCAGGACCCTTATGGACACTGTTGATATGAATGACAAAGAAAAAGTTCTTCATATTTGCAATTTTTTTAATTGTTTGATTTTTTTTAGATAATAATTTGTTTAACTGTTTGTTTGTTTTTTTTATTTATTTATGTGATGGTTTAGGTTGCCCAGATGTATCGTGAACTGGCTCAGCAGAAGTTGGATAACCAGTGGGATGTTGTATGTTTTCTAAAGAATAATGTTTGTTGGCTGAAGGAAATTGTTGCGCTGCAGTTTATCACGAAAGATGTGCACAACAAAGTTGTAGATGAACTGCAGAAAGTCGAGCTTGAAGCTGCGAAGACGGAGGTGGAGTTTTTTCTTCAGTTGAGGCGATTCCATTCGAAGAAATAATCTGTTGAATCTGCAGTTTTATTATTTTAGTATGTTTTTGTTTTTGCTTTAAAAGATAATTTACTGTGTTTTAATATGTATGTTTTTGAACTGTTATATATTATTATATGTTGTTTATTATATATGACTTACTGTTGCTTCTTTATTCATTCTTTATACTAGGTTTATGCATGATTTTGATCTGGTGGTTGTATGTGTACATTTTTTAGTTATGTTGGTGCATTATAAGATGATTGACATGAATTATGTTATTCAGTTACTACAGTAGACATTCAACAATATAGGTGTTTTGTTGTTTCATTATAAAAAATGTTTCGTTTTTTTCAATGTTTTTAAATATTGCAAATTTCCCTTCTTTTTTTTTCATCTGTTGTATATATATGTTGTTTTTTTTATGTATGTTTACATTTTGCTTTCATTCGCTTATAGTATTATGAATCATGTATATATATGTTGTTTTTTTATGTATGTTTACATTTTGCTTTCATTCGCTTATAGTATTATGAATCATTATTAATGAAAATTATATTTGTATTATTAATGTACCATGTTTTAATTTCTTCTTTGGAGACGATATTTTTTTTTCATTCGGTTATGCAATTTTGTTTCCATTTCTATATTGGGTACATATAGAAATGGGTTGTCTGTTTTTTGGTATGTTTTCATGTATATTATTATCAGTCTTATTTATGTGATCTTCCCTTTGTGCTTCATGGCCTGCTGTATAATGACTGTGTATTACATGTTTACTTTCATGGGGGACACATTGTTATTTCTTGCAATTTGTTTACTTGTAATATTTACTCTAATTTGTTAATTCTTTTTTTTTTTCCTTAAATTAAATTTTTTCTTTTTCTTACTGTACTTACCTTTTTTTCTTTGTTATTTATTTGTTTCGTTTTTTTCCTTATTTTATTCATTTTTTTTATAATTGTTTTTTTATGCTTAGCCATTCTTGTATGCCAGTCTATATATTAGTTGAATCATATATTCGAATTTAATAGTATTGTTCCATGATGTGTGCTAATTTTTTCCATTTTTTTTCTTGTTTAACTAATCTTTTATTTTTTGCACAGTATATGTAGGTTACATTATATATTATCTTAATAAGTTTACACAGTATGAGGATTTTTATAAAACCTGTAAACTTAAGTTAACAACTTATTTTTTCCTTTTTTTATTTTAATAACGAGTAGTTATAATTTTCTACATAAATTAACAACTTATAAGTTTTGAGCTTTCAGTTGGTCTTTTGTCATTCATTCAATATCTATTCGTTTATATGTAATTATATTAACCATATATTAAACACGCTAAATCATCATCGTTATGCAGTTTATATTCAATAAATCAGCAAATAGTCCACATTGTTTTATCCAAAACTTCAATATACATATGACACTTAAATAGATTCTAATACGTAGTTCAGCATTTATAACTACATTAAACAGTATTATATTTTATATCAAAAGTCATTACACTTAATATCAAAAGTAATTAACTATTACCCTTACTCGCTAGCGCACCTACTCCGCCAACCTTCTTGGAGAAACTGTGCTCTGCACGAATGGGAATATGGTGCAGTAAGTTTCCTCCAATTTGGGTGCATTGATGGATCTGTATATTTTTTACTCTAAGTTGTATGCCACAAAAAGATCCAATGGTTCGATACGGAATAACAGTTCCTTATTTTCAGGCTTCATCAATCGTAGTGGTTGAATTCCCAGTGCTCGTTCTGCATCATTCAACACTCCTCCATTTGGGAATATTATTCTCTTCCACGATCCTAGATCATTGTAGTTCTCTAGTACCCACATCTCGTACCCTGCAAAAGAAAGACAAACACTAGAAAACAATACCAGTCTTTCATCATCAAGAGCCCCAATGTCGCCATATGCTTGCACACTGTCCATTCCCACTGTCATGTCAATCTTCCCGAACGTATTTGTTTTACAGCAGAAAGTAGCTATTCCTGTTGTTGTATTACCGTCTAGTATTTGCCAGTTTACATTCCCCCAAACATAGACACCCGGTGTTCCCACTGGATTTGCATATGGGAATTCTCCAAGATGTTCCCAACGCATTGTATTTATTGACATAACGTGTACCGCTGATTTCTTTTGTGGGTTTCGGAAACCTATGACACGTATGATCTTATAGTCGTCGCCATCTTTGTTGTAACCCATGCCAAAAAATACTGCTCCATAGGTGCAGTTCTCGGGGAACTCTATCTTTGGGGTTGAAATCTGGATTGATAAACCTGACAGTGGATTTTTGATCATAAACTCGTCGTATGTGTTGCACTCTAGTATCAGCCCATTGCGGCTTGCTATCATGTACAAGGATGGTTCGTACTCGGACACTATTCTGCTATTGGTGTCTGCATCAGCTTCATTTGGTATGTATCCAAGTGGGTAAAATCCGTATTGTGTCTGCAGGACATATCGACTTGATTTTCCTCCTTCATCCCGGGCGGTGGAGCTTTGATATGAAGTATTTGTCCATTACTAGCTTCTCCCATTTACGGTTTACGGTTTACGGGAACCTCATGAGGGATTTTGTTAGCAACCTGGACAGTATGTCCATCATTATATCAATACCGAAGGTTGTTCCACCCACCTCTGTTGACGGAGGCATCGAAGATTTTTTCATCTCACTTCTTTGTTACCATACCAATTTTATATGTCCTTTTCAATTTGTTGGTGTGCAGGTTCGCGTTATACTTATAGGCGAAGTCTAATATTTTATTTTTTAATGGGATTTAGATTATTTTCGTCCTCTAACTTTTCACCTTTATTGAAATGGTCCTCTAGTTATCTACTTTATCAATTTAGTCCACTATGTTTACATATTATATCAATTTAGTCCTCTAACTTTTCACCTTTATTGAAATGGTCCTCTAATTATCTACTTTATCAATTTAGTCCACTATGTTTACATATTTTGTCAATTTAGTCCACTATGTTTACATATTTTGCCAATTTAGTCCAAATTAGTTATTTTATATTATTATACATAGTGGGCTAATTTGGACTAAATTAAAAAAATATGTAAACGTAGTGGACTAAATTGGTAAAGAATGTATACATAGTGTACTAAATTGATAAAGTAGATAATTAGATGACCATTTCAATAAAGGAGAAAAGTTTGAGGACTAAATTGATAAAGTAGATAATTAGAGGACCATTTCAATAAAGGTGAAAAGTTAGAGGACGAAAATATCTAAATTCCATTTTTCAATTTACAGTACTTTTCCCCAATTTTTTTTTTTTTTTTTTTGTATGCTGATGTTTTTAGGCGGGACATCCAACTGTCAAATCATTCTTTTCACATATTTTATTTTCTTATATGTCATATAGCATTAGTTGCTTTACATTCAAGTTTTATCCATAGATCTTTTGATTTTTCCCTTTTTTTGAAATCACGTATATATACACACACACACACACATATATATATATATATATATATATATATATATCTTTTTGTAGGATATATTAATTTTATAGTTCAACAGTTTTACACCCTTGTTACTTCCTTTTTGTTTTTTAAAGAATTTTAATATTTGAATTACATTATGACAGTATTGTCCTTTATTTTTTTCAAAAAAAAAAATTAATGAATTATCTATCATTAAATTCCGTATATGGTTTATAGTTTTGGGTGCGTTTTTTGTTAGTGTATGTTTCGAGAAATTCAATAACATTTTTTATTATTATTATGAAGTTATTTAGTCGAATTAGGACTACCCAAGTTGTAGAACCTAATCATTGTGTGACCCCTATATGACAATTGAATGACAGCAAGTTCCCTATTTCCATGACATAGTTTTATCTATCACTATTTTCTGATTAATATATTCATTTTTTTTATATGTGTTGCGTCTCTTACACACTTTGATCTCCATATTTTTACTATTTTATTTATGTTTTCCCCCTTTTTTTTATTTTATACAAACTTTATTGCTTTGTACATAACAATTCTTGTTACATACACAATTTTATTATTATCATCTATTGAATCAACTAGTAAATTTTTGTACTATATAATGCAATATCTAACTAAATAATTGAAGTCGCCAAAGTCTTATTTAGATTGTGAAATTATAGTTGACTTACCGTTTCTTATTCTTCAAATTATAATTTTTTTTTTCTCTTATGTCTACACCTTATATATTGTCACATTCTAATTTTATAAATAATTTTAACGCTGACTTGAGTAAAAATTTCTTTTCAAGAGTTCATAAAAATAATAATAATTTTTTATTGAAACAATTTAATAAATACCATCAGCGGAAACATGAACATGAGAATCTTTAATAAATAATAATAAAAAAAAATATCAACTAAAATAAAGTGCATAAATTGTCTCAATTTTCTTAAAAACTTAACTCACTCCAAAAATAATCTTTCGAAAAGAAATTTAATGTCATGCTAGGAATTAAAAATGCTAAAATAAATAACACCAATCAATCCACCTTGCCTCCGCCGCGCCTCCGTCATTCTTAATCTGCAAAAGCATTAATTTGATTGGGGTGAGCAACCAACTAGCTCAGTGGGATCCCATTTGTCACAGTTAAATATCCAACATAATCAAAATATCAACTCACATACCACATAACCATAACGTCTGTCAGCAAAGCCAACCATAGTAACATAGCATCATAATCGGTCCTTTCCACCGAAACATAGTTTTTAAACTCATTATGTCACACGGTCCTTTCCACCGGAACATAAATCATAGTCTATTATGTAGCACGGTCATTTCCACCGGAACATAAATCATAGCATAGTATGTGCACGGTCCTTTCCACCGGTCATACACATAAATAGTATGTTACACGGTCCTTTCCACCGAAACATACCCATATCATATCATATCATATCATATAGCACATAGTAGCAAGCATTAAATCTCAATCATGCAAGGTATTTAAAAGTGACAAATAATTACCAATCATATAGAGATACCCCACCTTAAACCTCGATTATCCTTGGTAAATTTTCTAGAGCGTGGCCTCCTTGGCACCTAAAATAATAATTAATAAACTTTGTCTTAGTATTATAAATTTATTAAATCTTAAATCTCAATCTTAGTATTACTAATAAATATTTTAGTATTAGGTTTAATAGAGAGTGATTATCTAAAATCTTAGTTAATATTTAAAAAAAATAAAACTGATAATATAATATATGTGTTTATATTCAAATACATGAATACTAGAAATTTACGATCGAAAAAATAAATTAATTAAAAAAAAATAATAAAGATTCTTAACAATTTAATACTTATGCTACTAATTACTTTAAACTAAAGCATAATATATATATAGTAATAGTAAGAATGGCAACTGCCGACAAATATGTATATGTATTTTTTAAAAAAAAAATTAATAAACTTGCTACTGCCTGGAAACAAAACTAACGCCTCTCTCTCTCTTTTTTTTTTTTCCCTTAACCCAAAATTAAGGCATAAAATAATGATTCACACTTCTTCATCATAGTTTCACCCGATTAATCAAAACAGACCAATTTTTTTTTTGAAAACTCAATAACTTTTTTTTTATATATAAATCTATGTATATGTACATATACAGTGAAATCATAATCAATTAGAAAGTATGAATATATATAATTTGTTTATCAAATTCAACAAAAGAGGTAAGGATAAGGTGTTACCGAAACAGCAAGAAATTGAGAGACGAAACTCCAGAGAGAAAACTTGATTTTATGGGAAATGAAGAAGATAATTTTTTGTGCGTGTGTTTTCTTTTCCAACCGAGTACTTAAATAAATAAGAAGGTGGTAGAGATATTTTTTGTTGAGATAAAAAGGTGATTTGGATCTACAAAATCTCACACTAAAAGATAAGATTCTTAATTTAAAATTTTGAATTTTTGAAAGATTCAGAACTATATATTTTATTAATATTAATATAATTATTAATAAAATATAACATAAATAAAACTGAAAATACTAATAATTAATATTATAATTGTAACTTATGAAAAATTTAATTTACTTATGGTGATTGATATTCTTGGGTATTACATCCTACCCCCCTTAAAAAAAATTTCGCCCGCGAAATTTAAAATGTACCATTGGCAAACCAATCAGCATACTTGGCGCGTATCTCATCCTTGCGCTCTCAAGTCGCTTCTTATGCCGATTCCACTGAATCTTGATCATTGTAACATCTTTGTTCCTCAACCGGTGAACCTTTCTATCCAAAATCGCCAATGGCTTCTCCTCATAAGCTAAACTATTGTTTATCTCTAAGGTTGAGTAGTCAATCACGTGACTAGGGTCTTGCACATACTTTCTCAACATAGAGACGTGAAACACATTATGAACAACTGAAAATTCTGGTGGTAAAGCTAAACGATAAGCTAAATCACCAACTCTCTCGAGAATCTCAAACGGCCCCACATACCTCGGCTTCAACTTTTCTCGCTTACCAAATCGTGCCACTCCTTTAGTAGGGGAGACTTTCAAGAACATTTTTTCTCCTTCTTCAAAATGCAAATCTTTTCTACGTTTATCGGCATAAGACTTTTGTCTATCTTGAGCTCGCTTGATATTCTCCTTTACTTTCTTCACCACTTCCTCTGCATCCTTCAACATCTCTGGTCCTACTAATCTCCTTTCTCCAAATTCGTCCCAATACAAGGGCGATCGACATTTCCTCCCATATAATGCCTCATAAGGGGCCATCTCAATAGTTGACTGGTAACTATTGTTGTAAGCAAACTCCACCAAGGGCAAGTAATACTCCCAACTGAGGCTCAAATCAAGTACACAAGCTCGCAACATATCTTCTAGAGTCTGAATCGTCCTTTCCGATTGCCCATCGGATTACGGGTGAAAGGCCGTGCTAAAATTCAACTTAGTCCCCATAGCCGACTGTAAACTTCTCCAACACTGTGATGTAAACCTAGTATCCCAATCCGACACAATCGAAACTGGCACTCCATGCAACCGTACTATCTCCCGAATATAAATCTGTGCATACTGCTCCATCCTAAACGTAGTCTTTACGGGAAGAAAGTGAGCTGACTTAGTCAATCGATCCACAACAACCCATATTGCATTATTCCCCTTTACCGTCCTTGGTAAACCCGTAACAAAATCCATAGTTATATGCTCCCACTTCCACTCTGGGATCTTAAGTGGTCGTAGTAATCCCGATGGACGCTGGTGTTCGGCTTTCACTTGCTGGCAAACTAAACACCTCTCCACAAATTCAGCAATGTCCTTCTTCATTCCATTCCACCAAAATATTTTTCTTAAGTCATGATACATCTTAGTGCTACCCGGATGAGCAGCATAAGGTATACTATGAGTTTCCTCAAGTATTATCTTCTTTAGTTCTGCCTCTTCAGGCACACAAATCCTCCCTTCATAATACAATGCTCCATCATCAGCCACTGTAAATCCTTTTCCTTCCCCTTTGAGAACTTTCTCCCTCGTTTTGCGCAGAAAAACATCATCGAGTTGAGCACTCATAATCTTGTCCTTCAAATCTGGTTGCACTACTAAAGCTGCTAAGACCATCTCAACCCTTCTTGGTGGGGTCACCACCTCGATCCTCATATTCGCGAACTCCTTCACCAACTGATCTTGCTCGGTCAACACGCATAAACCGCTCCTCGTCTTTCGACTTAAGGCATCAGCTACCACGTTAGCCTTGCCTGGGTGATAGTGAATTGTACAATCATAATCCTTCACAAGCTCTAACCATCTTCTTTGCCTCATGTTTAACTCCTTTTGTGTGAAAAGATACTTCAAACTCTTGTGGTCAGAGTAAATCTCACACTTCCCTCCATACAAGTAGTGTCTACAAATCTTCAATGCGTGAACAACAGCGGCTAACTCCAAATCATGTGTTGGGTGGTTCACTTCATGCGTCTTCAATTGCCTTGAGGCATAGGCAATTACCTTACCTTGTTGCATCAAAACACAACCAAGGCCTAGCTTCGATGCATCACTGTAGATCACAAACTCCTTAGTTGGATCAGGTATCGTCAAAACCGGAGCTGAAGTGAGTCTCCTCTTGAGTTCTTGAAAACTCTCCTCACACTTCTTGCTCCATTCAAACTTCTCCCCTTTCCTTGTCAAACATGTCATCGGTGCTGCTATCTTCGAAAATCCTTTAATGAATCTCCTATAGTATAGCCTGCTAATCCCAAGAAACTACGAATCTCATGAGCATTCGTAGGTCTACTCCAACCATTAACAGCTTTTACCTTCGACGGATCGACTTCAATACCCTTAGCTGTAATCACATGTCCAAGAAATGCTACTTCCTTCAACCAAAACTCGGACTTACTAAACTTGTCATACAACTTCTCCTTGCGAAGGGTTTCTAACACCACCCTCAAATGCTCTTCATGTTGTGCCTCGTCCCTTGAGTATACCAAGATGTCATCTATGAATACTATGACAAACTGATCTAGGAATGGATGAAAAACTCGATTCATCAAATCCATAAACACCGCAGGTGCATTGCTTAATCCAAAAGGCATCACCACAGTTCGAAAGGCTGTCTTTGACACGTCACTCTCCTTGACCTTCAACTGATGGTAGCCCGATCGAAGATCAATCTTAGAGTATACTCCACTGCCCCTCAATTGATCAAACAAATCCTCGATCCTGGGTAATGGATTCTTGTTCTTTATGGTGAGTCGATTCAACTCTCTATAATCGATACACATCCTTAAAGTTCCATCCTTCTTCTTGACGAACAAAACTGACGCTCCCCACGGTGAGACACTAGGTCGTATGAAACCTAAGTCTAACAACTCTTGTAGTTGTACCTTTAATTCTTGCAACTCCTTCGGCGCCATTCTATAAGGAGCTTTTGACACTGGTGCCGCTCCAGGTGTCAAGTCTATGGTGAACTCCACCTGTCTATCGGGTGGCACTCCGGGGAGCTTTTCCGGAAAAACATCTAGATAGTCCCGTACAACTGGCACATCTGCAGCCCTCACTTCCGGTTTCTGGCTTCCCACAATGTTGACCAGAAATCCCATGCACTTATCCTTTCTCAACATCTTCATCGCCTTCATCGCACTAATCACTCGCGGTACGGTTCAAGACTGAACCCCATAGAGGGTAGTCTCCTTATTAGTGGGTGTATGTAAAATTACTCTCCGCTCGTGGCACTTAATATCAGCTCTATATTTACTAAGTCAATTCATACCAAGAATAATATCAAAGTCCTTCATGTCTAGCACAAAATGATCAGCCTCTAAAGCATGTTCATTCACATCAATTCTCACACCTCTAACCATCGAATGAGTACTAATAACTTTATCGGAGGGTATACTAATCATAAGTGGGTTTTCTACTCTTACACTTTTACTTCCAGATAAAGCATGAAACTTTGCAGACATAAACGAATGTGTAGCTCCAATATCAAAGAGTACATATGCAGGTATATTCGAAACTGTAAGCATACCTGCCATAGTGCCCGGCTGCTGGTCAGCCTCTTCACGTGTCATAGCGAACATGCATGCGTTGCCACCTGCCCCACCATTAGGCTTCCTTCCATCACCTCTATTCTGTGACAACGGACAATTTGGAAGTATGTGTCCTGGCTGCTTGCACTTGTAACAGACATTCTGCCCCTGAAGACACTCTCCCAAGTGTTTCCTTCCACATTTAGCACAGACTGGTCTCTCAACAAATCTCTTTTGTGGAGCATCACTAACAGTCCTCACTTGTTTGTTATGGGTAGGATTCCTACTCGATCCTCCTCTGTTCCACTTCCTTTTCCCTGAATAAGTCACCTCCTTCTGCTTCGGAGCATCCATAGCTAGACTCGCAGCAACCTCTTCAGCCCGCTCATAAGTTTCGGCCAAGGTAGTGAGTCCTTGACCCGACAGCACATTCCTGATCTCGGAGCGTAGTCCATTCCTGAACCTCCGTACTTTCTTAAGCTCAGTGTCCACTAGATGTTGGGCGAACCGACTCAGATCGCTAAACTTCCGTTCATATTCCGCTACAGTCATGCTGCCTTGTTTCAGGTTGAAGAACTCTGTTTCCTTCTGAACTTGAAACGATGGTGGATAGTATTTTTCTGTGACTATCTCCCTGAACCGTGCCCAAGTGAGATTCGCACGTTCAGCAGCTGGCCTCATACGCCAGTAGAAAGTCCACCAAATTCGTGCGTCTTCTTTTAGCTGAAAAACCGCACATGCTACTTTCTGTGCATCAGTGCACATCATCAGCTCCAATATGCTCTCCAATGCATCCAACCACTCTTCTAGAGCAGACGGTCCCTCTCGTCCATTAAAAACAGGAGGCTTGAACTTGTGGAATTGCTCTACCACCTGAAGGTGGTTTTCTGGAGCTTGCTGGTGTTGTGGTGCTTGACGTGGAGGCATCTCCCTATAAGAGCACAAGTATCTTAGATAACTAATCCATATGAGTTGTAACTTATCAAATCATTCATTCATCCAACACATAACCCATATTTTGTCCAAATACTTCCCATATAAAATTTATCCATAATCCAAAAGAAATGAAATAATTAATCTAGAATATGCTTAGATCCATTAAGTCTCAAGATCCCAAAAAAAATAAACAAAAGTCTACAACTTTAATCCTCTACTACTCTTCCATAGACCCTGGGCATACATATCTACCATCCTCAACTACTGTCCTAATTATCGTCTCTCTTTCTGGAATAGGCAGTTCTGTGGCCAAGGGCAACTCCTCTTCCGGGTCATCCTCAATGCCTCCAGTCTTAAGCCATCTATAGGCCAACTCTGCAGCCACATCTCTAACTGTCGCCTCCATATCTCGTCGTTCCCTGTTGGCTATGATTTCTCTAGCTTCCTTCTCCCATGTTGGAGGTAAGCGGTTCACCACGCACTCAAGAAAATCTTTGGGGTTAGGCAGACCACGACCCTCTCTTTGTAGCTGCACTACATCTACTAGGTACAAAATGGGGTAATTTCTAATGTCTGAAACTCTCTTAATATTCCCTCTAGCGTCCATTTAAACTATCAATCACCACAGTTGTTAAAATTAAAATTAATAAATGTGTATTTAACAATAATTCATCTTATTGTGCATAATTCATATACATAAAATTTCTCTTTTTTTTTTATTTACTAACACAATTATCTTAGCACTGAACTTTCTTATCATACCTTGGAGTTGGCGCGGTGGCGGCGGTGGATGGTGTACTTAAAAGTAATGAATGCATGCAAATAATTAAATTTTTTTTAACAAGTCTACAAGAACATAGACCTGCTCTGATACCACACTGTCACATCCTAATTTTATAAATAATTTTAACGCTGACTTGAGTAAAAATTTCTTTTCAAGAGTTCATAAAAATAATAATAATTTTTTTTTTAAACAATTTAATAAATACCATCAGCGGAAACATGAACATGAGAATCTTTAATAAATAATAAAAAAAAAATATCAACTAAAATAAAGTGCATAAATTGTCTCAATTTTCTTAAAAACTTAACTCACTCCAAAAATAATCTTTCGAAAAGAAATTTAATGTCATGCTAGGAATTAAAAATGCTAAAATAAATAACACCAATCAATCCACCTTGCCTCCGCCGCGCCTCCGTCATTCTTAATCTGCAAAAGCATTAATTTGATTGGGGTGAGCAACCAACTAGCTCAGTGGGGTCCTATTTGTCACAGTTAAATATCCAACATAATCAAAATAGCAACTCACATACCACATAACCATAACGTTTGTCAGCAAAGCCAACCATAGTAACATAGCATCATAATCGGTCCTTTCCACCGAAACATAGTTTTTAAACTCATTATGTCACACGGTCCTTTCCACCGGAACATAAATCATAGTCTATTATGTTGCACGGTCCTTTCCACCGGAACATAAATTATAGCATAGTATGTACACGGTCCTTTCCACCGGTCATACACATAAATAGTATGTTACACGGTCCTTTCCACCGGAACATAACCATATCATATCATATAGCACATAGTTACAAGCAACAAATCTCAATCATGCAAGGTATTTAAAAGTGACAAATAATTACCAATCATACAGAGATACCCCACCTTAAACCTCGATTATCCTTGGTAAATGTTCTAGAGCGTGGCCTCCTTGGCACCTAAAATAATAATTAATAAACTTTGTCTTAGTATTATAAATTTATTAAATCTTAAATCTCAATCTTAGTATTACTAATAAATATTTTAGTATTAGGTTTAATAGAGAGTGATTATCTAAAATCTTAGTTAATATTTAAAAAAAATAAAACTGATAATATAATATATGTGTTTATATTCAAATACATGAATACTAGAAATTTACGATCGAAAAAATAAATTAATTAAAAAAAATAATAAAGATTCTTAACAATTTAATACTTATGCTACTAATTACTTCAAACTAAAGCATAATATATATATAGTAATAGTAAGAATGGCAACTGCCGACAAATATGTATATGTATTTTTTTTTTAAAAAAAAATTAATAAACTTGCTACTGCCTGGAAACAAAACTAACGCCTCTCTCTTTTTCTTTTTTTTTTTTCCTTAACCCAAAATTAAGGCATAAAATAATGATTCACAATTCTTCATCATAGTTTCACCCGTTTAATCAAAACAGACCAATTTTCTTTTGAAAACTCAATAACTTTTTTTTATATATATAAATCTATGTATATGTACATATACAGTGAAATCATAATCAATTAGAAAGTATGAATATATATAATTTGTTTATCAAATTCAACAAAAGAGGTAAGGATAAGGTGTTACCGAAACAGCAAGGAATTGAGAGACGTAACTCCAGAGAGAAAACTTGATTTTATGGGGAATGAAGAAGATAATTTTTTGTGTGTGTGTTTTCTTTTCCAACCAAGTACTTAAATAAATAAGAAGGTGGAAGAGATATTTTTTGTTGAGATAAAAAGGGGATTTGGATCTACAAAATCTCACACTAAAAGATAAGATTCTTAATTTAAAATTTTGAATTTTTGAAAGATTGAGAACTATATATTTTATTAATATTAATATAATTATTAATAAAATATAACATAAATAAAACTGAAAATACTAATAATTAATATTATAATTGTAACTTATGAAAAAATTAATTTACTTATGGTGATTGATATTCTTGGGTATTACATATATGCATTATAAGTATTGCTTCTTTCTATATGGTAGACATTTAGCACACATTATATTATTTGTCAATGAATGTAAATAATTTCTAGAATACCCGATACATTCTTGACTAAAATTTTGAAAATTGGTCAGCAATAGTCTACCTCAATCTAACATTCAATCCAGAGAATAGAACACAATTGTCTATCTAGTCCATCACATTATCCTGCAGTTGTTATTGCGATCACACATTATTTTACAGTTCTTTATTATCACCTTCTGTGAACCATTCAACCATTTTTTTCGATACCTTGCTGCTACTTGCTGAGTAAATATTTTTGGATGGCTATACCTTTGGAGTATTTCATTCTCCATGTTGTTGCAAACAATAACCCCACAATCTAAACTGCCTGATACCTGCTCCATACATGGTACCAGTAGTGGCTTTGTTTTTTCCTTTGTGCATATTATGTGTGTATTATTTGATCTTTTGTATACTGCACTTAACCTATCCACAACATACTCAACCTACAATATATAATGTAGTCATATTATATTACAATGCGTCAAAATATTTGTTGAATTTTCTATTCAATGTTCAACTCTAGTTTTCTCTTACCAGCACTATACTTCTTTCCAAGTGTACATCCTTGGTGTAGTTGGTCCGTGGACGCATTGAGTTATAGAAACTCCACTGTCCAACATTTATATCAAACTTTAACAGAGTCCAATGGTCACCTGCAATCATTTGGTTCCTTGAACTGCTTTTACTTAGCAATGGAAATAACAAGATATCACTTGTTCCGACTTTTTCAAGGCGATCATCAACAAATTTTTTTAAATTTCGATTCTCTCCTCCTCTATTTGCATTTATTAAATCCTGGATATTATGTACAATATGTAAGACTACATCATTCAATATATGCGTTTAAAAGGGTGAAAAGATGTATATATTACTGTTCATATAGTTCATACCAAGCAGGAAGATGAGAAAATGTGAACTTGATTAGCAAATGGCACTGTTCCACTGTATCTTTCAATTAAAATCTCGCTCCATGAATCAACCACCTGTATTAATGTAGATGTTTAGTAGTAATGAATGTCAGTAATTCAAATTTGTTTAAGTCACAAGATTTTTTTTTTCTATAACATACTCCGGTTGAAACTCGTTCGTTATGTAATATTGCAAGTATGTCATGCATGTACACGATTGATAACTTATTTGGTGAACTCCATGCTACATACTTGCTTATATTAGGTAAAAAAAAAAAAAAGGAACATATTAGCATTAGTAAAAAATGAGAGATTGTTAATATATTCCCACATTAAGCTTATTATACGTACTCTTCCATTAATTCATTCCATGCATTTTCAATTACTCTCTTCGCTGTTGTGCTTGTTTCCTGCACTGCGGCGAAAGATTCATCTCATCTTAGCTTCTTAATCTGTTTTTTTTCCTCATTTATCTTTTCCAATTCATTTGTCCCCATCTGCGGTGAAATTTCTATTGCCTTTCTGAAACATTCAGCTGTCCTGGCCTTGACTCTTCGCGTAAGTGTGCTTGGGCTTGGCATTCTCTTTTTTTTCTGCTCCCCCAGTGGTGTTGAATTCTTGATTTCTTGGTCATTGTCCTGAGGGGTAGATTTCTCAATAATCTTTATCTTTTCTTTCAGTTGTTCGTTTTCAAGTTTCAATATCCCGTTCTCCTTCAATGCAATAAAAAGTTCTGCAATTTTATCTAGGTGTGTCATTGTCTCCTCGTTGCCCAATGCATCTGCTGTAGAATTTAACATCATTGAATCCAACTTATCTTCCAAGTACATAATTTTTCCCTTTAATTATTTAATCTCATCATCCTTTTTTGAGATCACCTCATTTTGTGTCTTCTCTTGCAAAGTTCGCTCTCCTTCAGTCTTTTCCACCACGCATGAAATTTCCCTCTGTTTGTCCTCCAACATTTTCATGAACTCATTTACCTTCCCTTCTAATATTGCATTGTCGTTCATTAATTTCTCTAAGTCATGTTCACAGGTGCATGTTTTTTTTTGGAGTTCGTGTTCCTCACTAAGAGCCTTCACTACTTTCATTACATCGTCCTCACTATTGTGCTCCAATCCCCATTCCTGTGTCATGTTTAAGCTGAAATTAGGTGCATCATTTTGTATCATGTCTTCACCTTTTTTGTGTACAGGTTCGTCGTCATCTATTTGGTCACCATTCTCATCTTTGCATTCAGTTTCGGCTGCATTCATTTCTTCAGCTAAAATATTTTCGTTATAATTCAACCGTTCTGTTGTTGGATTCACAAGATGACCTTGACATGTTTGATTGGCACCATTGTCATTGCATTCTTGCTCTATTATCTCTTCAATCTTTCTCTTGCTATTCTCCTCATTCAAATTTCCAGGATGAATTTCATCTCTCTTAGTTTCTTGTTTCAATATTTCTTTTTCATCTTCACTGCTTGATTCCATTGAAACCTCATTTGTGTCTTCTGTTTCATCTACTTCACTCTCCAATGTGATCCAGTATTTCACCATATTTTCTAGTGTCTTTTTCTCTTGCCCAGTTGGTTTTAGTACAGTCTAGCGTATCTGAGATATATTGTTGTAATTATTAGTTTCTTGTCATTGTTTATTGTATATTATACTTGGTGCATCTATATATGTCCACTTACATTGTCAGACCGTAAATCTCTCAGGTTCAACTTATTCAGTGTCTTGTTCAATCTACTGAGGTCCCATTTCAGAATTCTTTGTAGTTTTTCACTCCCACTTTTTTCAACGAGTGTTGTATGCTCACACAACCAAAACTGCACATTTTAACAATTATATCAATTCAGTAAACTACACTTAAAATGAAAGTTTCAAGTATTTATTTCCACTCTCCCCTTTTTTTAGCCAAAACCGCACATTTACACAATTATATCAGTTCAACAAACTATTCGTAAAATAAAAGTTTAAGGTATTTCTTACCGGTAGCAGGAGAGCACAACCTCCAATGCTTGTGTTCTTGCTTCTTAAAATTTATTGGTGTAACAGATCAACTATGAGTGTGCACCAATCATATTTCCATATATCTTCAATCTTAGTCAGATAAATTGAATAATGCCATGGTACCCTTCCATTCATCCCTGGTGTTAGTACTGTTACTAGTAAGTATAGGTGGGTTAGCCTTGCAACATCACCTATACTATGTCTGTCATTCCAGAAAATAACCTCCATTAGCTTGTCATATACATACTTTTTATTCAGGATATTCCCAGCCCTTCCTGTTTTCACGTCTCTTCCAAAGCAATGCTTTATCCATTCAGGTAGCACGTAATCATTTAATTTTAGATCGATTGGAATATTACCACCTGAAACCCCAAACAAAAGATGAACGTCTCTGTTTGTTATTCTTATTTGTTCACCACCCAACATAAATGACTTTGTTGGCTTATCAAAAATCAAGAACACATTCCGAATATCCTCCTCATACTTCTGTCACCTTGTTTTACATGTCTCATAGTCAACATTCATTATTGTCTCAAAAAGTATCCAAAATGGTGTCTTTTTTATTTCTTTCTTATGCTCATTCCTATACTTTAGTCCTTGTAAATCCTTCACTGCTCATACCAAATTGCTACGATAATATGTGGTCCTCTCCTTGATTTCTACTTCCTCTGTGGTAACACGTAGTTCGAACAAATATCCAATTATTCTCCCTTTTAATGTAGGTTGTGGTGCAACGAAAGTTGATTAACATTTATAATATTATGTATGTTTTTGGATCTAATGTACGTTGAATTACTTACTGAATGAGTTCCTTGGTCTTATCTCAGATTCGCTGTCTTCTGATGTTGTCTCATCCAGCATCTCATTGATCAAACCTCTATCTGTGTTTTTTTCATGTTAGTATAGGATTAACATTTAACATTCAGGCTTCATTTCAAAAATCTCATTATGGACATACCATTCTTACCCCTCATGCTCTTTCTTCTTGAGGTCACCTGTTTGTTGCTGTGATAACTCTCTTCCAATCTATCTGGTTATATGCATAATTAATTGTTAAAAAAATATTGTTATTATTAGTTTCGTTTTAATTCAGATTTACATACTAATTTTTCCTTACGCTTTACTGAATTTTTCATCAGTTTTATAAAATACCTACCTTTCTTACCACTCTCGCCATTTCTTCTTGTAGTTGTTGTACCCCTCATCTGATGTATCTGATTACATTCACAAATAATGGGTTTAAAAATGTTGTTTTTATGTTGAACTCTTTTAATTTGTAATGACAATATGTATATTTTACCTTCATCTGAAATCTCATCATCACTTACTTTTCGTTTCCCCTTTTTTATTTCTCGACGTTTCACATCATTTTTTTGGCCCGAGTCATCTATTTCATACAGTATGTTAAATTATGTGGCATCCTAAAGTACCTTTTTCAACAAACATTTCACTGCTTTCTTTATTACTTATAAATTGTGTTACCTTCGGAAGATGTGTATGACAATTGTCTCTGTACCATCTTTTTTTCGTGTGTTGAACTACTCCGCAAGCTTCTCTTCGTTGATCCTGAAAACCAAATATTTAAGTGAGTCCATAATTTACACTTTATACCTTTTTTTTTTTTTTTTTTTTTTTGCTATTCTAGAAATTTTTTGCAAAGACCCTAAACAGTATAAGACATACCTTCTCTAGAGTTTCCCCTTGCGGACCCCTGCTCATACTTTAATTTTTTCCCTTCGAAACAAAGCAGGTTAAAAATATGTTATTGCAATCATTCTAACAAAACAAATAATTATAACAGACACATATTAATCATTAAAATTCTTTTCTTAATTAGGTCTATCTCGTACCTATTTTTGTCTTTTTTTTTTTTGCTGCTCCTCTTCCTCTTCTGCTACCCTCTTTATTAGTGTTCCGTCTCTTCTCCAATTTTGATCTCCCCATCTGATATATGTCTATGGCCTTTTCACAATACTTCTACATTTAGTATCCACATTATTAATAACACAAAATTTATTTGTTTACCCATAAACCCTAACAACAAGCTGTAATCCAGTTACTGAAATCGATTTAGGGATTTTCCTCTTTTATACTAAAATTGACAACCACTATCGTATTTGTCAACAGTAAAATTAGGTTACATATGCATTCAACATTACATTATATATTTAGTGGCTTCGGTGGTTAATATATTCATTTTTTCGCAAATAAATTCATCTCGATTGCGCAAAAATATAAAAAAATAAAAAGGTTAAAAGTCAAAATACACATATATCATCACATTGTTTGTTACCTGTATGTCGATGTTTATCCTTGAACAATCCTTCGCTTCAGAACAGGTATATGATCTTCTCTATGTTTTACCCTTGAACGATCCTTGGTATGCCTTTTCTTTTTGTATTTAGTTCTGTGTAGGTTTTTGTTCTTCAGCAATGAACAGTATATGTCTTTTCCCGCCTTGGAAAATGTGTCGTCTGCATTAACATCCTGCCGTGTTTCTGTTGCTTGGAATGCACTCAAAGTACAGGTCTGTTTGTTGACCAGAGGGATATTAATGTCCTTACACAGGTGTATTGTGCTTCACTGCAATTTTTTTTTCTACCGTATCTGCATGCAATCATACCACTTAATTTTTACCCACCAGTTACTAACCTAAAGACTAATGTGATTTTTGTGTTATATTCTATATTTTATAGTGTGAATGTATAAATAAAAAATTATATATATATTGAATCATCATAATCTTGTTTTCATGTGTTAAATATTAAAAAAGTAAAAATGGAAAATGACTCAAAGAAATTGAACGGGTTAAATAAGACCATGAATTTAAAAGAGAATCCCCAAATTAAGACATTTATATAAATTAAGAAGATCTGAATTAAGAAGCAATCTAAAAAAATTGACCTTTATATAAAGTATTTTCATTTATATTTTCTTTTTTCCTTCGTCATAAATGTATAATGTATTTTCAACATTTAATGATATACTTTAATTCTTTTACTAATGGATTCTATGTTTAATGTGCCTAATCGTGTTAAATTAGTGACGATAGAGTCATATTGCAGCGCATTTTAATCCATAATTTTTCAACTGAAAAGGTTTTTGTTTTTACGAAAACAGTTTATATACTGATAAATATTAAAAGTATTAAACATATATATTATTGTTTATATAAATTAATATTCTTCATTTCATTTCCTGTAAGTTCTATAATTTATTAAAATGAGCAAAGATTACATCAGTTGTACAATACTACTGAAACGCAAAGTTTGATTATATCATCTTATAAACTCGTGATTTGTAAGGGTGCATTGGAAATTTGTTTGTATATAATAAGGAATAGTTAAATCTTGTGTGAACAAATTTCACCGTAAAATTGATTTGAATGGTATTAGTTGTTTATACACTGCTTTTTCCGTAAAGGAAAATGGATAAAAAAAATTAGTTTTAAATGGTATTAGTTTTTTTTATTAAAATGTATTACTCAAAAATGATTAGTTATTTCATTAAAACTATTAATTCTAAATCAATTTAACGGTGGAATTAGTACACTCTTTACCCATTCTAATTCTAAGGAATAAGGGTGATAACCATTTTTTTAGCATCTTTCAAACTCATCCATTAAAACATAAAAACAAGAAAAAAAAAGTTCACATAGGTTTTATATGAATATGGTTCATGCATGTTCATGCATGATATAAATTTCTATTCAATTTTATGAATCACTAATTAATTTTTGTTACTGTATTTTTTATATTAAATATGAATAATTTAAATAATGAAAAAATTAATTATTGTTTATACTCCTAAATAATATGATAACATTAACTATAATTCTTAATACTCTTTATAAGATTTTTAATATTCTTAATTAAATATTTGATATTTTAAATTTTTAAAAATAATTTCATAATTTTTTCGAAAAAAAAATATAATTTCATAATAAGCCTTTCATGAATAGTTTATCATAAAATTATTTTTATATAAAAATCTGCATAAATGGTATGCTTTGTTAGCAGTTATGTTTCGTGGATGAAATTTCATAAGTTACATTTTTTTTGCTTTCCATGGTTTGGAATTCAAACATTATGTCACTCGCTTTTGACTTTTGGGGAATCAATTTCTTTCACTATTTTTTTAAAATTTATCCATTATTTTATTATGTATTTATTTCTTTTCAAAATTTATAAGAAATTTAAACATAAGAAATATAGAGATCCATTCTCTAATTGCAATCTCTATTTTATCCCCCACAAAAGAAATGTTTCTTGCGATATTTGTTGTGACACAAATAATCCTAAAAGTATTCCACCTCGGCATACGCAGGTGAGACGAGCAGGCGCGCAGACGACAAGATTCATGTCGCCCCATCTCGGCTCGACGAAGACCCGTGCTCGGTAGACGGGCAGATGACGAAGTCCGCATGACGTAAATGATCAACGGATATATCGAAATACTGACACCTTTACGAGACAAGACAAGACCATGTAATATAAAGTAGATCTTGTTAGGATTTTAAATCAACAGTTGTGAATAAATCCTAAAATAAGAGATTTATATTTATTATTAGCTTTTTAGCTTTTATTCTTGGGGCTCTATAAATAGAGCCCCACCCATTGTAAACAAACACAATTGAGTTTTCTCACAAACTTTATACAACATAAGGCCAGGGGATCCCAAGAGGATTCCAAAGCCATCTTCAAGGGAAGAACTCTCGGGTTCTTCCCCCATCGCTCGTGTCGTTTTATATTAATTTGATAACAACAATATTGCTTTTAACTTACGACTTCAAAAGTCTCTCACAAAAATTTAACTTAAAAATAGATTTTTTTAAAAAAAAAAATTAATTTTTGAATGAGATTGAAAAAAAAAATCCTTAAAAATGGTGATTATATTGTTGTTACTGTGTTGTTGATTTGGGAAATTCGCATGAACATTCTCTTTAATTGGGTCAGTTACAAATAGGTTAAAAAAAATTTTTAAATTGAATATAGGTTCAAAAATATTTGCACAGTAGCCCAAGATAAATTTGCACAGAAGCACAAAAATATTTACACAATGAACCTATGTAATATTCCAAATTTTTCTAGTGTTATTTATTATCTTTATTAAATTCAAAATATCAAATTTTATTAAAATTAAATATTTTTCATATCTTGCGGGTTTTAATAAATAATATCTTTCAATTTCATTATTTTCCAAAAAATAATCTTTTACTTAAAATCAAATCTTGAGTTTTTCATGACATACAAATGCCTAAGTTTTCTCACTAGAAAATATATTTTCTTCCCTATTAATAAATCTTATACAAATTCCTAAATCTTTTAAATAATGATTTTAAAATTTTTTAATATTTAAATATTAATATTTATTTCACTCAAGCAAAAGCTCAAGCCCATGTCTAATATTTATTTATATAAGAGTTTTAACCTAGAAAATTACACACACAAAAATAAAAATCATATTTTTCAACAACTGCAGCGGCTTTTCGTTTTCTTCAAGAATAACGGTATTTTTATTCTACCAAAATCTTTTCGATTCCTAGTCTTTAATTAATATGATCAATATTATACTATCTCTTTATTCTTTATTGTATCTCCATGATTAATTTGGTGTACATAAATTATTAAATATTGTATCCCTCATATATTTATTTTATTTTATATTTTGATGTTGTGTATTTATCGCATACATACATATATAGGAATTAAATTAATTAAAAATAAATAAATAAAATAAATATATACATAACATATGAACAGGGTGCGGTGTGTTTTGGTATTATGGTGTGTGAGTTTGGTGTGTGTGATTTGTGTATGTGTATGTGTATGTGTGTGTGTTATGTGTGTGCGCGTGTGTGTATGATGGTGCGTGTGTTTGTGTATTGTGTGAGTGAGGATGTGTAGGTGCGCGTGTGTGTACTGTTGTGTGTGGGTTGCTGTGTGTGTGCGTGAGTGAGGGTGTGTGCGTGAGGGTGCACTCAATTCTTGAGGTGATCACCCAGGTTTGAGTAGCAATATTTAAATAATAATAGTAGAGACCAAATGAAGATGGACAGGAATGATTAATGGATATGTCCATATGAAAATCCCACCAAAAAATAAGAAATTTTAAGCTTGTTATTGTAGTAGTTTGAAGGTGTCTAGAATCCTCCTCCTGCAATTTAACCATAATTTAAAACATAACTCCCCATTCTAAAATAGATATAAGTGAAATTCAACTTTTAATTTTCGAAGTGCATCAAAATTTCTGCCCCCTTTGAAAGGTTAAACACGTACTACAAAAATATGTAGGTTTATATTTCTTATCCCTGATATATAAACTCTATATCTAATCTCTTGATTTTATGATTTTTTGGTAAAATTAATAGATAAAAAGAATAATTATTGACAGTTTTTTAGAAAATTTTTAATTCAATTTTCATACGACATTGTAAATTGAAATCCCGTCTATTTTTTTAATTAAAATTATTTTTAACTAAAATATTGATTACACATAAATATAGAATATTATATAACACATTGCAATATTTTTGAATAATTATTAAATATTTTATTTGTATAGAGAATTGTGAAATGTTAGAAATTATTCTCATCTATAAAATTAAAATAGTCTCCACCATTCATTTATGATTTGAATTTATATAAATAGAAGTAAATATTTTATTAATATATCATCTAAAAAGGTAATTAAATACCCGACAAAACTATTATTATTCATAAATTTCAAAGTAATCAAATTTACAGCCTGAAAATGATATTTCTTTCCATCTAAATAGTGTTTATAGTTCGAGGGAGAGGCATCAAGCAACAAATGGCAGTGACAAAAAAAATCAAATATCACTTAGAATTTACGTAATATACAATAAATAAAAATTATTCAGTTTCTGTTCTAACCAGATTCCTAAGAGCAATGACACCATTTTTAAAAAAAAAACTTTGGACAACTATGACTCATAAAACGTGAGCACCCTTCTGAAAGTGCAATCTTTATAGCTCATTATTAATCAAAGAACGGATTAACAAATACATCGAATGAATTAACAAATACATCGATCAATGTTTTATTATCAGAAGAATTTATTTTATTTATACAGTTTTATTTAATTTTATTTTAGGGAGATGATGCTCGATGCTTGATTTATTTAATATGGATGTTTAGACCGATTGCTACTTTATTAATTATTTTTAAAATTTTTTGGTATTTCTGCTCTAACGATAGGGTGCTTTTAACTGATATATCTTAAACATTGTCTGGGTATTAACACATTGCAACATAATTTTTGTACCTTCCAAAAGTGAAACAATTCAATTGGTCTAAACTTGCCTAATAATTACATACTAAATAATTCAATTGGTCTAAACTTGTCTAATAATTAGATACCTTTGTGTAAGATCTATTTGGTTAACCTAATGCTCATTTCAAAGAATTTGGATTGCAGTACGAAAAGAGAGTAAGGACGCGGGCGGTGATGGTGGAGCAATAGATAAGGAATTTTTGTTGAAGAATACAAAACAGAAAAGAAAGCACGTATAAGAAGTATCCACAACCAGCTAGTATTAAAATGAATCCCAAAAAACAAATTACCTGGTGTTTGTCAAATGAAGCATACAGGGTAAAAAGAAAAAAACACCAATCAAGTATAATCAGGGTACTCAACCAATTCATAACAAAACAATTTTTCATCCTAAAATAACATAACCAAAAAATAAAATTTATTTATGTAGAGAGTGTATACCAAATAATTCAATTGGTCTAAACTTGTCTAATAATTAGATACCTTTGTGTAAGATCTATTTGGTTAACCTAATGCTCATTTCAAAGAATTTGGATTGCAGTACGAAAAGAGAGTAAGGACGTGGGTGGTGATGGTGGAGCAATAGATAAGGAATTTTTGTTGAAGAATACAAAACAGAAAAGAAAGCACGCATAAGAAGTATTCACAACCAGCTAGTATTAAAATGAATCCCAAAAAAACAGAAAAAGCAAACCAAAGAGAACAACAAATTACCTGGTGTTTGTCAAATGAAGCATACAGGGTAAAAAGAAAAAAACACCTATCAAGTATAATCAGGGTACTCAACCAATTCATAACAAAACAATTTTTCATCCTAAAATAACATAACCAAAAAATAAAATTTATTTATGTAGAGAGTGTAGGGATGAGGAATCCCTTACTCAAAGTAAGGATGAAAATTACACCAGTCTCTAGCTAAATAAAAAAAGTTCGTCGAAGCATTTTAGTGATATACAACATTTGTCTTCGAAAAACTATTTCCGTCTCTATCCTCCTGACAGAATACTAACCTGTGAGACCAAAATAACACGTAAAATCAAATTTCAATTTATCATAATGCAGGGTAGCTCAAACAAAATACTTTCACAACATTTATAAAAGCATACTGTTGTATATAAAAGCATTAAAGTTAACACAACTTTACGGCTTTTACATGAGTTGGTCTACAAGAAATTGAAGAAACTACCATGGATATTTCTGCCAAAGCAAGAGTTCTCCTAGGCATTTCATCGAACACTTAGTGAGCGAGTCAAAAGATAAAAAAAATTACAACATAATAAAATGGCGGAGCAAGGAGCTGGACAAGGCAATTCAAATGTAGTCTCAAAGCAAATTTATTCAGAAACTTACCGATCGCAGCTGAGCTGAATACAAAAGTCAGAAAAGACAGAATCAAATAATTGCATCAGCAAATCTCAAATTTCTCACATATCTCCGCACAAGGAAAATCATATTAAGATCCCATATTAGGTGAATTCCGCAACAAAATCATTAAACCAATAATTCAAAAAAACCGAAACAATAACGAATAATCATGAACTAAATTCTAGCACCACGCACGTAAATCATCACAATTAAACGGAAATAGAGAAAAATTGAACCTAAAACAAAATCTTCATTTCTCCTACCTGAACTGAAGCATGAGAACCGAGTATCTCCAGATGCGGTCGCAGTGGCGGCGGCATTTATCGTCTCCAACGCGTCGGTTCCATTAGATCCTCCTCTCATATCTTTTACGCAATCAACCAAACAAAATTGAATCCAAAAGCATACTCATAAAAGGAAAAACCATAGAATGCGCAAAGAATCAATTCTCGTGCGTCGATTCTTCTACAGAATGGGAAAACGGTGCATAGGCACAGCAAAATAGTTGAAACAAAGAGATTGACGACGTTGAGGGAAACGACACGTAGCGGCGATGATTATGTCTGCGAGCGCAAAAGGACACGTTAAATGAAACGAAGGAAACACGTCTGAATTGGGTAACTGGGTACCGGAAGAAACCGGCGGAGGGATGAGCGAACCGGCCACCGGGAAGAAACTGGCCACGTGACCACTCAATCCCCTTTTATTGTAGTATAGATAGATATATATATATATTATTTAATTATTTAGTTTTATTTTATTATTAACATTTTATTTTATTTATTCTATTCTACCAATAATTTTATCTATTGGATTAATTATGCAGTAATTCAAGTATTAGCATAAATTTAGTTTTATAATTTAGGATACGAAATTAGTTAATGTACAATTTGGGAATTAAGGTTTTAATTTAGAAAATTGCAGTATCCCAAATTAATTTATAATTTTTTTTATAGAAACTCTTGCAATTCGATAGTCAAATTTATATTAAATGTAAATAATTATTATATTAGGTGACGACGGTTACGAGGATTAGTTTGATCAAGGCTATCACAACTTGCTTCTATCACTTACTCTCTTGAGATGGGAATTTAATTGATCTAAGCTTTACAGTGGTATCGTAGAGTATTGCATGTTTTATTCAATAATTATTCCATGTTATTTAAATAGCCAGGGGCCCTTATGAGGTGCGGAACTGACGGGTCTTCGGGTGTATTCCACCGTGCTCAATGGCAAAGTCTAATAGCCAGGGGCCCTAATGGGGTCCGGGATCGACTGATCTTCGGGTTTTAACCCGCCGTGCTCCATTCTACATGTGAGAATACCAGGGTCCTTTTTAAGGGCTTTGAGAAGGCTCACAACTCCATTTCTATGTTGGCAAAGTTGGCAAAGTATCAATGACAAAGTGGCAAAGTATCAATGACAAAGTGACAAAGTATTAATGACAATGTTGGCAAAGTTTATGTGAATGTTATTTACTTGGCATTGATGTCTTAACTGTTTATTCTAGTATTTAATTTTGAATAACTTAACCCCACTGAGTGTGTTTGCATACTCATCCCCATTAAACCCCATTTCAGGCTAATCAGAGGGCGCAGCGGAATCATGGTGATGGAGACATCGTGTTTATGTTTTCTATTTACTTTTTATTAGAATAAATATATTTATGTTGAACCTAATAAATAATATATTTCTAAGCAGGGTTATTAAGAGGGTCAAGTATCGCTCCTTCTGTTGAGCCCTAGGTCTTGCGTTTCACGTTTTCTTGTGAATTTATTTTTCGATTCTGTTTCTCCAATGGAGAACCTAATGGAAAATCTGAATATCTCACGAGAGGAAGACGAGGATTTGATCTTTGATGTAAACGAAGGAGAGAATCATACTGAAGTTTTTGACCTATGTCTGGTTGGGCGTCTTCTCACAGACCAGACGTACAATTTCAACATAATGAAAAACCGTATGGCAGCGATATGGAAGCCGAATAAAGGAGTACTATTCAAAAGTATCGGAGATGGACGCATGTTGATCCAGTTTTTTCACAAGCTCGATTTGAAACGTGTTGTGGAGGGATGACCATGGTCGTTTGACAACCACCCTCTTATTTTACACGTCCTCAAAGTCGGGGAGGCGCCGATGACAGTTCCACTTAAATCCTTGCCTTTCTGGGTTCAAATTCATGATATTTCACATGGTCTGTTTACCGAGAAGGTTGGAAAATCCCTGGGCAACTTCATCGGGACCTTTCTTGAGTATGATGAATCAAATCTGGGGGTTGCTTGGAAACCCTATATGCGAATTAAGGTGGAAATTGATGTTGATCAACCCCTGCGGCGATGGAAGAAAGTCAAGATTAGCAATGAAGCAGCCTCTCAGGTGAATTTCAAGTATGAAAGGCTTCACATCTTTTGTTTTATCAGTGGGAAGTTAGGGCACTCAGAACGATTTTGCGATGTTCCCTACAACACCGGTGATGCCGAAATCAGTAAAGGTTGGGGAGCTTTTCTGAAAGCGCCAAATCGTAGAGTCTCGCCATTGGCGGGTGACAAATGGCTCAAGACAGATATGGAACCCAAGGACTGTGTGGAAGCCACCGGAGAAGAAGAGGATTGTGGCAAAAAATCTGAGAACATCGAAGTTCCTGGTGCACAGCTGGCGGATTCCGATTTTATCGGAAAAGGCATAAATCGTGGATTGGCAGTTATGATTTCAAATTCAAAAGAAAAGATGTGTGATACAATTTCTAATGATTACTCGCAATCTTTGATTATTAATCCATGTTTTGAGGAAGAAGATACTGAATCAGACCTGATAGATCCAAAAAAAGGAAAAGATCTATTCCCATGCAAGAGGAAGGTTCAGCTCATGCAACACATGAGAACTTGGTTTCTGAAGTAGAAGACAGTCAACATTTTTTATCGGCACGTCCCGGGTCCCGGGACTGCCGGGACTAATGATTGCCCTAAGCTGGAACTGTAGGGGTTTGGGCCAGGCTGCTACAATTCCCACCATCTGCGAGCTTGTTCAGGCTCGTCGGCCAGATGTTATTTTTTTGTTTGAAACTCTTTCGTTCTGTGTTAGATTAGAGTCTTTACGTGTCAAGCTTAATTTCAGTTCTTGCTTCTCTGTTGATTGTGTTGGTCGGAGTGGCGACCTTGCCGTCCTGTGGAATAATAAAATTTCGTGCAGTATTTTGAGCTACTCTATTAACCATATTGATATTTGTGTTAATGAGGGTGGGGAAGACTGGAGGATTACAGGGTATTATGGGATCCCAAATAGAAATAGAAGGTCAATTTCGTGGGGTATTTTGCGCCAACTTTCTCAACAGAATGATTTACCATGGGTTGTTATTGGAGATTTTAATGATATCCTCACTTCAGAGGATAAAAAAGGGAAAGATGAACACCCACAGTGGCTTTTTAGGGGATTTCGTGAAGTTGTGTCGGATTGCAACCTTTTCGATGTTCCTCTCACCGGCTACAAATTTACCTGGTTTCGGAGTAGGGGTTCCCCGAATGCTGTGGAAGAGCGCCTTGATAGAGCGATGGGAACCCCGTCGTGGCATGATAGATTTCCGAGAGCTACTCTGCTTAATCTTGTAGCTCCAGTCTCGGACCTTAATCCGATACTTCTAATTACGGAACCTACGACTACAAGGCGTAAAAGGTATGGTTTTCGATTTGAAAATAGATGGCTTTTCGAAAAAGATCTTTTGACTGTCGTTAGGAAGAGTTGGGAGGGTTTCTGCTCGTTTCCTGTGATGGAGCACCTCTCTGCTGTTTCTGAGACGTTAAGTTTATGGGGTAATAAAACAGACTCTGAGTTTAGATGCCAGAAAAAAGAATTGGAACAATCTATTGAATTCCTTCAGTACTTAGATGATCCCTCAAATATTATTCGTTTGGAGAAGAAGATAGAATTGAGCCAGCTGCTTGTTCAAGAAGAGTCTTTTTGGCGACAACGAGCGAAAATTTTCTGTTACGAGATGGTGACCTTAATACGAGATTTATTCATCAATCGGCTTCGGCTAAAAAATCTCGCAATCGAATCTCCAGATTAAAGGATAATAATGAGCAGTGGGTGGATGAGCAGGCCGGTATTTGTGGTATTGTTTCTTCCTACTTTCTTGATATCTTTGGTGTTAGCGCTGTAGCAAATGCAAATAGGGATTTTCTTGATTCAATGGAACCTGCCATATCATATCATCAGAATGCGGAATTGATTAGAGAGTTTACGCTGGAAGAATTTTCTATAGCGATTAAGCAAATGCATGGCGACAAGGCTCCGGGGCCGGACGACTTTAATCCGGCTTTCTATCATAAATGTTGGCCTCTCGTTGGAGAAGAGATTTTTAGAGAATGTGTGCGCTGGCTCAGTGAAGGGGTGTTTCCTACAAACCTCAATTGTACAAACGTTGTGCTCATTCCGAAATGTGAATCACCTCAATCTACGAAGGATTTACATCCTATATCTTTATGCAATGTTATCTATAAGATCCTTTCCAAGGTTTTATGCAACCGTCTTAAGAAGGTTCTTCCCGAGTTGGTGGATAAAGCCCAATCGGCTTTTATCTCAGGGCGTACGATACAAGATAATATTCTTATTGCCTTTGTGACAATTCATATGATGAAGGGAAAGACCAAAGGAAAGAAAGGAGATGTTGCTTTGAAGATCGATATTAGCAAAGCATACAATAGAGTTGATTGGGGTTATTTGCGGGATGTTCTCTACCGGCTGGGGTTTTCGAGTACTTGAATTTCTTGGATTATGTTGTGCGTGAGTACTGTTTCTTATTCGTTTCTTGTAAACGATGACATTGTTGGCCCTATTATTCCGGGAAGAGGCTTGAGACAGGGCGATCCGTTATCGCTGTATCTTTTTATTCTATGTGCTGAAGGGCTTTCCTCAGCAATTCATAGAGCTCGTGTGCAAGGGGTCCTTCATGGCAGCAAAGTCTGTAGAACGGCTCCAGAGATCTCTCATCTCTTATTCGCTGATGACTGTTTATTATTTTGCAAAGCTACAACTCTAGAATGTGCCGCTCTTAGGAAGGTCCTTGATGATTATGAAAGAGTCTCTGGGCAGGCTATAAATTACTCCAAATCTGGGGTCTTCTTTAGCCGAAATGTAAGTAGTGAGAATAGAGACAGATTGTCTTCGATTTTGGGAGTTCACAACCCTCTTAATACCAGGCGTTATTTGGGTCTCCCGTCTCTCTTGGGAAGAGATAAAAGACATATTTTTCAATATATAAAAGAAAGATTGTTCAGTAAGCTGCAAGGGTGGCGTAGGAAGAAACTCTCTAAAGCGGGAAAAGAAGTTTTGATTAAATCGGCAGCTCAGGCTATTCCTTCTTATTGTATGAGTACATTTCTTCTTCCGTCTATGCTTTTGGATGAGCTTCAGAGGATGCTTAACTCCTTTTGGTGGGGAAGTTCGGGTGATGTTTCTAAAGGGGTTAGATGGCTACGTTGGGAGAAAGTTTGTGCAAGAAAAGAAGTAGGAGGGAGGGGGTTCAGAGACTTGCATTTATTCAATGTTGCTTTGTTGGGCAAGATTGGATGGAGACTAATTAATGAACCCCATGCTTTGATCAGTCGTATCTTAAAGGCTCGCTATTTTCCGCGATGTCATTTTCTTAAGGCTACTGCTGGTAAACGGCCTAGCTTCACATGGTCAAGTATTCTTGAAGCACAAGGTCTGCTGCGTAAGGGGGTTCGCTGGAAAATAGGAAGTGGTGAAAACATCCTTGTTTGGGGAGCTCCATGGTTGAACAATGATGAGAATTTTTTCGTCCAATCTCCTCAGGTGCCAGGTTTTGAGGATCTTCGGGTGAATGAACTGATTTGCCAAGACACTGGTTACTGGGATAATGAAGTAATCCATGAAGTTTTTTTAGGGGCTGATGTGCGAGCCATTTACCGGACGCCTATTTCTCCCCCTGGGGCTGTTGACGGTCTTGTTTGGCATTATGATCGCAGTGGGCTCTATACGGTTAAATCGACGTATAAACTTGCAGCTCGCCTGGTTGCTAATGAATAAATTGAGATCGCGGGCAACTGGAATGGTCTGTGGCGGATGCGAATCCCCCCGAAAGTTAAGGACTGCTTATGGCGAGTTTATCGAGATGTTTTGCCTAACAAAGTAAACCTTTTTGCAAAAAAGATAGTGGATGATAAATGGTGTGTGGTGTGCGGTAATGATTTGAAAACAAACTGGCACTCGTTTTTCTCATGCAAATTTGTGTTGGACTGCTGGGAAGTTGCTGGTTTGCGTCAAATGTTAGAAAACTTAATTCTTTCGGCGGATTCAATAAATAGCCTGATCTTCATTATCATTTCTGATCTTGACAGCAAGAAAGCGGAGCTGGCAGTTATGGTTATTTGGAAAATTTGGAGAGAAAGGAATTCTTGGCTTTGGAATGGTGTCATGCATTCTCCTTCGCGGGCTTTGCAGGTAGCTTCTTCTTACCTGATGGAATGGAAGCAAGCTAGAGAAATTGTGGTACCAACTCACAATTGTGTTCAGTGCCCTGCATGGCATCCCCTAAGTTGTGGATTTCTAAAGCTTAACATAGACGCAGCTTTCTTTGGCGAGTCAAACCAATTGGGTTGGGGTATGTTATTAAGGGATGAAGCTGGCAGATTTGTGGTGGCTCGAACCTTATGTCTAGAGGGGAGTTTGGAAGCGGATATCGGCGAGGCTATGGGTTTTATGGAGGCTCTATCGTGGGTTAAACGGTTGGGCTTGATCAACGTGATCATCGAAGGGGATGCTAAAATGGTTGTGGATGCTATAAATGGGGTTAATGAGTCTTTTTCATCCTTTGGTGATATCATACGCTCTTGTCGTAATTGTTTGCTTGAATTGCAAAATGTTTCTGTTTCTTTTGTCAAACGTGATGCTAATAGTTTGGCTCACGCTTTTGCTAGGGCCTCTCGATCGTTTGAGAGCCCGTCTATTTGGGTTGACCCACCATCTTTTGTGGTTGGACTTCCTTCTAATGTTTGTTCTTGTGGCTAAGTAATTTTTATTCTTTTTTCAAAAAAAATAATACATAATGTATTTCTACAAACTATTTCTTATTAAATTATCAATTTGTTTAAATTGTATTTAGTGATAGCAAACTTATTTTTTTAATAATTTTTTTTTAAGGTTACGATTCCGCCGTAATATTTATTGTTCTTTGAAAAGCATGGTCTTTTTATATTTTAAAATTTTAAGTTCACGCCTTCTATTTTTAAAATCATTAATTTTCAAAATAAATTATCTATGAAAATTGGGGCGTGACAACCTATTTGTAATAATTTCTTAATAACATTCCTTAAAAATTAAATGATAATTATTTTTTCATATAATTTATTCCTTTCCTAATCACCATTATAACTTTCGCATATGTTTGGTTTTAGCTTATAAAATACAAAATTTTATTTTCAAAATACTAATACATTCTTGTTTTTAGGATTACGAAAGTTAAATTTTAAAATTCACCAAAATCTTAAAGTATAATACTCACATTCTTTTATATTCTCTTGACACGGATATGAGACGAAATTACTTTTTAATAAATTATTGTTATTACTTTTCAATTTATTATCACTTTTATACTAATTTGTATCATTTTTTTAAATGTGATAATAATTAATTAAAAAGTGATTAGGTCTCATACAAGTTTTTGCCTTTATTTTTTCACAATATAATAATACAAATACTTATTCTCAATTCTACCTACTATATTTTATCAACCGAATATATACAAAATCAAATTCATTATTTTACTATTTAAGAATTTTTTCTATTAAGATTTTCTCAATCACTGATAGCCTGAAACCTGAAAGTTAAAAGTTTCTCCCGCATGCGTATGGAAAATAAAAAATACAACAAGACGGACCCGTTTGTTTAGTGTAATTATTGGGAATATAATATTTTTCTTTAAATTTAAGTGTTTATTATTATTATTATTAATTCTATTACCTAAAACTCGTAAAAAAAAAATAAGAAGAAAAAAATTGGTATGCATTTTTTTTTTTTGCAGTGAATATATATCTCACTTCATGTGGTATTCATTTTATGAATCACTCTCTTATGAAACAATGTAATATTATGAAACTGATATAATTACAATAATTCATTGTGGCATAATTATTTTATATTGTCATATCAGATTATAAGTGTAATCATATCATTAAATGAATGTAATAATATTAATTGCATACTATAAAACCGCTTCACACTAGATTTTGTGTAATATTATCCCTCACTATTATTGAAAAGTAATTGACATGATAATTTTTTCGTTTCCAACAAAAGACTTCCCAACATTTTAGACGGTGACATAATTGTAAATTTTAAATTTATCACATTAATTAATTCTCAATACAAACGGTTGAAAATATTATGATTTATGTTAAATCATACTTCAATATTTCTTAACAAACATATAATTTGTGTAACCTAATAAAATATATTCAAACACAAAAAAAGTCAAATGTATCACATACTTCATTAACCCTCCAAATTAATACCCCCAATCAAATTTGTCCCAAAAAAGTAAATCCAAATCCCAACCCTAATTTACCACTATTCAAAAACTAGCCCCAAACGACGGCGTTTAGTTACTAGCATTCAAAGCAAAATAAATGTAGGTGTGACTAATAAAATCTCTCCATAAAAGCCATCAACAAACCCTTTTATATACCCTCACTCCTCCATCTCCCAAGTCCCACCCCAAAAAACAGAGAACACCACCCCCCTCCCCAAAACTATACTTACATACATGGTGTATGTATAGCCATGGCACTCAACTATGCTAACATGGGGCCTATATTCTCTCTAAGAAGTGAGATGGAATACACAGAGTTGGAAAAAAGACAGCTGTTCTTGAGAAGCTACCAATTTTCCAGAAAACAGAGTTTTAATGAGAGAATCAAGAAATCTTTTTTTAGAGTGAGAAAGGTGTTGTGGGGTCGGTTCAGATCAGCAAGAAAGCTGAGGAAGATTGTCTGGTTGAAGCTCAAAAATGGCATCTTTTTCACATCGAGGAGAAGAAGGTTCTTTTTGCGCCTGCAAAATTCTAATTATCAACATTCATCTGCAACGGCAAAATCTTTTTGTTTCTGGTAATCTGGCTGATCTGAATCGTGTTAAAGTAGCTAGAACGTATGAATGGTTCTTTTGCTTTTATGATGGATGCCTTTATTTATTATTTTCTTTGATTGTTATTGGGATATGATTGTAAAGATTATTATTATGGAGTGATTAATTTTCTTGCAAGACAGAGCATGTATTAATATGGGCTGAAACTTGGGTCTCGATCTCACATAAGTTTTACTATATATGTGGGACTGGTCAAGAATTCTTATTTCAAGGGAATTAATTTTTTTTTTCTGTTGTACTTCTTACGTTTCATAAAAAAAATTTATACAATGAAAAATACAGAAATTAAGAAAGTTAAAAATGAATATTAATTTTAAGGATAATTTCCTAAAAATTTTAATAGGACGAAGGATACACAAATTAAGAAAGTAAAAGAATGAATATTAATTTGAAGGATAAGTTTGTAAATTTTTATATATAAAGTAAGGAAAATAAATTGAATTTTTTTTAATTTTTTTTATAATTCGGTATTCGGACCAAGAACTGACTAATACGGGGAACCAATCCCACCGTCCACTAGCGGGGGCCCCCCACTTAAAGCCAGAGCAAAACTTTGTATGGACTGGCCCACAGGAATAGTTTGTACCCAATGAGTTTCGAACATGTGGTCCACAAGATCTAAAGAGCATCTCACTCCTTAGCCTCAAGCCATCATCACTAGACCAACCTGTGGGGGTTAAAGAAAAATAAATTGAATTGTGTGCGTGAAAAAATATATATGATAATATTTTGTGTAAAATTGAAGATATTTTAAAGGTGTGTTTTTCATTTTAAGAGTGTGGAAGACATTATGGAACGAAAGTAAAAGAAAAGTGAAAAAAGGGTTTTGGGATGGAAGAAGAAATACTAGTATTAGTGCCCGTTGGGTAGGCATGTTTAGCAATAAGATATGGACCTATTTTGAGCTAGATTAAGTCCTTATCTTATTGCTAAACATGTCTATCAAACGGGCACTTAGAATATATTTCAAAGTCAAAATGAAAGAATTTATACTATCTCTATTCCATACTACATGTGTCATTCATTAAAAAGGTCTGTCATACACTAAATGCATCATTTTTTTAAATAGCAATAAAATTATCTTAATCTTTTTATATATCTCCTTCACATACCTCAATATTATTATTTTTCTCATACTAACTCAATATAATACTATTAAACAACTTTTTTTTTATTAAAATTGGCCCTACCTCATAAAAAGACAATTTATAATATATATTAAACAAACTTTATATTAAAATCTATACTGAATAGTAAATGTCACATTAAATACGGTATGGAGGGGTGCAAAATTTTCCTCGGGCTTGACGGAGATTGGCCCTTAAGTGCAAAGGTAGAAGGGAGCTTGACTACAAGACTCACACGTCGAACAGGGACAAAATTCGGCCTTAGTGATCCGACGGTGCCGAGTGGAAGGACAGTCGCTCAACAGATAAAAGTTACTATAGGGAGTACAGAATAAAAATTTAATAATTTATTTTATTCATATAATAAAAATAAAATTAAAATTCAGGGGGAATAAAAAGACAAAGAAAAATGTAGCGATTTGCATACAAGGGCGGGCTGGCCTCCTTAAAAACTTACACCTGGGAAATTCACATTATGAGAAAAATTAAAATGTAGGGAAAAAAGAGTATGCAACTCTAACAAATGCCTAAAACGATAACACCTGTCGAGTAACAAGAAACTATTCTCTCGATAAATCACTCTTAACTTGGTCTGCAATAAAATAAAGACAACTCTCAATCCGAACATCCCGAACATGCCTCTTGTTGAAAATATATGTCGATAGAGGAAGATAAGACTGTCCTTGAATCCTGAGTCAACTCAAGATTAGAAGTTTCTGCATAAAGTCCTGTATCCAACTCGTGTTCGTAAATTCTACCTCCCAAATTACAACTAAAATCCGAACCACACAATCTGAATTAACTGAGGGAATGATGTCCTCAAATAATCGCTTATTCTGAGAAGTCCAAATCACCTAGGCTGTCGAAATAAAAATAGTCTCCAAAGACTATGTTCCGGTCTGCTAAAAGATAACATGTAGACTTGCAGGAATACATCTAAAAATCCAAAATTAAAATGTAGTGTAACATAAAAAGTACGAGTTATATCTTGTCCGCACCCCCTGTATATATGTTCTGAGTATATGAGTGACTTTATTAAATTTCTAGTAAATTTGGGTTTATGTGAACCCACCTTTTCAAATATTATTGTTTTGTATATAAAATGTCATTGTTTAGCATATTAAGTATTATTGTTTAAAAAATATTTGATTTTATGTATTGTTCTTCTGAGAATCACTAAACTGCTCACGTGAATTTAGTTCATAAAATGTTGTTAGAAATTAAAACAAAAGCAAAGATTCTGGTGGAGTTGAAGATCATAAATGCATGTTTGAGATTTATTACAGTGTATTGACATTAAACAAAAGTTGGTTTTAGCTCTCAGTGGTAGCTAGACTCTATTATTGAACCAAATGTTTTATTATTAATTAAGCAAAGTCTAAAATGAATAAAAATTAATGGTGAAATTTGATTCATTTATTAAAGGATATCAGTTATAATAACAGAAGGATATTACTTATATTTTACTATAGGGTGTCAATCATCATAACTGAAGAGTATGTCCTATTATTATTAAAGGGTACCAGTCGTGATAACTAAATGATATTTATTTATATTACTAAAAGTATCAGTTGTGATAACTGAAAGATATGACTTATATAATTATATTATAACATGATAACATTACAAAGAGTATTAGTCATGATAACTAAATGTATGACCTATATTATTAAAGAGTATTAGTTAGAATAACTGAAAGGTAAACTGGATTTATTTTTTTAATGTGGATCAAATTTTATCGTAAAACTTGATTTATAGAAGACACATTCTATTAATATATTTTTGCAAAATAAATTTATTCGAATGAGACCAACATTGACTGCATGTGAATCTTTTCATTATACCATATGATTAATTGAATCGATATTCAGCATAGGTATTTTTTTTTCAATGTTAGTTTGTTAGTTGTTAGTTCATCAAACACTCAAACACTCCTAAATTTTTCTCTAAAAGACCTTATAATTTCATAATTCGTTCCCAAACGGAATCGAATCCGGGTCTCCCACTAAAGTGAGGAACCCAATAACCAGGTGGACTAAACCACCTGATTATTCAGCATAGGTAATGATGCATCAGTCAAGAATTTAAATGACATTAAGAGATGTTTGTTTTGTTGAAAGAAATCGGAATGATAATGAGTTTGAAAGTAGTGAGGAATGGTAAGGAGTATGTTAATTATTGTTGAGTTGTTTGATTTATATATAGGTAAGACTATCATTAACATCAAAAGTGTTTGATTTTAATAAAAATTATTGATAATTAAAATTATTATTAACTCTTTTTTAATATTAAAAAATATATTATATAATAATATTAATAAATAATTTAAAATGCAAAATAAATTTTTTTTAAAATTATATATGAAATTTTAGAAAAGAATGACTTTCATTCCTCCCGAAAATTGTGAAGATCAAATTAATATATATCATTAATTACTCACTTTTAAAATATCAAACATTTGATTCCCCCAACCAAACATCATGACACTCTCTTTTCATTGTTATTTTTCAACTCTAAAGGTGTAAATCAAATATCTACTAACACTTTGCAAGTGCAAACAAAAGGCATGAGTAAAAAATGTAATGATGATAAATTGTAGGGCTGAAAATCCAATCAAACTATCGTTTCAAGATCTTTTGTTTTGTGTTTGAACTATGTTTCACAAGAAAATCAAATAAAATTGAACATACTTTTAAGTTTGATACTATTTAAAGATCATCCGAAGTTTGAGCTCAATTAGAATAAAAATAGAAAGATTTAATGGTAGATAAAATCACAAATTTTATTACAAAGTTGCAATTAGACAAAATTTTAATTAAATTTTTATTGCCAATTAAAACAAACAAACATATTTTTTCCTACCCAAAAATGACATGTCACCTACCTGACAATCAATAATTAATCATATTAATATGTTTAGATTTATTCGGATGACAAATAATAACTAATCGCGCGTCATTTTTTGAAAGGAGAAAATATGATTGTTGGTTCTAATTACCAAAAAAAAAAAAAAATTGAGGTTTTATTTAACAAGATTTAAAAGTTTAGGTTATATTGTAATTTGCCATAAATTTATGATTTTTTTTAGCAATTAAGCCAAATAATTAAAAAGATAAAATAAATGTTGAAATATCAAAATACTTGTTTGATTATATTTATAGTACGTCGAAACTCCATTTTATTAATTATCAACGTCGAAACTCCATTTTATTAATAATCAAATTAATAAACTCTATCACAATATTAATGGTACATTTAAACAACTTTTAATAATGCTCAACTTTTTTTAATGATCAAATAATAACTCGAACTCATAATTTTACAATATAAATAGGGAAAATTACAAATAGATGTAAAAAATTAGCAAAATTACAAACAGGTGTAATGTGCAAATTTTTTGTGCTTCTGTGCAAAAAAATTGTGCTTCTGTGCAAATTTTTTATACCTAGTTGTAATAAGGCTTACCTCTTTGTACCTTATTGTAAATGGCCCATATAAATACTAGTGCTTTAATCACTTGAATTATTCCACATGTAATAATGCTCGACTTTACTCGATAAATCAACAGTGCCACACACCAAGTGTTCTGGATAGTCGACATAGTGCATGCTGGCATTGGGAACCCATCATTTTCGAATTTTATATCACCTATATTATTAAATGTATGAATTAACTATTAGATGGTCCCTAAACCATACAATCAAAGAGATCCTATTACAAAATTCCTTTGGTTGAGATTATGAAAACGACAATGTTTCTACTCAGCTACTTTTAAAAAAAAAAATTTGGGTTCATGAATAATAAGGAATTGTGGCATAAAAGAAGGATGAACTCCTTAGAAATGTAACATGATATTGATACAAACTCATTTCAGCATCTCCAGTCTTTATCTTTTCCATCGAATACGGTCTGAACTCGATTTATATATTGGACATGTAAAAGACACATGCACCAGAAAAAGTCTCTGGCGCGAAAATTTCGATGCTAAAATCAATTTCCATAAATTTCGATGCTAAAATCAATTTCCATATGTAAGATGTCATTTTTAGAAGAGAAAAATGATCAGTAAAGAGTTTTTATATCATATCTTGTAGGAGTGAGATATTTATATGCATTTCACACTTGAGGACACTTTGAGTGATTTTGGGTGTAATTAGGGCATTCTTAAGGTTGGCTTTGCCAATTAACAATTATTTATTCAGGGCAAAATAACAAGACTCATTGTGAAACTAATTTTGATAGTATTAGTTGTTTCATTAAAATATACTAATTATTTTGATATAAGATATTAATTTTGAATGCTAGTAGTTGTTTTATTGAAAAATTTAGTTGAAATATATAAATTATTTTATTAAAAAGTATTAATTATTTTAATATAAATATTAATAATAAATTAACTAGGTGGTTTAGCTCACCTGGCCACCGGGTTCCTCACTTTAGTCAATAAAAAAAATGATAAAATTTATTCACAATAAACTATTTTTTTAGTCAATATGGGTTAGAATCTTCATCTTCGAGAGAGAGAGACCAGTACTCCTTGCCAAATATTATATTTAATCTATTTTAAATTGAAATCTAAATTTTATAACATGTAACCCGTTTATTTTAGAAAAAATAATTGGGATAGTGCATGACAGTATGACACAACTAAAGCTTCTGTTTGTTTTGTTCTGTTGTGGTGCAAAAAGTGAAGTGGAAGAAATATTGATTTCTACAAAGGTTCTCAAATTGGCATTGAATTGGGTTTTGTATAAAGTCCATTAGTTTGAGGAAATATGAAATATTAAATCGTATACAAATTAGTACAACAAAGGACCCATTTGGTAGGGTTGAAAAGGCCCAGAAATAAAAGGTTTCATGGCTTTACAGCCGTTTGGTAGTCATGAAACGGTTTCACGACGGCCCGTGAAAAACGTCAGCCCGGTTAATAATTTCACGGACTTTACTGTAGTGCATCTTACCTTACCCCTCCGATGTGGTTTCAGCGTTGAACAGTAATCCAGAAAAGCCAAAGTAAAGAACTAAATTGCCCCTCTTTCATTTGGTGAATTATTCAATCGTCACTCACAATTCTCAGCCACACTCAAAACTCGCGAACCCTAGGTGGGATAGAGAAGGAGCGACGGAGTCCACGAACGAGCAACGGCGGTTTTGTGATCGATGCTTGAAGAGGGAGATACGGTGTTCGTCGTTAGAGCTGACCTTCATCCACAGGCATCGACGAGGACCGCCGTGAACCCCCAAGTCCGTTATCGAGCCGCAACTGCGCAAAAACATCCAAATTTTTTGGGTAATTACGATTTATCTTTATATCCAAACCTTAATTTTTTGGGTAATGTACATCTACACAAAGAAAACAGAGAACTCTCTTATTCAATTAAGGTACAATTTCTTTAATTCAAAGGGTTTCTTGTCGTTTTCTTTGGGGGTGAATGATTCAGGAAAAAAAATGTGAAAGATTCTTGTGTATAATTTTTCACTTTCTCTCGCTTTTTTCTGAAAAACCCTTCTTGGGTTTAGTGATTTTGAGTTGATCTTGAGAATCCAGCATGGTAAAATGATTATCATTGCTTTAATTTGTGGTTTCGTAAGTTATTTTAGAATGTGGGTTTGTGATTTTTCCGCCTACAAATTATCAAGAAAATAATTCCTTGTTACTGTGATTGCCTTTCGAGGGATGGGGACTGGATTTCTTATTTTTCAAAATCCAACTCCAAATGTATCTTTGGTCAAATGATTCTGCTATTCATTTATTATTTGACTTTTTCTCTGTTGGAAGTTCCTGATATACAGGCTTAGTGGGAAAATGGAGTTTCTCTTAGTCAAGATCGCTACGCTGCCGTTTTAGGCCTTCAAGGAGATTCTAAACAGGTTTGTTTTCCCACTTTTTTGCCTTCAAATCTTATTATATTTCGTTTCAGTGTGTCGATTTATTTATGCTATGGTATAAAATTAATTGAACGGATAATTGTTAATGGATCTTCTATTGATTTATTGATTTGGTATTTGAAACCAGAGTCATAAAAAGAGTTGTGAAATTTATTAGGTTTTTCTGATTTAGGAATGACGAATGAGTAGAAACATTGAATCAGATTAGTTTTCATAAATACGAGGCACACATCTTGTTGATGTCATATAATGTGAATGTGGTAACTGAAATTGAGGCTTGTATTTATTATTTGGACCATTGATTATTGCTTGCATTATGTTAATCTGAAATCCTTATTGTCTTTTGCTGTCTTAAACATGAAATTTGTGGTAAACCTTTGAATTTTTATTTCTGATCAGTGTTGTTGTATATTATCTGTCTCAATACATTGGTATATGAGCTAAATATAAGGTTTATGAAAATCGCTGCAGGTTTAATATTTAGCTCATTAAAAATATCACCAGCTGATTCGTCGTGTGAGGAAAATGTATTCATGGCCAAGTTGGCCGAACAGGCTGAGCGTTATGAGGAAATGGTTGAGTTGATGGAGAAGGTTGCAAAGACAGTTCATAATGATGAGCTAACAGTGGAGGAAAGGAACCTCCTCTCAGTGGCTTACAAGAATGTGATTGGGGCTAGGAGAGCTTCATGAAGGATCATCTCTTCCATTGAGCAGAAGGAAGAGAGTCGTGGAAATGAGGATCATGCAACCTTGCAAAGCAGGTCATTTATGAATGTACCATGTAGGACAATAATGTGATTGCTAAGCAGAAATGCTTTAATATATTAAAAATGATGCTAAATATTATTTTGTTAAAAAAAAAAACATATTTTCATTTCTCATTTGTGGTGATTAAATCTGAGGGATCATGGCATTACAGTGAAGATGGTGTGGACCTTGTGGTAAAATAAATTTGTTTATTCCGTGATTTTATTAATCATTTGCCAATTTGTTATTTTGTCATTGGGAAGCTAGAGGAAGCTTTATATAACATTTAGTTTGAGCAGCATTGGCTAGAGGCTCAAACCGATTGTCAGGCAATAGGCAATTGTTCAGCTTTTTTATTCGTATTAAGAGTAGTTTGTGGCTGCACATATGGATTTTCTTTCATTAATGGTTTACCTGTCAAGAAATATGAAGAAGCTTTTTACATTTTTTGCTTTTCATTTGTATATATGAGTTATATATATATATATATATATATATAACTTAGTTTGTGGTTGTTTGATTGAATTTTAGTGAACGAGAAAATGAGTAGAGGAGCCATTCACAAAGCGTTATTTGAATCAGCTGTTCTGGATTTGGTCAGCGGTCTACAAATCTACATCATACGTCGTTTATTTGACAGAAAACTTGGGGTGTCTAGAGTTTAATACCCTTATTTTAGAGTCCTAGTTATTGTGAATTGGTAGTCTTGCTTTATATTTTTGTGCAAAAGTTGTTGGGATTATGTCTAATAATTTCATACCAAGCATTCATTTTCTTTGATCCTCATCACCAGCCTTAGGCCGCTGGTGCAGTGCAACAAATAAATCATCAAGAAATAATTAACAGAAAACGTGAAATGCTTTACACAATAGAAGATAGCAAAAAACAACAAAAACTGCGACTTTAACGGAACAGAGAGATTTCATAGCGTAAAAAATGAGAAATGAGACAAAGGGAATAAATTCCGTTTAAAAAAAAAAAAAGAAAAAGGGGAATAAATTGCACTATTGAAAGGGTATTAGTTAAGGGTTAAAATCGTCTTTTACATCTAATCTTATAACTTTTCTTATCTACCAAACACATTTTCTGAAATTATGTACTTCTTTTCAATCCTACCAAACAACAATTAAATTTTTTTTTACATCCTACCAAACATCAATAAATTTTACTTATCTCACCCAAATCCTTAAAAGGTTTCTTAAGGCCCGTCTTGAGCCCTTTTCTTGACAGACCTACCAAACGGGTCCAAAGATGATAGCTAGGATTTGTGGGAGTCATTGATTTTACTTTACACATACTGTTTGAAACAATAATTAGGATGCTCAGATTCATTGATTCACATAATAAATATATATATATATATATATATATATATATATATATATATATATATATTTCAGATGATATTAATTTTTTACATAATATTTATTGTTTTATTAAAATTAATAATTATTGTGTTTCATTTAAGAATGAAAATAAGACTGGTGGGGCAAAATTTTGAATATTTATTGTGTTTTATTCGCCTAACCTTGTGATTAGGATAATTGATCTGTGAGTAGTGATTTGCTGGCACTTACATCAATAGTATTACTGATGTACAATCCAAATTTAAAGAATCCTAGCATAAAAATTGATCCACAATGTTTACAAATCCATTTCGCTCGAATAGTAATAATAATATTATAGAAATCCATCCCAAATCTTAACTCATCGAAGATGCTAAGTCGCACAATTTTTCCAAGAATTTTTTTCAGAGGTTCGAGGAAGAAAACCTCGCGGATGGTGTTTGTGAGTAAGACGGGTGCAAGGGAGTGACCCCTTCCATAATATGGTAATAGCATCTCATCGTACGTTCGCGAATTACCACTCTCTTGAGACATCTGCGGTTGCCAATGAAAATTAGGTCTCTTCTCTGAAAAGTGGAGAAGAATGCAAACACGTTTCTTCTCAGGTTATCTATTTAAAGTTGTTAATGTAGCTATTTATTATTTATTAATGATGTGAAAATTTACTATTGTTCTTTAAAAAAAATCAATTACTATTGATTATTAATACAGTCAACATTTCAGCCGAAAAGAGTTGGTCGGCGCATGACCTAAACTAGTGTTGTTTCGTAGTTTCGGTGTAAATGAGGATATAAATTGTACAATTCGCAAAAAAATTGGGATTAAATTGATGCATTAGACTTTTTTGTGACTAATTTAAAAAAGCTAAAAAGTACTTTTTTGTGACTAATTTAAAAAAGCTGAAAAGTAATGAAAAAAAAATAGATTTAATCCCATATTGAGTGGGACATACTTCTCGTTCTTATCTGTTTATGACTTATTAGTATGATTTGCACTGGAGTTCTGCATCTTTGTGAACTTAAAAAATTGCTCAAACATGTCTTGGTTGAATAAAGGGTTTGAGGCTACAGATTCCTCTTCTGGTAGTGACTTTATCAAAGAGTTAACAACAGGTTTAGAATCACCATTCTTAAGCCTAGGTCCTCTAGGTCCTTTCCAACCAGGAGGATATCCCATTATTTGGAAACATCTTTCAATAGTGTGACCAGGCACATCACTATGAGTACAATGTAGAGGCTTCTTTTTTTTTATCTTTATAATACTTAGCATTCTTTGCTAACATGGCAACAAAATCACTTTGACCAGTATTAGGGATATTTAGATTTCGTTGGGATTCTTCTTGCAGTAACAAGGAGTATACCTTAGCAAAAGGAGGAAAGGGGGATTGCAGTAGAAATTGGCTTCGAATAGAAGAGTAAGAATCATGTAAGCCAATAAAAAATGTCATAACAACATCCTGTTCTTGGGATTTGACATAAGACTTGGTAACTCACAAGAACAGTTATTCAAAACACCACAAGAACACTTAGTAATAGGCCTAAAACTCAAATGTTCATCGCATAAAGTTTTGAATTCATTATAATAGCATACCAAAGATCGAATTCCTTGAGTTATAGAACTAAGAGATTTCTTGAGATGATATACCCTTGTTAAGTCAGAACATGCATACCTAGCATGTAATTCATCCACACATCTTTGGCCACAGAAAAATATTCAAAGGTTTTCTTAATATCCATAGAAATCGAATTCAAAATTCAATTTAACACAAGATCATTGGCACGTACCCAAGCCGCATAGATAGCATGATCGTCAGATTCAAGAGGGATAGAGACAGTACCATCTATAAGAGGCAATTTGTTCTTCACACTCAAAGCCCTTTTAATTGCATGACTCCAGGACACATAATTAGTACCTACCAGTGGATCAAGGATGATGCTAATAGCTGGATTATCATTATGATGTAGGGTAAAAGGAGAATAAGGATTGAGCGCCGGATTAAGCAAATTTGAAACCACCGGTGGTGTAGTCATATCAACCGAACGATTGTCGTCGAAGAAGAATCCCTAATTCAAGGATTTGACAAAATCGTGGAATTGCAAGACACAATTCACGAATTAAAAAATCTGGAAACACAGATTTTCAAAGAAAATAGGGATTCGCGGAAGCTATATCAGAGGATCGAAAAAAAAAGGCGTAGCATTGTTAAACTGATACCATGTTAATGAAAATAACTTTGAATTTCATTGATGGAGAATGCTTTTTACAGAAATCCTAATGAGAGAAAGATGAGAAGAATCTATACTAAGGGGCCGCTCGGTTGGGGGTATTAGAAATAGGTAATGAGAATGACTAGTGATTCATTCTCATTGATGAATTTTAGAAAGAAAGTTGAGCACGTAAAAATTTGAGCGAGAAAAAAGTTGAGCGGAGAAAAAAATAATCGATTGTTAAATGATTGATTATAAGAGGGAGATTATGTAATCAAAATAAATTAGTGATTATTTTATTTTTAAATTAATTCCAAAATATAAATATTACCAAGCATCATCAATGGGAATGACTCCCATTACCTACTTCTAATACTCTCAACCAAGCGGGCCCTAAATCTATCGGGTAAGCATCTCTTAAAAAGAGAAGCTTAACAAACTAACTAAAATAAAGGGGCTAATCTAACAAATTAACTGACTATCAGGAGGGTGTGCATACTAACACTTTTATAAAAAGAAAAAACACTTTCAATTATCTTAAGACCCCCCCCCCCCTCCAAAATCGGCGTGGATATTACACAAGCCCATTTTGGATTTTATCTTGGTAAAAGTGGCTAGAGGTAGAGATTTCATCATTAAATCCCTTAGATTTTCTTCAGGTGGAATATGTATTAACTTGACAACTCCTTCTTGAATTTTCTCTCTTGTGAAGTGACAATTGATGGAAATATGTTTGGACTTCTCATGTAGGCAAGGATTGTGAGCCATTGCATAGGCTAATTCAAATCTCGAAGTATGTAGATAATCCATTGAGCTTCACACAATGTAGTAGCCATAGCCCTATATTCTGCTTCTGCCGATTATCGGCTGATAGTTGTCTGCTTTTTGGACTTCCATGAAACCAAGGAGTTGCCAAGATATATTGCTTATCTAGTGATACTTCTTCTTGTAAGCTGACATCTTGCCCAATCTGAGTCGGTGAAGATGTGAAGTTTGAAATCATTTTCTGTAGGATAGAAAATGCCCTATCTGGAGTGTCTTTCAGGTATCTTAGTAATCTGTGGACAGTTGCCATGTGAGTAGCATTAGGGTTACTCATGAATTGAGAAAGTGTTTGAACACTGTAGGAAATATCAGGCCTTGTTATGGTTAAATATAACAATTTACCAACTATTTTCCTATAATATTTTGCATCAGTGGAACCTGTATTATCAGAACTAAAAAATTCATGTTTTGGGTCCATAGGAGTAGAACAAAGTTTACTCCCTAGATAACCAGATGAGTCAAGAAGATCAAGAGTGTACTTTGATTAGGGTGAATTATTGCATGATAATTGTGTGCTTAATTTTCTCAAATTGATATGATTTTCATGTGAATTCACTATTATTTGGTCCAATTGCACTTAATTGTTTGGTTTGATATTATGAGTTTAAATTGCAGGTTTGAGGCCAACTTTGAGTGCAAATTAATGGAAAAAACTGCATGGTATGAAAGAGGGCCGAGAGACGAGCGCAACACAAAAAGAATCGGGTCAAATGGATGTCGTATGAAGAAGATATGGTCAAACGAAGTTGAGACGACGAAATAACAAGCTGTTATACCCACAACGAGTTGCACCCTTCAAATTAGGGAGTGCACCCACCCAGTACACCCACCATTCTGAGAAGTTCACCCACTTCTTCTTCTTCCATACATCAGTCCAGATCGCGACACAGTGCAACAATCTCAACCATCTCCACCACAAATCCGGCACAACCCGTCGCCGACAACCATAAATCCGACGACCCAATGCCGTCGCACCGCCCATCCATCGCCGCCATGAACAATGCCATCGCGGCCAGTCCTCTTCATCGCCGTCCCAGCGCTAACAGCAATACGCGCAGCCACGATTCCACCGCCATCGATGGAGGCGCAATTCCACAGATCAGCGGCGCTCCACTGTAGGAGAAATTCCAGATTTGTCGCTGATTTCAACTCGACCCATTTCGCCAACATTCACAACTCGACCCGAGCCGTGCCTACAACCGACTCGAGGCGAAGAAATCTTAGAGAGGTTTCTCAACGTTGTCCAATCTCACCTCGACTCGGCCACTATCCTCCCTCGGTCCGAGTCGAGTGACATTTTTAAGCAGAAAGCACAAATACGTTTCTTTTTTCAGCAAGGATTTCTGCTTCTCTTTCTCGGCCAATCAGAGAGAGCCTCGTGGAGGGAATAAACTTTTTCCTTATAACTCAAAATTCTAATCAGATTTAAGAGAGAGATTTCAGCGAGAATAAGAGATTTTTTTGATAGCAGATTACATTTTCAGCACAGAAATTAGAGGGGAAAGTAGAGAAAAAATAGGGTTTAATTCCTACACACACTTTTACACACACATAGCTAGATTTTACATTTCTTCTCCAATTTTGATGATCAAAGGACCGTTTCTTAATGTTTGGATGCTAATTAGGTGATATTTTTCCTTTAATTTCAGTTTTGTTGGCTCAATCTCTTATTATGACAATTGCTTATTTCCTTAATGTTATGGGTTTAATTTCTTTTATCATGTTTGGCTAATTCCTTAGTGCTAGAGTGTTTTGATGCTTATGGGTGATTGAGTATTGTGTTGAATTCTTATAGGTAATTTTGATTGTTGATTAATTAATTGGATTGATGAGGTTTGAATGATTTATTTGCTTAATTGTTCTCTAATTCCATGCTTAGTTGTTTGATTATCGCAAGGAGACTTGAGTAGTTCTAATGACTCATTTGGGTGAGGGGTTTAATTAAGTAATTAAAGTTAATATTGGTTTAATGCAAGGAGACTTGATTAATACCATTAGAAATACATCAATTCCACACTAATTACTTAGACGAATAATCGGGTAATTAGTGAAGAGACCATAGGTAAGGTGTCTTAGTATCGATGGGAAGACACGCTAGGGGAACCTATTGACTCGTGTTCTTGCCTCGGGAGGAAAGGGTGACTTAGTCCTCTCAAACTTTCGAGCTGAAATCGTAGCATAATTCCTAGGCTTACCAAGTACGGAATTATTGTTTAATTAAAAGTTTGCTCTTATTAATTGATTGACATGATAAATGCTCATTTGAATTTGTTGCATATTTGACTCCCATTTGTTGATAAGCACCCGAGCACATCTTTATCATTGATTGCATCTCGTTGCTAGTTAATTTCGTTGATTGCTTTAATTAATTGTTGCTTGAATCATTGATCTTGTTGAATGACTTGTGCTACAATTATGACTAAACTAGTAAATTTAGGGCTATCTCCCACTTGATTCCCTTGGATCGATATTTAATCGGGTAACTTACTTGCTACACGATCCCTTTACACTTGAAGGGTGAGTGTTGGCTTATAAACTTATCAAGTTTTTGCCTTTGATAAAGTTGAATGCCTTTATCAGATTTAACAACTTCTATTCCAAGCATATACTTTAATCCACCAATATCCTTAATAGTAAACTTTTCATGTAAATTGGTTTTTACAAGAAGAATTTCAGATAAAATATTCCCAGTAACAATCAAATCATATACATAACATAATACCACAGTGAATGAATGAGCAGTAGATTTAGTAAATAAAGAGTTATCAGCTTTTGATTGAATAAAACCAATCTTAAGAAGACTTTCAGACAGTTTAGAAAACCATTGTTTAAGGCTTGTTTCAAGCCATATAGACTTTTTTTAAGCTTGCAAACTCTTTTGTCATTTTTATCACAATATCCAGATGGAGGTGTCATATAGATATCCTCAGTTAAATCTCCATGAAGAAAAGCATTATTGACATCTAATTGATGTATAAACCAAGACTTACTTATGGCGATATCAAGAAGAAGTCTAATAATAGTGATTTTAGCAATAGGGGAGAAAGTATCAAAGTAATCTACTCCTTCTTGTTGTGTGTACCCTTTGGCCACTAATTTGGCCTTGTACCTTTCAATGGTTCCATCAGATTTATATTTTATTTTATAAACCCATTTGCAACCTATACAATTCTTATCTTTAGGCAGATGTACAAGTGTCCATGTATTAGTCTTTTCTAAAGCATTTATTTTAGCTTTCATAGCTGCTTGCCAATTGATATTAGAAACAACTTGCTTGTAAGTTCTTGGTTCTATTATTTGAGTTATAGCAGCAGTAAAGAGTTTATAAGAATTGGACAGCTTATTAGTAGATAAATAATCAAAAATTGGATATTGTTTCCCTCTAGATTTAACACTAGCAGTAGAAGGCTTATGATCAATTGACGTAGGCAAATGAGTTTCATACAGTTGTAAATAAGCAGGTTGAGTTTTGGTCCTTGTAGATCTTCAAACATCAGAAAAGCTACCATTTTCTAGTGGTATATTAAAATTAATTTGAGTGGTAGTATTCTTAATTTCATCTATCAGGTCAGGGTGCACTATATCATTGTCACAATTGCAAGAAGGTTGCTCATCATCAATATTAGGAGATTTAACAGTATCAATAGAACCAGTAAAGTTTCAGGAGTGCAAAAACTATCATCATCACAAATGATATCTTCTGTTTCACATGAAAAATGTTTTGAGGACAATTGATCAATAAAACTCTTAGTGTGCTGCTCGTCTTTAAAAGGAAATACGTTTTTCAAGAAATTTAACATTTCTGGAAATGAATATTTTTCCAGTGCTCAAATCAAGAACTCTTTATTCTTTTGTACCAAAAGAGTATCCAAGAAAGACACATTTCGTGGCTCTAGGATCAAACTTTTGTCTGTGAGCAACAAGTGTATTAGCAAAGCAAAGACAACCAAATATCTTGAAATAAGAATAATCTGGAACTTTGTTGTAAAGCTTTTCAAAAGGTGTCATATTTTTCAGAATGGGAGTAGGTATCCTATTTATGATATGAGCAGCAGTAAGGATACAATCACTCACAAACTTTAAGGCTTTGTTTACTTTGATGGATTAGATTTGATAACAATTATTTATTTAACATTATCACTTATTTACTTTGATTGAATTTTTTTTTAATCCCATGACTCGGGCATAACCCGGATTTTTTCAAATTTCAGGGATATAAAATCCCACTAAAATAGATGAGATAAGTTATTTGAATTGGGGATATGCTGTATAATTACTAAATTACCCTCTATATAATAACATATTACATATATATTTATATTTAAAATTCAAAGTTTATATCTTTGTCTATATTATCAAATCAAAGATATTTTTTAATTTGAAATTTAATTTTTTTATTTTTGCCTATATTATTATCATATACATATTATTATTCAAACACACGTTAAATACGCAGGATAAGAATTGAATTTTTCAGACGTTCTGCAAATTTCTTTCTGCTCGAGTTCACCAATATTGTTCATATTTTGGTACCATCTTCTCCCATAATATCATTATAATTTATTATTCATTTGTATATTAATTTTTCTCTTTTTAATCTCAATATGTTTTCAGACGTTCTTCATACCATAACTACTGTCGTAAAAAATAATTCTTGCAATAGATCTAGGTTTGAAAATAAATTTTCTCGCATTCTCTTTTCTTTGGGTAAATTGGTACGCACACACACACACACACACACATATATATATATATATACACAACCTCGATTGAGAATATTACAGAAAGTAATTGTGTTTGTCAACTCACGTAGATCATACACATCTGATTTGCCCCTTCATTCTTATATTTTATTTAGGATTTATTTTTGATGTTTCGTAATGGAATAGATTGGAGTACCAGCAGCAGATCGGAAGGCTTCGTTTAATGAGGATTTGATTGTATGAGCAGAGAATTTGATCATTATCGCAAAAAGAAGAGAGTATTGAACTAAATTGGTATTGAATTTGTATCCAAAATTGAATTACTGGTATTAATTTATTGAACGGAGATTGCATTTCTTAGGTCTGCATTCAAAATCTCCATTTGGATGCATAATTGGGACAGAGTTAGAATTTTTACTTTCCATTATTTAGTTGAATTTATAGAAAATGGGGAAGAAGACGATGAGAAAATGATTCTGAGGAAAGGAAAATGATTTAAAGAAGAAAATATTTTATACGTAAATTTGAAGGACATTTTAGTAAAAATATTATTTTCTGTCAAGATATTGAAGAATGCATTTGAGAAAGTAAATGTGTGATAAAATAAGAAAATGTAATCTCCGTTCTCTATTTCATCACACCTTATCATATCCAATCTAATTCTTATTTCTAAAGTAAACGTAGCCTAAAGGTACACCTGATTGAAAAAGAAGAGACCTAGCAACCTGAAGAAGATGTTGATGTTTTCTTTCTACTAATCCATTTTGTTGTGGTGTTTCCACACAAGATGTTTGATGTATGATGCCAAGATTATGAAAGAAATCATGAAGAAAAAATTCAGGTCCATTATCTCTCCTCAAGACTTTAATCTTTGCATTAAATAGAGTGTTCACCATGTTATTAAAATTTTCTATGGATAACCTGACTTCAGCTTTTGATTTCATAAGAGATATCCAAGTACACCTACTGTAATCATCTACAATTGTTAGAAAGTACTTGTGACCAAAATTAGACAAGATTGAGAAAGGTCCCCATATGTCACAACAAATCAAATATGGCATTCGAAACAGAAGTACTAATGGGAAAAGAATGTTTCTTTTGTTTAGCTAATGGGCAAATCTCACAATTTTGATGCATATCAGTAAGTTTTACATCAATTTGAGGAATATGTTTCAGAGAAGTCGCATTCAAATGCCATAATCTAGAATGCCATACATCAAAATTAGAGGAATGAAAAGCAGTAGAAGAGTGTACAGAATAAGAGGCCTTCAGATGATATAATCCTCCACTTTGTTCAGCAATACCAATCACTTTCAGGGAGGTGTTTTCCTGTAATTCTCAATGTGAGGCAAGAAATTTGACAGTACAATTAGAGTATCTTGTCAAGTGACTTATGAAAAGAAGATTGAAAGTAAAATCTGGGACATAAAGGACATTGTAGAGAGTTAAAGAAGCATTTAGAACAATATTACCTATATGTGTAGCAATGGAAGTATTATTATTAGGCAACCTGATTTTGATGTTAGCAAGAGTAGGAGGAGATGTAAACAAAGATATATCACTAATCATATGGTCAGTAGCACTAGTATCAAGTATCCAAGAAGAATATCTCAGGTAAGACTGATTAGAACAGAAGCAATAATGACTACCTTCAGTATTTAGGGCTGCATCCTTGTTGGTAAGGGCTCTTGCAGCAATATGATATGCACTGGAGTTCTGCATCTTTGTGAACTTCAAAAATTGCTCAAACATGTCTTGGTTGAATAAAGGGTTTGAGGCTACAGATTTCTCTTCTGGTGGTGACTTTATCAAAGAGTTAACAACAGGTTTAGAATCATCATTCTTAAGCCTAGGTCCTCTAGGTCCTTTCCAACCAGGAGGATATCCAATTATTTGGAAACATCTTTCAATAGTGTGACCAGGCACATCATTATGAGTGCAATGTAGAGGCTCCTTTTTATCTTTATAATACTTATCATTCTTTGCTAACATGGCAACATAATCACTTTGAACAGTATTAGGGATATTTAGATTTCGTTAGGATTCTTCTTGCAGTAACAAGGAGTATACCTTAGCCAAAGGAGGAAAGGGGGATTACAGTAGAAATTGGCTTCAAATAGAAGAGTAAGAATCATGTAAGCCAATAAAAAATGTCATAACAACATCAAGTTCTTGGGATTTTGACATAAGACTTGGTAACTCACAAAAACAGTTATTCAAAACACCAAAAGAACACTTAATAATAGGCTTAAAACTCAAATGTTCATCCCATAAAGTTTTGAATTCATTATAATAGCATACCAAAGACTGAGTTCCTTGATTTATTGTACTAAGAGATTTCTTGAGATGATATACCCTTGTTAAGTCAGAACATGCATACCTAACATGTAATTCATCCCACACATCTCTGGCCACAGAAAAATATTCAAAGGTTTTCTTAATATTCATAGAAATCGAATTCAAAATCCAATTTAACACAAGATCATTGGCACGTACCCAAGCCACATAGATAGCATGATCGTCAGATTCAAGAGGGATAGAGACAGTACCATCTATAAGAGGCAATTTGTTCTTCACACTCAAAGCCCTTTTAATTGCATGACTTCGGGATACAAAATTAGTACCTACCAGTGGATTAAGGACGATGATAATTGCTGGATTATCATTATGATGTAGGGTAAAAGGAGAATAAGGATTGAGCGCCGGATTAAGCAAATTTGAAACTATCGGTGGTGTAGTCATATCAACCGAACGATTGTCGTCGAAGAAGAATCCCTAATTAAAGGATTTGACAAAATCTTGGAATTGCACGACACAATTCACAAATTTGGAAACATATATTTCCAAAGAAAACAGGGATTCGTGGCAGCTATATCAGAGGATCGAAGAAATAAGGCATAGCATTGTTAAACTGATACTATGTTGATGAAAATAACTTTGAATTTCATTGATGGAGAATGATTTTTACAGAAATACTTATGAGAGAAAGATGAGAACAATCAATACTAAATCTATTGGGTAAGCATCTCTTAAAAAGAGAAGCTTAACAAACTAACTAAAATAAAGGGGCTAATCTAACAAATTAACTGACTATCCGGAGGGTGTGCATACTAACACTTTTACAAAAAGGAAAAGCACTTTCAAGTATCTCAAACACACTCTTAGTATTTTGGGTCATTTACATATAGGTTCAAAAAGGGTAGTATAATTACAAATAGGTTCAAACAATTTGCACAGAAGCACAAAATTTTTTTACACAGAAGCACAAAATATTTGCACATTGAACCTATTTGCAATTTTGATTTTTTGAACCTATTTATAAATTTCTCTAGTATTTATAATAATAATTATATTAAATATATAATTAACGGGATACGTGATGCTAATACAAATGCCCAGATTCGCCCAACCATATTATTGATTAATTAGTTGTTTTATAAAAAAATTGGAAAGTAAACGAGTGCCACAAGTATCAGGTGAGAATTCATTAGAAATTAATATAAATGAATTAATTTTACATCTTTTTAAAAATTTAGAATTTTAGGTTATACATATATATCTATAATATCAAAGAGTTTGATTCGCACAAAAGCAATTCTACTCATATTAAATTATTTACTCGTTGAGCCTTCTTTCCATAGAGTAGAGTACAATCTAGCACACGAATTGATGCAGCGAGAAGCGTAAATAAAATTAAATATAAAACCCGTTGATTCTTAGAATACCCGGGAACTATGATAAAGTGAACTCCGTTGATTTCTTAATCAGAATATCAGTGAACACAGATTCCAGGGGAATATCCCTCGAGTTTTCTTTTCATATATTCCTTAATCTACTCTACAATGTATCCACAACCCATATAAATAATAATCATAAGAATCTAAAAGGACATAAGTAGAAAAGAAAGCATTAAATGTTTAGTCTTGAAAATCACTAACAAGTTTGAACAACTTTTAAACTTCTGTGTTGAATATCTTCATCATTCTCCCCTTCTGCGATAAGATTCGCCCTCGAATCTCCAACGGTCTCATCTCCAGCAACATAGACGACGGCAAGTTTATATCCAGAAAAATTAAAATTGAACAACTCATGAATTTTTGCCTCAAAATTATCCGCTATACGTACACGTGCCAAAATTTTGAGATGGTAACGAAGATTTCGAGAAACGTCAAAATAACTATCATTAGTGATGATATAATAATAGTTATGAATTTGAGACCAAAAATTATAATTTTCAGCATGGGCATACTTATCAGAATGGGATGTGTATTCGTCAATCACAGGGGTGTTTTCAGCGAAAAATGGGGGTGTATTGATCAAATCCAGGGGTGCATTGAAACCTAGGGCTGGGATATATTCAGCGTACGCTGTAAGCCCAATCTTTTGATTGTTCTCTATCTCATAATTGGGGCTCAAATGAAATTGGGGGCTCAAATTAAATCTGATACCTAAACTCAAATCCCGTTCAACAATCCTCTCATGGCCGTGACGAGGCTCTTTAGGCGGCGGCACGGAGAAGGCTTGTGGAGGCGGATGGCGGTGTGATCGATGGGCTACATCCGGCGGCTACACAGGTTGCAAACAGTGCGGCTGCTGTGGCGATTGGCGGAGATTGGCGTCGATTGGCGCTACAGGGGATGGGGCTCAATTTGTCGGCATCGTAAAGGGGCCAGTTGGTGAGGCGTGGTGGTGATGCAGAAGTTCGCCAGAGGTCGCAGCGCCGTGAAGGAGCGCGGTGGCGCGAGATTGTCTAGCAGACGTGGTGGTTTGCAAATCGCCATCAGACAATGTGGTGGTGTGTCCTTGCAGTTGTCTTTCCCGTTGGTGCTGGTGCACATCGATGATTGGTGATCGAATTCCCAGGCTCAATTTCTGTAAGTTTTGGAAAATAATTTTATAATGTAGCTATTGACGGTGGGAATTTGATGGGGGAGGGTGTTGTAGTCGATGTGCATCGGGTGGGAGGGGCTACAGTGTCAGTCGGAGCTTGTAATGTGGCTCTGTTTGAATGTTCGGAGGATGTGTATGTGTGGGTGAATGTTCAGTGGTTCTGTTTGCGGAGGCCGCAATAAGGACAGACAAAATTGAAGATGATGGCGGTGCCAATAAATCCAGTGAATCGTCTCGGTGTCGGTGGCTATCGAAAATGTCACGATGGTGGCTGTCATTTGAGACCAGTCATCCGCCATCATTGATAAATCAGAACCGTTTCGGCTCTGAGACCAACTGATGCAGCGAGAAGCGTAAATAAAATAAAATATGAAACCCGTTGATTCTTAGAATACCCGGGAACATATGATAAAGTGAACTCCGTTGATTTCTTAATCAAAATACCGGTGAACACAGATTTCAGGGGAATATCCCTTGAGTTTTTTTTTCATATATTCTTTAATCTGCTTTACAAGGTATCCACAAGCCATATAAATAATAATCATAAGAATCTAAAAGGACATAAATAGAAAAGAAAATATTAAATGTTTTATCTTGAAAATCACTAACAAGCTTGAACAACTTTTAAACTTTTGTGTTGAATATCTTCATCACGAATAAAGGGGAGTATTAATAAAAAAAATATAAATTAATTAATTTTACAACTCTCTACCAATATGACATTTTAATTGAGACTAATGGCGGAGCCACGTAGCTTTTTTTTTTCTTTTTTAACTATTATATATATGTGTGTGTGTATATTTTTTTTTCTTCTTGAAGGATTATAATATTTACTGCTTATTTACATATATGTGTTATATATGATATATTTTATAGCATTTGCACTATTTCAATGATTGGGCCTATATAAGATAAGTTGGATTAAGTATCGTTTAATCTATTATAAAATAAAGAACGAGAAGAACAAGAATTTGTTTCCCCAATTCGTCAAGAATGACTACATCTGGGGGCGAACCAAGCCAGGAGATATTTCACTATATTTCTTGTTGTACATGTAATGATACAATAATAAAGGATGTATAAATAATAGAAAAAATGAGATGTAACCCTAAAAGCCCATTAGGTATCTTGGCCCATTAAATATATTTCCCAACAAGTAATGTCCATAATTATAATATTTTCACAACACTCCCCCTTAGACATTATGTCGTGATATTAATGTCTCATTAATCTTCGACAGAGTAATTTAGGGGGAGAATATGAGTACAATCATTGATCTTCGGGATCCAATCTTCAAGATTGTTCTTAAGTTGTTGCTCCCCCTGAAGATAACAACCTTACAAGTTTACGTAACCTAATAACATGGACATATTTTTCAAAAGTAGATGTAGGAAGTAATTTAGTAAACAAATCTGCCAGATTGTCACTAGAGCATACCTTTTGTATGATAATTTTACCACTCTTCTGGAGTTCATACGGATAAAAGAATTTTGGGAAAATGTGTTTTGTCAAGTTTAATTTAATATATCCATTACTCATCTGTGCAATACAAGCTGCATTGTCCTCATAAAGACAATAGGAGATATATCATTTTTTAGAATGTCACACGAATTACAAATGTATTTTACCAACAACTTTAACCAAACACATTCTCGTGAGACCTCATATAAAGTAATAATATCTGAATGGTTTGAGGAGGTGGTAACCATAGATTGCTTAACAGCCCTCCATGAAATTGCGGTACCACCGCAGAGAAAAACATAACCAGTCTGAGATCTGGCAGTATGGGGATCAGACATATAACCAGCATCTGCATTGCCCATCAATGTTTTGTCTTGATTTCTTGTATAAAATAAACCATGATCATGTGAACCTTGAAGATACCGTAAAATATGTTTAACATCATTCCAATGTCTCCTTGTAAGAGAAACACTAAACTTTGCAAGAAAATTTACTGCGAATGTAATATCCGGTTTGGTGCAGTTTGCAAGATAAAATAATGCACCAATTGCGCTTAGGTAAGGAACTTCTGGTCCTAGTATATCTTCTGTATCTTCTTTAAGTCTAAATGAGTCCTTATCCACTTCAAGGGAGCGAACAACGTGTGCTTAGAGGATAAAATTTATCCATATAGAATCTCTTCAATACCTTCTTCAGGTAGGTTGACTGGTGTACAAAGATTCCTTCGGGGAGATGCTCGATCTGCAGGCCGAGACGATACTTGGTTTTACCCAAGGTTTTTATTTCAAATTCAACCTTTAAGGTTGATTTAGCTTCTTCAAGCTCCTTACATGTTCCATTTATATTTAGATCATCAACATAAACTGAGATGATACAAAAACCAAATAATGATTTCTTTATAAATACGCAAGAAAATGCTTCATTGTTTATATATTCCTTCTTCAGGAGGAACTCACTGAGTCGATTGTACCACATACGACCCGACTGTTTTAGGCCATATAATGACCTTTGCAGTTTTATACTATACATACTGGGATTTTCATCATTCCTCACCTGGGGAATCTTAAATCCATCATAGATTTTCATATAAATATTGGCATCCATTAATCCATATAAATATGTGGTTATAACATCCATTAACTGCATTTCTAAATTTAATTTTACTGCCAGGGATATTAAGTAGCGGAACGTTATTCCATCCATAATAGGAGAATATGTTTGATCAAAATCAATACCGGGTCTTTGCGAAAACCCTTGAGCTACTAATCTCGCTTTGTATCTCACCACCTCATTATTTTCATTTTATTTTCGTACAAATACCTATTTATATCCAACAGGAATAATATTTTCGGGTGTATGTACAATAGTACTAAATACTTTTCTTTTATTTAGCGAGTCTAGCTCTGCCTCAATTGCTTCTTTCCATTTTACCCAGTCTGAGCGCTTCTGGCACTCAACTATTGACTTGGGTTCTGGATCTAGATCTTTATTTGTAATAGAGAGCAATTGTGATGGCAAATTCGTTGTCGACAACAATAATACTTCTATTATAAGTTCTCCTGTATTTATAAAATTCATAGTAACTTTTATGTTTACATCAATCAGATCTTCATCATTTCCCAAAATATTTCGGTCTGGTCGTTCCACAATCCTAATGTTTTGTGCATATATACGTTACTAGGATTTTTGTCTTCCGGACGAATCTCTTCAAGAGATTTCAGGGGTGACTGAATATTTTTGCTAACTTTAGTTACGCTTCTAGCGTATGGGGGCATCAATATGTATACTTGATTTCATTGGGACCTCTACCCACAAAGGTGCATTTACAACAGGTATATGCGATTTAGTCACTCCTTTATGATCAGTAAATGCATCAGACAGATCACTTGCTAAATATTGCAAGTTAATTATATTTTGAACTTCCAGTTCAGTTTGACTAGTGCGTGGATCTAAATAATGAAGATCTTTTTCATTCCATAAAATTTCTCAGCATTCATTTAATTTTGGATTTTTATCTCCCCGTAATGCCGGGAAATGGTCTTCATCAAATGTGCAGTCAGCGAACCGAGCCACAAATTGATCTCTTGTCATAGGTTCTAGGTATTTCATAATAGATGGAGATTCAAAACCTATGTATATCCTTTGTGGGCTAATTGAGGTAGGCTTTGGTGGTGATATGGAATATATACTGCACAATTAAATATGCGTAAATGGAAAATGTTAGGTTCTTTTCCACGCACTAGTTGTAAAGGGGAGTAGTCATGATATGCAGTAGGTCGGATTTGAATTAGAATTGCAGCATATAAAATTGCATGCCCCCAACATTAAATAGGTAAGTTGGAATTTTGTAATAATGGTCTAGCAATTTACCCTTTGCACATGCATCGCAAATAAATTCACTAATGAAAGAGATTCAATTATTTGGCATACTATGACCAATGGAATTAGACAAAGTCCGACGTATCATATTTTATCTTGGATGACCATTAAATTTTAAGCTCATGGCAATATAGAGATTAGAAGGTCGAATATATGTATAATACAATCCGGATGAGAAAGAAGGAAATTTTTCAACAACATGTTTTCGACATCCTAGTGATTGTGTCATCAAAAGATATGCACTATTGTTCTCAGTGTTAGTTTCAATGTGATAACCATTTGGTCTGATGTCTTTAAAACTGAGAAGGATACGTTTAGATTGTGAATATAACAATGCATCATTAATGATTAATTCAGTACCCATAGGGGGAATCACTGAAGCTCTACCAAAGCCTATTATGAAGATATTATCATTAGCAATTGTTGTGACACTCCCCCTTTTTTCCACTATCTTTCAGGATAATATGTGTGGTAGTATTATCTACCAAAACACAAAATATTATCTTTCTCTATAAGCCGACAATTGATGATTCACAATCGAAAATAACTTTTTAACAAGCTTTGAAAATTTAAATAATATTATAAACACTTAAGAGGATCAGGTATTTTGATCACTCATCATCTCCGAAATCTTTGAGCTCAACACTCAATAGGTCAAAGTCTGCTTTAGGCAAACTAGCATGATGAGATTTTTTTTTTTACTTTCCAGAAATTTTTATTTCAATTTAGGAACTAAAACGTACTATAACAAATTCTCTGCTCTTTAGAATGGTAGAAAAAATATAGTAAACTCATTTTGAATAAGCAATTAATTAAGCTCAAAAGAACTTACAGAAAGACAAAAGAGACTTAGCAAATATTCAGTGTAAACATCAATTTTCAGTCACAAGCAGTTAATGCATATGTTGAGTAGTCAATTCACGTTATTTTTCCTCACAGAATGTTATAGGAGTGAATCTTTGTCATAAAATAGCTTACACCAGAAGAAGGATCAACAGTTATATTACTAGATCCAACAAATGTCTCCTAGACACCTTCTTTAATAGAAAAGATACGCAAGTTAAAACAAATATTCAAAAGTGCACAACCAAAGACTCAATGATCAGCATAGTATCTTAAATCAACTAATGTATAATCAATAAAATATAGAATATTCTAATATTTGAAGATGTGATTTGTTATTTATCTCTAAAACCATAAGCTCTCCAGAACAATAAATATAGAATATTCTAAAGTAATTTTAAAAAAAATTAAGAAATGTAGATTATTATTGACTGTTATATTATAACAGTTAGATGCGAGGAGTATTATAAATATAATTGAGCATGAATTCTAATTCCTTTTATCATATACTACAATTAATTTGCATTATCATATATTATCTATATATCTATATATATATATATATCAATTATTGATGGAAGGATAATTAAAAATAAAAAATAAATACACGAATCCAGTACCTCAATTAAAGAAGGCCGATGATGCTGAGAGCCGGAAGGAATTTATTTGAGAGCCGGAATTCGTAAGGGATTTATTTGAGAGGCAGAAGGGATTCCTAATTGGTAGAACACTCGTGCTGATAACGTGTTGTAAAATAAAGAACGAGAAGAACAAAAATTTGTTTACCCAGTACATCAAGAATGACTAAATCTGGGGGCGAATCAAGCCAGGAGATATTTCACTATATTTCTTGTTGTACATGTAACGATACAATAATAAATGATATATAAATAATAGAGAAAATGAGATGTAAGCCTAAAAGCGCATTAGGCATCTTGACCCACTAAATATATTTCCCAACAAGTAATGTCCATAATTGATTTGTAGCAATCCGGTAAGCGGTATTAAGACCAATCAAAAATATCGAACCCAAGGAAAAAAGTATGCACGTGAGGCCCTAGAAATACAAATTATCGGTGACTATTGTTGCAAGGCGGGGTTGGAAACGAAAACACAACAAATGCAAGAAATAAACTCAAACACTACAAAGAGGCAAATGATCGAACACTTAAGAGACAAGCACAAACACAACAATAAATGGGGGATTTGGGTGCTAAGGCTAACATCCATCAAGGAATCAATGATCAACAAGCTATGATTGAATCAAATTGCAAATCAACTAAGATTGAAAGCATAAAACCATCATGAAATTAATCACTCCATTAATAACACAATGCCTAATGTGAGTATCCTTAGTGCAACTAATCTCTCGATTCTGAAGCACTCAATCCACAAATTCATACACAATTAAAACCTAATTAATCCCGGATCACGTTAGCTCCACTCTCGCCTATTGCTAGGATGATCAAACATTAATCTAAAGAGATAATTTTGCATGAAGCACAATTGAGAATCACAATTAGGAAGCAATCTAACTCAATTGATCACAATCATCAGCAATCATAGCATAGGCAATCAAATCATCCTCAATTTCAATTAACCCAAGCACAAGAGAGTTAGCCCATGGTGCCAAGAGCAAAATCCATGGGAAGAAAATCTAAATGCACAAACACAAAGAAAATCACAACAATTAAGAAATTGAAAAGAGATAAGAGGAAGAACATCACTAATGGAATTGAATCAACAAAAAGAGGAATGCTTGAGTCTTCAATACACTTCTTCAATGCAAATACAAGCTTGAATTGAGTAAACGACTAGATCAAATGCTAATCTAATCAACAACAATTGAAATCTAAATCTAAATCTACCATCTACTCTACCCACAAGGAGAATTTTGCTTGGGGCCTAAGAAATCGCCCCAAAACCGCTATTAACTGCTATATGGAAAGTTATAGAAGTTATGCTCTGTTTCCTGCATTAAATAGATGAATTTTCTGAAAAAATCCTCTCTCTCTCTCGAGTCGAGGCTCAACCCTCAACTCGAGGCTACCCATTTTTGCCAATCCCTCGACTCGAGGCTCAGCCCTCGAGTTGAGGCCTCTTCCAAATTTTGAATTTCATCCTTTTGCCTTCACCCTCGGGTCGAGGCCCCTGGACCTCGACCCAGGCTCCGCCTCCGACCCCCATTTTCGTCCGTCTCGATCGTCTCTTCATCCTAAGAATATCGGTACTCTCAATTTGGCCAAATTCCACCGATTTACCTGTAAAACGGACGAAAAATATTAATAATCTCACAAGTAATACTTTTTAGGCAAAATAGTGATACTCTACACATATATGCACAAAATCTAACACTTTTGATCACTTTTTGCACTAAAATACACCTCAAAATCATGCATCAATTCACTCCAATCATAATACCCCCAAACTTGAAGTGTTGCTCGTCCTCGATCAACGTAGCAAATAAGCACAAAGGATTGAATTGATTGCAATTATGTCACATGACACCTCAGAAGAAATAGAAGACAATCGAACTCATCAATGATCATAGTATCAATGCAAACTATCCACTAGCAATCAAGATGAATCATGCTTAAACCAATGCAACATCAAACACTTAACACATTGCTCCTTCCATTGAGTGTTTCACTCTTCTCTCAAGTATATAAAGGTATAATGCACTCAATCATCAAATTCACAAACTTGCACTCCATAAGCTTGCCACTAGACTCAATCTCAATCAAAATCATTTGTGTTCAATCAAGAATCAAAGAGGTCTTTCTTCTAGGTTGTAATGTAAGCTTCTTGGAAAGGTGTGATATTTTTGGATAAGAGTGACTCAAATAGTAGAGACTTGAAAGTTCACTAAGCAATACAACACTCATCTCTTCAATCATCATCAACCTTTTGATCATCACTCTTTCTTTTGCGGTTCAATGTTCAATCTCAACCATTCACTTGAGCTTTCTCTTTTTAAGCTCACAAATTGAATCTTTCTTTTTCATGTTCACAACTTTCTTCACAATTCAATATTTTTTGTTCACAACCTTTCTTTCTTTTTTAACGCATCATCACTTAGCTCATCATTTTCCACCATACTTCACAATCAAATCACCATCTATAGCCAACAATCAAGCTCTACTAAACATAGGACAATAAGGCTCATCAAAATAGGCAAATGGTTTCAATTTCACTTGGCTTGCCAAAGAATAAGGATACTAGGCTCAACATGGCTCACTAAGGAAATCAAATATTTTTGGTGAGGAAAAATTTGGTTAAGTGACTCATCATAGCAAACATGACCTCTTATCACTTTCATGAAATCACACAAAGATCAATATCAACAAGTCTAAGGGCAAGTTCTGGCATACAAATCCATGAATGATGCACTCACAAAGAAATCAAATCAACCGTATAAGATGTACGATTTTAAAGGCACAAAAGCTCACGGGCTTAAATAGAGCAATGAATTAAGAATTTTCAATCACATTCATCTTCATATAATTAATCAAGCATGCTAGCTTCAAGACACAAATCAACTCATGATCAAATCAAAATTCAACTAATCTTGCAAATCAAGCACAAGTGCAATGTACATAATCTCAAGCACACTCACTATATCAAGAATGATACTAAAAGATATGCAATAAGTCCACAATTAAGCTCAGAACAATACTAGCCCAAAAGTACGTAAGGAATCCAAGAGATCAAGATAACAATAATCATTAAAAGATAATAAGGCTCAATAAGATCAACACCATCAAAATCATCATCATACAAATCATCATATAATCCAAGCATCATCAAATCAAATCCATAACATCGAGTACAATCCAATCAATCATCATCAATCCATACAAATCACTCAAAAGGGAATAAGAGACTAAATGAACAAAGGAGAGGGATAATGAAGTAGGGGAGTAGCCCTAATGATCGGACGGCGGTGGAGGAGGGTAGTGGCCCGGCCCGAAATTCCACGAGCTAAACTGCTGAAGGAGTGCATACATGTCCTGCTAAGTCTTGAGAGACTCCTCCTGCATCCTCCTGGACACCTCCATCATACGGTAGCACTCATCCTGTCGAGTCAAACACTCAAGCTGCATCCTCTGACTGTCAGCCCACATCTCCTCAGTCAAAGTCCACTGCCTCTGTGATGAGCTACCGACCTCAAACTCCCGGCTCTGCATCTCGTCCTGCCAGTACATGTTGATCTCTGGCAAATAGTCCTCGTCCATCTGTACTGGCTCCTGCTGCTCCTCCTCTTCAACTTCCTCTTCATCTCCATCTCCTGCCTCTGCACCCTCAGCTTGGTCCTCAGAACCGGACCCTGACCCTGCCTGCTGTCCTCCCTCCTCATCATCATCATCCTGGAGGACATCTCCGTGCTCACGGGTGTAGGCATCAATCGCCTCTGTGTGTCTCTGTGACCACATCTGGAGGTTGATGGTCACAAAAGCTGGAGCCCCGAAAACTGTCGTTAACCTCTTGTTGGGAAGAGGGAATCGGCCACCTAGGTGCTGCTGGAAGCACCAAGTCCTACTGATGCGGTCGAGAGTCCTCATACGCCGCATGGTATCAGTAGTAAGATCTGGGCCCTCTAGTACTCACAGATTATGTGTAGGGATCCCGAGATGCTCGGCAATCAGTGTGATCATCCCTCCGAAGTGTATCTTCTTAAACTTCGTACTGGTCACCCGCTCAAATAGGTAGCAGAGGTAGGCAGCAGCATTAAATCTGACTCCATGTAAGAAGCACCAAAGCACATACAACTCCTCGGAAACCACGACTCCTCCCTCTGATCTAGCAAATATGGTGCTCGAGAGTATCTTCTCTAGATACCTCACAACCGGGTTCCAGATCCTAGTGCTCTTCGACTTCCCGGGGATGAACTGAGGCTGATCAGGTGCTCCTGAATCCGAAATCCTCCTCCAGAATTTCTTGGCATTGTACTCCTTCCGGATGTTAAGTAAGGATCCATCGGGGTCTGTCGGTGCTCCTATGATCTCATTGACCTCATTCACGGTCAAGGTGTACTCTCGTCCCATCAACTCGAAGGTAATGGCCCGGGAAAATTTTGCCTTCCTGGCCTTGTCGAACTTGACTGTGCAGAGGAACTCGAGAGTGAGTCCCAAATATGTCCTCGCAATCTTAGTCAAGAAGCCGCACATACCAATCTGCTCGAAAAGACGTGGGATATCATCCTCTATGCCCATGGACACCATGCAGTTGTGGTCGACCAGGCGGGTCTTGACCACCTTGTTGTATATCTCTGTATATAGTATGATGTGCTTCCGCCACTTAAAGTCGTCCCACTGAATCCCGAGCTCGGCGGGCATCTTGTGTGCGAACCAAATAGCCTTCTCTCTCTTACGGAACTCCTCATCCGAAAAATTGTGGCCATCAACTCCTCTAAACATTTTTCCTGCAAAAATTCCCCAAGGCAACAATCAATTACCAAAAAAATAGCAATATGAGCAAAGCATGATAGCAATCAAACCATGAACGAGTCAATAATCATCAAAATCTCCAATCACAACAACTCCTAGTGACTAAGCAATCAAATAGTCAACTAAGCACATAAGATCAATAGAAGTCTACACAATAAATCCCAACAAATGGCATACTCAACAAGAATGGTCATGATCATTATCAACAACAAGTAAGCTCACCAAAATTATGCCAATATGCTCCATAAAATATTCAACAATAACAAGCCATCTCATTATGTAAGTAGACAAATAATAATCACCAATAATGCACTTCCATCATCACTCATCAATACTTGACTAATTTAACATAATACTTTCACTAGGAATTTTCACAAATTAAGCACGAATTAAATTTCAAGGCCTAAATTTTACTAAGGCAAAATCAAGATAACATCATCAATCCAATACATTCCTTTGAATTCATAACACAAGCTAAATAATCTCACAAATACTCAAAATTCGTTCATATCATTCATGCATAATAGGTGTTCGAAGAAATGTCCAAATGAGAATGCAATTCAATGAAAAATTGCATAATCCAAAAACACCCATCAATAATCGACCAAAGCAACGAAATTAGAGAGTCAAAATGTGAGAATTACGTACCTTGTGTGAAAATTACGGCCTAAGAACGATAATTGGTGAACACCCAAGCAATACCAAAGAAATCCCCAAATTAACTTTCCCAAATCCTCAAAATATGATTTTGATGCAATGTAGATGATTGTGATGTGAATAAACGGTATTTGATCGGTGAAATGAGCGCAAGGTGGCCAGAAATATGTTGGGGAAGAAAAGGGATCGAAAAAGAATGAAACCCTCGAGTCGTGGTGGCTGAATTCTGAATCTGAACTGCGTAATTCAAAAACACTGCCAAACTCGAGTCGAGGCTCAGCCCTCGACTCGAGGGATCCCGAAAAATCAAAAGCCTCAACTTGAGTCTCCATCCTCGACTCGAGGGATAAGCTTTTTTGCAAAAAATGACTAAGTATGAACCCCTCGACCCGGGGGATGGGCCACCTCGACCCAGGTCGAGTCCAGGGAATTTTTACAGATTTTCGAACCTGGCCCGACCCCCAAAACTCCTAAAAATGACCTATATGAACCTAATGAACTCAAATATACAAAAACTAACCATTTTGGTCCCTCGATTTAAGCCCGGTCGCTCATTCGATCGAGGAGACCGGGGTCTCTTCCTTTTTGCTCATTTTTCACCAACTTTTAAGCTTTTCATCCTTTTCAATCTTGAATTTCCTTGCACTTTCGATCTCTTTTTGAATCAAATATAGTGAGTGTACCTACAATCGGGCAACAACAATCATCAATTAATTATCACTAAGAGATGCATTTCAACCAATAAATGATCAACACCCCTAAACTTGAATGATAACGTGAATTCAAAGTTTGGAATGAGAGTGATACAAAAATTTGCAACTCCAAACGATATCAAGTCTGAGGGGATAGACTATGATGAAACATATGCTCCAGTTGCCAGATTAGAAGCAATAAGGCTGTTTTTAGCATTTGCTGCCTATAAATGTTTTAAAGTCTTTCAGATGGATGTCAAGTCTGCCTTCCTAAATGGTGTGTTACTTGAAGAAGTCTATGTAGAACAGCCTCCAGGGTTTAGGATCAGTAATAAGGTCTATAAACTTCACAAGGCACTATATGGACTAAAGCAAGCACCTAAAGCTTGGTACAATACCCTGTCTGAATTCTTTATATCAAGTGGTTTCTCAAAAGGAAAGATATATAAAACTTTGTTTAGAAAAGAAGTAGATGGTAACATCTTATTAGTTCAAATTTATGTAGATGATATCATATTTGGTTCACCTAATCTAACTTTATGTGAAGAGTTTAGTGTTCTTATGAAAAACAGGTTTGAGATGTCTATGATGGGGGAATTAACATACTTCCTAGGCTTGCAAATTAAACAGACAAGTAGGGATATTTTTATACATCAGACTAAGTATGTGAAGGACCTTATAGATAAATTTGGGATGACTACTAGTAGGGAAGTTAAAATACCTATGACAACTAACTTCTCTATGGATTCAGATGAGAAGGGGATACCCACGGATGCAACAGAGTATCGTGGATTGATTGGATCCCTTTTATATCTCACTGCAAGTAGGCCAGACATAGCCTTTGCAGTTGGGGTATGTGCAAGATTCCAATCAAATCCCAAGAAAACTCATCTGGAGACGGCTAAGAAAATCCTTAAATATCTTAAAGGAACTTTGCAGGTTGGGTTGTGGTACCCGTCTGATGATAACTTCGAGCTTTCAGGTTATTCAGACTCAGACTTTGGAGGCTGTAAAATCGATAGGAAGTCCACGTTTGGAACTTGTCAATTTTTAGGCAACAAGTTAATTTCTTGGTTATCTAAGAAACAAATTTCGGTTGCAATCTCCACAACTGAAGCTGAATACATGGTAGCTAGTAGTTGCTCTCAGCTTCTTTGGATTAGTCAGCAGCTTAGGGATTATAACATTCTCACATCTTCTTTGCCTATTTTCTGTGACAGTAATAATGCAATAACCATGACATACAACCCTGTCTTGCATTCTAGGTGTAAGCATATAGACATTAGACATCATTTTATTAGAGATCATGTTGAGAAAAATGACATTAGAATAGAAAAGATAGCAACTTTTTTTTTTTTTTGATCGGTAAATGTTAGTTGTTAGTGGTTAGAAGTTAGTTCGCCAAGTCTCCTTACAAATCCAAATTCTCCAAGTCTCCTTACATCTCCCACTCCAATTCGTTCCCGAAGGGAATCGAACCCAGATCTCCCACTTAAGTGAGGAGCCCGGTGGCCAAGTGGGCTATGCCCCCTTGGTTAGAAAAGATAGCAACTAAGTCTCAGAGAGCAGATATATTTACAAAACCCTTAGCTGAGTCTAGATTTAAGGAATTTTGCTTAGAATTAGGATTACTTGATGCATCCTTAGCTGATTTATAATTTCTATTGTATGTATTGTGTATTTTCTTTCTTTCCTTCCTCTAAATCTTGTCTAGAAAGAATTGTCAGACTTGATTTGTGTCAAAGGACAATCACAGAGCTGATATTATTGATCTCTTTTTAGGAATCAATAATCAAGGATTAGTCATATTGACCTTATCTGACTTGATAATTACTTATCTCACAACAAGTAAATCAGACAAGAACATAATCAGCTGATCTCCTTAAGTATCAAATGAGCTTATGTAACTTGTCTGACTTACTTTGGCTACTAATGGTTTCTTGAGTTTGTGTATCTGCAGGAACAGGTTTTGAATTAACATTGTTATATCAGCATAAATCTTCTAATCTGATAAACCTTCTCATCTGATCAAAACCCTTGTTTTTCTTCAAAACTTGTTTTCAAAATTGTTCTCTCAGCTCATCTATTTCAAAATTTTTCAGATAAGTTGTGTCTTTGAAAATCCAGCTGAGTTTAATATTCTTATATACTAGTTATATTTGGATATAAAACTTTATTTATTTAAAATAAAGGCATAAAATTAACTCTGTCTTAAAAATTCTTTGTTTTCAGACAATCAGACTCGGAGAAATTTTCAAAATCTAAGACAAGGTCATTTTTGATCAAGTCTGTCAAAAATCCAGTCTGAAATAGGAAACCTTTATGCAAAGATTGGTGGCTTGCCTGACTCAGATGATGAGTCTGATGAAGCTGACCAGAGAGTTCAGGCAGCAGCAGAAGAGGCAGAGAGGCCACCGCTGTTCAAGAGGTAGTCCCAGAAGCAGAAGGAGTGGCTTCTGTGGAACCAACAGCTGAGGAGACCGGGGCAGAGGCACCCCTATAGAGGAGACCCAAAAGGAGGCTTGTAAAAGCCTCAGACAAGAAGACGGTACGATAGTCGTCTGTTGCTCCTTCGAGTCTATTATCAGAGGAGGTGATCTCCTTAAAGGTAGCAACAGCTGCAGTAGCTGAGGCAGAAGCGCTGGAGGAGCCCAGCTCTGAGAGGACTGCATCCGCTGAGAAGCCCATCTCCATAGGTACATCCTCTAGCCTGTCTTTATCTGCTAATACCCCAACCCACCTAGGCGATGAAGAGGTATCCATGGCTGGTACCTCGAAGCCTCTTGAACAACCTACTCCCACTGTTTTCCAAATTCAAACCCCACCTCCAGAAATAACCCCCACCCAACCAACCTCATCTACCCAAACAATCCCAGATCAACCCCTTCCTGAAATCATCCCTCAACCTTCTCCATAAACCTACGACTTTCTAGACTTCATCTCCTCAAAATACCCCTCTCCCTCTCCCCAAATTAGTCCAATCCATACCTAATGCCAGATGGCTCAATGGGCAGTTTCGAACTTTACCTGAGAGCAGATGGGAAGAGAAGGCTGGCTGAGCATATTCCTGAACTTCAGTATAATACTGAAGTAATGAAGGAATCTATAGAAATTTGACTAGTTCATCACCTGAGGGCGAGTGATCTAGAAGAGCTGAATTTGTTGACGGAGGAAGTTGGCTGGGAAAATCTTTTAAACTGGGAGAAAACTGTCTTGGAGTCTGCTGGCATTGCAACCATCTCATCTATCCTTTCAGAGGAGCAGCTCCTTGACCATATCAGAAGCCGACTCGGACTGCCAGTGGCTTCAGCCGATGCCTGACCCAGCAGCCCAGGGTCTTCCTTCTCAGCTATTCTCAGCCAGATGGAGACACGGAAGGAGGAGAGATTTGCCCATATGCTCTAGTCTAAAACAGCCGATATCGTGGACTCAGTGAGTGTCACAATGGAGGACATGCTCAAGGCATCTGAGGTAAATTCCATAACCAAGATTTCTGAATCTATTAAACTATCTATCAAGGAGGATGTAGCTGAGGTGAAGAAGGAAGTGGAGGAACTGAAGGTTCAAGTAAGGGCAGATAACCAAATACTGGCTGATGAGATCTTGAGGAACCAGACCTCAGCTTCCACCTACTTTACCGTCGTCAAGGAGCAACTTCAAGTGCTACTTGATGATGTTAAAAAGGGGGAAGATTTGGTCAGGGTCCAAGCTGATCTTAATCTCATCAAGCTCTCAGCCAGTAGTCAGACAGATGAGCTCGCTGCCCTAAGGATGCGCGTAGAGCAGATCAAAGAAACGATTAGGGCAGATGAGCTGGCGAGAAAAAGGGAGGCGGATCTGAAGTCGGAGAAGCTTATGGCCAAGATAAGGGAAAAAAAGGAAGAAACGAAGGCCAAAGCTGAAGCTGAGAAAGAAAAAGGCAAGGTTCTTGAGCTAGTCTCATCTCCAGTCAGGAAGAGCTTAATCTCAAAAGCTGCTGGCAAGAGACCCTTAGAGAAATCAGCCGAACAGATCCGCATAGAGGAAGAAAGGGATAGAAGAATAAAGGCTGAAAAGGTCTTCTATGGCCGCAGAGAGGCGAGAAGGAAAATTAAGTCAGCTAAAGAGGCAGGTAGAATTTTTTATCGTGCTTCGAAAAGATGGGTTATTCAAGCAGCAGCTGGGGGTCCTCTTGGAGAAGCCGATAAGGCCTGGATACGGCCTCAGCACAGATCAGATGCTCCACCTAAGATGATAGCATATCCTTCCTGGGCTGGGGAGTACATGAAGTATGAGGCGAAGTGGACGTTCTTCTGGTATATCTGCAAAGGAGTCGGGGCCTCGTCTGAAGATGAAACCATAGCCTGGCATGACTGGATGGAGAAAGAAAACCCAGAGCTTTACCAAAAGCTTATCACAGAAGGAGATGAATGGTACAATGTAGACCTGGTAGCTCCGGCCTTCTCAACCATTCCAGTCAAGGTCACTGAAGACGACTCGATCGATAAAGACAAGATCAGATCAACTATCAATTACGGTCAGAATCAGATGAAGTTGACTGATCTAAAGGACATTGCAGAGCTGAGGAACCAAATCTTCGACTGGATGCAGCTCCCAGAGAAGGATAGGTGGACAGACTAGATAAGCTTCATTTTCCTTTTCTTTACATCTTATCTGATCCATCTATAAATTGTAATCGTGCTTCATCTGAATGGAAAATCTGAAACCTATCTGAACTATTGTGTCTTCTATTTTAAGTTTTTTTCTGCTTTCTTAGAAAACTTAAATTTTTTTTAAGTGTTAATCATCTGAGGAAACTTCTATCTCAGATTAAAACTTTCCTAAAATTTTCTAAGTCCTAAGACTGAAATTTTTCTAAATGCTAATAATCTGATAAAGTCTTTAAGACTTAAACTTTTCTTAAAATTCTTTAAATTTTTTTTCCAAGTGTGAAATAAGTGCTTTTGTGTGAACATATCTGAAATAAGGTGCTTATGTGCTTATGTATACTTATCTGGCTATCTTTAATAATCTTGACTAACACCAGCTGTGAGCTTGTTTCTTTCTTATAGTTTTAACTTCATCAAAAATGGGAAAATTGTTAGATCAGAATTAGTTTTGATGAGTTAAAATGTATAGATTAGGATGAGCTCATTTAGATAAGATGACCAGCTGAATATGTATAGAACATATGATGTAATGAACACTAGTGCTAGGCTGATCAGACTAGGTAGAGCTAGTGTAGTCAGCTGAAGTTTAGGAAGAGAAGGTCATCTGAAGACGGTCTTGAAGAAGTCATCTGTTGGAGACAATAATAAAGAGCTCAAAACGAGGTCGAGACCAGCTAAGTAGAATAAGAAAGGCAAGTCTTCACCAAGTCAGCAGCAGACGACTAGCTCGAGGTCAGCTGAAGTCAAGACGGTTTTCAAGAATAGGTTTGTTGAACGATTTTTAGTTTGTTACAACAAATTAACCGTCTCACAGGCTTATAAATAGAAGTAAGCACAGTTCTGAAAAGAACTCGTAGCATTAACAATACAATATTCACGATTTCACCAACACTCACAAGTTTTCAAAGTGTTTTCAAAAGTTTCTAAGTGTTTATAGAACACTCTTGTATATCTTCAAACTTCCAGCACTGTATCTTACTAGTTTTCTAGATAGTTTGATAGCTTGAAGATAGCTTGAAGAGAAGGATTTTCACTTCATTGTATTTGTACTCTCAGTAAGTAAGTAAGAAAGTAAGTGAGTCGAGGCCCTTCTTCAAGTTGAAGAAGGAGAGTGGATGTAGGATCAGTTTGATCCGAACCACTATAAATTCCTGTGTTCTTTACTTCCTGTTTTACTTATCTATTGTTAATCAACTATTCAAGCAAATTAATTTCGAATTTAATTCAGATTGCTTTTTGATCCTAAGAAGATTGAGTTTGAAATTGTTTCCGTTGTTCAGCTTTGATATCTTGAATAGATAATCTGATCTTTGAAAAAGATTTAGATAATCTATTCAAACCCCCCTTCTAGATTATCTCAGGAAGGTGATCTAAGCTTGTTTCAATCACTCAATCTCGGGACCAACAAAAACAACTAATATCGTTTAATAAATTACTAATATATATCATTCAAAACTAATATTTTATAATATAAACAACTAATACTCTTTAAATGAATTTTATAGTAAAATTTGTTTACATGAAAATTTACCTTTTTAAATTAAGATTTAAGTTGCAACTCGATTTATAGTAAAAAAAAAATTGCAACTCGATTTAAAATTGGATTTTTTGTTTTTTTTCACAAATGACTTAACTTGCATTTGAATTCACATGAAACTCATCTCCAGTTAAAAATATGAAATAAATTATAAAGATATTTTAATTAGATCCCAAAAATCTATGGTTCAGGAAACAAGATGAAATCAACTTGGGAGAATTCGGAGGAAATAAGAGATAGATTTCTGGAGCTCGACCTTGAGGACAAGGTCGGTTGCGATGGGGATAGGAATGATACGAACGAGAGTCGTGGACTCAAGAATACATACAATCGAGCCCAACGAGCGAAGATAAAAGCCCAAACCCAGGCTCGAACAGGCCCACATGCGGGTGAATGTCAATAAATAGTGCAGGATTATTTTTTGTACTTAGTGGGCCAAAAATGTTGACTAACATGCCCAATTAGCTTTATTTTCTTATTTGTTTCGGCCCAGTTCTTAAGAGAAAATCTATTGGAGTTCTCTAAATAAGGTGTAAAATCGATTCGGGAAGTTTTAATCAGAAAATTCAGATAAATTGTCTCAGGCGAATTTCTTTCGCCGTCCGATTGCTCGCTGACCTGAGTCGGACCATCGATAAAATTACATTCAATTTGTGATTCCTAACAAAGCCCCCTCGTCCGATATCCTAGTTCCGACCCTAAATGAGATGAAATTTAAAAAAAGACAAAAAGAAAAATCACCACATGGCGCCACAACCGACTAGGTGTTGGATTAGTACCTAAAATTGAGTTCATGGAAAAAATAGTCAATGAATAAAAATATTGAGGATTTGGAGATAAAAATAAATAATGAAAGATTAATGAAGTGTGGGGATTATTATTATTATTATTATTATTATTATTATTATTATTATTATTATTATTATTGTTGTTATTTTATACTCCCTCCGTCCCGGAGTTATCTTCACACTTTCCTTTTTAGTACGTCCCACAATTAACTTCACACCTCTAAAATGGAATACCCTCCATAAATTACACCCTCACAATATCATTTAAATTAAAAAAATGTCACTCTTACTTTATTCTACTTTATTCTCTCTCCTACACTTTATCTCATATAACCACCCAAAATACTCTTACATTTTATTCTTTTTTCCACATTAATTTAAATTTTCTTAAACAATGTGCCACTTTACATATGAACTGTTGGTCCCGGAAAGTTGAGTTGATTAAAACCTTGAGTAAACTTTCTAGAACAAAATCTAGAAAGGGGGGGTTTGAATAGATTTTGTAGATTTTTCAAATCTATCAAAACTAATTCAAAATATCAGATTAAGCACAGCGGATTAAAATTGAATTCTCAACTTTTTATTAGATCAAAAGCAAGGTTGATATTCTGATTTTAGTTAAGATTCTGAACTTTAATCTTGATGTAACACAAATTTAAATCAAACAGAAACTAAAGAAAGCAAGAAATAACACAAGGATTTATAGTGGTTCGGATTTTAATAATCCTACATCCACTCTCCTTCTTCAATCTGAAGAAGGGACTCTGCTTACTGCTTACTTTCTCACTTCCAGCTTACAACTTACAACTTGTAAAAATCTTCAAATCTTCAATCTCCTAGACTCTTCTTCTAGAAATCTAACTGCTACAGTGTGTATTGAATTTTGAAGATTACAAGAAAAGTGTTCTAAAAACACTTAGAACTTTATGAAACCTCTCTAGAAATACTTGTGAAAAGATTGTGATCGAAATCTAAGTAGTGAATAGAGTGAAAAATCTAATATGCATAAGTGTTGTTCTTGAAAAATGAAAAACCTAGACCTATATATAAGTCGAGAAGACAGGTTAGTTTGTTAGTTAGTTCTAACAAACTTGAAAGCGCTTAACAAACTTAAAGCTGCTCTAGACCTCGGCTGATTCTTCATACTCATCTGCGGTGACTTGGTGAAAACTTCGCCTTTCTTATTCTACTCGGCTTATCTTGACCTCGTCCCGAGCTCTTCATATTTGTCTCCCTGCAGATGACTAGACTTGAGCTTGTCTTGAGATGACTAGCATGTTATCGATCTCGGTGACTAGCTTAATGCATGACCCCGTCTGATCAGCTTACATCCTCAGCTGTTCTTCAGTTTGGCTGATTAGTCTGATCTGCTCTTTAACTCATCAAAACCTCTTGATCCAACAATTTCCCCCTTTTTGATGAAGTTAAAACCTATAAGAAGGAAACATACTCACAGCTGAAGTTAGTACTAGATTTAGTTAAATCAATCAGATAGATACAACACAATTTCACACTTCAACAGATTCAGTCACAATAAAAAATTTAAGTCTTTTACACTCTTTTAGAAGTATTTTTAAAAAAATTTAACAAAAGATTTTAACTCTGAGATATAAGAATTTCTCAGATGATTTATACTTAGAAAAATTTTTAATTCTGAGATATAAAATTTCTCAGATTAGAAAAATTTTAAGAAAACTAATACACAAAATTCACATAAGACTGAATATATTTATTCACAGAAATTTACAGATTACAAAATAAGAGAACTGATAGAAAATAAAAGATAAGGAAAGAAAAATCTGTTCTATCGATTCCCCATCGATCGGCCTACGGAATGTTAAGCCGGTGAAAATCCTCGCTCTAAGTCTTTTGAGATCATTCTCATCGTGAGCTCGGATTCCCTTTCCGCCTTGGCCACAATCATTCGACCCATTCCAGATTAGGAGAACCATCTTCTTTAAGCTTGGGGGTGACTGCTCGTAGGGTGGTGCGATCGGATCATGATTGAACACATTATGTGCCTCATCGAGCAGCTTCCCATATAGATCTGCGTCCTCCTTCTCCATCCATTCATGCCAGCAGATGTCTTCATTGGCTGCTCCAGATGGCGATGCCTTGAGAATGTACCAGTAATACATCCACTTAGCATCCAGGGCTTGCTTTTTATATTCACTGGTGAACTTCCCTGATACCATCTTTGGAGGAGCTGTGGTGCGGTGGGCGGGGCGGAAATCAGCTTCATTTCTTTGCTTTGGACACCCACTTCCGAGTATCCTGTCCCACTTCATTTCAGCTTTCCCCATCTTCTTGACCTCTTCTTTTCTCTCTTTTCAAACATCTCCTTTTCAAAGACTGATTCTTCTAATGCTTTCGGTGATAAGTTGGAGAAGTCTGGTTCCTTTCTTTTGCGCTCGGCTGATCTGGGGCTGATCATCGCTCGGTGATGGAGTCTTTTAATTGCCGCTGCTTTGCTTTTCCTTTACCTTTGCCCTTGGGCTCCGGTTCCTCATACTCTTTCATGCGAGCCAGCAGCTTCTCAGTCTTCTCTTCTTCCTCCTTCTTCCTTTTCTCCTCATCCTCTCGGATGGCTTCTTCAATCTAAGTCACCCTCAGTTGCAAGGCAGCCAACTCGTCTGATTTGATTTTGATCTCCATCTTGGCTGCCTCCAACTCAGCTGTGTCTGCCTTTGTATCAAGTTTATCTGTTATTGACATGACACCAGCTGTGAGGGTTTCCAGTCTGCTCTCAGCACCTTCCCCCTTTTTAACTTCATCCTTGAGGGACTGAAGCTCATCCTCTATTGCTGCACAACGCCGTCTGAAGTCGTTCTGATCAGAAGTGAGTGTGGAGACCACGACTTCGTTGTCAGCTGCAGTCTTCTCTTTCAGTGCCTTGACCTCTTCTTCAAGCGCACTTAGTGCTGGAACCAACAGCAAGTCTTTGAGATTGGCTGATAAGTTTTGGTCATGTTGACCTCAAAGCAATCTGCATGTTGGCGAGCATAGTGTGTGTGTGGATCGCTCGAATCACTTTTCTTGTTTTCTTCTCCATCATCCTCTGGACTTGGGAAATGATTTTCTTTGTGAAGTTGCTCAAAGGCCGAGGAGATGGCAAGAATTGGTCTGTCCTCTTCCTCTGAATCAGATGAGGAAAAGGTGGTAGGAGAAGTTGGACTAGGGGAGCTCATGGGGATATCCCCAAAAATGTTTGAGGTATCCACATGAGGTTCGACTGGGATAGATGAAGTGGGAGTGTCTGATGGTGGGGGTGGGATTTCTGGTGGGGGAGATGATGGTGGGGGTGGAATTTGTGATGTGGTAGGTGGAGGAGATTGAAGTGATTGGAGTAAGATGAGTTGGGGTTGAGCTGGGGGAGATATGGAGATGGGGGTTGGGGAGAATACTGGTCCAGATAAGAAGGACAACATATGAGATGGAGATGGTGGAGGAGATGAGGTTTGGATTTGGGGAAGAGAAGATGAGGTTGGACTTTGGACATTTTCGGGAGTAGGCTGTTTTAGAAGCTCTGAGGTGCCAGCCTGGGACACCTCTTCATTGCCAGTTTGGGTTGGAGATGGGGAGGGAGAGAAATGTACCTGACCTCAGCTGGGAGAGGGGGTCCCTTCAGAACTTATTAGCTGGACCTCCTCCATTTGCACCACTTGAGCTGCAATCTGCGGCGTGGATACTCCTCCTCCGGAAGGAGAGTGGGCTGATCTGCGAGACGATCCTCCCAACTCGGAAGTTTTCACCAGCCTTCGTCTCCTTGGGGCCTTTCTCCTTGGCTTCATCGGCTGTTCAGCCTGGCCCGAGCTCACGAGACGGCGGCTCCACCTCCACATCCTCTTCCTCCTCCTCCTCGGCTTCCTCTTGGTGGAGCTTGAGCTCTAACCTCAGCTCCACCTTCATCAGAATCAGCTGGAGCCCCGAGTGGCTCATCCTTGGTCAGAATCCCTTTTTGCTTTGTGTAAGCTCGGACCCCGTCTGACCAATTTATTTCAGCTGACAGCAAGTCCTCCATAATCTCAGTCACTTTGTTAAAGAGACTAGTGATTGACTTCGCCTGCCACTTCCCATTGACTACCTCCAGACGCTTCCTCTCCGTCTCCAGCCTCTCCAGTAGCAGACCAGCCCAGTTGGCCTGAACCCCATCCAGAATCGTTCTCATGACGCAGAGTCTGGGTCTTATCAGCCCATCATGGGAGCTCTGTTCTCCCAATATCACCTTCGTGACAATAGTCATCAGAAGGCGATATCGGCGTCGGAGCATTCTCTTCTTCAACTCCGATCGGTAATCCTTCATGGAATTCCGGGCAATCATCTCAAATGATTCTACCCATTCATCAGATTTGTAGGTGAGGGGGTTCACACCCTCACTGCTTGTATCAAAGATCCTGGCCACCTCTGCCGGAGAAACAGTGAGTTCCTCTCCATACACCCTGGTCCTAAAAACTCCCTGTTCATATGTCCCGTTGACATAGAACTCCAGCCCTCTCATATCCAATGTCTTATTGGAAGGGGATTTCTTGGAGCAAAACGTCCTCAATCCAGCCCTCTCCAATAACGACAGAATTTCTCTGGATTCTGCGTCGGTGGTGGTGTTGAAGTTGACATACATCTCCGACTTCACCTTCTTTGCATATGTTTCATTTTGTACATCCACCATTGTTGAAGTTATTCCTCTTACAGAAATGCTCATATACGGATTTTAGAGAGAGTGTGAGAAAATTTGCAGAGAATGTTGATAAGTTCTGAAAGTGAAAAGAATGAATTTGGAGAAGAAGATGTATTTATAGGGGAATAGATTGGAAAGAGAAACCGCCATTTTTGAAATCTTGAATTAATCTTAGCCATTTATTCAAAAAGTTTTTACTGAGTATTAATCAACGGTTAAAAACTAAGATAAGCGATTAGGATTCAGCGCGTGAACTATAATCGCCTTTGGAATGCGTAAATAGTTACTTTATAGACTGTTGATTTGACAGATGTAGGTTACTTTATGCAGAGAAGTAAGTATACCTGACGTCAGCCTAGGGTTACCTTACTTCGCCTAAGGGTTTGTAAATCAGATGAGTTTGAAAAACAGACTAGTTTTAAAAACAGATCAGCTTAAAACAGATGGGTTTTAGGAAATCATCTGATAGAGTAACCTGTCTGATTCTGAAAACCAACAGTTTAGCAATTTTCAAACCATGTTTAAACAAACCAGACTCAGATTTACTTTTCTAAAACAAATTATTAAGAAATAAAAGAATAAAGAGGTTTGAATAAAAGAATGAAACAGTGTTATCTGTGACCTGTTCCTGCAAAAACATAAACTCAAAAGAAACCATCAGAAGCTTAAGGTAAATCAGATAGGATGTAAATAGTCATCTGTTTTCTTCAAGAGTTCAGCTGACTATTATGTCCTTGTCTGATTTACTCAATATCAGACAAGTAATTATCAATTCAGACAAGGTCAATATGACTAATCCTTGATTCTTGATTCCTAAAAGGAGATCAATGATATCAGCTACCTGATTGCCCTTTGACACATATCTAGTCTGATAATTCTTTCTAGACATTAATTTAAAGAAAGGAAAAGAACTAAGGAAACAAATGCACACAAATTAGAAACCAGCTAAAGATGCATCAAGTAATCCTAATTCTAAGCACATTTCTTTGAACCTAGACTCAGCTAATGGTTTTGTAAGAATGTCAGCTTTTTGTGATTCAGTGGCAATTTTCTCAATTCTAATGTCATTCTTCTCAACATGATCCCTAATGAAATGATGCCTAATATCTATATGCTTGCATCTAGAATGTAAAACAGGGTTGTAAGTCATTGCTATTGCACTATTACTATCACAGTAAATAGGAACAGCTGATGTTTGAATATTATAGTCTCTAAGTTGTTGACTAATCCAGAGGAGTTGAGAGCAACAACTTCCGGTATCATGTATTCGGCTTCGGTTGTGGAGGTGGCAACAGATGTCCTGTTTCTTAGATAACCAAGAAATTAATTTGTTGCCTAGGAATTGACAAGTTCAGTGGATTTTCTATCAATCTTACATCCTCCAAAGTCTGAATCAATAACCTGTCGGCTCAAAGTTGTCATCAGCTGGGTACCATAACCCTACTTGCAAGGTTCCTTTGAGATATCTAAGAATTTTCTTAGCAGTCTCCAGATGAGTTTTCTTGGGATTAGACTGGAATCTTGCACATACCCCAACTGCGAAGGCTATGTCTGGTCTACTTGCAGTGAGATAGAGAAGAGATCCAATCAGTCCCCGATACTCCGTTGCATCAATGGGTATCCCCTGCTCATCTGAATCCATTGAGAAGTTAGTTGCCATAGGTATTTTAACTTCTCTGCTAGTAGTCATTCCAAATTTCTCAATCAGATCCTTAGCATACTTAGACTGATGTATAAATATACCCTTACTCATCTGTTTAATTTGTAAGCCTAGAAAGTATGTTAATTCTCCCATCATTGACATTTCAAACCTGTTTTTCATGAGAATGCTAAACTCTTCACATAATTTCAGATTAGGTGAGCCAAAAATTATGTCGTCTACATAAATTTGAACTAGTAAGATGTTGCCATCTACTTCCTTTCTAAACAAAGTTCTATCAATCTTACCTTTAGAGAAACCATTTGATGTCAAGAAATCAGATAGAGTATCATACCAAGCTCTGGGAGCTTGTTTCAATCCATATAGAGCTTTGTTGAGTTTATAGACCTTGTTATTGATCTTAAACCCAGGAGGCTGCTCTACATAGACCTCTTCAAGTAACACACCATTAAGAAAAGCAGACTTAACATCCATTTGAAAGACTTTGAAAGACTTATATGCAGCAAATGCCAAGAACAATCTTATTGCCTCTAATCTGGCAACTGGAGCATAGGTTTCATCATAGTCTATTCCCTCAGACTGTGAATAACCTTGTGCAACCAGTCTTGCCTTATTTCTAACAATAATATTGTTCTCATCATTTTATTTTTAAACACCCATTTGGTGCCTATAATCTTTCGTGTAAGGGTCTTTCCACTAGATCCCATACATTTTGTCTTTCAAAGCGATGCGATTCTTCTGCATGGCTGTTATCCGATTTGGGTCGATAATGCTTCCTCAATAGACTTGGGTTCAAGAAGTGACACACAACAACCGAAAAGACTTTGAGAGTCTAACATCATTCGTGTCTCCGCACACTACTAGATGGATCTCCTATAATCGATCAGATGGATGATAGCTTCTCATCCTTTTGCCTATATGAAGAGAAGAATCCTCATCTTGAGTCTCGGTTGGCAACTCATCGACTCAACCTCAGTAAGCGTTCCCCCTTCATCGGTGACTCGTCTTTGATCGGTGATGTCAAAGGTGTCTCGATTCGAAGGAGTGCGATCGGAGAAGTTGTCTTCGATTATCAGATGGGGATTCTTCTTCATCGATTACGAATAAAGAGTAGGTAGATAAACAGTTCTATGTTTAGTCTTGGATAATTCAATTTTATCTAGATTTTCAGAAATTTGATTCACTTTATCTGAGAAGGAATACAACTCATCAAAAACAACATGAGGAGTTTCCTCCACACAAAGGGTTGTCTTGTTAAAAACTCTAAATGGCTTTGAAGTATTAGAATATCCCAAGAATATTCCATCAGCTGCTTTAGCGTCAAAAGTTCTTAACTTAGATTTCCCATTGTTATGAATGAAACACTTACAACCAAAAGCTTTGAAGTATGAGATCCTTGGAATCTTACCCTTCCAAATCTCATAAGGAGTCTTACCCTTGTCTTTGTGACTAAGCATCATTGCAGGTATAGCAAGTGTGTTGATGGCTTCATTGAGAACCTATGAGGGGTATTATACTCGGCCAACATGCTCTGGCTGCTTCCTTTAAAGTTCTATTCCTTCTTTCAACCACTCCATTTTGTTGAGGAGTTCTTGCTGAAGATGTCTCATGAATAATTCCATACTCATTGAAGAAATTAGATAAACAAGAATTCAAAAATTCTGTACCCTTATCACTCCTAATCTTAATAATATTAACTCCCTTCTCATTCTGAATTTGTCTGAACAGATCAGGAATCTTGTTCATAGTCTCATTTTTCTTGAAAAGAAATATGACCCAAGTGTATCTAGAAAAGTCATCTACTACAACAAGAGTATATTTCCTTCCTTTGGCGAGAGGTGTAACAGGTCCAAACAGATCCGGATGAAGGAGTTGCAACACTCTTTCGGAAGAGGAGGAGTTAATACTCTTAAATGAGTGTCTAGGCTGTTTACCTTTTTGACAAGCATCACATTTAAGATCAGTTGATAAAAGTTTTCGAGGTAATCCCTTGACAAGGTTCTTCTTAGCTTGACTTACTAAGGGTCTTGAAATTCGAGATGACTAAGCCTTTTATGCCATAGCCAGGTGATATCTTCTCCACCCTTAGCCATCGAGACAAGTATCTTGGGGACAACTATTAAAGTTGGCCACATAGACATTACCATGTCGAAGCCGTTAATAGTACCTTATCGAGGAATTATCCAAAATATCACATTTATCCCTTGAAAATTTTACAAGAAAACCTTTATCACAAAGTGAGAAACCGATAACTGATTATGTTTCAAACCTTCAACAAAATATACTTCAGATATCTGAATATCCTTGATAATCAAAGTACCTACACCTTTTTGTCTGACCACAATTATTATCACCAAATAAAACTCTTGGACCATCAATGCTTTGAAAATTTGATAACAGCTTCTTGTTATGGGTCATATGTTGTGAACAACCACTGTCAATGTACCATATTGAAGCTAAGATCTCTTCCTTAAGTGATGATCCTGTGAATCCTCTAAAACAGATTAGTTTTGAGGTACCCTAGTGATCTTGGGTCCTTTTGGGTTAAGAATCACTTTAGGAATCCAAATAAATATCTCATCTGCAGACAATAAATCAGACTCAGATTTTCTACCAAATCTGTCTACAATTATATCATTTTTAAATGACAACTTATTGTATTCAGATTGGGTAATTTTCCTAAACTTAGGAAATGTAGGATAGCATTTGCTCCTTCCATCAAAAGAATTATAATAAGAAAATCTTCTTATTTTGGTTCTTGAATTCCTTCTAGTCTGATAGGGATTTTTCAAATTTGAATACTTGGTTTTTGATGGAAGTTTGTAGTCCTTATATCGACTAGTTGGTTTCCATGGACCAATTTTAATATCCTTTGATTGAACAGATGCTTTCACAAATTTCCTAGGTTTTTGAACATCGATTTATTGTTCCTATCATAACCAAGTCCTATCTTATCATGAGATTTCGGGAAGTATTAAAAATATGATCTATTGCGATTGTGAATTATTAAGTGACTAATTTTGAAGACAAGCTTCTCATTGTCTTTCTTAATTAATTCATTTTCAGCACAGAGACCACTTCAAATTTATCTTTTAAAGTCTTGATTCATTTTCCAATCTTTCGGGTAAGGCATCGATGTATTGGCTTGATCGATGAAAACATTCCCCCTTGAATGTTTCCTCGTTTCAAAGTCATTCATCACTGCTTGCCTTTATTTAGAATTTGAATCGATCCTTTAAAAATAAATTCTCATCTCACTGTTTATAAGCGATTAAAGATGTCTTTAAATCTCTCAATAATTCATGTATACAGTTTGGTCATGATCGGATGCGGGTGACAAGAATCATTATCTCGAAGATGAATAGTAGATTACCTCTTTAGCCATGAGACAGATCTCATCATCTGATCCAAAATCAGATGAGGATGATGATTTCTTTGGCTCTTTTTCTTCAGCCAACAAAGCTCTTTGATCTGCAAATCTCTGTCTCTTTTCTTCCTCTTTTCTTCCCTTTCTTTAGGAGTCGATTGAGGACAGTCATAGCTGAAATGTCCGGCTTGTTGCATGTATAGCAAATGTCACTCCTATCGATCTCGGGGACTCGGAAGTATTTCTTCGACAGGTGATCTGTATCTTCTTGTCTGGTTCTTGTTTTTGTCATCATCTGAAGATTTATCTACCTTCCTATCTGATCTGGATCTTTGTCTATCTCTACCTGCAAATCTCAATTTATTTCTCTTATACTTCATTCTCAATTTATCATACCTTTTTGTAAGTAAAGCCATCTGCTCTTTCAAAGATAGATCAGCTCCTCTGAGACTCTATTGACACCTTGTCTTCTTTCTTGACAAAGGCAACAAATTTGGATGAGGTGCTTGACTCCATCTCATCTTCCTCATCTTCTATCTGGATATCATACTCTAAAGCTTTAAGATGAGAAAATAAAGTATGGTGAGTAATAGAGGATAAATCTTGAGTTGCTTTAAGGATATTGTATTTTTCCCTCCATCTCTTGGTTAATGATCTCGAGAATCTTGTTATTAATCTCCTTTCTGAATAATTCTTTCCAAGATCATTTGCTTTGTTGAGAAGATTGGTCAACCTCATATCAAACTGATCCATTTGACTCATTTTCTTTCATCTTGAATGTTTCAAATGTATGCAATCGATTGTTGTAGCTTGTTTTCCTTAACTTGATCAGATCCTTCACAAACATTAGCTAAGGTTTGCCACATTTCTTTGGCTGTTTTACATCTCTTAACCTTCTCTATCCAATCTTTACTCGAGTCTCAATGATTTCTGTTCTAGCTACTTGGTCAAGATTGTGAACCTTCCTTTCATCATTAGTCAATTCAGAACTCTTCTTTTCTTGTCTAGTTCTTGATTGGTGATTTCTGCTCGTCTTTGGTGCCTCCATGAAAAAAACTTTATAGGGCCTTCCTCAAGAACCTCTTCCATTCTATCATGAATGGCCTTTAGATGATTTTCCATCCTAAATTTCCAATAATCATACTCTTCAATTGAAAATTCAGGCAGATTCCTAGACTTATTACTTTTATCTGATGACATGATGAAACAAAGACAAAATACTCCACAAAAGCTTATTAGTAGCACTGTTAGAAATGAAAGAAAATGAAGAAAATTAAGATTATTCCAGAATCTTGTTCAAGACCTAAAATCAATATCAGAACAGCTTAACACTGCTCTGATACCACTTGTTGGTCCCGGAAAGTTGAGTTGATTAAAACCTTGAGTAAACTTTCTAGAACAAAATCTAGAAAGGGGGGGTTTGAATAGATTTTGTAGATTTTTCAAATCTATCAAAACTAATTCAAAATATCAGATTAAGCACAGCGGATTAAAATTGAATTCTCAACTTTTTATTAGATCAAAAGCAAGGTTGATATTCTGATTTTAGTTAAGATTCTGAACTTTAATCTTGATGTAACACAAATGTAAATCAAACAGAAACTAAAGAAAGCAAGAAATAACACCAGGATTTATAGTGGTTCGGATTTTAATAATCCTACATCCACTCTCCTTCTTCAATCTGAAGAAGGGACTCTGCTTACTGCTTACTTTCTCACTTCCAGCTTACAACTTACAACTTGTACAAATCTTCAAATCTTCAATCTCCTAGACTCTTCTTCTAGAAATCTAACTGCTACAGTGTGTATTGAATTTTGAAGATTACAAGAAAAGTGTTCTAAAAACACTTAGAACTTTATGAAACCTCTCTAGAAATACTTGTGAAAAGATTGTGATCGAAATCTAAGTAGTGAATAGAGTGAAAAATCTAATATGCATAAGTGTTGTTCTTGAAAAATGAAAAACCTAGACCTATATATAAGTCTGAGAAGACAGTTAGTTTGTTAGTTAGTTCTAACAAACTTGAAACTGCTTAACAAACTTAAACTGCTCTAGACCTCAGCTGATTCTTCATACTCATCTGCAGCTGACTTGGTGAAAACTCGCCTTTCTTATTCTACTCGGCTTATCTTGACCTCGTCTGAGCTCTTCATATTTGTCTCCTGCAGATGACTAGACTTGAGCTTGTCTTCAGATGACTAGCATGTTATCAGATCTCAGCTGACTAGCTTAATGCATGACCCCGTCTGATCAGCTTACATCCTCAGCTGTTCTTCAGTTTGGCTGATTAGTCTGATCTGCTCTTTAACTCATCAAAACCTCTTGATCCAACATGAACCTAACTCCGGGACGGAGGGAGTAATATTTTAGTCTTTTAATTTGATTATAATTTTTTTAAATTTTTTTTAGGTTTATTAATCTATAACTAATATTTAACTAATACTCACATTTTCTCGTACTAGATATATTATTTGTCAAAGAGATGCATTATGTACTAGATGTATCATTTTCTTAACTAGCATAAAATAACTTTAATTTTTTTATTTTTCTCCCTCAAACACCTCAATATTACACCACATTTCATTACTTTTCTCACACTAACCCAAGTTAATTCTATTGAACTCTCTTGTTTTTTTTTTTTAAATACTCTCTTATTGAACTATTGAACTCTCTTATTAAAGTTGAAATTTATTGTGTTATATTTCCAAGTTGCACTGATCAAGTAACCTCTCTCAGAAAACTCTAATCCCTAGAGTTATTGAGTTCTAGTCTTATTTCAAACTACACTTTCAGACTTATATTAACGAATCAATTTACTAACTTCCACCGACTACTATCAACACACCTATCACTCTTTAGATCAAGGGTTTATGTGTAAAATTGCTTTCAGGTTACAATTTAAAATATGAACAAAAGTAAAGACTAAATTAACTATGTAAGCTTGGTTGTATATATATATGATAATCTCGGAATACAAAAAACTTTATCTATAGTTAAAACACTTGAAAAATTTGTAGGATTTTGAGTGCTTCTTAAATGATTGAGCGCAGAGTTCATGGTTAATTTCTTGGTCTTGGAAATTTTTGTAACCTTAATTTGGTCAGGGTATTATATGTATTTATAGACATTTTGAAAGTATTCTTGTTAAATAGAAAGACTCATAGTATTTATTTTTAGGATGTGCAACGGACATTTATGTCTGCTATCAATCACATTAGCATACCAATGTGATGTCTTGATTTAATGTGTGCCCGCACCTTTTTTGTAGTTTGACGTCCATACTCTATTGTCACTCTCCAATTGGTCCACGTCATCAGTTAGGTAGGTAAGTCAATGGATGTTCTTCAATTTGGTGCTGACTTTCCTTGTTGTGATTTTGTCTTTAAGTACTTTACTGCAACACTTTTTCATTGTCTTCAATGCACTGACATTCCTTTTGGTGCATGACTTGATTTCTAATCCAAGTCGTAGCTTGAGTCATTCAGGATCTACAAGGTTTAGTTTTGATCCTCAGGATCAGACGCTGTACTTGAGTAGTCCGTTAACCAACATAGTAAGTATGCAGGTTAATGCTCACATAAATTTCTTCAGTGCGTTGGGATCGACTTAAGGTTTTTAGATTTCGAGCAACTTCGATTGAGTTCCTTATAAACTAAATACGTACATACAATAAAAATGTATTCTATCTACTGACTAAGTCAGATGAATTTAATCCTAATTATGCTACACTTAAATTGGATCACCATTTTTTAGAATTTTAAAATCAAATTAAAAATTGATATTGTCCCAACAATACATATATTCTTTGTTATTTCTCTATCATTTTACCAAGCGTGAGCCCCTAAAAAAACACAAGAATACAATATTTATAAGAAACAAATATACTGACTCTATTTCGAAGAGGGTGCAATACAACTGCACATGTGCAATAATCCAACACTTCAATTTTGAACACTGCAAATTATTTTACAGAATTGCACAATATTCAATAGACTTGCAAAATAATTATTCAAAATATTCAACTAAAGTGCAAAATAATTATTCTTCATTCCTCTTCAATAAGATAATCCATGTCAGATTACAATTTCAGCAAAATATGTGTCTCGGAGAGTGATAACTGTAATAAGAAAAGTAAAAAAATGTAATAATGAATCAAAACATAGAAAAGTCAAAATCACTCTTCATAATAATAATAGTTCAGCAGCCATCATACCAAATCTAGTTGGAAAACCGAAAATGATGCCATTAGCTTCATCAAGTTCATTTGGTGTGATCACAGATGCATCACTCTTTAGTGGGATAACCATCTTTGCAAATGTCATCAGAAAATTAATGATGCACATGTGCAGACGAAAAATTCTGCACATTCATAAGAAATTAAGAAAAATATCGAGCAGTGTAAGAAGAATCGACTGTCGGAGCCTGGAGGCCCGGGTATTGGCATCTCACGCCATAAGGGCAGATCCCGTGGAGCAGCCGAGTTTGCATATAACTTTGTAAGTAATTTTTTAATGCATGTTCGATATTTTAATTAAACACGTGTTCTAATTAAATAAATATAGGAGAGGACTCAAGGATGGCCCGCCACTGACTGGGACATAGTGGAGCATTACCACTACTATGGTGAAGGGGAGTACACCTACGGGGCTATTAGTGACACACTTGTAATACCGATTTTGAAGAGAAGAATTAGAGGATCAAATTTAGAGCTAGAGTCCGCTAGAATTTAATCGGTTTAATCCGATTTAAATTAAGTTGTAAATATTTTCATGTTTTTATAAATTATTTACACGAAATTTTTTGTTACAAATTTGGCATGCCCAGTAGGACCACTCTACCTCTCATCTCTTCTCTTCCTTCGAAAAATCTGAAGATCATCACTCCTCGCAAGCTCTATCTGATTGGGGCCGGCTCATCAAATACTTCTGATGCCAATGCCATCACGCGAAGTATGTCAAGAAGGTCACAAACTCAGACCTCTTCAGGAGCAAACCTGTCAACCAACACTACTGCAAGCAAGCCATCCTACATTGCTGAAGGCGAGGAAGGCAATTCTCCATGCTCTACTCCCGACTCCTCGTCAGAATCTTCATCAATCTCGAGCATAGCTTCGGTCATGATGACGAATGCCTCAACTATCGTGGAACAACTTGCCAGTTTGACTAGAGCCATAGAGGGGCTCATACGTCATGTTCAAGAACAAGACTCCCGAATTTCCAGCCTGATGGATAAGATGGAAAACGATGAGGCAAGTATCGCTAAGGGAAAGCAAATTGAGGGGTACAATGACGAAGAAACCTCAACCAAGCATCATGCAACTGAAACTGAGCTAACTACAAAGGAGTTGCAGATTTCAGCAGATAGAGGAATCCATGTGGAGCAACTTAAAGAGCTCATACGGAAAACAATGAAAGACAAGTTCGACGATGGTTCTAAGTCATCCTTCACTTATGCCAAGCCATACACGAAGAGAATTGATGGTTTGAAGATGCCAGTTGGCTACCAACCTCCAAAATTCCAACAATTTGATGGCAAGGGAAATCCGGATCAGCACGTGGCCTATTTCGTTGAAACGTGCAACAATGCTGGAACATATGGAGACCACTTGGCCAAACAGTTCGTTTGTTCCTTGAAAGGAAATGCATTTGATTGGTACATTGACCTGGAGGCTAGCTCTATCGATAGCTGGGATCAAATGGAACAAGAGTTCTTGAACCGTTTCTATAGTACCAGAAGGACAGTTAGCATGATCGAATTGACTAACACTCGGCAATGGAAGGATGAACCTGTGATCAATTACATTAATCGATGGAGGAATTTGATTGGAGTAGTTTTTTCGGGTAAGCGTTATTAAGACCAATCAATAAATATCGAACCCATGGGAAAAAGTATGCACATGAGGCCCTAAAAATACGAGTTCTTAGTGAATATTGATGCAACAAGGGATGACACTAACACTACCAAACACTTGCAAAATACAAACTAAAATCAAGCAAACAAATGATCGAACACTTAAGATGCGAGAACAAAAACAACAATAAATGGTGGGATAGAGGTGCTAGGATTAACATCCATCAATGAATCATCAATCAACAAGCTACAATTGAATCAAATTGCAAATCAACTAAGATAGAAAGTATAAACCATCATGAAATTAATCACTCCATTAAAATCACAATGCCTAATGTGAGTATCCTTAGTCCTTCCCATCTCTCAATGTAGAAGTCCCTAATTCATACAATCATGCAAAATTGAAACTCGATCAACACCTAATCACGTTAGCTCAACTCTCGCCTATTGCTAGGGTGATCAACCATTAATCTAAAGAGACAATTTTACACAAAGCACAATTAAGAATCACAATTAGGAAACAAACTAATGTGAGTATCCTTAGTGCAACTAATCTCTCGATTCCGAAGCACCCAATCCATACATTCATACACAATTATAACCCGATTAATCTCGGATCACGTTAGCGCAGCTCTCGCCTATAGCTAGGGTGATCAAACACTAATCTAAAGAGATAAAAATGCATGAAACACAATTAAGAATCACAATTAGTAAGAAATTTACTCACTTGATCTCCAATCATCAACAATCATAGCATAGTCAATCAAATCATCATCAATTTCAATTAACCCAAGCACAAGAGAGTTAGCCCATGGTGAAATCCATGGGAAGAAGATAGAATCGAACAAACATAAAGCAAATCACAACAATTATGAAATTAAAAAGATAAGAGAGGAAAAACATCACCAAATGATCTTCAATCAACAAAAATAGTAATGCTTGAGTCTTCAACACCAATCTCCAAATGAAATACAAGCTTGAATTGATGAATTAACAAGGATCTAAAGCTAATCTATGGCTAATCTACCAACATCAATTGAAATCTAATCCTAATTCTAAATCTACACTAACTAAAAGGAAGAAATGGCTTAGGGCTTGAGAAATCACCCCAAAACCGCTCTTAACTGCTATTATGAAAGTTCTTTTTGATATGCTCTGCTCAGCCCCTTAAATAACGAGTTTCTGAAAATCCTCCCCCTCGAGTCGAGGCTCCTGCCTTTTCTTCAATTTTGGTCTTCTCTGCATAGCCCTCGACTTGAGGCTCTTGCTCTTCGATTAGAGCTCGAGTCCAGTGCACTTTTCTCGAGCGGGGCTTCAGCTCCGACCCTCGTTTTCATCCGATATGTCTGTCTCTTCATTCTAAGCCTAGTGGTACTCTCGGATTGGCAAAATTCCACCAAATCACCTGCAAAATGGACGAAAATCATCAAAATCTCACAAATAATACTTTTTAAGCAAAAGAGTGATACTTTAAACTTTTTAAGCACAAAAACTAACACTTTAGCTCACTTTTTGCACTAAAATACCCCCTAAAAACATGCATCAATTCACTCCAATCATACCCCCAAACTTGAAGTGTTGCTCGTCCTCGAGCAACGTAGAAACTAAGCACAAAGGAGTGAATTGATTGCAATTATGTCACATGGCACTATAGAAGATAATTAAGACAATCGAACTCATCAATGAACATAAGTATCAATGCAACTATCCACTAGCAATCATGATAGATCATGCTCAAATAAATGCTCAATCAAACACTTAACACATTGCTCCTTCCATGGAGTGTTTCACTCTACTCTCAAGTGTATAAAGGTTAAATGCACTCAATCATCTAATTCACAAACTTGCACACCATATGCTTGCCAAAAGACTTAATCTCAATCAAAATCATTTGTGATCAATCAAGAATCAAAGAGGTCTTTCTCTTATGTTGTAATGTAGGCTCTTTGGAAAGGTGGGATGTTTTTGGATAAGAGTGACTAAGTATAGAGACTTGAATGAAAGCTAAGCACAACAATCCACATCTCTTCACTTTTCATCAACTCTCCTTCAAGCAATTAAAGTTCAATCACCACAATTCACTTGAGCTTTCTTTTTCACTTAAGCTCACAAATTGAATATCTCTTTTCATTCACTTCACACATTTTTCTTCACAATTCAATTTTTCTTCTCAACCCTTTTCTTCTTCTTTCAAGCATCATCACTTAGCACATCATTTTCCACCACACTTAGCATGCAAATCATCATCATTAGCCAACAATCAAACTCTACTAATCATAGGACATAAAGACTCATAAAAATAGGCAAATGGTTTCAATTTCACTTGGCTTGCCAAAGAATAAGGATAATAAGGCTCAACATGGCTCACTAAGGAAATCAAATGTATTTGGTGGGAAAAATTTGGCAAAATGACTAAATATATCAAACATGGCCTCTTATCACTTTCATAACATCACACAAAGATCAACATCAACAAGTCTAATGGCAAGTTCTAGTATACAAATCCATGAATAATGCACTCACAAAGAAATTGTATCAACCGTATAAGATGTACGATTATAAAGGCACAAAAGCTCACGGGCTTAAATTGAGCAATGAATCAAGCATTATCAATCACATCCATCTTTACATAATTAATCAAGAATACTAGCTTCAAGCTATCAATCAACTCATGATCATATCAAAATTCAATTAAGTCTTGCAAATCAAGCACAAGTGCTCATGTACATAAATCCAAGCATACTCATTACATCAAGAATGATACTAAAAGATATGACAATAAATCCACAATGAAGCTCAAAATCATAGAATAAGGAATCATAGGAATAAGGAATTCAATGAAATCATGATATACGCATTAATAGACAATAACGCTCAATAAAGTCAAGATAATCGAAAACATCATCACAAAACCATAAAGTAATCCACATCATCATCACATCATAAAGTTCACATCATGAAGTGCAATCATCATCAAGAGTACATATCATCAAGATGACAAGAATCTAAAAACTAAGGAGAGGGAATGAGGAATAGGGGATAGCCCTAAGAGTCAGACGGTGGCGGTGGAGGAGGGTAGTAGCCCGGCCCAAAGTTCCAGGAGCTGAACTGCTGTAATAGGGCATACATGTCCTGCTGAGTCTTGCGCGTCTCCTCTAGCATCCGATACATCTCATCCTGGCGAGTCAGGCACTCGATCTGCATCTTCTGGCTATCGGCCAACATCTCCTCGGTCAACACCTACGGTCTCTGAGATGAACTACCCGCCTCGTACTCTCGACTCCTCATCTCATCCTGCCAGTACATGTTAATTTCGGGCTGATAATTTTCGTCCATCTATACCGGCAACTCCTCCTACTCTGGCTCCTTATACTCATCCTCCTCATCGTCTCCTGCCTCTGCCTCAGCTCCCTCTGCAGCACCCTCACCCTCATCATCAGATCCTAACTGCTGGTCCTCATCATCATCGTCATCGTCCTCATGTCGGAGAATATCTCTGTGCTCTCTAGTGTAGACGTCTATCGCCTCAGTATGATGCTGTGACCACATACGCAGATTGATGGTCACGAAGGCCTGAGCACCGAACACTGTAGTCAACCTCTTATTTGGAAGAGGGAATCGGCCACCATGGTGCTGCTGGAGACACCATGTCCTACCAATGCGGTCAAACATCCTCATGCACCGCATGATATCGGTAGTAAGATCGGGGCCCTCTAAAGCTCGGAGGTTGTGAGTGGGAATCCCGAGGTGCTCAGCAATCAACGTGATCATTCCTCCAAAATTAATCTTCTTGAACTTCGTGTTAATGGCTCTCTCGAAAAGATAGCAGAGGTACATGGCAACATTGAATCGAATTTCATGGAGGAAACACCAAATGACATATAGCTCCTCGGACACCACGGCTCCACCCTCTGATCTCGCGAATATAGTGCTCGCGAGGATCTTCTCTAAGTATCGAACCACCGGGTTCCGGATGTGAGTGCTCTTAGACTTCCCCGGAACAAACTCAGGCTGTACCAGTGCCCCTGAATCAGAAATCCGCCTCCAAAACTTCTTGGCGTTGTACTCCTTCCTAATGTTGAGGAGTGATCGATCGGGGTCCATGGGTGCTCCAATAATTTCGTTGACCTCATCCATGGTCAACTTATACTCATTACCCATCAACTCGAATGTAATACCCCTGGGAAATTTTGCCCTCCTGGCCTTATCAACTTTCATGGTGCACAGAAACTCCAAGGTAAGCCCGAGATAGGTCCTAGGCCTCTTCGCCAAGAAACCCCCCATGTCGATCTGCTCAAAAAGTCGAGGGATGTCGTCCTCAATACCCATCGACACCATGCAATCCTGATCTACCAAGTGGGTCTTGACCACCTTCTTGTACAGCTTGGCGTAAAGAATGATATGCTTCCTCCATTTGTAGTCGTCCCACTGAATACCGAGCTCGGCGGGCATCCTATGAGCAAATCGGATGGCCTCCTCTCTTTCATGGATATCCGCATCCGAGTAATTGTGTCCATCGACTCCCCTAAACATAGTTCCTGCAAAACAATCCCAAGAGTGAAAATCAATCTTCACAATTAAAATACGAGCTCAAAATATCAATCTAACCATGGACGAGTCAACAAGCAATAATATTTCTAATCACAACCATAACCCCTAGTGACTAGACAACAAATCCTCAACAATTGGTCAAAGAGTCAACTCAAACAAATACCATTAATAGAAGTGCTCAAATACTCCCAAAATATACATACTTAACTAGAATGACTTAGACAATGAAAATCACCATGTAGGCTCACTAAAATCATACAAATATGCTCCAAAAATATATCGAATAATAACAAGCCAACTAGTAAGTAGTTCAACACATAGCATCACCAAAATTGCACTCCCATCATCAATACTCAACTCAACTTGACCAAATTTACAAAGACAATATCACTAGGAATTCCCAACTTATGCCAAAATAAATCCTATGTCAAAATATCCACAAACATATAGGCAACTCATCACCATTATTCTTAGGCATGCTTCTAAACTCATTAAACAACCCAAATAATCTCAAAAAGGCTCCAAATTCATCACAATAATCATGCACATAAAGTGTTCGAATAAATGCCCAAATGAAACTCAAATTCAATTAACAAATGGCCTAATAAAATCATCCATGCAATAATCACAATACAACTACGAAATTGAAGGTCACAATGTGAAGAATACGTACCTTGTCAATCGAATTCAGCCGGAAAATGAATTGGAAGGAACCCACGCAAGAACTCCCCAAAAAGCCCCAAATTGAATTCTAAAACCCTCAAAATCCTATCTTGATGCAATGTATGATGAATGATATGAAAAGATGATGAATGATCGGTGATTTAGGGGCAAGGTCGTTGGAAATTGGTTGCAGGGAAGAAGGGGAAAGAAAATGCCCTAAACCTCGAGTCGTGCTGCGCTGAAACTGTTTCTGCGTATTTATAAAAAATCACCAGTCCCAAAAATTTAAATGCCTCGACTCGAGGTCTCACCCTCGACTCGAGGAATGCGAAAAACTGACCCCCTCGATTCGAGGAACATGCAAATTTTAGAATTTTGGCTAAGTGTAAATCCCTCGATTCGGGGGATATGCTACCTCGACCCTGGGTCGAGTCCAGGGAAATTTTTACGATTCCCGGGCCCGACCCGACCCCTGAAACTCCTAAATATGACCTCTACGCCCCCAACGAACCCAAATATGCAAGAAATTACCATTTTGGTCCCTCGATTTAAGCCCGGTCGCTCATTCGATCGAGGAGACCGGGTTCTCTTCCTTTTCGCTCATTTTCACCAACTTTTAAGCTCTCCATCCTTTTCGACCTTGAATTCCTCTTCAATTTCGATCCTTTTTCAATCCAAGTAGTGAATACCCTACAATTTGCAAACAACTTCATCAATTAATCATCACTAAGAGATGCATTTCTACCCTAAATGAACAACACCCCAAACTTGAATGATGACATACATTCAAGTTTGGCTCAAAATATATGCAACTCATAATGATATCAACAATACGCTCAATCTCCCAAATGTATCACCAAATCAACTAGCATAATTTCCTAAGCATGAACAATTAAGTAGCAAGCCAAATCTCCCAAAATTAAACAAAAACACTAATCTACCAAAAGAACACAAGAAAAGAAATAAAAAGGATGTGTTGCCTCCCATCAAACGCTATTTTTATTGTCCTTTACCGGACTTATTTGTTCACTTCAAAACGTCCTTCATCGGAATGGCCAAGGGTAGCGATCCTCCTTGCCATTGTATCTCAACCTTTGTGCTTCAAGATCAAGGAGGTTCACCGAATAGATAGGGCAACCACATATAGATATGCAAAGTGTCCATGGTTGTCCCCCTTTTCTCTTGTCATCCTTCTTTTTCATTCTTTGCCTTCAAGGATGCCCAAGCGCTTCTTCAAATCTTCCCTATTGTCAAAATTCACAAGAGGCAAAATTAAATCATTAGAAGCATCAATTTCAATTAAATCACAAATTGAAGAGTTAGAAGGTATAGAAATGCTCATTTCGATCTTCAAAGCTTCATTTGGTGCTTCTAGATTTCCCTTCTCATTATAGTTCATGTCCATCAATGGACACTCCTCTTCCTCATTTTTGACAAGGAAGCTTTCTACTTCATCATCATTGCTTGGACCCTTTTCTACATCATCTCTTTCACTTTCTTCCTCCCCTTCTTCTTCTTGATTCTCCATGATGGTCATGTTCTTTACTTGGCGTAGGAAATTTTTAACATGACACTTAATAAACATGGAATGAACTTCGGTGATCTCCATGTTCCCCTCTATCCATGCATTAACCTTTTCTTTGGTCTCATACATTTCTTCGTACAAGGGAAACATTTGATCACATCTAGCATCATCTTCCTCAAATTTTTCCAACAAAAATCCAAGCATCTCTAACAATATGGCTCTCATATCATGGAGTCCCCATTCTTCAAATTGAGGAGAAGCTTGTGGCATTTAGTGGTCATACTCATGGCTTCTCCCTTCTTCATAGTAAGCCCCTTCCGATGCTCCTTGACACTCAAATCCAAGACATGGATCAAATTGATCATAAAGCTCATAGTATGGGAACATCTCTTGAGGTTGGGGAGAAATTTCTTCACATATCCAATCTTCATAATTGGAAGGAACTTGTTGCAATTGAGAATTATCTTCATAGTTCCTCCAATCCTCATAGCCAACTCCTTCAAAGTGTGGAGAATACACCCTACTATCTTGATAATACTCTTTATTCCACATGTATGAGTTGTATCTTTCCATCTAGACAAGATATCAAAGTATCAAATTCAAACAAAATAACAAAACAAACAAAAATACAAAGGCAACAAGTAGCCACTTCAAACAATTCCTAAGTCTCACTTAAGTCGCAAAAATGAATTCCCTGACAACGGCGCCATTTGATTGGAGTGGTTTTTTCGGGTAAGCGTTATTAAGACCAATCAACAAATATCGAACCCATGGGAAAAAGTATGCACATGAGGCCCTAGAAATACGAGTTCTTAGTGAATATTGATGCAACAAGGGATGACACTAACACTACCAAACACTTGCAAAATACAAACTAAAATCAAGCAAACAAATGATCGAACACTTAAGATGCGAGAACAAAAACAACAATAAATGGTGGGATAGAGGTGCTAGGATTAACATCCATCAATGAATCATCAATCAACAAGCTACAATTGAATCAAATTGCAAATCAACTAAGATAGAAAGCATAAACCATCATGAAATTAATCACTCCATTAAAATCACAATACCTAATGTGAGTATCCTTAGTCCTTCCCATCTCTCAATGTAGAAGTCTCTAATTCATACAATCATGCAAAATTAAAACTCGATCAACACCTAATCACGTTAGCTCAACTCTCGCCTATTGCTAGGGTGATCAACCATTAATCTAAAGAGAATTTTACACAAAGCACAATTAAGAATCACAATTAGGAAACAAACTAATGTGAGTATCCTTAGTGCAACTAATCTCTCGATTCCGAAGCACCCAATCCATACATTCATACACAATTATAACCTGATTAATCCCGGATCACGTTAGCGCAGCTCTCGCCTATAGCTAGGGTGATCAAACACTAATCTAAAGAGATAAAAATGCATGAAGCACAATTGAGAATCACAATTAGTAAGCAATCTACTCAATTGATCTCCAATCATCAACAATCATAGCATAGTCAATCAAATCATCATCAATTTCAATTAACCCAAGCACAAGAGAGTTAGCCCATGGTGAAATCCATGGGAAGAAGATAGAATCGAACAAACATAAAGCAAATCACAACAATTAAGAAATTAAAAAGACAAGAGAGGAAAAACATCACTAAATGATCTTCAATCAACAAAAATAGGAATGTTTGAGTCTTCAACACCAATCTCCAAATGAAATACAAGCTTGAATTGATGAATTAACAAGGATTTAAAGCTAATCTATGGCTAATCTACCAACATCAATTGAAATCTAATCCTAATTCTAAATCTACACTAACTAAAAGGAAGAAATGGCTTAGGGCTTGAGAAATCACCCCAAAACCGCTCTTAACTGCTATTATGAAAGTTCTTTTTGATATGCTCTGCTCAGCCCCTTAAATAACGAGTTTCTGAAAATCCTCCCCCTCGAGTCGAGGGTCAGGCCTCGACTCGAGGCTGCCGCTTTTTCCTCTCCCTCGACTCGAGGGTCAGCCCTCGAGTCGAGGCTCCTGCCTTTTCTTCAATTTTGGTCTTCTCTGCACAGCCCTCGACTCGAGGCTCTTGCTCCTCGATCAGAGCTCGAGTCCAAGGCACTTTTCTCGAGTGGGGCTTCAGCCCCGACCCCTATTTTCATCCGATATGTCCGTCTCTTCATTCTAAGCCTAGTGGTACTCTTGGATTGGCAAAATTCCACCGAATTACCTGCAAAATGGACGAAAATCATCAAAATCTCACAAATAATACTTTTTATGCAAAAGAGTGATACTTTACACTTTTAAGCACAAAAACTAACACTTTAGCTCACTTTTTGCACTAAAATACCCCCTAAAAACATGCATCAATTCACTCCAATCAGAATTTAAGCCTCAACTACAAAGATAGATTGTCAGAAACTTTTGCAATCGAGATGTGCATCCAAGGGATGTTATGGGGCCTCCGATACATTCTTCAAGGAATTCGACCTAGGACCTTTGATGAGCTTGCAACCAATGCCATGATATGGAGCTAAGCATGATTGGAAATGGAGTTGAAGGACCACCAATTTCAGAACATCATGACAAGAGTTATGTTAAGCCTACAACCAAAGAATACATAACAGACATGCCTCGCGATAGGGGGCAAATAGGGATGAATCTAAAGGACATGCAACAAAAACAATATCCATTTTCAGATTCTGATGTCTTGGGGATATTTGATGAGTTGCTCGATGCAAAGCTGATTGAGTTACTAAGGATGAAACGACCAGAGGAAGCTGGACACACCGAGGAACCAAAGTAATGCAAGTACCATCGATTAGTGGGTCACTTAATCCAAGACTGCTTTATCTTCAAGGAAAAGATAATGCAATTGGTTCAAGAAGAGGATATAGTGCTAGAAAAGACTATTTAAAGTCCTCCAAGTAAATATATATATATATATATATATATATATATATATATATATATATATAGCTTGACAAGAGAATAAATTGTCTGAAATGCTCCTTGAAACGAGCTAAAACTATCTAAAAGTCCCTTAAATTAAATCTCCTCGACATGAGATGAAACTGTCTATGACTCTCAAATTGAGTCTTTAAATCAAATCTTCTCGACATGAGACGAAACTGTCTATGACTCTCAAATTGAGTCTTTGAATCAAATCTCCTTGACATGAGACGAAATTGTCTATGACTCTCAAATTGAGTTTTTAAATCAAATCTCCTCGACATGAGACAAAACTGTCCATGACTCTCAAATTGAGTCTTTAAATCAAATCTCCTCGACATGAGACGAAACTCTCTATGACTCTCAAATTGAGTCTTTAAATCAAATCTCCTTGACACGAGACGAAACTATCTATGACTCTAAAATTGAGTCTTTAAATCAAATCTCCTCGACACGAGATGAAACTGTCTATGACTCTAAAATTTACTCTTTAAATCAAATCTCCTTGACACGAGACGAAACTATCTATGACTCTCAAATTGAGTCTTCAAATCAAGGCTCCTTGATACGAGCGAAAACTATCTAAAACCCCAAAATCAAATCATGTTCCTTTTAAACTACGTTATGACTTGATCCTCTTTAAAGAGTACGTAGGCTGCTTAAAGATTCAATAAGTTCATTCAAAATTCAGAAGTCCAAAACCAAATAAGGGAGCACTAGAATTTTGTGCTTTATTCACTTCAAGTCACAAATGACCGTGAACAAAGCACGAGGGGGCATTTGTAAGCACATTAATTTTGTGTCCAATTAAATGGCGACATGTGGAAAATAAATATTAATATCAAATAAAATTAATTATTTATATTATGAGAATTTAATTAAATTAATTCTCAAATTAAATAATTTATTGATATTTAATATACACGTAAGAGCCAAAATTAAATCCTACGAATATTTAAATATTCGTAACTTGGTGGTAAAGTAATTGACTTACCATATAACGTACAAAATCTCGTTAAAATGGAAAGTTAAATCAAATATGCCCCACATGTAAACAAATCAAATCAAATCAGGCCAAGTCTGATGGGCTTCTAAGCCCAGCCCATTAAATTAGTCTCAGCCTACAACTATAAATAGGAGCCTTCATTCATTCATTTGACACAATTCCAGACACAAGTCCAGAGCTCAAGAAGACTTCAGAGGTTCTTGAGGATTCTAAGGCATTCTTCGCGGCTCCAAAGGTGTTCTTCAAGCAAGTCAACCGGGAACAACGTCCAATCCGAGATCAAGGTGTTCAACCCCTCCGATCAGACGTTTCTCCTTGACGATTCAAAAGCGTTCATCACGGCCCCTTGAAGATTCAAAGGCGTTCATCCGGTCTTCAAGAACGTTCATCCGGAAAGTCTCCGTAAATAGCGTTTAATCTAAGATAAGACTCTTAAGCCCTTGGATTAACGTTATAAATCCGCAAATTCAACCTCGGACGAGATCAACCCGAAGATTTCACCACCAAATTTATCAAATCATCCAAGTCAATACCGATTTTGAAGAGAAGAATCAGATGATCAAATTTAGAGCTAGAGTCCGTTAGAATTTAATCGATTTATTCCGATTTAAATTAAGTTGTAAACATTTTTGTGTTTTTATAAATTATTTACACGAAATTTGTTGTTACAGTGTGCCTTCCTTCTATGAAAGATTTTATGAGATAGAGGGAAGGGAGTACATTATAACAAAACAACTAATATCAATTAATGAAACAATTAATACTATCAAAATAAATTTCACCGTGAAACTTGTTCATAAACTACTTTTCCATATAAGTATTTACAAGCGAAGAATGAAAGGATGATAAGCTTAGGTGATAAGTATACGCACACACATATTAATATCTTGGGAGTCCACTAAGGCCACCTTTGGAAGCAAATCCAGTCATGAATATCACATAAGACTCTTTAACACTAAACTGGGAGATCTTTACCTTCAACTGAAGCTTCTTCACTTTCTTTGTGATACTTTTATGTTTCGTTAGAGCCCGATTTTCGTCGTCGATCTCGGGTTCTTCCTTGATGGTTTCAAGCTTCATCTTCAGTATTTCTTCGATCTCCATTCTTGATTCTTTCTTAAAATTCCTCTTGTTTTTGCAAGGCACCACCCACCACATTTTTCTACACCCTTTTCTCATTCTCAATGGCCCTTCCATTCAAGTCCATTCTACATGATATATAGTTGTCCTTTATATTCTTTAATTACGTAAATTATATAATGACAAAGTTTTCTATGCATAGGGTACACAATTGAACTTAAGTTTATTTATGAATAATATCAGTTGTTTTTATTGAAAAAACAGTGTTTTCATTGAATAGTGCAAGTTAAAACAACTGCACTTAATAATATATATCAGTTGTTTTTATTGAAAAATACAGTCGTTTTCACTGAATAGTGCAAGTCAAAACAACTGCACTTTTAAGTGATAAAGACCAATAATGTTCAAACTACACTTGAATTGTGCAACTGCTGTATAAGAGACATACTCTCTCTCTCTCTTTATATACATATATCTATATGATAAAGTTTTACGTAAACCCATTTTATTGTGCAACTGATTTATATTTTATGTGTACTTTTTAACAATATTAATTATTTTATTAAAATTTATTAATTTGGTAATATCAGTTGTTTAATTCATTAAAATTTATTAATATAATATCATTAATTATTTTATTAAAAATATTAATTAATTTATAAAAGTAATAAATACAAAAATTATACGATATAAAACTGTTTTACATTACTGTAACAATCCTCTCTCTCTATATTCATACACGCTTTTAATTACGTATGAGATGATGATGATGAAACAGGTAGCAAAGGGCCATTGATTTGGTCTAAAAAGGCTTATGCTTTTGATCTGTACAACTTGCCTTCATCATAACATGCTTTTGTTTTAGCATTATCCCATAAACAAAGATTTGTTTCAAGACCAGAGTTGGTGTATTAATTTTATACAATGCCTTGGATAGGATAAATTGGTAGGTTCATGTCTTTAGTAATCATTCATATTGATACCTCTATAATTATTTCTTTTTACCATCCACGCTCTTGTAAGATTGTTTGAATGAAATAAATCAAAATTCATCAATTACTTAAAAATCGAATTCTTTCATGGATATAGTTCAATATGCTCATCCTATATCACACCACACTAATTAATCAACTTAAAATCAGAGATAAAGGTGATTCCCATGTTGAAATTTTATTGTTTCACACATATAAATGTGGTCATGTAATTCATAGGTCTAATAATTAAATACTTTAGATTCACAATTATATTAATTAAAGAATAAATTAATATTTTAAAATAAAGGTTCTCGTATGATGATAAGCAAGATATTAAGTTTTAAAACAAAAAAGGACGGTTTTAAAACTTCCAAGAAGTTTTATAACTCCATCTCCCTCTACTAATTTTTTTTTACGACATCATCTGTGTGGGAAAAGAAAGGAGAACGTAGGGGGGAGAAAAACTGTGTAACTAATGGATCCTGTGTGAATCATGATACAAAAAATCTTTGGACACATAAAAGTATAAATAATTTAAAATTTTTAATCTAGTGTGAATCATGAGACGAAAAATTTTTGGGCACATAAAAGTATAAATAATTTCCATTACAGATTCTTGGAATTTTAGATAAAGAATTCTTACAATTGATATCAGAGCCCTTGGTTTGGACGTCTATGTTTCACCATGAAAGTGCTATTATGATTTATAATTTGTTCATCTTGGTTGAATTACGTACTCGTGATTTCTGAAACTGATCAATTATCTGTCAATTGTGTTCTGGATAATAACCGATCGATCAGTATAAATTTCTTCTCTATTAAAAATTATGTATAACCGCCACTACTACATTTTCTCTCATAGATAACGGATATTATCCGTTATCCGTTATCTATGCAGGTAAGCCAGTGTTATCTAGGTGTGTGTTATCTATTATGGGCACTCATAGATAACAGATAAAAAAATCAATAAATATCTGTTATCTATGTGCGCTTTGCAGGTCAAGTAGGACGCACATAAATAATAGATATTATCTATTATCTATTATCATTATTATCCGTTGTCTATTTGTTAAAAAGATAACTGAAAATATATGTTCTGTATTTATATATATATATATATATATATATATATATATATATATATCCGTTATCTATTCTATAGAAAGATAACGGAAAATATCTGTTTTCTATTATTATATATATCTGTTATGTATTCGTTGAAAAAATAACTAAATATATTTGTTATCTATTAATTATTATATTCATTATCTATTATAGAAAAGATAACTGTATATATCTGTTATCTATTTATAACTATATGTTATCTATTTTAGCATAGATAACCAAATATATATGTTATCTATTTGTATTATACATTTTTTTTCTAAATTATTCCATATTCATTTTAATTCTTAATATAAACTAATAAAATTTACTCAATAAGAAAAATGCAAAATGCATTAATTTCATCATCAATCCAAAAGTCAATATATATATAGTTAATTCAAAAGTGAAAATACACGACAACAGTTACTACTCAATGACATATAATTGAACAAATTGAGCCCACTCCGACCGCACTTCATCAATTTCAGCCCTGGTGTACGTTTTCTCCATGAACTACAAAATAACATATATACATATTAATACTAACAAACTACACAATAATTAAAATTATATTGCGAAGAGATAATTTTTGTCAAAGCACAATAGCATTACCAACGACTGTAGTGAAACAACATCAAATGGTCCATCAAATTGAGTTATTTGTCTCATGTATCGGAGTACGTAGAAACCACATTGCATTGCATCTGGTTGCTTAGGAGCCTAATTTACAAACAAATTAACAAATTTATTACTCCAACCATTTATACCCACTAATCAACATCATTCATCACTCCAACCACTTGTACACATATATTAGATCAATTATAAAACCAAAACATAGTGTATTCAATTATCTACTCAAATGGATCAAAATTCATATCTTTCGTACCTTGATAATTTTCCATAATGGCTTCTTTTTTGGTTTGGTTGTCTTCACCTCCCAAAAAAACATTTTCAATGCCCTTCAAATTAATATTTGAAAAGAGTTAGTTGACACAATAAAATATAAAATAACAATTAATAAAAGATAACATGCATATCAACAACTGCTTCCCATTTTTCATCGTTTACGCGCGAATAAAGAGGATCAAGCAAGTAAACCTCCTCTGTATGTGGATTTATGATGCTCAAAATCCAATGCTCACTACGTACAAACTCATAATCAGTGTATGTAATTAATAAAATTATCATAAATAATGTGTTTAAGATAAATTGTCTTACCCTACATTACATGGCACAATACAAAGTTGACCGGTAGATGTACCGACAAGTCTTGTTACAAGAACTTGTGCCCTGTTCTCGATTTGATTTGCTTTTATGATCTTCCCAGGTGTGTTGGTTTAACATATCCAATACCATATGGATCCATAAACCTAAACTGATGATTGTTCTTTTGTTTCAATATGTTAAACAGATGCCTATCATAAACAAATTAAAACAAATTAATAACAGAAAAAAAATAATTAATGATGAATAAATGGAGTGTTGAAATATCATCATCGATATTTACTCCTTCTCCCTTCATCAAATCAAATAATTGTAATTTTAAGATCGAATACATTTCATAATATCCCAGAAGAAGCCAATATCAGGAATATGTTACTGAGCAATAAGGCAAATCAACAAGTAAAAGCTGTCATATGTGATTTGGACTTGAACAAGTATATAGATAATAGACATTATGTCTATAGATCACAGAAGAAGAAGAAGAAAACACTGATGAAGCTTTAACTTGAACAGTTTTGAGATTCCAACTTTCCTTAATTAGGCAATGCTTAATATTAATTCTTTTTTCCTATTTTTGGAAAAATCTAATCAAATTCTGACAAAAGCAAAACTAAGTTTCCAAAACTAAGGGCAAATGATAAAGCATTGACAGCGTAAGACATAAAATATTAAAAAATAAAAAGGTAAGTGATGGAAGAAGAATAAAGTAATTAAAAGAAAGTGCAGGAGATAAAATCTTATTTGAGAAAATTACTAGGATAAAAAATGAATAATTAAACAAAGTATAAGGGGCCAAAATTTTTCACTAAAATGTAATATTAAAGTAAAAGAAAAGGTCCAAAATTAACAAACTTTTACCAATTAGCAAATACTCATATATTGATATTTAGAGTGATCTTCCTTTAAACTTGGTATACACACTTGTGACTTGACAAAGGCCACCAACAGACTAATATATAGCCCAGGGTATGGTTCAAGGACCCTATCACATACCAAATTAATATTTGTCCTTCCATTTTTAAAGTTTATAAGGATTTGGATACAATAAATTAATTGTAGCCTAGCTGAAATAGTATCAATTATTAAAGCAGGCTAGTGTATAGGAAACTTAGTTTCCTCATGACACATTTCATGACATTTTTTCTTAAAACAATTTACAGCAAAACAAACTTTAACTTGTTAAACTCGAATTTTGCTGCAACTTTTTATTAAATGTCGGATTAATTAATTTCTATGACCAATTAATTAATTCTACACTACATACTCGTAGAAATCCATGCATACATATATTTACACACACACACACATATATATATATATATATATAGAGAGAGAGAGAGAGAGAGAGAGAGAGAGAGAGGAACAAAAAAGGAATATGAGCTTTTGTTTACATGCAAATTAAATAAAAAAAGTTGTAAATATATATACATACACACTCTGATGGATGACTTGTAATTTTAAACCCTAAATACCAAGAAGAGAGCACAGACGAACAAGGTAGATTAACCCATTCTGCTGCCTATATGTACATAGGTGAGTCGCAAAATAATCTTTCAAGGAAAGAACTTGTGTAAGACGGTTCACAAACTAGTACAAATCATCAATTTCAAAGTGTTAAAGCATCATTCAATTTCTATACATCAATTTAATGTATAGAAATGCACTTCTCAAGAGATTGATTAAAGAACAGGCACTGCTGAAAACAATCAGGTGCAAATATTTTATTCATCAGCAAAGTTATATGAAGATGTCTCAAATTTTCACATATCAGAAGTTCAGAAAGAATATACCAAACCCATAAAAAGACCATGAAAAGCTGAAATAATATATAATGGGGGCATGACCATTGAAGATGATTTCAACAAAAAGAGGTACCTATAGTCAACTGTAGGAAGTTTTTTATAACTGGGAATTTCCAAACGCTCTTTCAGCAGTGATATAACCTGAAATGTGAAACTTACTGAAAAGATGTTAATTATCAGTCTGACAAAGAGAAAATAGGATTCACGAACACATCCGAAATCTCACTCCCCAATTGTCAACGTTTCATGTAGAATGGAAAATCAAAGAACTTAGGGAAACACATTTACCTTAGCCTTTAAACTAGCCAACTTTTATGAAGCAGCAAAAAATCAATGTAACATAGAACTAAGATTGAATGCGCTTAATTCCTATTTAGAACAAGATCAGAAAAGGTAATATAATATTTGTGGCTCTGATTTTCCCAAAAAGATTTCAGATTGAAATTTTGCATCTGATGTGTCTGCAATAAGATATTACACAAACAATTACCAATTCAACTGAAACAAGGCCCTAGAGTTCTTAAATTAAATTGTAGCATGATATATGTCCTGAAAGAAATTATATTAGCAGTGGCTTGTACATTTATCTCTAAGATAATGCAGAGGCGCTACATATGAATTAATTTACAGTACTATGCCCAATGCACACAACCACAAATTCAGCTTCATACTCCTGCAAACACAGCTTATTCATTTGCTATCCTTTAATCTCATCGAACTTTTCTTCATTTGTTTTAAACAGATATAAATACACAATTATGTATTATAGGAGGGATATAAGCCAGAATCTCTGTATCAACACACCAGAAATTCCAAATTTTCCATCAATGAAACTAATCCCCCTATTCAGTTCTCCGCATTAATTACATGGGTATAAATACTCCAAATTCTAATATGAAACTAAAAAAAATAATTCCCTTTTTTCTATTTTTACCCATACAATACAAAAAAGATAAGGTAAGATAATAGTAGTAAACTTTACACCGTACCATTAAATTATCAAGATAGAAAATAAACAGAATTCTTAAAAGACATACTTCCTCTCCAAATTGCTTAATTGTTCCAGTACTAAAGTTCAAGTTCATCCCTAATACTATCACGAGATCAGGGGAAGTCTTTAACTGCAAGGCCTCTATGTACTTCCAAAGGTATAATATCCAGCGGCAAGAGTGGTAGTCTAATGCTTACGTTTGCTGCATATTACTTACAGAGATATATATCCTCAAAACAAGCCAGCGTTCTGCAGTTCCATTTGATTATGCAAATCGCGTGTTGATTTTATATTATATTTTAATACGAAATTGATGTGCCTTTCTTTTATTTGTCCAACCAAAATCATCAGGTTGGACAATCAGAAACTACTACATCAGGCATTAATTATAAGTAGGGTTCAATTTCATCGGGTAAAACAAAACGAAACAAAAACATTTACAAATCAATCAAAACTAGACTTACCTCTGAGATGATTTGAAGCGGTGGAAGCGCGGAGGCGGAAGTGGAGATTAAGGCGGCGGTAGACTCGAGGAGGGTGGGGAGTGCGACCGACTGAGGTTGTCGCGGCGGAGGCTGACCGTCGAGGTGAGGTTGTCGCGGTGGAGGCACACACAACGAATCAACACAGTGGCGACGGTCGGCGGTTGCGTGAGATTACCGAACGATTGTTGGACGCGCAATTAAGAATTGATTATTTTTGGAAGCAATTAGGGATTGGAATGGTAAAAATTAGGGATTTGTTGAAATGTAGGGTTTTGGAGATTTAAGCAAAGCTCTGTCAGTCTCCATTAACCAAAATGTCGAAGAAAATTTTTGAGATTGGCCAGAAGAAAGGATGCACGATCCATGCAGATGAAAATGGACTTGATGAAATGTTAAAAAAAAAAAAAACTAAGTCCAAGTAGTGTGTATAGTATTTAGTGACTGTTTTTTTTTTAAAATTAATAAATAACAAAATATAGACAACAGATGTAAAATATTTGTTAACTTTAATTATTAAATTTTGATATGAAAAAAAATTTAAATAATTAGATAACTAAATACAGATAACATATATATAATATAGAGCATATCTGTTAACTCTTATTAAAATTTTAATATAAAAATAAATTAAAATGCTTAGATAACAACACATAGATAACACTATGGAAATCTCTGTTATCTATGAGTAGATTTTTAATTTTTTCATGAACAGAGATAACAGATACGTATTAGATAACGGATTTACAAATCTTAGATAACTGATTTACAAATATTTGTTATCTATGTTTTGTTATGTATGAGAGAAAATGTAGTAGTGCGCTGGCACACATTATTGCTTTATATTGTTGCATGTTTCTAACATAAACTTGAGATAATGTATTTAGTATTTTATTTAATCCTCACGTAGTTTTATTGTTGGATATAATTGATTCAACTTTAAAGTTTTATAGACACTTAATTAAATTTAAATTACAGAAACCAGTTAGTCATCAAAATGATCTAGTTTGAGAGTTAAATTATTAAGTGTACTAAATCAATTGTTCATAATAATTTTGATGCTATCAAAAGACTGACGTAAAGCTTTGATTGGACAATTGAGTTTATAATTATATTACTAGGAGGTCACACAAAGGTGGACCATTGTATATAATTTATAAGATAAAAGAGATGAATAGTAAATACTTAAGCTAATTAAGGAAGTACATCCAAAGATGACAAGCTTAAATTAACTGATGTATGTTATGATTGTCTATTAAATTTATTTGAGCATCAATAGTTGTACATGTATTTGAATATTGCCCAAAGGTGAATTTAAATACAAGTTGTAAAGTATATATTTAAAGTTTCTAGATTAAATGTAGTTAACTCAAAGCACTAATAGACAGGTATATATAAAATTGTGCAGTTTCAATGAATCTTTTTGCATCGGGAAATTCAGTGGTCAAATTCAATGGGTTGAACTATTTTGATTGGTCTGAATAGAGCAATTTTCACTTGGGTGTTAAGGACTTGGACTTAGCCATAGTTACTGAAGAGACACCTTCAACCATTACTGAGACTAGCTCGGAAACTGACAAGTCTTTTTACGAGGCTTGAGACCACTGTCTAACAGGCTGGGTTTAAATCTAATGAAAATGATCATGGCTGAAACCATTAAGCCTTCAATGCCAAAGACGGATAATGTAAGGGAATTCATGCTAAAACTCAAAGAGACTTAGCTGACAAATCAATTGTGGGCAACCTTATGAGTGAGCTGACTACAAAGAAATTTAATTGGTCTCAACCTATTCATGATCATGTAACTGAAATGTCCAACATAGCAGCAAAACTCAAGATTATGAGAATGGATGTGAGTGAGACTTTTCTTGTTAAATTTATCATGAACTCTCTTCCTGCTGAATTTGGACAGTTCCAGGTGAATCATAACACCATTAAAGATACACTATGCCAAAAATAGCCTAAGACAATGGCTCAAAGACAACGATTTTCGCCTCTGACCGTTGTCTTAGGTATAAAATCAGTTGTCTTAGGTAATGGTTTTGTACGAAAAGACAACGGGTTTTAGCAACCGTCGTGTTTTCTCGTTGTCTTTACCTTTTTTATTTTTTTTTATTTCTAATTGTGTTTGCCATCCTTCCATTTTTTCCCCAAAAACATTTCTCTCCTCTCAGCCTTCAAAGGTCCTTGATCTCTCAGACCTCTCGCAGACTCGCGTCGCCACCGTCCCTTCGTCGCCGGAGCCATCGCCATCGTTCCCCCTTGCCTTGTCAACACCACCATCCCCGCCACTCGTCACCACGTCATTCCCCATGACAAGCCCTAACTCCTCGTCACAGCCACCATCCCCCACTGCCAAAGCCACCACCGCCATTCCCCACCGCATTATCGTTACCGGTTCCTCGCGCTGCCGTTATCTTCACTGGTTCTTGCGCCGCCGCTGTCTGCCGTCTTTCTCACCGCGCCAGGTTTGTCTCTAAATCCCTAATTTGCGCATGTTGTCGTGATTTTCGCAATTAGGTTACACAAAATGATTAAAGCCTATGCGGTTATGTTTTTTATTTGGTACAAAATAACTTAGTGATGATGATTAAAGCCTATGTTGTTTCATTGTTCTCTAAAATTCCACTGCAATTTGATTTTCCTCTAATGCATCTCCATTGTTCGATGAAATGCTTGAACCACTTTCCACTGCTGATTCACTTACGTTTCGATGATAATGCATCTATTCAATTTTATTTTGAACTATGGAAATGACCTCAAAAGAGCTGCTCAACCTAGATCATTTCCTTTTTTGTTATTTTATCTTGTTATACGAGCAATAAATTTAAACTATTTGTTATAACACGCTCCATTATGCTCAAGCTCTCTCTAAATTTGTTATTGCTTTCCCTACTCACTTGCTAATGACTTAGGTCAAGTTGTATTGTCACTATCTCCACATACAGTTTGGAGTCTTTCCTAGTTAGTTAAGGTAATGCAGCTAATGTTATTACCTTCACAGCGATAACTGAGTTCATTTGTTCATATTAAATTTACTGGAATAGCTCAAAAAGTTATATTTACTGGTTGACTAAGTATTCACCTCTGCAGAAATAATATTTTTTGAATTTTAGTCTTTAATAGATTTTAATGGGGAATGAGGAGGATGTAAGCTATTGGAAGGGAGACTCCGCATACATGTTGTTGTATGACGAATTATTCGCCATGAGGTCCATCCTTTACTGGGCCGGCCCAAGCCTGCTCGGCCAAGCCCAATGGAACTCGGCCCCTCCGAGGGCTAGCCCGCTGGGGCATGGCGAGCAAGTCCGGCCAAACCTGGAAAGCTCGGCGGCGATAGATACTGGCTCGCCGGGGCATGGCGAGCGAGCTCCGCCTTGTTGGCCGGACCCTCTGGGCTCGGCCCGCTAAGGAACCCGCTCGCCCCGCCTAGGCGAACACGACTATCTGAAGAGTAAACGAGTCCGAACAAGGCGAAATTCGAAGCGGTGAGCTCGGCGAGGTCACCCCCAACCAAGCTCAGCACAAGATGGCGAGCTCGGCGAGATCACCATCGACCAGGCTCGGCAAGGTCAGAGGCTTGTCGACCAAGTCACTTGATTGGAGTAGTTTTTCGGGTAAGTGTTATTAAGACCAATCAACAAAATATCGAACCCATGGGAAAAAGTATGCACATTAGGCCCTAGAAATACAAGTTCTTAGTGACTATTGATGCAATAAGGGATGACACTAATACTACCAAACACCTGCAAAATACAAACTAAAACAAGCAAACAAATGATCGAACACTAAGAATGCGATAACAAAAACAACAATAAATGGTGGGATAGAGGTGCTAGGATTAACATCCATCAATGAATCATCAATCAACAAGCTACAATTGAATCAAATTGCAAATCAACTAAGATAGAAATCATTAAACCATCATGAAATTAATCACTCCATTAAAATCACAATGCCTAATATGAGTATTCTTAGTCTTTCCTATCTCTTAATGTAGAAATCTCCAATTCATACAATCATGCAAAATTGAAACTCGATCAACACCTAATCACGTTAGCTCAACTCTCGCCTATTGCTAGAGTGATCAACCATTAATCTAAAGAAACAATTTTACACAAAGCACAATTAAGAATCACAATTAGGAAACAAACTAATGTGAGTATCCTTAGTGCAACTAATCTCTCGATTCCGAAGCACCCAATCCACGCATTCATACACAATTATCACCCGATTAATCCCGGATCACGTTAGCGCAACTCTCGTCTATAGCTAGGGTGAGTGATCAAACACTAATCTAAAGAGAAAATTATGCATGAAGCACAATTGAGAATCACAATTAGTAAGCAATCTACTCAATTGATCTCCAATCATCAACAATTATAGCATCATCAATCAATTCATCATCAATTTCAATTAACCCAAGCACAAGAGAGTTAGCCCATGGTACCACAAACAATACCTATGGGAAGAAGATAGAATTGATCAAACACAAAACAAATCACAACAATTAAGAAATTAAAGAGACAAGAGAGGAAAAATATCACCAAATGATCTTCAATCAACAACAATAGGAATGCTTGAGTCTTCAACACCAATCTCCAAATGAATTACAAACTTGAATTGAAAGAATTACAATGATCAAATGTTAATCTAATGCTAATCTACCAACAATCAATTGAAATCTAAATCTAATTCTAACTTCTACTCTACCTAGAATGAAAAATTGGCTTGGGGCCTGAGAAATCGCCCCAAAACCGCTACTAACTGCTATTATGAATTATCTATGTTGAATGCTCTGCTCAGCCCTTTAAATACCGAATTTTAGAAAAACCACCCCCTCGAGTCGAGGGTCAGGCCTCGACTCGAGGCTTCTGCTTTTGTCCCATCCCTCGACTCGAGGGTCATGCCTCGAGTCGAGGCTGCTGCCATTTTCCAATTTTGATCCTTTTCTGCATGTCCCTCGACTTGAGGCTCATGGTCCTCGACCAGAGCTCGAGTCTAGGGCACTTTTCTTGCGCGGGGCTTTGGCCCCGACCCCCATTTTCGTCCCGTATGATCGTCTCTTCATTCTAAATCCAATGGTACTCTCGGTTGGGCAAAATTCCACCGAATTACCTGCAAAATGGACGAAAAATATCAAAATCTCACAAATAGTACTTTTCAAGCAAAAGAGTGATATTTTTCACATTTAGGCACAAAAACTAACACTTTAGCTCACTTTTTGCACTAAAATAGGCCCTAAAAACATGCATCAATTCACTCCAATCATACCCCCAAAATTGAATTGTTGCTCGTCCTCGAGCAAAGTAGAAACTAAGAACAAAGGAGTGAATTGATTGCAATTATGTCACATGGCACTATAGACGAAAAATAAAAGACAATCGAACTCATCAATGAACATAAGTATCAATGCAACTATCCACTAGCCATCAAGATGAATCATGCTCAAACAAATGCTCAATCAAATACTCAACACATTGCTCCTTCCATGGAGTGTTTCACTCTTTACTCAAGTGTATAAAGGTATGATGCACTCAATCATCAAATTCACAAACTTGCACACCATATGCTTGCCAAAAGACTTAATCTCAATCAAAATCACTTGTGATCAATCAAGAATCAAAGAGGTCTTTCTTCTAGGTTGTAATGTAGGCTCTTTGGAAAGGTGGGATATTTTTGGATAAGAGTGACTAAGTAGTAGAGACTTGAATGTAAGCCAATCAATACAAATGCACAATCTCTTCTCTCTTCATCAAGCAACACTCTTCCTTTTGAACTTCAATGATCAATCCACCATTCACTTGAGCTTTCTTTCTTTCTAAACTCACAAATTAAATTTTTCCTTTCATTCACATCATATTTTTCTTCACAATTCAATTTTTCCTTTCACAACCTTTCTTTCTTTTATGCTTCATTCATCACTTAGCTCATCATCTTCCCACACTTAGCAATCAAATCACCATCATTAGCCAACAATCAAGCTCTACTAAACATAGGACAATAAGGCTCGTAAAAATAGGCTAATGGTTTCAATTTCACTTGGCTTGCCAAAAGAATAAGGATAATAGGCTCAACATGGCTTACTAAGGAAATCAAATGTATTTGGTGGAGAAAAATTTGGCAAAGTGACTAATCATATCAAACATGACCTCTTATCACTTTAATGACATCACACAAAGATCAATATCAACAAGTCTAGTGGCAAGTTCTAGTATACAAATCATGAATGATGCACTCACAAATAAATATCAAATTAACCGTATAAGATGTACGATCATTAAGGCACAAAAGCTCACGGGCTTAAATTGAGCAATGAATCAAGCATTATCAATCACATTCATCTTCACATAATAAATCAAGCAAGCTAGCATCAAGCTATAAATCAACTCATGATCAAATCAAAATTTAATAAGTCTTGCAAGTCAAACACAAGTGCCCATGTACATAATCCCAAGCATACTCACCACCACAAGAATGATACTAAAAGATATATGCAATAAATCCACAATTAAGCTCAAAACACATCTAGCCCCAAAAATAGATGCAAGAAATCCAAGATACCAATATAGCTTAATCAGCAATAAACAATAAGCTCAACAAACCCCATAATCATATAATAACACAAAAGATAGGCAAAGTAAGAAAAACACCTCCCCCAAACTTAGACAAGTCAAAGTTTGAAAGGAAGTGTTGTACCAATAAGCCTTTAAACTCCATCTTTCTTCAAACATGTAGGGCTCATCATGCTTTAATGCACTTTCCTTCTTGATCTTGCATTTCCTTGCAATTCCAATCGCTTTCTCAATCCATGTAGTGAGCATACCTACAATCGGGCATAAGAATCTTCAAATAATTACCACTAAGAGATGCAAGAACCAAATAACGACCAACACCCCCAAACTTGAATGATAACATGAATTCAAGGTTTAGAATGAGAGTGATAAGAATATATGCAACTTCTAATGGTATCAACAATTAAGCTCATAACTATATGAATCTCAAAGCACCTAGCATACTTTCCTAAGCATAAGTAATTAAGTAGCAAGCCAAATCTCCCAAAATAAAATAAAAACACTAATCTACCAAAAACACACAAAAGCAAATAAAAAGGATGGGTTACCTCCCATCAAGCGCTATTTTTATTGTCCTTTGCCGGACTTATTTCTTCACGTCCAAACGTCCTTCATCGGAATGGCCAAGGGTAGCGATCCTCCTTCCCATTATATCTCAATCTTTGAGCTTCATAATCTAGGAGGTCCACATAATATATAGGCCAACCACCCATATATATCTTGAACATTATTCTTAGTGGATTCGCCTCTTGCTCTCTCGCCATCCTCCTTCTCCATTCCTTTTTCCCAAGGATGCCCAAGCAATTCCTTAATGCTTTCCTATAGTCAAAGTGCACAAGAGGTAAAATAAAATCATTAGAAGCATCATTTTCAATAAAAGTATGAATTGATGAGTTTGAAGGTATAGAGATGCTCATTTCAATCTTCCATTTCTCATTTGGTGCTTCGAGATTTGCTTCCTCATTAAAGCCCATGTCCATCAATGGACATTCCTCTTCCTCACTTTTGACAAGGAAGTCTTCTACTTTACCTCTTCGCTTGGACCCTCTACCACATCTTCTTCAATTGTATTTTCTTCCTCCCCTTCTTCTTGATTCTCCATAATGGTTATGTCCTTCACTTGGAGTAGAAAATATTTGAGTTGACTTTTTATGACCATGAATTGAGCTTCGTTGATCTCCATGTTCCCCTCTAGCCATGAATCAACCAATGCCTTGGTCTCATAAATGTTCTCATATAAGGGTAACATTTCTTCACATCTAGGGTCATTGTCCTCAATTCCCTTCAATAGCACTCCAAGCATTTCTTGTAATATGGCTCTCACATCATAGAGTCCCCATTCTTCAAATTGAGGAGAAGCTTGTGGCATTTGGTAGTCATAATCATGGCTTCTCCCATAGTCATAATAAGCCCCTTCCGATGCTCCTTGACACTCAAATCCAAGACATGGATCAAATGTTTGAGCATAAGGCTCATAGTATGGGAACATCTCTTGAGGTGGGGGAGAAATTTCATCACATATCCAATCTTCATAATTGGAAGAAACTTGTTGCCATTGAGAATTATCTTCATAGTTCCTCCAATCATTGTATCCAAATTCTTCATAGTGTGGAGAATACACCATACTCTTGAAAATACTCATGATTCCATGCATATGAATTGTATCCCTCCATCTAGACAAGATAGCAAAATATCAAATTCAAACAAAAATAACAAAACAAACAAAAACTAAAAAAACAACAAGTAGCCACTTCAAACAATTCCTAGGTCTCACTTAAGGCGCAAAAACTAATTCCCCGGCAACGGCGCCATTTGATTGGAGTAGTTTTTCGGGTAAGTGTTATTAAGACCAATCAACAAAATATCGAACCCATGAGAAAAAGTATGCACATGAGGCCCTAGAAATACGAGTTCTTAGTGACTATTGATGCAACAAGGGATGACACTAATACTACCAAACACCTGCAAAATACAAACTAAAACAAGCAAACAAATGATCGAACACTAAGAATGCGATAACAAAAACAACAATAAATGGTGGGATAGAAGTGCTAGGATTAACATCCATCAATGAATCATCAATCAACAAACTACAATTGAATCAAATTGCAAATCAACTAAGATAGAAAGCATTAAACCATCATGAAATTAATCACTCCATTAAAATCACAATGCCTAATGTGAGTATTCTTAGTCTTTCCTATCTCTCAATGTAGAAATCCCCAATTCATACAATCATGGAAAATTGAAACTCGATCAACACCTAATCACGTTAGCTCAACTCTCGCCTATTGCTAGGGTGATCAACCATTAATCTAAAGAAACAATTTTACACAAAGCACAATTAAGAATCACAATTAGGAAACAAACTAATGTGAGTATCCTTAGTGCAACTAATCTCTCGATTCCGAAGCACCCAATCCACGCATTCATACACAATTATCACCCGATTAATCCCGGATCATGTTAGCGCAACTCTCGTCTATAGCTAGGGTGATCAAACACTAATCTAAAGAAATAATTATGCATGAAGCACAATTGAAAATCACAATTAGTAAGCAATCTACTCAATTGATCTCCAATCATCAATAATTATAGCATCATCAATCAATTCATCATCAATTTCAATTAACCCAAGCACAAGAGAGTTAGCCCATGGTACCACAAACAATACCTATGGGAAGAAGATAGAATTGATCAAACATAAAGCAAATCACAACAATTAAGAAATTAAAGAGACAAGAGAGGAAAAACATCACCAAATGATCTTCAGTCAACAACAATAGGAATGCTTGAGTCTTCAACACCAATCTCCAAATGAATTACAAACTTGAATTGAAAGAATTACAATGATCAAATGTTAATCTAATGCTAATCTACCAACAATCAATTGAAATCTAAATCTAATTCTAACTTCTACTCTACCTAGAATGGAAAATTGGCTTGGGGCCTGAGAAATCGCCCCAAAACCGCTACTAACTGCTATTATGAATTATCTATGTTGAATGTTCTGCTCAGCCCTTTAAATACCTAATTTTAGAAAAACCACCCCCTCGAGTCGAGGGTCAGGCCTCGACTCGAGGCTTCTGCTTTTGTCCCATCCCTCGACTCGAGGGTCATGCCTCGAGTCGAGGCTGCTGCCATTTTCCAATTTTGATCCTTTTTTGCATGTCCCTCGACTCAAGGCTCACGGTCCTCGACCAGAGCTCGAGTCCAGGGTACTTTTCTTGCGCGGGGCTTCGGCCCCGACCCCCGTTTTCGTCCCGTATGATCGTCTCTTCATTCTAAATCCAATGGTACTCTCGGTTGGGCAAAATTCCACCGAATTACCTGCAAAATGGACGAAAAATATCAAAATCTCACAAATAGTACTTTTCAAGCAAAAGAGTGATACTTTTCACATTTAGGCACAAAAACTAACACTTTAGCTCACTTTTTGCACTAAAATAGGCCCTAAAAACATGCATCAATTCACTCCAATCATCACTCCCAAAGTGGTACCAAGTACAGAGTGACAGCCTCCATTTAATGTCAACCTATCCTAGAAAGGAAGGAAATTCCCCCAACCATCAGAAGATCCCCTGCCAGGGGACACCTGGCAGGACGTGAATGGCCAGCCGCCTGCCCAGATGCGGAGCGGGTACACCCTAATTAATCGGGGATAGTACAATAGTTATTATCTGTTGTACCCTTTTGTACTTTTTGTCTGCCCAAAAGGCAACCAATACCATGTATAAATAAGACCTATAAGGCATAATAAACGGATCTGAAGCATCCACCCTTAGCCTGGGACTAACACTCCCAGCAATTCTTGTGTTCTTACTTGCTTTTATGCATTTATTATCACATTCATTGCTTATCATTTGCATTGATTGTTCTTGGGTATTTGCCATAGTAAATGCCCCAATCAATATTGTTTTAACCAATCAAAAAGCCACATCAATCACTCATTAAATATTTCGGTTAACAACAATTGGCGCTAGAAGAAGGGGGTGTATCTCTTACCTAACTCACTGTTTCATTGAATCTTTCTGGGAAAACCTTGAAGAACACTCACTGTTCCTCAAGCTAAAATCATCCTAAAAACACACCTTTACTCTTTACTCTACAACTCTTTCCTCCCAAAGAAGATCCTATTTCTTTGAGAAGATGACGAAAGCTGGAAACGACATTCCCATGGGGGAAAACCCCACCGCTGTTGCCACATGCATGGAACCCACGCATGCTCATGAGGATGAACAACCCCGAGGGGAGTTCACCCCAACTAGGGGTACGGGGAGTTTGGCCCCCATCCCGCTTCAGGAATATCAAACTCATGAATAGATCCAGACGGCCATCAAGCTGCTTCAGGCTCGAGGCCGTGAGCTTGCCACGGCCAACCCTGGCCCATCCTCTGCTCCCCAAAAAAGCAAGGGGAAGAAGAAGAAGAAGGCTCAACGAGCTCGGGATGGACCCGGATCCCCCAGCAGGGGCGACCAGCCCCAGGGGTCTAGGACCGTCTTCGAGCGACTTGGGTCATCTCGTCAACTGGATTTCAGACCGGAGTCCAGGACTGGAAGCACTCCGGCTCAGCGAGCAGCCGAGGACCATCGGCCCGTCAACAGGGCCCCCGCACCCCGCGCGCCTCTTGAGCGCGAGGCCAGAAGGGTATCGGCCAAGGATAGGCTAGGTCCTGCTCCGCCTGAGCACTTTGCCCGCCCAAGCCCTCACCCAGAACCTGAACCTGATTCTCGCGATGCTCTCCTCGTCGCCATGCAGAGGAAGATCAACGAGATGGAATCCCGCTTTGGGGCCCGTGATGGGCAGCCAAAGCGAAGTGTGGTGAACGAGCCACTCTCCATGGAGGTTGAACAGGTGCCAGTTCAACCCAAGATCCTCCCCCCTCAAATGCCTATTTATGAGGGGAAGACTGACCCGAAGACCCACCTCAGTAAATATAATATTTACATGGTCGGCAGGGGGGCCTCCGATGCGACCAAATGCTATCAGTTTCCACTAACTTTGGGCGAGCTCGCCCATAAATGGTATGTCTCTCTTCCCACTCGCTCGATCAGCACCTTCAGCGAGCTGGGCGAAAAATTCACCACCTACTTCGCCTCCAAGATTCCCAGAGCCGAGAATCGGCAAAGACTGATGGGAATCAAGAAGGGGAAGGAGGAGAGCAATGAGGCCTATCTCGATCACTTGGACGAGGTCCTCCTCACCGCGGAGCCAGTTGGAGACGAGCTCCAACTCCACGCCGCCAGTGGCTTAAGACCAGAGTCCCACATGTTCCGGCACATGACCAAGAGCTACCCCACCTCCTACGCCGAGTTCCGCCGGCGGGCGGGCGAGCTTATCACTCGTCAAAAGATGCTCGCTCAAAGGCTGGGCGAGGTTAAGGAGGAGGGGGGCGAGAAAGCGGGGAAGGCGGCCTCCAAGACAGCCCCGGCCGCCGAGCACACCCCCAACAAGAGGAAAGGCTACCAGAAGGCCTACGGGGGGACCTTCAAGAGCTTTGAAGACAAACCCCCGTACGCGTCCGTCCAGGTCGTGGAGAAGCTCAAATACTCCCTGGCCTTCGTCCTCAAGGGGGACCCCGCCAAGCAGAATCCTAGCAAATTCTGCGCCTATCACGACTCCCCCGGGCACAACATCAGCCAGTGTCGGGACCTGCTCAAGCAGCTGTGGAGGCTGTTCGAGGTCGAACTTCTTGACAAGTACGTCAAGAGGCCGCCCCCAAGGCCGGACACCGAAGAGCGAGCTCCCAGGCGACAGAGGGTCGTCTCTTCTGGGAGGGTCGCGGCGGTCGAAGTCGTGGCCGACATGGAGTCGTCGAGCGACGAACTCCCAGCTGCTCACCCCGGCGGATGGATCAACATGATCCAAGCCGGGGGGGGTAGCCTCGGCGGACTGGTTGAGGTGTTCAGCCAGTCAGACATGAAGAGAAAGGCCGAGCTGCGGGCCATTGACCATGTCCACCTAATCAGCGCCCCTCCGGAGCCCACCATCTCCAAGACCGCGGTAATCTCATTCTCCAATGCTGACCGCGAGGGGGTTCTCTGCCCAAAGAATGATGCTCTGGTCGACCTTGGACCAAATGGACATCCTCGCCAAGTATATCAAGCCCTACGACCTCCATCTCCGCGGCTTCGGCGACACCGTCATCTCGGCATATGGGAAGATCAAGCTATCGATCGAGCTAGTAGACTTTGCAAATGATAGGATTAGGATAACGTCTTTTTTGGTCACCCTTTTCTCGAAACTTTTGAGTTTATCGCCTCTTCTTACTTCTACTGTATTAAGTTCCCCACCGTCGAAGGGGAGGTCGGCACCATCAAAGGTGACCAGAAAATGTCAAAGAAATGTTTGAACTACTCGTGTCCAGATTTAATTTCTACACTTAGTTTAGATTTTTCTTCTATTTTTATTGTTGTCGAACAACAAAATGCCGAGCCTTCCCAGGAGCACACCTTGCCCAGCGAGCTCGGCCAAGCGAGCGAGCACGATTTGGAACCCCGCCTCGGTTTTGAGCCCATATTGCTAGACATCGACCCCAGGGGAAACCTCCAAGACCCCAATTGTCAGCGACTAAAATGCACAGCTCCAGTCAAAGAGCTAGAGCGCATTCCGGTGGATTCTGCTCGCCCTGAGCTTGAAGTCTCCATCGACTCCAAAATACCCGCCGAAATGCGGGGAGATATCATAGACTTCCTCAGAAGCAGCGTGGATGTCTTCGCCTGGTCGTATCAGGATATGGTCGGCATAGACCCAAAACATGCTTGCCATCATCTTAAGATCGACCCCACTCGTAAGCCCGTCTCGCAAAAAAGGTGGAAATTCGGCCCAGAGAAGTATGCCGCTCTAGCTGATGAAGTAAAGAAATTGCTCGATGCCTAATGGGTGGCGAACGCCGTACTCGTCAAAAAATCCAACGGGTCCTGGAGGCTATGCATAGATTTCACGGACCTAAATGCAGTATGCCCAAAACACCACTTCCCAATGCCGCACATCGATCATCTGGTGGATAGCACTGCCGGCCACGAGATGATGTCCTTCATGGATGCATTTGCAGGCTATCACCAAATCCCGATGGCCGTGGAGGATATCAAGCACACCCCCTTCCTCACTGAAAAGAACGTTTACTCCTGGCTTAGGATGCCCTTCGGGTTGAAAAACGCGGGGGCGACCTATCAAAGGCTAGTAAACAAAATGTTTGCCGAGCAAATCAGAAAAACAATGGAGGTCTATATAGACGACATCATCGTCAAAAGTGTGAAAAAGGAGGATCATCTGAGGGACCTAGCTGAGACCTTCGCGATCCTCCGGGAGTACAACATGAAGCTCAATCCGAAGAAGTGTAGCTTCGGGGTTGGCTCCGGCAAGTTCCTCGGCCACATCGTGAGCCAAAGGGGAATCGAAGCTAACCCCGCCCAAATCAAGGCCATCCTCGACATGGAGGAACCTCGCAATGTCAAGCAGGTCCAGAGACTCACCGGGTGTCTGGCGGCCTTGAACAGGTTCATCTCCCGCCTAGGCGACAAGAGTAAGCCTTTCTTTGCCACCATTAAAAAGCAAAAATTCTCGTGGAACAAAGAAAGCCGAGATGCTTTCCTCAAGCTGAAGGAGTATCTCGCTAACCCCAACATTCTCGCCAAGCCAGTGCCGGGCGAGAAGCTGTTTCTATACTTGGCAGCCTCCGAGTTCGCTCTGAGCGCAGTGCTCGTTAGGGCGGACGGGCAGGACCATCTGCCAATTTACTTCGTCAGCCAGGTGCTCCATGATGCCGAGCTCAGATACACCCCACAGGAGAAGCTGGTGTATGCCCTCATCATGAGTGTTAGGAAACTGAGGGCCTATTTCTTCGATCACCAAGTCGAGGTCCTCACGACCCTTCCACTTCGGCAAGTACTGCACAGGCCGGACACCAGCGGCCGCCTTTTAAAGTGGTCACTCGAAATCGCCCAGTATGGCATCACATACGCGCCGAGAACGGCAATCAAAGGGCAGGCTCTCACCGACTTCGTCGCGGAGCTTACCTTCCCGAACAACCCCTCAACCTTAACCTTCCCGCCCTGGAAGTTGTTCATAGATGGCTCCTCAACACAATCTTGTTCGGGAGCAGGAATCGTCTTGGTCGGACAGGAGGGGCAATGCTTTACAAATGCCGTCAGATTCGAGTTCCCGGCTACTAACAACGAGGCCGAGTATGAGGCTCTGGTCGGTGGTCTCGAGCTCGCCGCCGCGGTTGGCGTCCGACGACTCCACATCTTCATGGATTCCCTTTTGGTGGTAAACCAGGTCAAGGGAGAATATGAAGCCCGCGGGGAGCAAATGATTAAGTACCAGGAGCTCATCGCCTCTATGTGCAAAAGGCTTCAACAAGTTTACATCGAGCAGATCCCAAGGGAACAAAACTCCCAGGCAGACGCGCTTTCCAAGCTCGCCACCTCGGAGGGGGCGGCGGACATGTCCAACATTGTCCTCACGAAGCTCGCCACCTCGGCCATTAGTGGCCGAACCGTGGCCACCGTCCAGGCCAAGGAGGCGAGCTGGATGACGCCCATCATCCTTTACCTCAAAACGAGCGCACTCCCGGATGACCAAGTCCAAGCACGACAACTCGAGCTGTGGGCAGCAAGGTACACCCTAATCGAGGATGCGCTTTATAAACGAAGTTTCTTTCTACCCCTACTCAAATGCATCACTCCTGAGGACGGGCAGAAGGTCCTAGCGGATATCCACGATGGAGTCTGTGGAAATCACGCTGGGGGGCAAGTGCTCGTTTATAAGACGATGAGGCAAGGCTACTACTGGCCCACTCTCCGACGAGACGCGATTGCGTACGCCAAGGCGTGCCAGAAATGCTAGATTATGGCGCCCAACATCAAACTCTCCCCAGAGCATTTGAAATCAATCCTCAGCCCCTGGTCGTTCGCCCAGTGGGGGATCGACTTGATCGGACCCCTACCGGTGGCGCCCGGGGGGTGTAAGTTTGCCGTGGTTGCCGTCGACTATTTCACTAAGTGATTGGAGGCCGAGCCCCTGAACAAGATCGATCAGCAGGCTATTATCAGGTTCATATAGAAGAACATCATCTGCAGATTTGGCCTCCCCCAGGCTTTAGTCTCAGATAATGGGAAACAGTTCGACGGGCTCGAGATCTTGGAGTTCTGCGAACGTTGGAAAATCAAGAGATTGTTCGCCACACCATACCATCCTCAAACTAATGGTCAAGTGGAGGCGGTCAACAAAATAATCAAACACACTCTCAAAACCAAGCTTGAGGAGAGGAAAGGAAAGTGGGCGGCCACCCTACTGGATGTCCTGTGGGCATACATGATAACCACCTGAAATTCGACGGGCGAGATCCCTTTTGCGCTCGCCTTCGGCACTGAAGCCGTCATTCCGGCCGAGGTCGTTATGCCGAGGTTCCGCACTTCGCAGGAGCTCGGCAAGGACAATGACCAAGCGAGGAGGCTCGACCTCGACATGCTAGAAGAACGCCGACTCGACTCAATCCACAAGAACGCGGCCTACAAGCAGCGGTCAGAAAAATATTACAACTCTAAGGTCAAGATCATACAATTCTCAGTCGGTGACCTCGTCTTAAAAAAGATCCATGGCCCCAGCCAAGGAGTATTCGGCCCGAACTGGGAGGGACCGTTCATGGTGTCCAAATGGCTACCCAATGGGGCATACGAGCTCGAGCACCCAGATAGCACTCCGAACCAATATCCTTGGAACACATGCCACCTCAAGAAGTACTTTCAGTGAGCCGTCAATTAGGTCTTTTCTTGTAAATTAGAAAATTTCTGTGTTCGCTGAAAAGTCTTGTAAATCCTGTACATCTTGTAAATTTTTGCGAGATTATCTTTCGAATAAAACGAAGTTCTTAAGAGAAAATTTTGTCAAAAGCCCTCGCAAGAGGCATCCTTGCGGACCCACTCGAGGCCGAGCGGCTGAGAATGGGTCCCTCTCATACTCGCATGGGCCAAATAGCCCGCCGAGGTAAGGACCCGTCCCCATAAACTCGTCACAGCTAGTCTAGCCTTCTGCCGAGGTCCGCCCAGTCCATAAACTAGGAGGCTCCTACTAAACTCCTCGTGACGTGTCCCATTACCGTCCGAGGTCACCTGACTTTCCGGGTCAGTGTGCCCCTCAAATTCCTCGCGACGAGCTTAGCCTCCGGCCGAGGTATCCTAGCATTCCTGGCTAGTGAGGTCCGCCAGCTCCTCGGAGTTAGGAAAAAAGTCGCATGGTTAGGTCCTAGTGATCAGCCCAAAGCACATAGCATGCACCTGTACAGGTCGCCTGAAGTGCCACCGGGTTCTTCCCGGAGATAAAAGTCTCCCGGCGAGCTAAACGTACTCACGGCGAGCAACCACTTCGACACCATCCTAGTGAACGGTTCAGTGGTCTAAGCCTCCATTTAGTGAGCACCTTCATCAGCTCGCCCCGGCCGAACTCGCAATCGCGGGAACTAGTTTGGGCGACGAAGGATCCGGCGGGCTGTCAACCCGCTATGATACACTTGGGCGAGCCGAGCTCCTCAAGTATACCCTTACTTGCCCAAAAGCTGAGCTCGCCGATGCCGAAACCAAGTCGGAAAGGCACAGGCCGAGCCCAGCCTCTTGAACAAGTAAGGCCGAGGCCTGACAAGCCACAAACGGTGTGAAACACTTGCAAAATTTGTTAAAAATGCTAAGTGTTAAACTATATTCATGCAAGGGCGAGCTCCCCCACTTAAACCTTACTCGGCCAAAGTCCGAGCTCACCCATGCTGAAACCAAAACGGAAAGGCGTGGGCCAAGCTCCTTCCTTTGGCCGAGTAAGGTCGAGGCCGGACAGGTCATTACAGTTTGTCATATTTGGGGAACTTACAAAATTTACTAAGTATGGAAAGCTATAAATCAAGTGAGGGAATAAAAGCCAAGACATGGAGTTCAGAAAACAAAGCTTCATTGATAATATAAAGGGCGGCCAATGACCGATTACAAAAAGTGACGGTAACGCCAATTACAAAAGACCCCAAAGGGCATACAGAAGGAAAAAGGGGGAACTAAGGGTCAACATCCACAGCCGTGTCCCCCGCCTCCACCACAGCACTCACCCTGGCTCCCGAGCCCAAGCTTCTTACCGGTGAGACGGGCTGCCTGCTCCCGGCTTTCATCCCGCTCCCGCATGACCTCAGCAGCCTGGGCCCGCTCAGCCTTCATCATCTCCGTGGCGAGCCGCTCAGCGGCCTCCCTCCCTGCCTCATAACCACGACCCCGGGCCTCGACGGCTGCTTTCTCGGCCTCGGATCTCTGGCGGGCTGCCTCTTCCCGCAACCGGGCAACTTCAGAGGCCAACTCCTCCACCCGCCTCGAGGCCTCCCTCATCTTTTCCGCCTCTGCCTGGGCCTCCACCATCGCCGCCTTCGCCTTCTCCGCCTCTATCCGCGCATCCCGCGCCACCTCCTAAGCCTCGTTCCACTCTCGGCGGACCTGACGGTACCTCTCCACCTCAGAGCTCCTCGCCGCAATCGACCGCTCTAGCACGACCGAGGCCTGGAGCCCTAGAGCCTGGGCGAGCAGGAATGAGCTCTCCAGGTTCCACTCAGACTCGTTCTCCAGCCCAAGAGTCCAGGCCGCCGGGAGTTTCTCCATGGCGCTGCGGACATGGTCGGGGAGCTCCTCCCCCTCTTTCGGCAGCCGCCGGGAGGTGATGAAGTCCAACTGATTGGAGTGAATTGATGCATATTTTTAGGGGGTATTTTAGTGCAAAAAGTGAGCTCAAGTGTTAGTTTTTGTGCCTAAAAGTGTAAAGTATCACTCTTTTGCTTAAAAAGTATTATTTGTGAGATTTTGATGTTTTTCATCCATTTTGTAGGTAATTCGGTGGAATTTTGCCAATCCGAGAGTATCGGTGGGCTTAGAATGAAGAGACGATCATATCGGACGAAAACGGGGGTCGGGGTCGAAGTCCCGCTCGAGAAAAGTGCCTTGGACTCGAGCTCTAGTCGAGGAGCAAGAGCCTCGAGTCGAGGGCTGTACTTAAAGGACCAAAATTAGAAAAAAGGCACCAACCTCGACCAGAGGGCTGACCCTCGACTCGAGGGATTTGAAAAATGCATCACCCTCGACTAGAGGGCTGACCCTCGACTCGAGGGATTTGATTTTTCAGAAAATTCGTCTTTTTAAGGGCTGAAGCAGAGCATAACTGAGAACAATTCATAATAGCAGTTAGTAGCGGTTTTGGGGCGATTTCTCAGGCCCCAAGCAATTTCTTCCTTGTAGTTAGAGTAGAAGTTAGAATTAGATTTAGATTTCAATTGATTGTTGGTAGATTAGCATTAGAATAACATTTGATCATTGTAATTCTTTCAATTCAAGCTTGTAATTCATTTGGAGATTGGTGTTGAAGACTCAAGCATTCCTATTGTTGTTGATTGAAGATCATTTGGTGATGTTTTTCCTCTTTTGTCTCTTTAATTTCTTAATTGTTGTGATTTGCTTTGTGTTTGATCAATTCTATCTTCTTCCGATGGGTTCGATATTTTGTTAAAAGTACCTTATCTGAAGAATTATCTAAGATATCACATTTATCCTTTGAAAATTTGATAAGAAAACCTTTATCACAAAGCTGGGAAACAGATAGCAGATTATGTTTCAAACCTTCAACAAAATATACCTGAGATACCTGAATATCCTTGATAATCAGAGTACCTACTCCTTTAGTCTGACCACAATTATTGTCTCCAAATAATACTCTTGGACCATCAATGCTTTGGAAATTTGATAACGTCCTCTTGTTATGGGTCATGTGTTGTGAACAACCACTATCAATGTACCATATGGAAGCTAAGATCTCTTCCTTGAGTGATGATCCCTGTGAATCCTGAAAAACAGATTAGTTATAAGGTACCCTAGTGATCTTGGGTCCTTGAAGGTCAAGCATCACTTTAGGTAACCAGATAAAAATCTCATCTCCAAATAATAAATCAGACTTGGTCTCTCTGCCGAATCTGTCTACAATTGTATCACTTTTAAATGTTAACTTGTTGTATTCAGATTTAGTAATTTTCCTAAACTTAGGAAATATGGGATAACATCTGCTTCTCCCATCAAAAGAATTATAATAAGAGTTTCTTCTTATTTTGGTTCTTGGATTTCTCTTAGTCTGATAAGGAGTCCTCAGCTGAATTTTTGTTTTCAAGCTGGGGGATGCAGTTCTTACTTGACTAATTGGTTTCCAAGGACCAATTTTAACCTCTTTAATTTCTTAATTATTGTGATTTGCTTTGTGTTTGATCAATTCTATCTTCTTCCCATGGGTTCGATATTTTGTTGATTGGTCTTAATAACACTTACCCGAAAAACTACTCCAATCACCAACACAGTGGGGGGACGTTTGCGCCCGCTGGCGAGAAGCCTGAAAGGAAGAAATGAGTAAAGGATCGTATGAATAAAAGGTTGATCGAAGAGAAAAAGTAACGCGAGCAACTGTTGGTCCCGATTAGTTGAGCAGATTAGGTAAAAAGTGTATCAGCCTTCTAGGAAAAATCTAGAAGGGGGGGTTGAATAGATTTTTCAGATTTTACAAATCTTACAAAATTTATTCAAAGTACCAGATGTACACAGCGGAAATTCAAGTTTAGACTCAACTTTAATAAGATCAAAAGCAAAACTGATATTCAGATTTTAACTTTGATTCCAAAATTAATCTTTGAATGATAAAATGTAAATTGAACAGAAAAGTAAATGAAAGCAGTAAAGAACACCAGATTTTATAGTGGTTCGGATTATAACAATCCTACATCCACTCTCCTTCTCCAACTTGAAGAAGGGTCTCCACTATCTGCTTGCTTACTTACTTTACAATCTTACAACTTACAACTTTTCTTCAAATCTTCAAAGTACTCCTAACTCCTTCTGATGAATCTAAGAATTACAGTGAATAAAGGATTTTGAAGATTACACGAGAAGTGTTCTATAAACACTTGAAACTTTTGAAAACTCTTTTGAAAATACTTTGTGAATTGAGATTGAAATCTGAATAGTGAATAGTGTGAAAAATCAAATTTGCATAAGTATCTTGAAAAATAAAATCTAAACCTATTTATAAGTCTGGAAAGACAGTTAGTTTGTTAGTCAGTTCTAACAAACTGGAAACTGCTTTAACAAACTTAATCTTGAAAACTGCTCTTGACCTCAGCTGATTTCTCCTATTCGTCTGCAGCTGACTTGGTGAAGACTCGCTTTTCTTATTCTACTCAGCTTGTCTTGACCTCGTCTGAGCTCTTCATGATTGTCTCCTGCAGATGACTAGACTTGAGCTTGTCTCCAGATGACTTGCAACTTCTGATCTCCAGCTGACTTAACCAGTCTTTGACCTAATCTGATCAGCTTAGGATGAGCACCTGATCTTTATCTTCATACTTTGTCTGCTTATCCGGATTGATCTTTTAACTCATCAAAACTTTACTTGATCTAACAGCAACTTACTGCTCCAGCCGGGCGGGGTCCGGCCCCATGAAGGATTGGTCCAGCGGGTGCCTCTGGGAACTCGGTCTCGGGGCCGAACTCGCATACTGCGGAGGTGAGGGTGGGGCCTCCTCTTCCCGGGCCTTCTTGTCGAGGCGGCGGGGGGATCACTCTCGATCACCTCCACTGAGGTCTCCCTTTCTTTCCGAACCCCGGTCGATCGAGCGGGCTCAACTTCCGGCTCCCGGGCCCGAGGCGGGTCTCCCAATATCAAGATTTAACACTTAGGTACATCAGAACACATTTATACTTTAATCAGATTCAATTAACACAAAGCACTTTTAAAAAATAAGTCTTTTAATCTTAGAAAAACTTTTAAGTCTTAGGTTTTAAAACATTTTAGACTTAGAAAAATTTTGAAAACTTTAAGTCTGAGATGATAAATTTCTCAGATGTTTTATACTTTAAAAAATTTAAGATTTCTTAAAGCAGAAAAAAAAACTTTAAGAAAATAAGACAAGTAACACTTATAAGTCAAACACAGATTTATTCACATTAGATTTACATGATACAAAAATCAAAAGATAAAAAGATAAGGAAAAGAGAATGATCCTATTTTTAGACTCCCCACTGATTGGCTTCAGGAATGGCCAACAGGTAAAGACCCTCTTCCTTAGCTTTTTAAGTTCTTCTTCATCTTTCAACCCAGACTCCACTTCAGCTTTGGCAATGATGCCTTTAATCCAGTTCATGTCTATTGAGCCATCTGGGTTGGTCTTGGGTCTGCCCGTCTCATAAGCCGAAGCACAAAGATCAGCATTGAAAAACTTGTCTGCTTCAACCAGCAGCCTCTGATAGAGATCTTTGTCTTCCTTTTCTATCCACTCATGCCACCTCAGGTCCTCGTCTTGCGCTGCTGAATCAGACCCCTTCAAGATGTACCCGTGATACATCCATCTGGCGTCCAGATTCTTTTCCTTATACTCTTTGAAGAGTTTGCCAGCGACGACCTTTGGCGGGTTGAGTGTCCGATGATAGGGCCTGAAATCAGCTTCGTCTGCCCCTTTCATCTCCCACTTCCTTACATCCTTGCTCCGTCTCATTTCCAGTCCCTTATTCTTCTTCTTCAGCTTCTTTCCCTTTCACCATAGAAAGCCTGCTCTCTCATGATCCTGCTGATATGTTCCTCAGGCAAATTAGAGTAGTCAGGCTCCCTCTTTCTTTTCTTAGACAATGTGAGCTTAGGACTTAGCATTGTTGCTTGAGCAGACTCCTCGATCAGCTTCCCCTTCCCTTTTCCTTTCACCTGAGCTGTTGCTTTTTCTAACTCTTTGATTTTTGCAAGCAGCTGAGCAGACTTATCTTCTTCTTCCTTCTTCCTTCTCGCCTCATCCTCCTTCAGGGCTTCCTCTAGTTGGCTGACCCTCAGCTGAAGTGCAGCCAGCTCATCGGATTTTATTCGAGCTTCCTCCCTGGCTGCCTCCAACTCAGCTGTGCTGGCTTTTGTATCGACTTTGCTCCTCGTCTCATCCACCACAGTTGTGAGTGCCAGCTCTCTTTCTTTCACTTCCTTTTCCCCCTTTTTCACTTCATCAGCTAAGGCAGTCAGCTTCGTCTCCAGATCATTGCATTTCACCCTGAAGTCTGACTTGTCCAAAGATAATGAGTCCACCACTATTGTGTTGTATTCTGTCACTTGAGTTTTCAGCCCATGCACTTCCTCCTCCATGGCTTTCACCTTCTCGGCAAGAACAGAGTTAGTAATAGAAGTAATCTTTTGGGTTAGATTTACCTCTACTTCTCTCATGTTAGTGATGATTGCCTCTGTGACCGCCTTCACCATCTTCTTTGTTCGCTTCTGCAGCTTCTTCTCAAAGGCCTGCTTCATCTTCCTCTCCATTTGAGCAATTATTGAAGTGATGGTTGAGGTGGGGCTTAAGTCACTCTCCTCATCCTCAGATGAGGATTCGGATGAGGAAGAAGTGGGAGTGTGGGGTTCAGAAATTTGGGGGGGAGGAACGGGTGAGCTCATCTGGATATCCTCCAGAAAGGAATAGGAAGTGATGTCTATTTCTGGTGGAGGTGTGGTTTGAGTTGGAGAAGTGAAGATTTGAGTTTCAGGTGGGGTTGGGGTAGATGAAGTAGGTTGCTCAGTTTGTGGAGTGATGGTGGGTGTGGAGGTGGTTTCAGGTTGGGTAGGGATGGGAATGGTTTCAGATGAAGTTATGATGGTTTCAGCTTGGGTTTGGACTGTTTGGGACAACTGTGGCTGTTGTAGAGGCTCGGAGGTGCCAGCTGGGCACACCTCTTCATTGTCAGGTGGGGATTGAGTGAGAGAGAGAGATGAGTTAGTACCTTCCTCCTGAATGGGGGAGAGTGCAGCTTCCTTGGCTGGAGAAGACGGAACATCCAGCTTTGCAACCTCAGCTGCAATCTCCAGTACAGGAACTTCTTCAGGCAGTAGGGAAGAGGCTTCCATCTGACGACCAGAGCTGCCAGATGATTCAGACGTCTTAGAGGACCTCCTCTGAAGAATAAATTGGTTATCTTCATCAGAGTCCTCGTCTGACTGTTGGCTGGTAGCAGGTTCAGATGGCTCAGCAGTTGGTGTCTTCTCTGAGGCTCTGACAAGCCTCCTCCTCGACCTCCTCCTCCTTGGGGACCTTACAGAAGTTGCTGCCTCCTCAGCTGTTACTTCCACAACAGCTGGATCCTCGGCTGGTTGAGCTTCTGCTGCTGGCTCAGCAACCTCAGCTGCTAGAAGTTGAGGTTCAGCTGCTTGCCTCTGAGCCACCGCGGCTGCTGTCTGCTCCTTCTGCCTCCTTGCATCATCAGACTCATCATCCGAGTCTGGCAGACCGCCTATCCTCTCATTCTTAGTCAATAAACCCTTCTGTTTTGAAAATTTCTTCATCCCTTCTCTTGTTTCAAACCTCTTATTCAAACCCTCCATCAGCACTGTGATTTTGTTAAACAAACTCACAGTAGAAGAAACTGTCCAGTCACCTCCATCAGGGTTGTACAACAACCTCAGCTTCTCCTCCTTCAGCCTTCTGAATAACAACCCAACCCAATCTACTTGTACTCCATCCAGAATTACTCTCATACAGCACAAACGTGACTTTGTCACTCCATCATGGGAGCTTTGATCTCCTAGAATTGACTTGGTCACGATTGTCATAAGCAATCTGTACTTCCTCCTCAGCATATGCTTTTTCAAATCTCTTCTTACCCCTCTGTAAGTAATCCTCGCAAAAATATCGAATGACTCCTCCCATTCTTCTTCCTTATATGACAGTGGGTTTACTCCTTCCATTGAGGTATCCAGAATTCTTGCAATATTTTCCTTTGAATACTCCAGTTGAGTACCTTCAACATTGGTTTTGAAATTGTTTTCTACAAATTCGCTTTTGGCAAGAAACTCAGCTCCCAGAAAGTCTGTCGTTTTGTTTTCTGGGGATTTGAATGAACAAAACCCTCTGAGTCTTGAAGCTTCTAACAACTCAATGATCTCCTGGATTCTCTGTCATTTGTAGTGTCAAAATCGACAAATATTTCCGCTTTGAGCTTATTCTTTACAGATTCAGAATTCATTTTGAAATCAGATTTTGTAGAGGTTATAAACGTAGGGGGTTTTGGTGTTTGAGAAGAAGAAGATGCCATTGAAAAATTTTGAGAGTATAAAAATTTCCAGTAAATCTCTATCAGGGGAATGTGAAAGTAAAATTTTAAAAACTGATGAAGGTAAGTTTTTAAACGAAGAAGAGAGAGGGAAAGTAAAATTCGGGAAGACGATACGTGGCACGATCTCAGAGTTTTAATTTTAAACCGTTGATGTAGAAAGCGCGTGTAAAACATCGACGGTTTAGCGAGAAAATTGCTTCAACTTCAGGCGCGTGACCTCTACGCGTCTTGAATTGCGTAAAAAGTAACCGTTTAACCTACGGATTAGACGGCTAATAGACTTGCTTTATCAGAAATAATTAGTATACCTGACGTAAGCAATGAGATGTCTTTCTTAGCACTCAGGTATCCTATTTCAGACTTGGTAAATGTCAGACTTGGTCAAAATGACCTTGTCTTATATTTTTTTTAAAAAACTTTCTCCTAGTCTGATTTTGAAAAACACAAATGGTTAAAACTTAACACAAGATTTTCAGTTTTAGTCACTAGTATAGATTAATTTGAAATACTTAGACTTATAAAATTTTATTTGAAAACAAAGGTTTTGAGGAAAGACAAAGATGAAGGTTTTCTGATTGAAGAGTTTTAAGTGACAAATCTGGTATACCTGTTCCTGCAAACAAACTCATCAAAACTATTAGTAGCTGGGGTAGATCAGATAGGGTGCAGATAGTCATCTGTTTTCAAGAAATCAGATGACTATTGTATCCTAGTCTGATTTACCGAATGTCAGATAAGTAATCATCAAGTCTGATAAGGTCAATATGACTAATCCTTGATTCTTGATTCCTAAAAAGGAAATCAATGATATCAGCTACCTGATTGTCCTTTGACTCATATCTAGTCTGATAATTCTTTCTAGACATTAATTTAAAGAAACGAAATAACAAGAAATAAGGAATACATTTATCGGATGCAAGCAATTTAAAAATCAGATAATGTTGGTCCCGGAAAGTTGAGTTGAATAAAACCTTGGATTAACCTTCTAGAGTAAAATCTAGAAAGGGGGGGTTTGAATAGATTTTGTAGATTTTTCAAATCTCACAAAATCAACTCAAGAATTAGATTATCACAGCGGAATATAATTGAGAACTCAACTTTTAACAAGATCAAAAGCAAGGCTGATATTCAGATTTTAGTTAAGATTCTGAACTTTAATCTCGAATTAACAATATTGTAATTTGAACAGAAATTAAAGAAAGCAAGAAATAACACCAGGATTTATAGTGGTTCAGATTATAACAATCCTACATCCACTCTCCTTCTCCAAACCTTGAAGAAGGGTCTTCACTAGCTGCTTACTTACTTACTGTACAATCTTTACAAATTACAACTTGATCTTCAACTCTTCAATCAATCTAATCAACTCTCTGAAATCTAACTCTAAGAATAAGAAGTGTATTTGAAGATGTGAAGTGAAGTGTTCTACAAACACTTAGAAAATTCTATAAAGAAATCGTGAAAAACTATTTTTGTGCTTTTTAGAACTTTGTGAAAATCACTTGCTGAAAAACTTGAATGTGTGTATCTACTCTCAAAGATGAAGTGCCTAGACCTATTTATAAGTCTGAAAAGACAGTTAGTTTGTTAGTTAGTTCTAACAAACTAAAAACTGCTCAACAAACTTAATCTTGAAAACCGCTTGCTCTTTAGTTGATTTTACTCTACTCATCTGCAGCTGACTTGGTGAAGACTTACCTTTCTTATTCTACTCAGCTTGTCTTGACCTCGTCTGAGCTCTTCATATTTGTCTCCTGCAGACGACTAGACTTGAGCTTGTCTCCAGATGACTTGTGATTCCTAGTCTCCAGCTGACTTGAACTATTCTTGACCTAGTCTGATCAGCTTCGTACTAGAACTCAGTCTTCACTATTCTTCATTATCATCTGCTCATCTGAAACAACCTTTTAACTCATCAAAACAATCTTGATCTAACAATTTCCCCCTTTTTGATGAAAGGCATATTTAACATCCATTTGAAAGACTTTGAAAGATTTATATGCAGCAAATGCCAAGAACAACCTTATTGCCTCTAATCTGGCAACTGGAGCATAGGTTTCATCATAGTCTATCCCCTCGATCGTGAGTAACCTTGTGCAACCAATCTTGCCTTATTTCGAACAATAATGTTGTTCTCATCTGTTTTATTTTTAAACACCCATTTGGTGCCTATAATCTTTCTGTGTAAGGGTCTTTCCACTAGATCCCATACATTTTGCCTTTCAAACTGATGCAGTTCTTCCTGCATGGCAGTTATCCAGTTTGGATCTGATAGAGCTTCCTCAATAGACTTAGGTTCAAGAAGCGACACATAACAGCTGAAGAGACTTTCAGAGTCCAGCATCATTCGTGTCTGCACACTACTAGATGGGTCTCCTATAATTTGATCAGATGGATGGTAGCTTTTCATCCTTTTACCTATGTGAGGAGAAGAATCCTCATCTTGAGTCTCAGTAGGCAACTCCTATGACTCAACCTCAGCTGACGTTCCCCCTTCATCAATCGACCCCCGCTGATCGGTGATGTCAAGGGTGTCTCGATCGATGGAGTCTCGATCGAGAAGTTGTCTTTCGATTATCGGATGGGGATTCTTCTTCATCTCGATTCGAATCAAGACTAGGTAGATAGACAGTTCTATGTTTAGTCTTGGACAGTTCAATTTTATCTAGACTTTCAGAAATTTGATTCACTTTATCTGAGAAGGAATACAACTCATCAAAAACAACATGAGGGGTTTCCTCCACACAAAGGGTTGTCTTGTTAAAGACTCTAAATGCCTTGGAAGTGTTAGAATATCCCATCAGCTGCCTTTGCATCAAAAGTTCTTAACTTAGATTTCCCATTGTTGTGGATAAAACACTTACAACCAAAAGCTCTGAAATATGAGATCCTTGGAATCTTACCCTTTCAAATCTCATATGGAGTCTTACCCTTGTCTTTGACAACTAAGCACTGTTCAGGTATAGCAAGTGTGTTGATGGCTTCCCCGTAACCTATGAGGGGTATCATACTCAGCCAACATGCTCCTGGTTGCTTCCTTCAAGGTTCTATTCCTTCTTTCAACCACTCCATTTTGTTGAGGAGTTCTTGCTGAAGATGTCTCATGAATAATTCCACACTTATTGAAAAAGTTAGATAAACAAGAATTCAAGAACTCTGTGCCTTTATCACTCCTTATTTTAATAATATTAACACCCTTTTCATTTTGAATGCATCAAACAGATCGGGAATCTTGTTCATAGTCTCATTTTTCTTGAAAAGAAATATAACCCAAGTGTATCTAGAAAAGTCATCTACTACAACAAGAGTATATTTCCTTCCACTTTGGGCGAGAGGTGAAACAGTCCAAACAGATCCGGATGAAGTAGTTGCAACACTCTTTCAGATGAAGAGAAGTTAATACTCTTAAATGAGTGTCTAGGCTGTTTACCTTTTTACAAGCATCACATTTAAGATAAGTGGATAAAGTTTTTTTCAGGTAATCCCTTGACAAGGTTCTTTTTAGCTTGACTTACTAAGGGTCTTGAAATTCGAGATGACTAAGCCTCTTGTGCCATAGCCACCTGAGGTCTTCTCCACCCTTAGCTATCAGACAGGTATCTTTGGGACAACTATTAAAGTTGGCCACATAGACATTACCATGTCTGAAACCAGTTAATAGTACCTTATCTGAGGAATTATCTAAAATATCACATTTATCCTTTGAGAATTTGACAAGAAAACCTTTATCACAGAGCTGGGAAACAGACAGCAGATTATGTTTCAAACCTTCAATAAAATATACCTCAGATACCTGAATATCCTTGATAATCAGAGTACCTACACCTTTAGTCTGACCACAATTATTATCACCAAATAAAACTCTTGGACCATCAATGCTTTGGAAATTTGATAACAGCCTCTTGTTATGTGTCATGTGTTGTGAACAACCACTATCAATATACCATATTGAAGCTAAGATATCTCCCTTAAGTGATGATCTCTGTATATCCTGAAAAACAGATCAGTTGTAAGGTACCCTAGTGATCTTGGGTCCTTGAAGGTCAAGTATCACTTTAGGTAACCAGATAAAAATCTCATCTCCAAACAATAAATGAGACTCGGTTTTTCTACCAAATCTGTCTACAATTGTATCACTTTCAAAGGATAACTTGTTGTATTCAGATGGAGTAATTTTCCTAAACTTAGGAAATGTGGGATAACATCTGCTCCTACCATCAAAAGGATTATAATAAGAATTTCTTCTTATTTTGGTTCTTGGGTTTCTCCTAGTCTGATAAGGAGTCCTCAGCTGAATTTTTGTTTTCAGGCTGGGAGATGCAATCCTTATCTGATTAGTTGGTTTCCAAGGTCCAATTTTAACCTCTTTTGATTGATCAGATGCTTTCACAAATTTCCTAGGTCTTTGTACATCTGATTTATTGTTCCTATCATAGCCAAGACCTGTTTTGTCATGGGATTTCTGAGAGGTATTAAAGATATGGTCTATTCGATTGTGAATTATTAAGTTGACTAATTTTGAAGACAAGCTTCTCATTATCTTTCTTAATTGATTCATTTTCAGCACAGACTACTTCAAATTTGTCTTTTAAAGTTTTCAATTCATTTTCTAACCTTTCAGGTAAGCTGGCTGATGTACTGGCCTCAGCCTGAAGAAAACATTCCCCCTTGAATGTTTCCTCAGTTTCTGAACAGTTCATCATCTGCTTGCCTTTAATTAGAATTTGAATTTGATCCTTTAAAGCCAAATTCTCTGTCTCTAGCTGTTTGTAAGCAACCAGAGATGTCTTTAAATCTCTCAATAATTCATGAATAACAGTTTGGTTATGATCAGATGCAGACTGACATGAATCATTATCAGAAGATGAATAGTAGATTACCTCTTTAGCCATGAGACAGATTTCATCATCTGATCCGAAATCAGATGATGATGATGATTTCTTTGACTCTTTTTCTTCGGCCAACAAAGCCCTTTGATCTGCAAACCTCCTGTCTCTCTTCTTCCTCTTTTCTTCCCTTTCCTTAGGAGTCAGTTGAGGACAATCATAGCTGAAGTGTCCTGGCTTGTTGCATGTATAGCAAGTATCACTCCTGTCTGATTTAGGACTGGAAGGATTTCTCCTGACAGGTGATCTGTATCTTCTTGTCTGACTTCTGCTTTTGTCATCATCTGTTGAATCATCTTCCTTTCTATCTGATCTGGATCTTGATCTATCCTTACCAGCAAATCTCAATTTATTTCTTTTATACTTCATTCTTAATCTGTCATACCTTTTGGTGAACAAAGCCATCTGCTCCTTCAGAGATAGATCAGCTCCTACAGATTCAGTTGACATCTTGTCTTCTTTGCTGAAAAATGCAACAGATTTAGATGAGGTGCTTGACTCCATCTCATCCTCTTCATCCTCTATTTGAATGTCATACTCTAGAGCTTTAAGATGAGAGAACAAGGTATGGTGAGTAATAGAAGATAAATTTTGAGTAGCTTTAAGGATATTGGATTTCTCCCTCCATCTCTTGGTTAATGATCTCAGAATCTTGTTATTAATCTCCTTCTCTGTATAATTCTTTCCAAGGTCAGCTGCTTTGTTGAGAAGATTAGTCAACCTTACATCTAACTGATCCACAGACTCATTTTCCTTCATTTTGAATGTCTCAAATGCATGCAAGACTGACTGCAGCTTATTTTCTTTGACTTGTTCAGATCCTTCACAAACATTGGCTAGAGTCTGCCACATCTCTTTGGCAGTTTTGCATCTCTTAACCTTTTCTATCCAATCCTTACTTAGAGTCTCAATGATTTCAGTTCGAGCTACTTGGTCAATATTGTGGACCTTTCTTTCATCATTTGTTAATTCAGAACTCTTCTTTTCTTGTCTGGTCCTGGATTCAGCTGACTCAGCTCCAGTGCTGGTGCCTCCATGATAAAATTTTATAGGTCCTTCTTCAAGAACCTCTTCCATCCTATCATGAATGACCTTTAGATGATTCTCCATCCTGAATTTCCAGTAATCATAATCTTCAATAGAGAATTCAGGTAGATTCCTGGACTTCTTACTTTTTCCTGATGACATGATGAGATAAAGAAGCAAAATACTCCACAAAACTTATTAGTAGCACTGTTAGTCACAATGCAAAAAAAAAAATGAAGAAAATCAAGATAATTTCAGAATCTTATTTAAGACCTAAATCAATATCAGAACAGCTTAACACTGCTCTGATACCACTTGTTGGTCCCGGAAAGTTGAGTTGAATAAAACCTTGGATTAACCTTCTAGAGTAAAATCTAGAAAGGGGGGGTTTGAATAGATTTTGTAGATTTTTCAAATCTCACAAAATCAACTCAAGAATCAGATTATCACAGCGGAATATAATTGAGAACTCAACTTTTAACAAGATCAAAAGCAAGGCTGATATTCAGATTTTAGTTAAGATTCTGAACTTTAATCTCGAATTAACAATATTGTAATTTGAACAGAAATTAAAGAAAGCAAGAAATAACACCAGGATTTATAGTGGTTCAGATTATAACAATCCTTCATCCACTCTCCTTCTCCAAACCTTGAAGAAGGGTCTTCACTAGCTGCTTACTTACTTACTGTACAATCTTTACAAATTACAACTTGATCTTCAACTCTTTAATCAATCTAATCAACTCTCTGAAATCTAACTCTAAGAATGAGAAGTGTATTTGAAGATGTGAAGTGAAGTGTTCTACAAACACTTAGAAAATTCTATAAAGAAATCGTGAAAAACTATTTTTGTGCTTTTTAGAACTTTGTGAAAATCACTTGCTGAAAAACTTGAATGTGTGTATCTACTCTCAAAGATGAAGTGCCTAGACCTATTTATAAGTCTGAAAAGACAGTTAGTTTGTTAGTTAGTTCTAACAAACTAAAAACTGCTCAACAAACTTAATCTTGAAAACCGCTTGCTCTTTAGTTGATTTTAATCTACTCATCTGCAGCTGACTTGGTGAAGACTTGCCTTTCTTATTCTATTCAGCTTGTCTTGACCTCGTCTGAGCTCTTCATATTTGTCTCCTGCAGACGACTAGACTTGAGCTTGTCTCCAGATGACTTGTGATTCCTAGTCTCCAGCTGACTTGAACTATTCTTGACCTAGTCTGATCAGCTTCGTACTAGAACTCAGTCTTCACTATTCTTCATTATCATCTGCTCATATGAAACAACCTTTTAACTCATCAAATCTCATATGGAGTCTTACCCTTGTCTTTAACAACCAAGCACCTGTTCTGGGTATAACAAGCTGTGTTGATGGCTTCAGCCCAGAACCTGTGAGGGGTTTCATACTCAGCTAACATGCTCCTGGCTGTTTCCTTCAATGTTCTATTCCTTCTTTCAACTACTCCGTTTTGTTGAGGAGTTCTTGCTGAAGATGTCTCATGAATAATTCCACACTCATTGAAGAAGTTAGATAAACAAGAATTCAAAAATTCTGTGCCCTTATCACTCCTTATTTTAATAATATTAACACCCTTTTCATTCTGAATCTGTCTGAACAGATCAGGGATCTTTTTTATAGTCTCATTTTTCTTGAAAAGAAATATAACCCAAGTGTATCTAGAAAAGTCATCTACTACAACAAGAGTATATTTCCTTCCACTGAAACTGAGAGGAGAAACAAGTCCAAACAGATCCAGATGAAGTAGTTGCAACACTCTTTCAGATGAAGAGGAGTTAATACTCTTAAATGAGTGTCTAGGCTGTTTACCTTTCTGACAAGCATCACATTTAAGATCAGTGGATAAAAGTTTCTCAGGTAATCCCTTGACAAGGTTCTTTTTAGCCAACTTACTAAGAGTCTTGAAATTCAGATGACTAAGCCTCTTGTGCCATAGCCAGCTGAGATCTTCTCCACCCTTAGCTATCAGACAAGTATCTTTGGGACAACTATTAAAGTTGGCCACATAGACATTACCATGTCTGAAGCCAGTTAAAAGTACCTTATCTGAAGAATTATCTAAGATATCACATTTATCCTTTGAAAATTTGATAAGAAAACCTTTATCACAAAGCTGGGAAACAGATAGCAGATTATGTTTCAAACCTTCAACAAAATATACCTGAGATACCTGAATATCCTTGATAATCAGAGTACCTACTCCTTTAGTCTGACCACAATTATTGTCTCCAAATAATACTCTTGGACCATCAATGCTTTGGAAATTTGATAACGTCCTCTTGTTATGGGTCATGTGTTGTGAACAACCACTATCAATGTACCATATGGAAGCTAAGATCTCTTCCTTGAGTGATGATCACTGTGAATCCTGAAAAACAGATTAGTTATAAGGTACCCTAGTGATCTTGGGTCCTTGAAGGTCAAGCATCACTTTAGGTAACCAGATAAAAATCTCATCTCCAAATAATAAATCAGACTTGGTCTCTCTGCCGAATCTGTCTACAATTGTATCACTTTTAAATGATAACTTGTTGTATTCAGATTTAGTAATTTTCCTAAACTTAGGAAATATGGGATAACATCTGCTTCTCCCATCAAAAGAATTATAATAAGAGTTTCTTCTTATTTTGGTTCTTGGATTTCTCTTAGTCTGATAAGGAGTCCTCAGCTGAATTTTTGTTTTCAAGCTGGGGGATGCAGTTCTTACTTGACTAATTGGTTTCCAAGGACCAATTTTAACCTCTTTAATTTCTTAATTATTGTGATTTGCTTTGTGTTTGATCAATTCTATCTTCTTCCCATGGGTTCGATATTTTGTTGATTGGTCTTAATAACACTTACCCGAAAAACTACTCCAATCACCAACACAGTGGGGGGACGTTTGCGCCCGCTGGCGAGAAGCCTGAAAGGAAGAAATGAGTAAAGGATCGTATGAATAAAAGGTTGATCGAAGAGAAAAAGTAACGCGAGCAACTGTTGGTCCCGATTAGTTGAGCAGATTAGGTAAAAAGTGTATCAGCCTTCTAGGAAAAATCTAGAAGGGGGGGTTGAATAGATTTTTCAGATTTTACAAATCTTACAAAATTTATTCAAAGTACCAAATGTACACAGCGGAAATTCAAGATTAAACTCAACTTTAATAAGATCAAAAGCAAAACTGATATTCAGATTTTAACTTTGATTCCAAAATTAATCTTTGAATGATAAAATGTAAATTGAACAGAAAAGTAAATGAAAGCAGTAAAGAACACCAGATTTTATAGTGGTTCGGATTATAACAATCCTACATCCACTCTCCTTCTCCAACTTGAAGAAGGGTCTCCACTATCTGCTTGCTTACTTACTTTACAATCTTACAACTTACAACTTTTCTTCAAATCAGTACTCCTAACTCCTTCTGATGAATCTAAGAATTACAGTGAATAAAGGATTTTGAAGATTACTCGAGAAGTGTTCTATAAACACTTGAAACTTTTGAAAACTCTTTTGAAAATACTTTGTGAATTGAGATTGAAATCTGAATAGTGAATAGTGTGAAAAATCAAATTTGCATAAGTATCTTGAAAAATAAAATCTAAACCTATTTATAAGTCTGGAAAGACAGTTAGTTTGTTAGTCAGTTCTAACAAACTGGAAACTGCTTTAACAAACTTAATCTTGAAAACTGCTCTTGACCTCAGCTGATTTCTCCTATTCGTCTGCAGCTGACTTGGTGAAGACTCGCTTTTCTTATTCTACTCAGCTTGTCTTGATCTCGTCTGAGCTCTTCATGATTGTCTCCTGCAGATGACTAGACTTGAGCTTGTCTCCAGATGACTTGCAACTTCTGATCTCCAGCTGACTTAACCAGTCTTTGACCTAATCTGATCAGCTTAGGATGAGCACCTGATCTTTATCTTCATACTTTGTCTGCTTATCCGGATTGATCTTTTAACTCATCAAAACTTTACTTGATCTAACAGCAACTTACTGCTCCAGCCGGGCGGGGTCCTGCCCCATGAAGGATTGGTCTAGCGGGTGCCTCTGGGAACTCGGTCTCGGGGCCGAACTCGCGTACTGCGGAGGCGAGGGTGGAGCCTCCTCTACCCGGGCCTTCTTGTCGGGGCGACGGGGGGGATCACTCTCGATCACCTCCACTGAGGTCTCCCTTTCTTTCCGAACCCCGGTCGATCGGGCGGGCTCAACTTCCGGCTCCCGGGCCCGAGGTGGGTCTTCAGTAGCCACCCCGGCAGGCGGCTCGAGTGTGGTCCGCGGAAGCGGGACCCCTATAGGAACCTGCTCGGCGGCCTCCTCGTCGGCCGACCTCGCCTTACCCCAGGGCTTACTCGCTTTCTTCTCCTTCGTTCGGATCCAGCCGAACAGCCCAGGCGCGGCGGACATAATGACGGTCTCACACGCTTTGTTGGGAGGAAAGTCGGGTCCTGCGCCGAAAAAGAGTTAGAAACTTTTAGTAAAGAATAATAAACTTCGATTATCGGCGAAGTTTACCTGGATCCGCCTGTAGATGGCGGGGGTAAGAAAATAGATGAGCTCGCAGCCTCGCCTCGTCGGCGTTAACCTTCGAACACTTCCGATTAGCGAACGGAATCTACAACAGCTTGGTCAGAGCAAGTCTGAAGTCGACGTTAAGCTCGCTCTCTTTCGGCACGAACAGCCCTGCAAACAAAATAAAGGAAATTAGATCAGTTTCACTTGCTCAAGAGAAAGGTCGAAGGGCCTTACGTGTGGGTTTGTGCCCGAAGTTAACGGGAACTTCCAGATCGGAGCCTATCTGGGCCCCGGGCAACCTCCAGGCCCCAGCGACGAAGAACCATCTCCCCGTCCAGACCCGGAGCTTGGACGGGATCCCCTTGAAAAAAGTCCCACCTTACCGAGTCCGAATATACAGTTCTCTTTTGGACTCAGACAAGGTGAAGATGAAATTCACCTCGACTGGGGTGGGCATCCGATATAGCCGATGAGTCCCCAGCCAAGTGAACAGCGTAAGGATATACACCCATCCATTAGGGTGGATCTAAATGGGGGCAACCCCCCACGCGATGAGGAGGTGCGAGAGCTGGTGATGGAGCGGGAACCGAAGTCCGGCCTCCATCATGTGATAGTTCACCGCCACCATCCCTCTCGGCGGTTGGTCCGGCCTTTCATCTCGGCCGGTACGTAGAAGTGAACATCCGAGGGGACCTGCCACCTCGTCCTCCAGGCCAAAAGCTCAGCCTCGGTGACCGAGCTTCGGCGAGCATCTGCGTTTGTCGGCCACGTCAATGGCAGGGCTCGGCGAAACATGGCCTGGGTCCTCTCGGGTTGGGCGTAGGGGTTGTCCCGAAGATACTCAGCATAGTCAAAGGTCGGGGTCGGCCCCGCTCTCCGATCTATGAAGTCCTCCCACGCCGAATAGGCGACGGTAACATCAACATTCTGGCTATCGGCCCCTTCTCCCTCCTCGGCCGCTTCCTCCTCCAAACCCATTTTGCCCTCGGCGAACAGCTCTGCGACAGTCGGCCCTTGCGCCCTCTGTTCAGCCTCGGGCTCCGATCTCGTCGCCTCGCTGTCTCCACTTTCATCAGCCGAGGTGGCGAACTCGGCCATCATATCCTCGGTGGCCCTCTCCACTCCGGGGTCAACCGGCGGCATCCCCAAGTCATCCCCAATCCTCATATCTATGCCCAACTCGGCGAGACCCGTGAATGGGGCATCGCCTGCCATCGCCATCCCTCCACCACTGGAAGTGGCGGTATCGGGGTTTTCCCTTCCAAAAACACCATCCAGACCGTCCCGGTCCGATAACCCATACCGGCGGGGCGGCGCTTGCCATCCCCCCGGGACGATTCTCCCCTGGTGGCAGCGCCACTCACCGGAGTAGAAGAACCAGTACCACGAGAAGTCCCCCTCTCGATCTCACCATTTTTAATCGGTAAAAAGAAGGGGAAATGGAAAAGGAGAAGATTTTTCAAAGTTAAAAGGGTATTTACCGATTGATTCGAAGGATCGAAGCACGAGCACTGAAGAAATTCGAAGAATTCTGAAATCGTTCGGGACGCTCTGAGAATCGCACAATGCAAGAAGGTTTCTAAGGAAGAAGACGATCCCTATTTATAGAAAGCGGGAAGGACCTCCTTGCAAAATCCCCAGAAACTTTTCGAATTCTGGGGTAAAAACGCGATTATTTTCGCGAAGGGACAAGTGACAGATTGGCTCCACCGGGGCACGCCACGTGTCCGCACGTGGTGGTGGCAGGTAGTCACCTCCAGCCGCAACGCGCCCTGCAAAAAGTTACTTTTTGCAGGGCCACGTGGGGCGAAGTGACCCCACGTCGGTTCCAACTGACACCATTTCCCTAAATCCTTATCCGGTTCACGTCAACTGAATCCCAAAAGGTGCTCGGCACCAAGAAGCTCAGCACCAGCGGCGAACAACTCTTCAAAGAGCCAGCTCGGCCTCCGACTCACCCCGGAGACCGAACTGTGGGGCAATTGTTGTATGATGAATTATTCGCCATGAGGTCCATCCGTTACTGGGCCGGCCCAACCCTGCTCGGCCAAGCCCAAGGGAACTCGGCCCCTCCGAGGGCCAGCCCGCTAGGGCATTGCGAGCAAGTCTGGCCAAACCCGGAAAGCTCGGCGGCGATAGATACTGGCCCGCCGGGGCATGGCGAGCGAGCTCCGCCGGGGCATGGCGAGAAAGCTCCGCCGTGTAGGGTCGGACCCTCTGGGCTCGGCCCGCTAAGGAACTCGCTCGCCCCACCTAGGCGAACACGACTATCCGAAGAGTAAACGAGTCTGAACAAGGCGAAATCCGAAGCGGTGAGCTCGGCAAGGTCACCCCTAACCAAGCTCAGCACAAGATGGCGAGCTCAGCGAGATCACCATCGACCAGGCTCGGCAAGGTCAGAGGCTTGCCGACCAAGTCACTCCCAAAGTGGTATCAAGTACAGAGTGACAGTCTCCATTTAATGTCAACCTATCCCAGAAAGGAAGGAAATTCCCACAACCATCAGAAGATCCCCTGCCAGGGGACACCTGACAGGACGTGAATGGCCAGCCGCCTGCCCAGATGCAGAGCGGGTACACCCCAATTAATTGGGGATAGTACAATAGTTATTATCTGTTGTACCCTTTTGTACTTTTTGTCTGCCCAAAAGGCAACCAATACCATGTATAAATAAGACCTATAAGGCATAATAAACGGATCTGAAGCATCCACCCTTAGCCTGGGACTAACACTCCCAACAATTCTTGTGTTCTTACTTGCTTTTCTGCATTTATTATCACATTCATTGCTTATCATTTGCATTGATTGTTCTTGGGTATTTGCCATAGTAAATGCCCCAATCAATATTGTTTTAACCGATCAAAAAGCCACATCAATCACTCATTAAATATTTCGGTTAACAACACATGTTATAATATTATAGAAATATTTGTTGTGTGAACAATATAATCTCTAAAAACATGGTTTCAAGTTGTAGAATAGTTATGATTCCTCTGTATCTTTGAATTCATATTCTCCTTGCTAATTTTCATTAAATTTTTGTTGCAATCCCTGGTAACCATATATCTTCCATATTTTGTGCCTTGGCTGGTCACTGTTTGAACTTTTATATACATGCATCACATTATTTTAGAACAATATAGGCCTACCCTATTACTGTGCATAAATTACATCCTTAACATTTTTTTTCTTCTCAAGGAGAAACTATGTAGAAGTAGAATTTTTATACTTATGACAAATCTGAGTATTTGAAAATTTAAAAGCTTCTGATCTTTAGTTAACTATTGTTAATTCAGTTGGGTTAGTTATATTCACATATCTAGAGATGGTAGATTAAATATATTTTGAAGGTCTTCTTGACTATGTGCATGACATAACTATATCACATTTATAATATATTGCATATGAATGAAGAGACCAAAGAAAAACTCTTTGAATTTCTTGAGTGAAGAAAGTTGCATATTTTGTAAATATTTTTAGTTTTAAGCTCTGTCTAGTCCTTTCATGCATTTGATATGTGCTACTCAATTTAAATAGCATCAAACATACAAATTATTGAGTGATTTGCTTTGAATATTTCTTTTGTAAGGCTTCATTTTGTTTAGTGTTAAATGTTTTAGTATTTATAGTCAAAATGAGGTGGCTGAAGTTCAAACTTTGGCTTCATTGACTTTGAGTCTCTATTAGATGTGCTCAAACTTATTTCGCTTTTCTATATTTGCCAATGCTTTTCATTGATATCAGTTGCAATACAAGGAGGCTGAGGGTTCATCATTTCGTGATGGAACATATTCTGAAACTCCTGGTACACCTCCTAAGGTCGATAATGTCATAATGTGGTATATTAAGTAAAATTTTCTCTTTTTCCTATTGACTTATGCTGATAAAATATTTTATTCAGCAGCAGTCACAGAGAGCTGCAGACCTTGATCGAACATTTACCCCTGATTCATTGAACATTGAGGTAATAACATTTTTTCTTGCCCTTAAGCATTTGCCTGTTTCAAAAGCTGTTAACAATATAATAAACGCTTTGGGTTTTAGGGGAAAGATTTTCTCTTAAGTTTAGGTAATAAAATATTTAGAACAGATAATTCTCATTTCATGTACAGCTCGTAAAAGGTAGACTTTTTGTGAATTCAATTTAGTCTCACCTGCCCCCTCATTCCCTGCTACCAATGCTTATGTAGAGGCTGCAAATGAGGTTATCTTCTTCACTCAATGAGATACTAAAAAATGATTTTATTGATGTAAGTATCTTCATACCATATTATTGATGTCCTGATAAACTTTTCCTACCACTAGTTCTTGAAATTATGCTCATAAAAGTTAAAATGCCACTTCCTGACATGGTGGTAAGCTACATATATTGCATATTTCTTGTTGAAAATTTTACTCGTCTGTTTATGTAACTTATATCTGGTGGTAGAAGTTTTTTAACATGTGATGTAACTTGCAATATTATTTAGTGATGCAATTTTTTTAAAAGTTTCAGTTTGTGATGCCTTCTATTTTGCTGTTTTTTTTTTTTGTTTTAATTTTAATATCTTTCTTTTTTGTGAATCTTGTCTTCAACTCTTAATTGCATCTACTATTAAGTTTGACTCTTTGAGACTATGTATATAATATAAAAGAAGATGCACTTGTCTTTACTTCTGAAAATCCTGAAATAGGAAGCAAAGAAATATGATTTGAATAAAGATTGTGGTTGCGGCTGTTACTTGGTGATTTGGCTTAAAAGAAATTGTAGAATTTTTAAGAGGAGGAATGTGTTGCAGTATAAGATTTTATTGGTGCATCTTTATTCTTATTGGAGTTCCCTTCCATTTGCTTATGAACGGTATGCCAAAATTATACTGCCTCCTCTCATTCTAACAGAAGGTTCGTATCTATTTTCCTTCTGTTTGAACTTTGAAAGTGGAGAATTAGATGAGTAATTCGTTTTGGTCGTTTCTACTAATTTTGTTGCTAAGTGATTGGTGTAAATGTTGTGGGGGTAGCGGTAGCAGAGGTAGAGGATTGGAAATGAAAGACCAACGTTCAAGAGGGAGCGGCGGCGGTTTTTGCAATTTGAGCTATCGTAATACGTGTTTAATTGCTCGCAATAACTATTTTTATTTTTGTTATTGAAATTTCAGAACACGCATACTGAGACACATGGCTTCTGAGTTGAAACCAGATATGAGGAGTGATGGCTATGTCAAGGTCCAAGATCTGCTAAAGCTGAATCTGAAAACTTTTGCTAATGTTCCACTACGATCACACACAATTGATGATGTTAGAGAGGTTTGATCCACAATTCCCATTGCATAAGTTGGAGTATTACGCTTTGGACCTTATTTTCTATGAGTAACGTATTTGTTTATTTTTTATGCATGCTTTTCTTTAAACTGAGACTCTGGTTTCATGTATTAGTTTAGTAGCCTATGAATTATGCCTAACAGCGCATACTGGTAATTATAATATGCTTACAGGCTATCAGAAAGGATAACAAGCAGCGGTTTTAGCTTATCGGAAGAAAATGGGGAGCTTCTCAAACATGCAAACCAAGGACACACTTTAACGGTAATATAATATTTGAAAGTCTGAAGATTTATTTACTCAATTCGGTAGAAATTGTGCCTAGTAAAGTTTAGAAAGTTCAAACAGCAAGACGATAAGATCAAATTATTGATCTTACAAACTTTTTCATACTAATATCCTAAATAAAGATTTTGAAATTCTTGATTTTGGATTTGGCATATACTTGGTGAAGCAGGGTAGGATTGTGAAAAATTAGACTATAATGAGATTTATTATTGCAAAGTGTGAATTGTGATATTTAGGAAAAGAAAATTATTGAACAAGTATAAGTGTGATAATGCATGTTAATGGATTTTGAAATTCAAATCCATTTCTATCAACTCTTTTTCAAATTCAATAAAATGTTGGTTGATTGTATATTTTATTATAGTTGTGTATTAGTTTCTATCATAATAATATTGTCATTTCAAGAATCTGGCTAAATTTGTTGCTTATAATTTTTTCGTTTTAATTGCTTAGTTTGTTGATTCTTGAATTATTGTGAAAGGAAAGTTGAATGTGGTTTAAGTAGAACACTTGTGCTTGAGAATTTTTCTAGTATGTTGCTGCTAAAAGTTATTATGAGGTTTCAATGAGTAAACATTTTAAAAAATTACATGATTCTTGTTTTCCATTTGAGCTGTTTATCTCTTATAGTAGTTCAGTTTTTTATTACTATGTCTTTCTCACTGTTTCACCTTCATTGTGCATCTTTGTTCATGAAGCGTACGTAGAAAAATAAGTACTTCTCTATCTATTACTAATCTTCATATGAATCCATATTCACAATTCAGCTGATAAGGTATTATTAATGTCGAATATGTCCATCTGTAAATATGCCATTTTAATTGTGCTTAGATTGTTGCTTTAATGGTTGTTTTATTGCTAGAGGTTGGGATGTACTCACATAATTTGTTTTGTTGCATGAATATGGATTTTTTTTAAGGGTTATACTTTCGTAATAGATGAGATGTGGAATGCAAATTTATTATTTACCGTTGATGTTGTGGAGTTTGTGGTTTGATGCTTATACTTTTAAGATCCAAAAAAGATAATACTTATTTAACTTTATTATTTGTACTTTCATAGTTTTCGCAAAAAGATACTCTGGAAAAGAAATTGACGACGTGCGGGAGGAGTGGGCCGATTGCCTTTCACTATACATGGGTGACGATTAGAAGTTTGTTATGTTTATTTTAGTTTAGTTTTTGTGACATTTGAACATGTTAATTATTGTAGGTTAGCACTAGACTATTTACATTTTATGACTTAATTTGAAGTTTAAACAATGTATGATGATGAATTGATTTCTACTTTAATGCTTGCTTTTAATTTTACATTATTTTCCAATTAGATAATTCACAACAGGAAAAAATCTACAACAATGGCTAAGACAATGGAAAAAACTGTAGTTGTAGGCAGTACCCGTTGTCTTTAACATTAAAGACAACGGGTCCTTCAACAAAAGACAACTGTAAAAAAGATTCCACAATGAATTTCACAATGGATTTCACAACGGTTAAATTTAGATACAACAACGGTTAAATACCATTGTGGTAAAAGCCTAAGAGAATCGATATGGGCTTGGTGTTCTAAGGGCTGCTGCCCTACTTCTCTACCGCGCTACGTGCACTATGGCAAGCAAGACAAAGGCATTGAACTTGAAATGCGGAGTTTTTTGCTCAAGACGGCCGTTATGTGGAGGCTATCCCTGCTTCAATCAGCTATAAATGGTGAAATGAAGTTATGACACGGTGAAAAATCGTTTGTCATAACTTCATTTTACCGTTGTGGTAAACACCTACGACAACGGTAAAAAACCGTTGTCATAACTTCATCTAACCGTTGTGGTAAACACCTACGACAATAGTGAAAAACCGTTGTCGAATACCCAGACCCTAAGACTACGGGTTGATAGACGACGGTGAAAAAACCCCTACGACAACAGGGATTCACCATCGTCATAGCCAGTTTTTGGCATAGTGATAAGTGGAACTTTCAAGAGCTTAAAGCTATGTTGTTGCAAGAGGAAGGGAGATTGAAGAAGATAAAAAATCATTCTATTCACTTCACAGTTAATAATGATCTACCAGTAAGGTTAAACCGAGTAAAAAGGATAAGAAAAGTGATAAGACCCCTCTAAAGGCTAATGACGGTCAACAGAAGAAGTGTTACTTCTGTAAGAAGGTAGGACACTTTAAGAAAGATTGTCCTAAAAGAAAGGCTTGGTTTCTGTATGTTTTGAATCAAACCTTATTGAGGTTCCTAATAATACCTGCTGGGTAGATTCTGGTGCGACTACTCATGTGTCACATGTTTTACAGGGATTCAGTACAATCCAGCCCATAAACGGAAGTGAACAATATTTGTTTATGGGAAACAGGATGAAAGCACGAATAGAATGCATTGGGACTTAAAAATTGATCTTGGATACCGGATGTCATCTAGATCTAGAAAATTGTCTCTATGTTCCTGAATGTGTGAGTAATCTTGTTTTAGTAGGAAAGTTTGATGTATTAGGTTTTTATTTCAAATTTGGAAATGGTGTATTTTCTTCGTATAAGCACAACTACTATTATGGATTTGGTACTTTGTGTGATTTACTTTACCGTTTCAATTTGAATGTTAAGTTTGTTGAATCTTTGTTTCATGTAGAAAATAACATAGGAATTAAACGTAGCACATTAAATGAAAATTCAGCTTTTTTGTGGCACCAAAGATTAGGTCACATTTCCAAAGAATGGTTAATGAGGTTGGTGAAAAATAAAATTTTTCCTCATTTGGATTTTAGTGACATGAATGTGTGTGTTGATTGTATTAAGGGAAAATAAACTAAACACATATTAATGAAAGCAGCCACGAGAAGCATTCAACTTCTGGAGCTTATTCACACTGATATTTGTGGTCCTTTTGACATACCCTCTTGGGGCGGTGAAAAATATTTTATCACTTTTATAGATAATTTCTCACGTTATGTACATTTATCTAATGCACAACAAGTCTCAATCGGTGGATTTCCTAAAGGTGTTCATTGATGAGGTGGAAAGATAATTGGATAAAAAAAGTAAAAATTGTAAGATCGGATCGAGGTGGTGAATATTATAAAAAAAATATAACCGAAATGGCCAAAATCCAGGACCATTTGCAAAGTTTCTTGAGAGTCAAAGTATTTGTGCACAGTATACGATGTCGGGTACTCCTCAACAAAATGATGTAGCTGAAAGAGAAAATCGTACTCTAATGGATATGGTTAGGAGTATGTTAAGTAGTTTCTCTTTGCCCATTTCATTATGGATGCATGCATCAGCAGTATATCTGCTTAACAGGGTTCCTAGTAAAGCAGTTTCTAAAACTTTTTACGAGTTATGGATTGGAAGGAAGCCCAGCTTAAGGCATCTTCATGTTTGGGGTTGTCAGGCAGAAATAAAGGTATATAATCTGCATGAAAGAAAACTTGATCCTAGGACAGTCAGTGGGTGCTTCGTTAGTTATCCTGAAAAGTCAAAGGGATACAGGTTTTATTGCCCTAACCATAGTACAAGAATTTTTGAGTCAGGTAATGCTCGGATCATTGAAAATGATCAAATTAGTAGGAGTTTGGAAACTCTCGAAAAGTGGACATTCAAGAAATTCGGGTGCAAACATCTGCACCCAATGATCCTTCTACGATTGTTATTCCTGTTGTTGTGTCACAAAGACACGATGTACCAGAACAACAATTTGACGTTCCAAACCCATAAAATGATATTAATATGGATGAATCATTAATGATCCACAAGAGGTTGATGAACCACAAGAGGAAATAGTTTTAAGGCGTTCTATGAGGCAGAAAAAATTAACTATTTCTGATGACTTTGTGGTGTACTATCTTGAGGATGAAAGTGATTTGAGCATTGATGAGGATCCTGTCTCATTTAAACAAGTCATAGAATGTATCAATTCTGGAAAATAGTATGATGCCATGAAAGAAGAACATAAGTCAATGGATGACAACAAAGTCTGGGATTTGGTAGAGTTGCCTAAAGGTTCTAAAAGAGTCGGTTTTTAAGACAAAATGTGACTCCAATGGCAATATCGAAAGGTACAAGACTAGACTTGTTACTAAAGGTTACACCCAAAAAGATGACATCGACTATAAGGAAACTTTTTCACCAGTCTCAAAGAAAGATTCATTCAGAATTGTCATGGCTATGCTGGCTCAGTATGATTTAGAACTACACCAAATGGATGTCAAAATCGCTTTCTTAAATGGGGATTTAGATCAAGAGGTTTATATGGACCAACCTGAAGGTTTTGTTGCCATAGGAAAAGAAAATAGTGTGTAAGCTAAATAAATCAATTTATGGACTAAAACAAAGTTTCTCATTAATGGTATCTTAAGTTCAATGATAACATCACATCTTACGGTTTTGTAGAAAATATTGTTGATCGGTGTATCTATATTAAAGTCAGTAGGAGTAAGTTTGTTATTTTAGTCTTGTATGTTGATGATATACTACTTGCTGCAAATGATATTGGTTTGTTACATGACGTAAAAAAGTTTCTCTCTAAAAGTTTTGAGTTGAAAGATATGGGTGACGCTTCTTATGTGATTGGAATAGAAATTTTCCAAAATAGATCACAAGAAGTATTAGGTTTATCATAGAAAGGTTACATTAATAAAGTTTGGAGAGATTTAGAATGGATAAGTGTTTTGCGGGAATAGTTCCAATTAAAAAAGGAGATAAATTCAGTCAAATGCAATGTCTAAAAAAATGAATGGGAACGGAAAGAAATGGAAAAGATTCTCTATGCTTCAGTGGTTGGGAGTTTAATGTATGCACAGACGTGTACTAGACCTGACATTAGTTTTGTTGTTGGTGTGCTGGGTAGATACCAAAGCAATCCTGGGATGAACCATTGGAAAGCTGCAAAGAAAGTTCTAAGGTACTTGCAAGGAACCAAAGAACATATGCTTACGTACAGAAGATTAGAATCATTCGAGATTGATTGTTATTCAGATTGAGATTATGCTGGGTGTGTAGTTACTAGAAAATCTATATTTGGTTATTGATTGGAGTGAATTGATGCATGTTTTTAGGGCCTATTTTAGTGCAAAAAGTGAGCCAAGGTGTTAGATTTTGTGTTTAAAAGTGTAGAGTATCAATATTTTGCCTAAAAAGTATTATTTGTGAGTATTTGAGGTTTTTCGTCTATTTTATAGGTGAATCGGTGGAATTTGGCCAAACCGAGAGTACCGGGATGCTTAGGATGAAGAGACGAACGAGACGGACGAAAACGGGGGTCGGAGGTGGAGCCCCGACCGGAAAAATGCCCTGGTCTCGAGCTCTGGTCGAGGACCAAGAGCCTCGAGTCGAGGGCTGTGCTGAAAGGACCAAAATTAAAAAAAAAGGCACCAGCCTCGACCAGAGGGCTGACCCTCGACTCGAGGGATGCGTCCCTCGACTAGAGGGCTGACCCTCGACTCGAGGGATTTGAAAAATACATCAACCTCGACTAGAGGGCTGACCCTCGACTCCAGGGATTTGAAAAATGCATCACCCTCGACTAGAGGGCTGACCCTCGACTCGAGGGATTTGATTTTTCAGAAAATTCATCTTTTTAAGGGCTGAAGCAGAGCATAACTAGGGGGAACTAATAATAGCAGTTGAGAGCGGTTTTGGGGCGATTTCTCAGGCCCCAAGCCAATTTTCCATTCTAGGTAGAGTAGAAGTTAGAATTAGATTTAGATTTCAATTGATTGTTGGTAGATTAGCATTAGATTAACATTTGATCATTGTAATTCTTTCAATTCAAGCTTGTAATTCATTTGGAGATTGGTGTTGAAGACTCAAGCATTCCTATTGTTGTTGATTGAAGATCAATTGGTGATGTTTTTCCTCTTCTGTCTCTTTAATTTCTTAATTGTTGTGATTTGCTTTGTGTTTGATCAATTCTATCTTCTTCCCATGGATTTCACCATGGGCTAACTCTCTTGTGCTTGGGTTAATTGAAATTGATGATGATTTGATTGATGATGCTATGATTGTTGATGATTGGAGATCAATTGAGTAGATTGCTTACTAATTGTAATTCTCAATTGTGCTTCATGCATAATTATCTCTTTAGATTAGTGTTTGATCACCCTAGCTATAGACGAGAGTTGCGCTAATGTGATCCGGGATTAATCGGGTGATAATTGTGTATGAATGCGTGGATTGGGTGCTTCGGAATCGAGAGATTAGTTGCATTAAGGATACTCACATTAGTTTTCTACCTAATTGTGATTCTTCATTGTGCTTCATGTGAAATTGTTTCTTTTGATTAATGGTTTATCACCCTAGCAATAGGCGAGAGTTGAACTAACGTGATTAGGTGTTAATCGAATTTCAATTTTGCATGATTGTATGAATTGGGGATTTCTACATTGAGAAATGGGAAAGACTAAGGATACTCACATTAGACATCATGTTATTAATGGAGTGATTAATTCATGGTGGTTTATGCTTTCTACCTTAGTTGATTTGCAATTTGATTCAATTGTAGCTTGTTGATTGAAGATTCATTGATGGATGTTAATCCTAGCACTCCTATCCCACCATTTATTGTTGTTTTTGTTATCGCATTCTAGGTGTTCGCTCATTTGCTTGCTTGTTATTGTTTTGTATTTTTGCTAGTGTTTTTGTTGTTTTTGTTCCAACCCATTGTTACAACTCTAGTCACTAAGAACTTGTATTTCTAAGGACTCATGTGCATACTTTTTCCCTTGGGTTCAATATTTTGCGATTGGTCTTAAAAGCTCTTGCCCTATACACTCCAATCAGTTATTTGTTCCTATTAGCTGGTGGAGCGGTATCATAGAAAAATGGAAAACAATCTGTCATTGCTATTTCCACTATTGTAATATCCTAATATCACTACATGAATTATTTATATTTGTATATAATTATTTTTAATAAATTGAGTATTAAAACTTGATATATTTAATTAAAATAGAAATATTTAGTTAAGGATATTATCACAATATAAGAATAATATATGTATAATATAAATTTTATAATAATAATATATAATATATAATAATAATAATATAATAATATATAATAATATTAAAATAAAAACTTACTTCCTAAGTTTTCATAAGGCGGCGGTGATTATCACCTCCATATATATATATATATATATATATATATACCCCACACGCATGTTAGAAATTAGGAAATAAAGCAGAAGAAAGAAGGAATGGCGGGGAGAGAGGGAAGAGAGAAAGAAAAAGAAGAGAGAGAGGGGGAGAGAGAGAAAAAGGAGAGAGAGATCGTCGAAGCATTTTGGTAAATATTCAATTTTTGTTAACTGTGGTATTATATATCAAAATATTTGTATCCATTCGTAGATTATAGAATTATAATTAGTTTGTTGATGTGACGCTCGTAGCGTCTAGAATTGGTGTTATTAAGAATATATGTTATTTGTAGGATATAAGGAGAAACTTGAGACCTTTAGGATTGTGCATTATCATGGAGTTGAGGATTACTAAGGGGTATTGCATTGCATCATTTGTTGCAGCTATTGTTTTTAAGGTGAGGACAATATCCACTCTTAATCGAGTTTAACATTCAATGTTATGATTGCTATGTTAAATTGCATTATTATTCAAGACGGGAAATAACCCGCACTATGTTCAAGCTGGGTAATGGCCCATACTATGTTCAAGTCGGGTAATGACTCGTACAATGTGCAAGCCGGGTAATGGCCCGTGTATATGTTCAAGCCAGGTAATGATCCGTAATATATATGTTCAAACTGGGTAGTGACCCATATTATATTCAATCCGGGTAATAGCCCGTACTATGTTCAAGCCGGGTAATGGCCCGTACTATGTGATAAAGCATTAAATATTCTTATGAGCTTTATTGAAAATATTATATGCCGCTTACAAATGTTGTTTAACTGTGCAATCATTGATGTTTCCCTCACTGTGTGTATTTTTAAACACTCATCCCCCCACAGTTATGATTTTTCTACAGGTCAAAGGAGCTCGAGCAGGGTGCGAGGCGATGGTTGCATGTAATTTATTTTACGTTGTTTTCCGTTGTAATCTCAAATGATTATTTGTAATAAATCTCATTTATTCAATTATAATCTTTTTTAATTGAGTTAACGAGCCAAATTTGGTAGCGCCTCAGCTATTATATATATATTTTTTTAAATTCGAGGCGTTACAAATGATATCAGAACATCTCGGTTCTGTACTTACTGCTATAAAAAATAATTTACTTAATAATTATAAGTCAACTTCTCTTTTAGAAAATAGTTTGTAAATTACTTGCTTCCATCTTCCCTGTCTCGACAGCTCCACAAGGTATGAAATATCATCATGTTCAGTTGTATTAAAATATTAGCTTAATACACAACTGTGGTTTTAGAAATTTTTAAAATTCAATTTCAATTTTGATGCATGAGTACCCCTTTAGATGATTATAAGTTGCTTGATATGGAATACTTAGTGGACTATAAGGTTGATTTTACTTACCTTACTTTTGCATGATGTCATTATAGTCAATATACTTTGTGTAATCGCCGCCACTGAGCCGCTGAACCTCGGCAGCATGTGCTCGTGAGCGTGTGTGGTCATACTGGTACATTAATATATAGTGCGTATGTAGTGAATTTAAGTTTTTGTGGTTTAGATTTGGAGCAATAATTTAAGAATGAAATTTGTAGTGCGTATTCATTGACTTATGATTTTGTGATTTATATTTGGAGTAATATTTTAAGAATGAATTTATTACTCTGATATGGATTTTGGATTATGGTGTAATAGTTGTTATGCAATTGGGCTACCTTTTAGCACTGAATATGAGAAAAATAAAATGATGAATGTAGTGTGATCTATATTGTGTGATAGAAATTATGATGGGTTGCCTACCTAATCATAAGGACTAATAGTATAGATGTGAACCACATTTGAAGTTAGAAGGATGAAGACATAATTTATAGGATAATCTATCATGAAAAGTGAGTTGGGATGATCTAAGCTATAACTGAATTTCGAGGACGAAATTTTTAGAAGGTGGGTAGATTGTAATATCCCAAAATCACTACATGAATTATTTATATTTGTATATAATTATTTTTAATAAATTGAGTATTAGAACTTGATGTATTTAATTAAAATAGAAATATTTAGTTATGTATATTATGATAATATAAGATAATATATGTATAATATAAATTTTATAATAATAATATATAATAATAATAATAATATAATAATATATAATAATATTAAAATGAAAACTTACTTCCTAAGATTTCATAAGGCAGTGGTGATTATCACCTATCACCTCACGTATAAGGCGGTGGTGATTATCATATATATATATATATATATATATATATATATGTCCCACACACACATTAGAAATTAAGAAAGAAAATAGAAGAAAGAAAGAATGGCGGGGAGTGAAAGAGGGAAGAGAGAAAGAAAGGCTATGTTTGTTTTGGAATTTAAGTGTGCGGGGGAAGTGATTGGAGTGAATTGATACATATTTTTAGGGCTATTTTTAGTGCAAAAAGTGAGCTTAAGTGTTAATTTTTGTGCCTAAATGTGAAAAGTATCACTCTTTTGCCTAAAAAGTATTATTTGTGAGATTTTGATGTTTTCCGTCCATTTTGCAGGTAATTCGGTGGAATTTTGCCAAACCAAGAGTACCATTAGGCTTAGAATGAAGAGACGGACATCCGGGACGAAAACAGGGGTCGGGGCCGAAGCCCGCGCGAGAAAAGTGCCCTGGACTCGAGCTCTGGTCGAGGACCATGAGCCTCGAGTCGAGGCTCATGCAGAGAAAGGCAAAAATTGGAAAAAGGCAGCAGCCTTGACTCGAGACATGACCCTCGAGTCGAGGGCGAGGATTTTCGCAGGGACCTCGAGTCGAGGCCTGACCCTCGACTCGAGGGGGAGGTTTTTCCAAAAATTCGTATTTAAAGGGGGAAAAGCAGGGCAATCCGAATAATCTTTCATAGTAGCAGTTAGTAGCGGTTTTGGGGCGATTTCTCAGGCCCCAAGCCAATTTCTTCAATAGATTAGAGTAGAAGTTAGAATTAGATGTAGATTTCAATTGATTGTTGCTAGATTAGTCATAGATTAGCATTTGATCATTGTAATTCTTTCAATTCAAGCTTGTATTCATTTGGAGATTGTTGTTGAAGACTCAAGCATTCCTATTTTGGTTAATTGAAGATCATTTGGTGATGTTTTTCCTCTCTTGTCTCTTTAATTTCTTAATTGTTGTGATTTGCTTTGTGTTTGTTCAATTCTATCTTCTTCCCATTGGTATTGTTTGTGGTACCATGGGCTAAATCTCTCTTGTGCTTGGGTTAATTGAAATTTATGATGAATTGATTGATGATGCTATAATTGTTGATGATTGGAGATCAATTGAGTAGATTGCTTACTAATTGTGATTCTCATTTGTGCTTCATGCATAATTATTTCTTTAGATTAGTGTTTGATCACCCTAGCTATAGACGAGAGTTGAGCTAACGTGATCCGGTATTAATCGGGTGATAATTGTGTATGAATGTGTGGATTGGGTGCTTCGGAATCGAGAGATTAGTTGCACTAAGGATACTCACATTAGTTTGTTTCCTAATTGTGATTCTTCATTGTGCTTTGTGTAAGATTGTCTCTTTAGATTAATGTTTGATCACCCTAGCAATAGGCGAGAGTTGAGCTAACGTGATCCGGTATTAATCGGGTGATAATTATGTATGAATGTGTGGATTGGGTGCTTCGGAATCGAGAGATTAGTTGCACTAAGGATACTCACATTAGTTTGCTTCCTAATTGTGATTCTTAATTGTGCTTTGTGTAAAATTGTTTCTTTTGATTAATGGTTGATCACCCTAGCAATAGGCGAGAGTTGAGCTAACGTGATTAGGTGTTGATCGAGTTTCAATTTTGCATGATTGTATGAATTGGGGATTTCTACATTGAGAGATGGGAAAGACTAAGGATACTCACATTAGGCATTGTGATTTTAATGGAGTGATTAATTTCATGATGGTTTATGCTTTCTATCTTAGTTGATTTGCAATTTGATTCAATTGTAGCTTGTTGATTGATGATTCATTGATGGATGTTAATCCTAGCACCCCTATCTCACCATTTATTGTTGTTTTTGTTCTCGCATTCTAAGTGTTCGATCTATTGCTTGCTTGTTGTTTAATTGTATTCTTGCTTGTGTTTTGTTGTTTTTGGTACCAAACCATTGTTGCAACTCTAGTCACTAATAACTTGTATTTCTAGGACCTCATGTGCATACTTTTTCCCTTGGGTTCGATATTTTGTTGATTGGTCTTAATAACTCTTACCCTATACACACCAATCAAATGGCGCCGTTGCCGGGGAATTAGTTTTTGCGCCTTAAGTGAGACCTAGGGATTGTTTGAAGTGACTATTTGTTGCCTTTGTGTTTGTGTTTATTTTGTTATTTTTGTTGGAATTTGATACTTTGAAATCTTGTCTAGATGGAAGGATACAACTCATACTTGTGGAATCAAGAATATTATCAAGATAGTAGGGTGTATTCTCCACATTTTGAAGAATTGAGCTACAATAATTGGATGAACTATGAAGATAATTCTCAATGGCAACAAGTTCCTTCCAATTATGAAGATTTGAGATGTGAAGAAATTCCTACCCCACCTCAAAAGATGTTTCCATATTATGAACCTTGTGATCAAACATCTAATCCATGTCTTGGATTTGAGGGTGATTATGAGAGAAGTTATAATTATGAGTATTCAATGCCACAAGCTTCTCCTCAAATTGAAGAATGGAGACTCTATGATATGAGAGCTATATTGCAAGAGATGCTTGGATTTGTGTTGGAAAAATTTGAGGAAGATGATGCTAGATGTGATCAAATGCTTCCCTTGTATGAAGAAATGTATGAGACCAAAGAAAAGGTAAATTCATGGATAGAGGGGAACATGGAGATCACCGGAGTGCATTTCACGTTTATTAAGTGTCAACTCAAAGAATTCCTACGCCAAGTAAAGAACATGACCATCATGGAGAATCAAGAAGAAGAAGGAGAGGAAGAAAATGAAAGAAGAAATGTAGTAGAGGGTCCAAGCAATGAGGATGAAAGGAAGAAATCTCTTGTCAAAAGTGAGGAAGAGGAGTGTCCATTGATGGACATGAGCTATAATGAGGAAGAAAATCTAAGAGCATCGAATGAAACCTTGAAGATTGAAATGAGCATTTCTATACCCTCTAACTCTTCAAATAGTGATTTTATTGAAAATGATGCTTCTTATGATTTGATTATGCCTTTTGTGAATTTTGACTATAGGGAAGAATTAAAGAAACGCTTGGGCATCCTTGAAAGGAAAGAAGAATCGAGAAGGATGGCAAGAGAAAAAGGGGAACAACCATGGATACTTTGCATATCTATCGGTGGTTGCCCTATCTTTTCGGTGAACCTCCTAGATTATGAAGCACAAAGATCGAGATACAATGGGAAGGAGGATCGCTACCCTTAGCCATTCCGATGAAGGATGTTGGATGTGAAGAATAAGTCCGGCAAAGGACACTAAAAATAGCGCTCGATGGGAGGCAACCCATCCTTTTCATTTTTTTTTTCCTTGTGTTTTTGGTAGTTTAGTGTTTTTGTTTTTGTTTTAGGAGGATTGGCTTGTTGCTACTTAATTGCTTATGCTTAGTACATGATGCTCTATGCTTTGAGATTCACATTTTGTTGAGCTTACGTGTACTATGTTCAAGCCGGGTAATGGCGTACAATGTGCAAGCCGGGTAATGGCCCGTGTATATGTTCAAGCCGGGTAATGACCCGTAATATATATGCTCAAGTTGGGTAATGGTCCATATTATGTTCAAGCCGGGTAATGGTCCGTACTATATGATAAACCATTAAATGTTCTCATGAGCTTTATTGAAAATAATATATGCCGTTTACAAATGTTGTTTAACATTGCAATCATTGATGTTTCCCTCACTGGGTGTACGTTCAAACACTCATCCCCCATAGTTATGATTTTTCTACAGGTCAAAGGAGCTCAAGCAGGGTACGATGATGGTTGCATGTAATTTATTTTACGTTATTTTCCGTTGTAATCACAAATGATTATTTTGTAATAAATCTCGTTTATTCAATTATAATCTTCTTTAATTGAGTTAACGAGCCAATTTGGTAGCGCCTCAACTATTTTATGTTATTTTTAAATTCGGGGCATTACAACTATGGAGGCTGAATTTGTGGCATGCTTTGAGGCCATGGTTCAAGGACAGTGGTTGCGGAACTTAGTGGGATTATCGACACTATGTAACGCCCCGAACCCGGATAGTTCCACTTACTTATCCAAATTCGAGTCGTCACTTAGTGAAAGGGAAAAAGTAAGACAATTTTTTTTTTTAAAAGAAAGGAAATCGATAAGGGAAAAGATAAAAGAAAATAATTGAATGATTCCTAACTTAAAGTATTCAGCATCAAACTAAAATCCTAATCATTAAAACAGGAGCATAATTAAACCGTAGCAGCAGAGAAAGTATTGTGAGTCTAAGTTTTAGCAAATGCAGATAGAGAGTCTAAAATTTGTAGACAGGAAAATAAAAGCGTTTAAGCATTCAAATATTATATGGTGGGGGAAGGCCGAGTCTACTGCTGCTCCCAGTACTCCATCGGCTCACCTGAAAAATATTTAAAAAGGGCATGAGAATTTGAATTTCTCAGTGTGGGTAGCCCGCACGCTATCATGCATATAGTTTGATATCATACACATCAATCATATTTTTACAGAAAATTAAAACACCGAGACGGACCACCTCCGCTCGTCGAGACGGACCACCTCCGCTCAAAAAACAACCGAGACGATACCAATATCGCTCGTAAACCGAGACGGATCACCTCCGCTCGTAAAACAACCGAGACGATACCAACATCGCTCGTAAACCAAACATGATTTAGCAATGATATTTCAACTATGACATAAATAAAGGCAATACGGTTAGTGCCACCCACCTTAAAAGAAGTTCGAAAGTATGACTTGAAAGGGGAAAACGTCCGAGCAAATCACCGACCGGTCGTACTCGTTCCTAAAGAACTTTTTGAGTTTTAGTTTCTTATCGAGGAATAAATACAATGCGTTGGTCCCGAAGGACTTTTGATTACTTATACGTCTTTTGTCTTTTAGTAGTAAATTATTGGAACTCTAATTTTTTTCCGACACTATATATGTATATATATATACTCTTACTAACATGCTCCTAGGTATGACACGTAAATTGGAAAACACATTTTCAAAAGTAATGATTCGAGCATTATGACAACTTCCGACTGCACACTCTCGACTTTGGGGCATTTTCTAAAATATAAATAAATTATCTAAAAATATGGCAATGTACAGTAGACACTCTCTTGAAGTGTATATTACACATAAAATATGATCTCATTAAAAATGTATACGAAAATTGAGTTTTTGAATTTATTTTCTAAGTTGAAACAGTGTTCCAGAAAGTTTTCAGTGTTGAGACACCATCGAAATAATTTTCTTAATAATACTAAAACACTTCTGAAAATTATAAAATTTTACTGTAGATACCTTATGAAGTCACCAACATTTCCATAGTTTTGACTTTAGGCAAAATACGAAGGGAAAAGGGTGTTTTGGCTCGTTTTTGGAAAAGGGACAGAAACATTTCTGCCTATCCAGTTACGTATCAACTAGAGAAATAATTTGTGTAAAACTATTTAGACTACTCCTAAAATCATGGAAAAATCCAGAAACGAAGCTAACATCATGTAGTATTTTATTTTGATTTTTATAAAAATAATAACCGAAGTGAGGAATACCAGAAAAATCGAAGAGTCACAGAAACATCACAGATTGTCACACTAACTTCAAAAATTCACAGATTATTGAATATAACTCCAAAATGCATGAGACCAGTGGCAAACGAAAGCCATTTTGTCCTACTTTCAGAATATGGAGTCAAACATGCCTAAAGTTCAAGTCACGAAAACGTTTCAGCTTAAACTTCTGACGGGAAAACAGGTAGTTCATCTATTTACATGCTATGAACACTTAATAACTTATTCTCACTTTCAAAATCATGAAACCTTTAACTCTTTCATAAAGAAAACATCATGCTACTAAGAAATAAATAAAAATTCAAGAAAACACATGCCCTTTCTCCTAACAAGAGTTTTTTTAGAGAACAAGGTTAAAGTTGAGGTGAGGTCACCTTTGTAGTCTTTCTTTAAAAAGGCTAGGGCCAAATGCCTTCTTCAAGTTCTTCCCTATGAATGACTCTACTCCTCTACACTTGAAGGAAGATGAATGACTTGAGGTAAGAGTTGGGGGTGCCTTGTATGTAGGAAAAATGGGAGAAGAAAAGAGTTTTCCTCCTCCTTTGTGAAGTGGCCGAAAAAAATGGGGTGAAGGGGGAAGAGGAGTGCTTCCTTTCTTTTGATGACTTGAATAAGGGGAAGAAGTGGTGCCCAAGCAACTTAAAAGAGCATGTGGGAAAAATGGAGGGCCAAGATTAAAACAAATGGATGGTGGGATGGAAGGAGAGGACAAAAATTAATGGGGAAGGAGGGGGTACAAGTACTATGGGTCAACACACTTTGTCTTGGTGTGTTGGCCCTTGAAGGTGGCTGCAACCCCCCCCCCCTTGGACGTCCAAAATGTGGGCACCACAAGCCTTTGGCTTGTGGTGACCCTCCGGTTCAGGGTGTCGTGATTCGATACCGAAAAATAGGCTCCGTTCGGGATTTCGGGGCTCCGTTCGGGATTTTGGGGCTCCGGAAACTACGTTTCGTTCGTTTAATCACTAAATAATTTTATAAACTTAAAAGTTTGTAATTAAGGAGGCTTTTAATTTATTTTATTAATTCAGTTCTCGGTTGGTTCGATTTTTGTTCGGTAGATTCGAAATTCGGCATTTTTAGGGTTTTTCGTCCAATTTTCGGCGACCAAAAGAAAACTCCTGTGTTATTAATACAAATGGTTTCTTCACTTATTTTAAATTTGTATATTATCCACATTCCGACTATCGAGCACCGGTTCGATCAGTATTAGGGTTTCTAGAGTACCATCGGTTCGGTTCTGCTCGTCCGTTACCCAAAATCGAAGATTTTGAATAAAAACGAAGTTTCTCTTTTCGAAAGAACAATCAAGCACAACATAACACTGACGCAAGAAAATAAATAAATCACAATTTGGGTCCGGGTATTACATCCTACCCACCTTCAAAGAAATTTCGTCCCGAAATTTGGCTTACCTAAGCAAGTCTAGGCCTTGCGGGTATTTTACTAAAATCTCGTCCTCTCTCTCCCAAGTGGCTTCCTTCTTCCCGTGTCTACTCCACTGTATTAAAACTAAAGGAATTTTCCGATTCCTACGTTTGTGCATTTTTCTTCCTAGAATCTTCGCGGGTGTTTCTCTGTATGTCAGGTCTCGTCCCAATTCTAAGTCTCTGAAGTTGATAATGTGTTCGGGGTCACTTACATACTTCCTGATCGAAGAAACGTGGAAAACGTTGTGTACTTAGGATAGGTCAGGGGGTAGAGTTAGCGATAAGCTACGTCTCCAACCTTCTCTAGTATATCAAAAGGCCCGATGTAGCGGGGTTTCAGTTTGCCTCTTTTCCCAAAGCGGATCAATCCTTTCATTGGTGCTACCTTGAGAAATACCTTTTCTCCAACTTCGAAATGTAGGTCCTTCCGGCGAGTATCAGCGTATGATTTCTGACGGTCTTGTGCAGCCTTGATCCTTTCCTTAATCTGAGAAATAATTTCCACTGACTGTTCCACAAGTTTTGGCCCAAAAATCTTATGAACTCCTATTCGTCCCAACAGATGGGTGATTTGCATTTCTTCCCGTAAAGTGCCTCAAAGGGTAACATTTGTATCGTAGCTTGGTAACTGTTATTGTAGGCGAATTCCACAAGTGGTAGGTGAGTCTCCCAGTTTACTTCGAAATCCATAGCACATGCTCTCAACATATCCTCCAAAGTCTGAATGGTTCTTTCTGACTGTCCGTCTGACTGCGGGTGGTAAGCGGTGCTGAAGTTTAATTGCGTTCCCAAGGCTTGCTGCAGGCTCTTCCAAAACCTAGAGGTGAAGCGAGGATCTCTATCGGAAACTATCGAAACTGGTACACCGTGCAGTCTAACAATCTGCTCTATGTACAATTGGGCTAGTTTGTCTAAGGAATAAGTCATGCGCATGGGTATGAAGTGCGCGGCTTTGGTAAGTCTATCCACAACTACCCAAATAGCATCATGATTCTTTACGGTCTTGGAAAAACCTGTGACGAAATCCATGGTGATATTTTCCCATTTCCATTCGGGTATTTCTAAAGGGTGAAGTAGCCCAGACGGTCGCTGATGGTCGACTTTGACTTGTTGGTAGGTCAGGTATTTCCTTACGAAGTAGGCTATCGTCCTTTTCATACCCCTCCACCAAAAAGTCTCTCTCAGTCCTCGGTACATCTTCGTCTCTCCAGGGTTTACAGAGTATGGAGTGTTATGTGCTTCTTTCAGAATTTCATCCCTCAGTCCTTCGTCCTTTGGCACACAAATTCATCCTTCGAACATTAGGGCTCCATCGGTGCTCAAGGTGAAGCCTTTGATGGTCCCCTTCTCAACTCGAAATCTCATTCCTTCGAGGAATTTATCCTTTCTCTGAGCGTCTCTGAGCCTCTCTCTCAGGGTTGTTTGCAGCGTGATATTATAGATCATGGCATCTGTACAACATTGCCTAGTGAACTCCAGGTTCATTCGAGCAAAGTCCCTGATTAGTGCCATTTGTCCTGTTGGCATGGCGTTGACTGTCACAATTTCCTTCCTACTCAAGGCGTCGGCCACAACATTCGCTTTTCCGGGGTGGTAGTGGATCGTGCAATCATAGTCCTTCACTAGCTCTAGCCATCTCCTTTGGCGCATGTTTAGCTCCTTTTGTGTGAAGAAGTCCTTCAAGCTCTTATGGTCCGTGTAGATCTCGCACTTTCTCCCGTAAAGGTAGTGCCTCCAGATCTTTAGAGCATGAACTACTGCAACCAGTTCCAAGTCGTGTGTTGGGTAGTTCTGTTCGTGGGCCTTCAGTTGTCACGACGCGTATGCAATGACCTTTCTATGTTGCACAAGGACACATCCCAAACTAGACAAGGATGCATCGGTGTATATCACAAATCCCTCGGTTCCATCGGGGATAGTTAACACCGGGGAAGAAGTTAATCTTTTCTTGAGCTCTTGGAAACTTTCTTCACATGCAGGCGTCTAAGTAAACTTCTGGTTCTTCTTGGTTAGGTGCGTCAGGGGTTTTGCAATCCTTGAGAAGTCCTGGATGAATCTTCTATAGTATCCCGATAATCCAAGAAAACTTCTTATTTCGTTGGCATTAGTTGGGGTCTTCTAGTCCATTATGGCTTCTAACTTTGCGGGGTCCATCTTAATCCCTTTAGATGAGACTAAGTGTCCCAAAAATATAATTCGATCGATCCAAAACTTACACTTGCTGAACTTAGCATATAACTTCTCACGCCTCATTATTTTCAAAACAATCCTAAGGTGTTCTTCGTGTTGGTCCTTGTCCTTGGAGTATATCAGTATATCATCGATAAACACAATGACAAATTGATCTAAGTATTGGTGGAACACCCGGTTCATCAAATCCATGAATATAGCCGGAGCATTTGTCACTCCAAAAGGCATCACTATAAACTCGTAGTGTCCATAACGAGTCCTGAAAGCCGTCTTTGGGATATCACTCTCCTTGACCTTCAGTTGGTGATAGCCAGACCTTAAATCGATCTTCGAAAATACGCTGGCATTCTTCAACTGATCGAACAAGTCCTCAATCCTTGGCAGATGGTACTTGTTCTTGATGGTCAGCTGGTTCAATCCTCTATAGTCGATGCACATTCTGAGAGTTCCATCTTTCTTCTTCACGAATAGAACAGGTGCTCCCCAGGGTGAAACGCTGGGCCTGATGAATTTCTTCCCCAGGAGTTCTTGGAGTTGTTCTTTCAACTCTTCTAGCTCCTTTGGTGCCATTCGGTACGGTGCCTTTGACACAGGCGTGGCTCCTGTTGTCAGTTCATTGGAGAATTCTATCTGTCGATCGGGCGGTACACCTGACAATTCTTCTGGGAACACATCTGGGTATTCTCTCACGACGGATACGTTCATCGGTGTCTTTTCATCCTTCTTTACTACTGAGACGTTGACTAGGTATCCTTTGCATCCTTCTTTCCGTAAAAGCTTCTTGGCTTTCATTGCGGAGATTACCTTAATCCCAGACTTGGTTCGAGTTCCACGGAAAGTGTAACGTTGTCCATTTTTATCCTCAAAGTCTATTTCTCAGCTTGCACATCTTATAGTCGCTTTATGCCTAACAAGCCAGCCTATTCCCAAAATTAAGTCGAAATCTTTCATCTTAAGGACGTGAAGATTAGATTCTATCTGGTGTCTATCCAGTTCTATCTTCACTCTTCTAACTTGGGTTTGGATATTAATCACATTCCCAGATGGAACGCTCACTCTCAGGGCTTCTGCTACTACGCGTTGTAACTTTAATTTCTTACTAAAGTTTTCCGACACAAAGGAGTGGGATGCTCCCGTGTCAAACAGTACATAAGCAGGTTTACCAAAAACTTGTAGAGTACCTGTCATGGTCTCATTCTGGTTCTGGTCCTCCTCTACCTTCTCGTCTAGAATCGCGTTCACTTGCGCCCTTTCTCCCTGCCCTTGGGCCGGTACATTTCTCCTTGGTGGTCCAGGCAAGGGAGGATTTCCTCTGGGCGGTCCAGGCAGCTGGATGTTCGCCGGTGGCCCAGTCGGGCGATTGTTTCCCATTTGGGGCAGTCTAGGTTGGTTGATGGCCATAGGGGTATTCCCGTGCTGCAACCTTGGACAATCCGAGCGTCGATGCCCCGGCTGTTGGCAGTAGAAACAAGTGTTAGTCCAGCATGTTCCTGTGTGCCATCCCCTACACTTTGAGCAAAAGGGCAGTGACCTTTGTCCAGCAGGCACCAAATTATTCCCTTTGGGTATCTGACTCTGGTTCCCCTTGAAATTTGACTGTCCTCCCTTGTTAATAGTCAGTGCAGATGGGGTAGCCTTGAATTCTAGCCCCAAACCGATTGACACGATGAGTGCTCGGTCGAAAATCTCATTGTAGTTCTGCAGTTTTCGTTCTAAAATGACTCCTCCAACTTACTTAGACGAATTCTTCAAGGTAATTCGGAGAAATGGAATCATGTTAAATCCTGCTAAATGCTCTTTTGGAGTTAAAGCAGGTAAATTTCTTGGATACATGGTGAACCAAAGAGGAATAGAGGTGAATCCGGAGAAGGTGCAAGCGGTGTTGAACATGCAGCCCCCCAGGACTTTGAAGGAGCTCAAGACGCTGAACGGGAGGATTACAGCCCTGAGCCGATTCATAGCCAGATGAGCCGAGAGGAGTTATCAATTCTTTCGCATCCTCAGAAAGGGGTCTAAATTCACGTGGGACGAGCGATGCTTGGAAGCCTTCGAGGAGCTCAAAACCCATTTAGCTCAGCTCCCGACACTCACAAAGCCCTTACCAGGTGATATCCTATATTTATATTTATCTGTGGGGGAGCACTCGTTGAGCATAGTACTGATAAAGGAACAAGGTCCTGAGCAGAAGCCAGTGTACTATGTGAGTAAGCCTATCCAGGAGGTGGAAAGTAGGTACTCCGAGATCGAAAAGGCAGCTTTGGCAGTTATGGTTACCTCCAGGAGATTGAGGCCCTATTTTTTATCACATAAGATTGTTGTTAGGACAAACTATCCATTGAAGCAGGTGATAGCTCGCGCTGACCTGTCTGGAAGGATGGTGAAATGGGCCATCGAATTGGGTGAATACCAAGTGGAGTTTGAACCCAGAAAGGCCATTAAGGCCCAGGCCTTATCGGACTTCATTCAGGAGGCTACATGGCCGGAGAAGATTGCACTCTGGAAACTCTATGTGGATGGATCAACAACATTGACAGGTTCCGGAGCAGGCATTGTGATAATTGATCCCCAAGGATTAGAAACCCAGGTGGCTGTCAAGTTCCAGTTTCAGACCTCTAATAATGGGGCGGAGTATGAGGCACTGATCAGAGGGGCGGAGATGGCAGCAGATTTGGGAGCTCAAGGTATCATCATATTTTCCGAATCTCAGTTAGTGTCCCAGCAGGTGAACGAGGACTGTGAGGCTAAAGACCCCAAGATGATAGCATATAAAGACTGAGTTAGGGAGCTGGAGAGCAGGTTCCATCGGTTCGAGGTCCAACAGATTCCAAGAGAAGAGAATATGAAAGCGGATAGATTGGCAAAACTCGCTAGTTCCTCACCAATAGGAGGATCGAGCAAGATAACTTTGGTTACGGCCGAAAGAGAAGCTACAGAGCCTATAGTGGGAGCTATTGATGATGCGGCAGATTGGAGAAGCGAAATCTGGAAAGCTCTAACTCAGGACCCTGCTACGGGGTCTCGGAGAGATAAGCAATTTAGTATCAGATTCTGTATAATTGGTGATCAATTATATAAACGATCTTTCACATGTCCATATCTAAGATGTTTATCTAGCAGGGAAGGAAGGCATGTATTAAAATAGATGCATGAGGGATGTGCAGCGGACCATGCGGGAGCTCGGGTACTGGCAAGAAGGAATTTAAGAGCGGGATACTTCTGGCCAACTATAAATGAAGACGCAAAGGACCTAGTGAAGAGGTGCGAAAGATGTCAAAAGCATGGCCCGTTGATACACTTCCCTGCTGAGGAGATGGGTGCTATGTATGCCTCGTGCTCTTTTGCCAAATGGGGGATGGACCTGGTAGGACCCTTCCCTCTAGCTCGAGGCCAACGAAAGTTCCTGATCGTGGCGGTGGATTACTTTAGCAAATGGGTCGAGGCAGCTCCCTTGGCTAAAATTGATGAGCCGAATGTGATAAAATTCCTATGGAAGTTTATATGCTGCAGGTTTGGAGTTCCCCGGATACTTGTGTCAGACAATGGGACTCAGTTCAATGGCGAAAAGGTCCAGGAATGGTGTAGAGCCCTAAAGATCCGCCAGAAATTCACTTCGGTAGCACACCCTCAGGCGAATGGCCAGGTTGAAGTCACTAACAGGATCGTGGTCAGTGGGATTAAAGCACGATTAGAAAGAGTTGGGGGAGCATGGGTTGATGAACTAGACTTGGTCCTATAGGCTTACAGAACTACCTCGAGAGCGGCAACAGGTGAGTCTCCTTTTCGGCTAGTTTATGGAGCTGACGCTGTGCTCCCTGTAGAAATAGGGATGAGTTCCCATCGAATTAAGCACTTTAATGAGGAGGTAAACCAGAACTTGATGAAGGAGAACCTGGACCTACTCGAGGAAGAAAGAGAGATTGCCAGAGTAAGAGCTGAGAGATATAAAGCTAGAATCAAAGCGGCATACAATAAAAGAGTGGTTCCCAGAACCTTCGAGAAAGGAGACTTAGTATTGAGAAGAGCCGATGCTTTGAAGCCGGTAAAGAAGCTGGAACCCAACTGGGAGGGACCTTATCGGGTCGTACAAGTGTTGCCCGGGTGAGCATATATTCTGGAAGAAATAGATGGGACACCCGTGATACGGCCCTGGAATGTCGCTAATCTTAAGAGGTTCTTCGTTTAGGAGCACTTCTTATTATCATTATTGCTTTGTAGTTGATTTCATAGTTGTTTTCTATTTTGAACTATTGTACTACAACCCTACTAGTACTCTTTTTTCCCCTCCTATGGGTTTCCCACTGGGTTTTACCATAGGAGGTTTTTTAAGGAGGCTAGCTTAGGCTCTTCGGGGTCTATGTTGACTTGTCAATAGGGCAGTTCAATTAATAAATTCCTTTTTCAATTTACATCGATTGTTTACTTTATGAAGAAAGAGTGGATCTCATATAGATGTTAATCAAATGTATGATACAAACAAATACGAGGATGATAAGATGATCAAGTGAATCTGAAAATTCACTTGGGATTTTTTAAGGTTCAAAGAATTGACCTTAAAAATTAAAAGGCTCCGATAGAGCCCGGATTCTATTTAAGTGAATTGGAAAATTCACTTAAACTCTGAAGGCCCAGAGAGGGCCCTGATTTTGATCAAGTGAATTTGAAAATTCACTTGAGATTTTTTAAGGTTCAAAGAATTGACCTTAAAAATTAAAAGGCTCCGATAGAGCCCGTATTCTATTTAAGTGAATCGGAAAATTCACTTAAACTCTGAAGGCCCAGAGAGGGCCCTGATGATGATCAAGTGAATCTGAAAATCCACTTGGGATTTTTTAAGGTTTAAAGAATTGACCTTAAAAATTAAAAGGCTCCGATAGAGCCCGGATTCTATTTAAGTGAATCGGAAAATTCACTTAAACTCTGAAGGCCCAGAGAGGGCCCTGATTTCGATCAAGTGAATCTGAAAATTCACTTGGGAATTTTTAAGGTTCAAAGAATTGACCTTAAAAATTAAAAGGCTCCGATAGAGCCCGAATTCTATTTAAGTGAATCGAAAAATTCACTTAAACTCTGAAGGCCTAGAGAGGGCCCTGAAGATGATCAAGTGAATCTGAAAATTCACTTGGGATTTTTTAAGGTTCAAAAAATCGACCTTAAAAATTAAAAGGCTCCGATAGAGCCCAGATTCTATTTAAGTGAATCGGAAAATGCACTTAAACTTTGAAGGCCCAGAAAGGGCCCTGGATTAAATTAAGTGAATAAACATTCACTTAAGGTTTTTTGAGGTTCCCGAGAGAGCCTTAAAAATTTTCAGAAATGTTAAGTGAATAAACATTTACTTAAGGTTTTTTGAGGTAGGGTTTTTTGAGGTTCCCGAGAGAGCCTTAAAATTTTTTAGAAATGTTAGGTGAATAATCATTCACTTAGGGTTTTTTGAGGTTCCCGAGAGAGCCTTAAAATTTTTCAGAAATGTCAAGTGAATAAACATTCACTTAAGGTTTTTTGAGGTTCCCGAGAGAGCCTTAAAATTTTTGAGAAATAGTAAGTGAATAATCATTCAGTTAAGGTTTTTTGAGGTTCCCGAAAGAGCCTTAAAATTGTTTTAGAAATAGTAAGTGAATAATCATTCACTTAGGGTTTTTTGAGGTTCCCGAGAGAGCTTTAAAATTTTTCAGAAATATTAAGTGAATAATCATTCACTTTGGATTTTTTAAGGTCCAGGAGAGAGCCTATTTTGTGTAGGTTTAAGAGAAATTTTTTGCACAACAAAAACAAGTCAAGCGCTCTCACAAGATACGGAAGCAATAAACATAAGCGGGAAAAAACGATTATGAATGAGACTGGAAAAAGATGCTAGTTAGAAGAAAGCATGATTAAAAGCCTAGATAGAACCTATTATTTTGCAAAATAATATATGGGGGTTTACGGGGACACAAACAACCCCGCAGAGGCCCCTAGATATGCCAACAAAAGAGGCTTGCCGGGGCACAAACAGCCCGGCAGGGGCCCATCAGTTTTTCACCGGGTCACAAACAGCCCGGGTTATGTCAAGCATTGTTTAACGACATAAAAACTAAAAGTGTTTAGGATAGTAAGAAAATAAAAGGTGTTCAATTTGGGGGGGGGGGAGAATTGATAGTTTCCTTCTCAGAAAGGAGGCTGGAGTCACCACCTCCACTTTCGGCTTCTTTTCCTTCAGCTATGCCGGTGGGGTCGATGGGATCTTCACTCGGAAGGATGGGGAAAGGAGGGGCACTAATAGGAAGCAGGCTGGTGGCATTGACCTCGACATTTTGGAGCTTCCTAACAGCTGCGCTAATACAGGGAAGCCACCACGGCTCGTCAGGGTTGCCCTTCCCATCACCAGGGAAATTAGGGGGAGTCTTCAGGGTCTGAAGGGGAGCCTCACGATCATACTCTCCCTTGAAGTCGGGAGCTTGGTGCTGGGATATAGCTGTGTCAAACCCGTGGTCCACAAAAAAGGGGATATACTCTCCCATATCCCCCAAATAGCTGGGGCTGCTCTTATATGCCTTCAGCCAGGAAGAGTGCAAGTCCCCCAGGAACTCCTGCCCTAAAGGGGAAGTGAAAAGGGCACTCACACAAAGCTTGACCCCTTTAGCTTGAAACACCGATTCAGCTTCCCTAACCTGTACCTGTGCTCGCCTAGCCTCCTAGTTAGCAGCAGTGACCTGCGAACGCAGTTTCTTACACTCTTGCACCAATTGATCACGTACCGAGGTGAGTTCTTGAACCTTGAGTTTTTCCAGGTCCAGGAGGGTTTCTGTCTCCTCCTTGGCTGCGGTGAGTGAGCTATAGGAGGTGGTGGCCAGATCTGAAAACAGGACGCCTAACTAAGAACAAGACATTGGGGTTAGCAACCAACTCTCACTATAAACGTATGGATGAATGAAAGATAAGGGTTTACCTCAGCGAAAGCTTCGGAGGCGCGAACGATCTTTTATGGGAGGGAAAGGCCAAGTAGTTATTGGGAGGTACCCATGGAAACATACTTGCGACAGAAGATGGAGAGAGGATTCTCTTCTTCCGGACTCGACTTGAGATCAACCTGGGGAATGCACGAAGGGTTGGTTTTCTTCCCATTGGAACTCTTTCTTGCGGCTTCGCTACGAGCTGGAAGAGGGGTATCGTGTGAGTGTACCGCCTTGCCTGAGGCGGCCCTGGTCCTTTTAGAAACTGAGGAAGGGGCTGGAACCGAGCTGGCAGGAGCTGGGGGAGCATTTTCGGTATTAGGGGGAGCAGAGGGGAGCTGAGAACTGGTGGAACCAGTTGGCTTCCGAATGCACTTTGACATCCAGCTCATTTCTGTAAAAAGGAAGGCAGGGGTCAGCTCTCGGCTCTTACTCTGGCAGCTTCTCTTTCTTGTTCGAGGAGGTCCAGGTTCTCCTTCATCAGGTTCTGGTTTGCCTCCTCGTTGAAATGCTCAATCCGGTGGGAACTCATCTCTATTTCTGCAGGTAGCACAGTGTCAGCTCCATAAATTAACCGAAAGGGAGATTCACCTGTCGCAGCTCTCGAAGTAGTTCTATAGGCCCATAAGACTGAGTCTAGCTCATCGACCCATGCTCCCCCAACACTCTCCAATCGTGACTTGATCCCATTAACCATGATTCAATTGGTGACTTCCACCTGGCCATTAGCCTGGGGGTGTGCAACTGAACTGAACTTTTGGCGGATCTTTAAGGCCCTACACCATTCCTGGACCTTCTCGCCATTGAACTAAGTCCCATTGTCCGACACAAGGATCCTGGGCACTCCGAACCTGCAACATATAAACTTCCACAGGAATTTTATCACATTTTGTTCATCAATTTTAGCCAAAGGGGCTACTTCGACCCATTTGCTAAAGTAGTCTACCGCCACAATCAGGAACTTTCATTGGCCCCGAGCTAGAGGAAAGGGCCCCACCAGGTCCATTCCCCATTTGGCAAAAGGGCACGGGGCATACATAACCCCCATCTCCTCAGCAGGAAGGTGTATCAACGGGCCATGCTTTGGCATCTTTCGTACCTCTTCACCAGGTCCTTTGCATCCTCATACATAGCGCCTCTCTTGGGTGCTGGTTGCTCCTCTGGATGGTCCCGTGAGCCTCGGTGCTTATCTTCCGCCTTCTCTTCAGATTCCTTTCTTTCGAACCTCTGAGGGCCCTATCGGTCCCTGTAGATGAATTCCTTCAGGTGTCCAGCATGTATTAGTCTTTCGATCTCATCCTTCAAGTGAAAACATTGGTTAGTATCATGTCCATACTCGTTATGAAAATGACAAAACCTGTCCTCTTTAGGCTTTATAGGTCCCCTTAACCCCGACCAGGGGAACTTCATCTCTAGATGATCCGCCGCTACGTCCAGGACCTCTACAGTTTCTATCTTTAGTGGAGTATACTTCTCGAATCTACTCCGAGATCTTATACGCCTCGGAGTAGCTGCTCCTGGGGCCGTGTCTTTAGTCTCTGTCCCCTTCTTCTTTGGGTCTCCTATCGGCGGTTTGACCTCGTTCCGCATGGCCTTCCTCACCTCCTCTAAGGTCACATACTTCTCGGCTCTTCGTAGCAGCTCATCGAATGTATCAACAGGTTTCTTTGCCAAAGAGGAGAATAGGTCCCTGATGCGTAAGACAAAGTCATGCTAACTAGAATCGAACCCCGTACCTGAGATTCGTAAGATCACTCTTCAAGCACGTGCCAAAACAGTGCACTCCAAACCCGAACACGAGCTTTGAGTACCTGCAAAATACGCCGGAGGGGTCCCCGGCGTAGGGACTCCGACGCTCAAGTCAGTGATCGGAAAGTGTGTAAAAGGAGGGCCCTAAATACCCGGTTAGGGACCTCTGGGAGCTAATCTAAGTTAACTGAATAAATGCTAACGAAGATAATTTTTACGTGCTCAAAGTGTGATTAGTAAGTAAGTGGATTCGTCCCTTCTTCTTCATAGAGATCATACATAAATAGTACCTGGAAGTGGACGGTTATCACCACCCTCCGATGAAGCTCTCCACTTTTCATCGTGTTCCTCCCACGTTCACGTCTCATTCCTCTTTTTTCGGAATACTCCCTTCCAGGTCTTTCCTGATACTCTCTTCGGGCCCTCTTTGACCCAGTCTTGGCTTGTTCCTTACTTAACTCCTTATCCCAGCGGTTTATCCTAACCGCCAGCCCCTTTTCTTGGTACTTATCTTAACTAACTGCTATATTCCTGTTAATCTGACCCCATATTGCATTCTAGGCTTACTCACGGACTTATCCATACGTCTATAACTCTGGGCTCCTCTTTGGGCGCTTGTTGGGCCCTAACACATATTCCCGTTTTATATTTTGACTTGGGCCAATCTTGGCCCATAACATATTTGTGCAATATCGGTCCTCATCCCGTAAACCGTTAGTCAAAGCATTAATTTTTACCTCTGCTGATGCGGAGGGCACCACCAAGGCAGCTTGATTGAACCTTTTTAGAAAGGCCCGCAAGCTCTCTTTCTCCCCTTGTTGCATGTTAAACAACGTCAGCGTCGTCCTGGGTTGTCTCCGCACACTAGCAAACTGATGTGAAAACAGGTTGCTGAATTCTTCAAACGAGCTGATGGTGTTGGGTCCCAATTGAATAAACCACTACTGAGTAGCCTTAGCCAATGTAGTCAGGAAGCCCTGCACTTGACTCCCTCACTATAGCGATGCAAGAGAGCTGAATTCTCGAATCGCACCAGATGTTCATAGGGGTCTGACGTCCCATCGTACTCATAATTTAAAGGTTTGATGTTCTGGGGTAGCTCATCATGCAAAATCTCATTAGAAAACTGGGAACCAGATACAGGTCTAGAATCACTAACCCGAGTATTCATCTGCTTCCTCATACTGTCCTCATACTATAACCTGCTCCCTCTCTATTCAAACTTCAAACTTCTAAGTTTATCTCTTCCATTCTCCTCCTTTATCATTCTCGACCAAAATTCTTCAAGATTTTCGTGCTCCCCGCCTTCCTCTCTCTTTACCATCCTCCTCCCTACCAGGTATTCTCTATTTCCTACTTTATTTCCATCATCTGCCGTTCTCCATTTCTTTTTTAAGCAAGAACCCATGGATGGTGTCCATGTCCCCGAGATCCCTCGGGACAAAATTTCCTCCTCCTCCAAAATGTCCTCTGGGACATTAGAGGAGTTCCACCGACGAGGATGGATTTCCCCTGACTTCTCTACCCGGATACCCGGTGCAGAAGAAAGGCCCCATCCGATGGAGGGCCGAACCCTAGCTTTCTGGGGAGAACAAATTCGAGCAGGTCTCCGCTTCCCCCCTTCTCCCTTTCTTATCCGCATTTCAGAACTCTTCTGGGTCCCCCTGAATCAGTTTACTCCCAACGGCCTCCAAATAATGATTTCCTTTTACATGTTGGTAAAAGGGGCCGGGGGAGAACCCAGTGGGGACCTCTTCTTCACTCATTTCAACTGCAAGATCCTTCACTCCTTCTTTTACACCACTGCCCAAACTCGAGGTTTATGCTCCTTACTTACCCGTCCCCATGAGAGTATCCCAAATTGGACTGAGGAGTATTTCTTTATCATCCCCCCCGAACCTTGGGGTTTTCCTCATGACGGGTGGATCTTCAAGAACCCCCTTATGAAGGCTCCCCACCCTCAATCCACTTCCAGTCTCAATTACCAAGTTATTCGCAAGCTAAACCAGCATGCAGAGAGGCGAGGCCTCTTTAACTCTGTTGATCTTAGTAGTAATCCCCGCCTCTTATCCCATTTCGATTTCGATTCTCCTGAAACCCCTCTAAATTCGGAAGACGGTAACCCTCCGTTAGTTCCTTTAGATATCATAATCACCCATATGTGTTTACATAATTAGTGTTTAGCCAGGATCAAGGCAGCGTACAATAAGAGAGTGGTTCCTAGAACGTTTGAAAAAGGAGATCTGGTGTTGAGGAGAGCCGATGCTTTGAAGCCGGTGAAGAAGCTGGAGCCTAACTGGGAAGGACCTTATAAGGTTGTACAAGTATACCCGGGGGAGCATATATTCTTGAAGAGATGGATGGAACACCCATAGCACGGCCCTGGAATGTCGCCAATTTGAAGAGATTCTTCGTTCAGGAGTACTTCTTCTTATTGTTATTGTTGTGTAGTTGATTTCATAGTTTTTGTTCATTCGGATTATTGTACTTTCACCCTACTACTACTCTTTCTTCCCTCCTATAGGTTTCCCATTGGGTTTTACCATAGGAGATTTTTGAAGGAGTCTGGCTTAGGCTCTTCGGGGCCTATGTTGACACTGTCAATAGGGTATTCCAGTTAATAAAAATCCTTTTTCAGTTTACATTGAATGTGTACTTGGTGAAAAGGGAGTAGATTTTACACGAATTTGTTTAAATTCTTGACAAAAAGGCATGATACGCAACGAATTAATATGACTATAAAGGGATTTCGATTAAGTGAATTTGAACATTTACTTAGGATTTTTTAAGGTTCAAGAACGACCTTAAAAGGATTTGAAGGCTCAGATAGAGCCCTGATTTTGACTAAGTGAATCTGAATATTCACTTTGGATTTTTTAAGGTTCAAGAACGACCTTAAAAGGATTTAAAGGCTCAGATAGAGCCCTGATTTTGACTAAGTGAATCTGAATATTTACTTAGGATTTTTTAAGGTTCAAGATTGACCTTAAAAGGATTTGAGGGCTCAGATAGAGCCCGGATGTTGATTAAGTGAATCTGAATATTCACTTAGGATTTTTTAAGGTTCAAGAATGACCTTAAAAGGATTTAAGAGCCCAGATAGCGTCCGGATGTTGATTAAGTGAATCTGAATATTCAATTAGGATTTTTTAAGGCTTAAGAATGACCTTAAAAGGACTTAAGGGCCCAGATAGATCCCGAATTTTGATCAAGTGAATCTGAATATTCACTTAAGATTTTTTAAGGTTCAAGAACGACCTTAACAGGCTTTGACGGCTCAAATAGAGCTCGGATGTTGATTAAGTGAATCTGAATATTAACTTGGGATTTTTTAAGGTTCAAGAACGACCTTAAAAGGCTTTGACGGCTCAGATAGAGCCCAGATTTTGATTAAGTGAATCTGAATATTCACTTAGGATTTTTTAAGGTTTAAGAATGACCTTAAAAGGATTTGAAGGCTCAGATAGAGCCCTGATTTTGACTAAGTGAATCTGAATATTCACTTAGGCTTTTTTAAGGTTCAAGAACGACCTTAAAAGGATTTGAAGGCTCAGATAGAGCCCTAATTTTGACTAAGTGAATCTGAATATTCACTTAGGATTTTTTAAGGTTCAAGTACGACCTTAAAAGGATTTGAGAGCTCAGATAGAGCCCGGATGTTGATTAAGTGAATCTGAATATTCACTTAGAATATTTTAAGGTTCAAGAATGACCTTAAAAGGATTTAAGGGCCCAAATAGCGCCCGGATTTTGATTAAGTGAATCTGAATATTCACTTAGGATTTTTTAAGGCTCAAGAATGACCTTAAAAGGACTTAAGGGCCCAGATAGAGCCCGAATTTTGATCAAGTGAATCTAAATATTCACTTAGGATTTTTTAAAGGTTCAAGAATGACCTTAAAAGGATTGGAAGGCTTAGTGAAAGCCCTGATTTTATTTGAGCGAATAATCATTTACTTATGGTTTTTTGAGGTTCCCGAGAGAGCCTCAAATTTTTCTAAGAATTATTAAGTGAATAATCATTCACTTATGGTTTTTTGAGGTTCCCGAGAGAGCCTTAAAATTTTTTACGAATTATTAAGTGAATAATCATTCACTTAGGATTTTTAAGGTTCATGAGAGGGCCTAAAGAGATATATCTTATTCTAGTGTAGCAAATGATTTTTACAAGAGTAAAAAATGAGTAGAACGAAAACGTGTTAGAAAGAGTTTTATCAGGTGTCTATCTAGGTTTCTATGAAAATTTTAGGCGTGCGAAAAAGCGTATTATAAGGAGATAAAAGAGCTTGTGGGGACACAAACAGCCCCACAAAGGCTCAACACATCGACAAAAGAGGCTTGTTGGGGCACAAACAGCCCAACAGAGGCCTATCAGTTTTACACCTGGACACAAACAGCCCGGGCCCAGCAGAATAATTGTTTAAAGTATAAAAAGTAAAATTATTTAGGATAGCAAAAAATGAAAGAGTTCAGTTGGGAGGGGAATTGACAGTTTCCTTCTCGGAGCGGAGGCTAGAATTACCGCCCTCACTTTCGGCTTCTTTTCCTTCTGCAATTCCTTTGGGGTTGATAGGATCTTCACTTGGGAGGATGGGGAAAGGAGGGGCACTCATAGGGAGCAGGCTGGTGGTACTCACCTCAGCACTCTGGAGCTTCCTGACAGCAGTGCCAATACAAGGAAGCCACCACGGCTCATCTGGATTACCGTCCCCATCACCAGGGAAATTGGGAGGAGTTTTTAGGGTTTGAAGGGGAGCTTTACGGTCATACTCTCCCTTGAAATCAGGAGCCTGGTGCTGGGCAATGGCGGCGTCAAACCCGTGGTCTACGAAGAAGGGGATGTACTCTCCCATATCCCCTAGATAGCTCGGGCTGCTCTGATACGCTTTCAGCCAAGAAGTATGCAAGTCTCCCAGAAATTATTGTCCTAGAGGGGAGGTGAAGAGGGTGTTTAAACAGAACTTAACCCCTTTTGCCTAAAACTCCGATTCTACCTCTTTGACCCGTATCTGCGCCAGCCGGGCTTCCTAGTTAGCCGCCGTAACTTGAGAGTGTAATTTCTTATACTCTTGTATTAGTTGATCACGTACAGAAGTGAGCTCTGGGACTTTGAGTTTTTCCAGGTCCAAGCAGGACTCCATCTCCTCCTTAGCTGCGGAAAACGAGCTATAGGAACTGGTGGCCAAATCTGAAAATAGAATACCGAACTAGATCATAACAGGCAAGTTAGTAACCAATTCCTATCAATGAGAAGTATGAGAAAATAAGAGTGAGGTAGACAGGGGTTTACCTCGGCAAAGGCCTCAGAGAAGCGGGAGATTTTTTCCGGGAGGGAAAGGCCCAGCAGGGATCAGGAGGTACCTGTGGAAACATACTTGCGGCAGACGGAGGAGAGGGGAATCTCATCCTCGGGACTTGACTCCAGATCAATATGGGGAGTGCATGGGGGTTGACCTTCTTCCCTTTGGAACGTTTCCTGGCGGCTTCACTGCGAGCTGGAGGGGGGGTATCGTGTGAATGTACTGCCTTACCAGAAGCAGCTCTTGTCCTCTTAGAAACTAAAGAGGGGATTGGTACGGAGCTAGCAGGAGCTGGGGGAGCGCTTTCCACGTTAAAGGGAGCAGGGGGGAGCTGAGAATGGTCGAACCAGTGGGTTTCCGGACACACTTGGACATCCAACTCATTTCTGCAAAAGGAAAGAGGAACAGAGTTTAATATAAGATATCAATTATGTAGATACAAATTTATGATTATGATATCTAAAAGAACAAATAGAAGATTACCATCTTCAGAGTTCAAAGGAGTTTCGGGAGGATCAAAACCAAAATGAGATAGAAAATGGGGGTTACTAGAAAGTTAAACAGAGTTGAAACGGCCTCGCTTCTCGGCGTGTTGGTTTAATTTACGGATAACCTAGTAATTCAGGTCGAAGCTGTATCGAGGGTGGGGAGCTTTCATGAGAGGGTTCTTAAAGATCCATTCCTCGTGAGGAAAACCCCAAGGATCGGGGGGAACAACAAAAAAGTACTCCTCAGTCCAATCGGGGGTGTGGTCGTGAGGACGTGTAAGGAAATAACATAAACCCCTGGTTCGGGCAGTGGTATAGAAGAAAGAATGAAAAAACATGCAAATAAAGTGGGTGAAGAAAAGGTCCCCAGTGGGTTCTCCTCCGGCCCCCTTTACCAGCATGAAGAAAGAAATCATCATACGTAAACTAGTGGGAGTAAATTGATTGAGGGGAACCCTAAAGAGCTCGGAAATTCTACGGAGGTAAGGAGAAATTGGGAAACAGAGGTAGGGTTCGCCCTTCCATTAAATGTGGCCTCTCATTTGCACCAGGTACTCATGCAGAAAAGGCGGGAGGGATCCACCCTCGTCGATGGAACTCCTCTAATGTCCCTAGAGACATTCTCGAGGAGGAGGTGACTCTATCCTGAGGAATCTCAGGGTTTTGAGGGGGATCCATGGCTCCTTTTAGGAGAAAAAGAAAAATAGTGGAAAGATGATGAGATAGAAAGTAGGGATGAGAGAGAGTACCTGGCAGAGAAGGGAGCGATAAGAAGAAAGAGTATTCTGGAGGTGGGAGAACGTTGAAGAGGTTTTTCCTAAGGTCGATGAGAGTGGAGAGTGAAGGAGATAAATTCAGAGATTTGAAATATAAACAGAGGGAAAAGTAGGTTCCTGTTCCAAGGAAGAAATATATATGGTGCAGCCTCCTTATTAGATGGTTAAGGGCGGTATATTGATGGCTGAGTGAAACGAGTGACGCTTGATGGGACGGCTCTGCACCTGGACTGGAAGCCAAAAAGTCCCTCGGTCAAAGAGTCTTAACAGGTATCCGGTTACCAATTCTTAACATAATCAGCTACTCTCTCGGTCCCAACACGTTCCAAGAGAGTAGGGGGGAGCAGTTGATACGACATAAATGTGTTTTGGGCCAAGCCAGGCCCAAATAAGGTCCAGACACCCAAGGAGCGGATGAGAGCCCAAAGAGTGGCCCAAAGCGAGAGATGCTTAGATAGCCCTAGAATATTGATATAGGATCAGATTAGCGGGAATATAGTAGGTAGTTAAGATAATTACCGAAAAAGGTGTTGGTAGTTAACAATAAACCTACGAAAAAGGGATTATCTAATGAATAAGGTGAGACTCGGTCAAACAGAGCCAGAAAAGAGTATCAAGAAGGATCTGGAAGAGGATATTCTGAGAAAAGAGGAATGGGACATGGAGGATGGACGTAAACGTGGGAGGAGCACGATGAAGAGTGGCGAGCTTCATTGGAGGGTAAAGATAACCGTCCACTTCCAAGTAATTGAAAGTGTGCGTGTAGTGTAAAACAGACTGATGTTGTACTGAATGTTATGACATGCACTACAACATCTAAATATCAGAATCTAAACAGCGGAAGACTAACGCTACAATGCAAAGAAGTAAGTTTTTCATAGACTTGTTAATTAAAGTCTATGATGCCTGTCGGCGAAACATTTTACTAATTCGAGAGTGAATACAAAAGTTTGTGTAAAGAGTTTCCAAGACAGAACCTTTACAACAGAAATAAAGACTCAATATCACCTATTGACTCTTAAACGGCTAAGTGTAGTATTACAAAATATTACACCGTCAAAAGTAAATCAAATTATCAAAGACATCTACGCTTAATGACACTTCAAGATACCTATGTTGCTAAACGAGGTAACATGCACAAGTAGCAACGTAAAGGGGGAATAACGGCCATATCGCTTGGATGCACTAACGCACTCAACAATTGATATTTGGATATTCCTTGTCATTGCTGAAGTCTTCGGCCTCTATTTATAGATATCCTCGGCTTCAACCATAGATCCTTGTAGATAGATCTAGAAAGACTCCAAAATAACTTCTCCTTAATTCTCTCTCTTAACCGTTCATGTAGATAGTTGATTTCGTGGCTTTACTCCTGCAACCGCATGATCTAGGTCCTTCTAAATCTCTCTGGAATTAGTCTTGAATCTGGATCCTTGTGGAAGATTCTGGAATCCGTCCTCAATGTTGCACTCGATGTTACAGCATCCACGACAACATTTGACTAAGTCTTCATTCCAGATCCTTGTAGAATATTCTAGATCTTCAACCTGCAATGTCACAACATCTACTACAACATTGAACTGTTAGAGAATAAAAGTTAGTTATTGAAGATAGAAAGGGTCAAATTCTGATGTAGCAGAATATGTGATAACATCACATGCGACATCAACAACCTCCCCCAATTTGACCTTTCTGCTGCAACACACCTGATGTATATATGTCAAAGTATCCCAAAGCTCAGAAGGCTCCTCCAGGACAGAAGGAACAGAGCAGAAGGCTGAGACCACCACTCTTCTTCCAGAGGAGGTACCGGTGCTGAAGATAGCAGCCGAGGTTGGACAACTTGAAGTTCCTCCCTCCCCAACCAAGGAAGCTGCTCTCTCCCCTATTCCTGAAAAAGGTACAAGCTTATCCTCTTCTCCATCTTTATCCCCTGCACCCGGCAATGAAGAAGTGTCTCAGGCTGGCACTTCGGAGCCTGTAAAACAGCCTACCATTCCAGCAGTCCAACCAGGCAATGATGAGGTAACCCAGGCTGGTACCTCAGAGCCACTCGAACAGCCTACTCCCTCAATAGTCCAAACACAAGCCACAATCTCCCACTCTCACCCCACAAACACAACTATCTTCTCCCCCACCAGATGAACCAATCCCTCTCCCTCAAGTCCAAACCTCATCTATTCCTATCCTTTCTTACTCCCTCCTCCTAACTATCCAAACACGCTCTCCTCCCCCTCCACCCACTCAAAAAGAACAAACTCCTTCCTCGTCTGATTCCTCATCTGAGGATGACGACAGCGACCTTAGCCCTGCTTCTACCATATCCTCTATTCTTGGTAAAGTAGAGAAGAAGATAAACTCAGCCTTTAAGAGGAAAATGAAGAAGAGGGCACAGAAGATGGTGGAGGCAGTGACCGAGACAATGATCGCCAGCATGAGAGAAGTCGAGGTAACCTTGTCTAATAAAATTACATCTATGACTAACTCTGTGTTGGCTGATAAAGTAAAGGCGATGGAGGAAGAAATGAAGGCGCTGAGAGAGGAGGTTAAGGGGTATAACCAAATGGTGGTGAACGAAATGGCAGTAGACCAGTCTGACTTCAGAGTCAAGTGCAATGAACTCAATGCTAAACTGACAGACTTGGCTACTGAAGTTGAAAAGGGGGAAAGAGAAGAGCAAGAGAAGAGACAAGCCCTCACAGCTGTGGTCGAGGAGACCAGGAAAGAGCTAGGTGTAAAGGCCAACACAGCTGATCTGGAAGCAGCTAAGGAGGACCTAAGACTTAAGTCTAATGAGTTAGCTGCTCTCTAGCTGAGGGTAAGTCAGTTGGAGGAAACTCTGAAGGAGGATGAAGAGAAGAGAAGGAAAGAACGAAGAAGCTATTGGCAAAGCTAAAGAAGTCTAAGCCAGAGGATGCCAAGGGTAAGAGTAAGAAGGTAGCAGCTGATGAGCCGAGATCAGCTGACATCTATTCTAGAGCTACTACCTAGGGTAAAGGGAAAAGGGAAGCTGATTATTCAAATCTTTCCGAAGATCAGACTAAACGGATCAAAAGAGAGAAAGAGTTCTACGAAAAGAAGGAAAAGAAGAGACAGCGGAAAGAGAAGGGGGCCAATGTCTTCTGGAGTAGCCCGGAGCGAAAGTGGCTGATCAAGGACCAAAGTGGCGCAAACTTCAGACCATTCCATGCAACGGATGCTCCTCCTAAGCTAGCATGTGGCAAGTATGACAATGAGTACAAAGCCAAAAACCTGGAGGGAATGTGGATGTACTACTGGTACATTCTCAAAGCTCCTGGATCAACTCATCATGATCCAGACTTAGCTTGGCATGAGTGGATGGAGAAGATGGATAGAGACCTCTATCATCGGCTGCTGGAAGAAGCAGATGTGGAGTTTAATGTAAATCAGATATCTCCACCTTTTGAATATGCCATCCCTGCCAAGAAATCAGATAGATCCCTAGACCTGGACTGGGTAAAGGGAATAGTGCAAAGGGCAGAGGCGGAGTCTGGACTAGCTCAGGAGGAAGACCTCAAGCAGCTAAGGAAAAGAGTATTCAACTGGCTTATATTCCCAGAAGAAGATCAATGGGGTGTCAGATAGACTCAGGACTTTTCTTTCTCTTATCTTTCTTTTCTATCAACATCCATTTTTGTAATCTGTAAATATGATATGAATATACTTTATCTTACCTGATCTACCTTGTCTTATTTTTAAGCCTTCTTTACTGCTTTCTAAGAAAACCTAAAAATATTCTAAGTGTTAATCATCTGAGGAAATTTCCATCTCAGATTAAAATTTTCTAAAAATTTTTCTAAGTCTTAAAATTTTTTCTTAAAAAAATCTTTATAAAACTTTTCCAAAATTTTTCTAAGTGTAAATTAAGTGCTCTAACATGAATATATCTGAATTAAGTGTTAATGTGTTTTAATGTGCCTATCTGATTATCTTGAATAACTTCGACTAACATTAGTTGTGAGTATGCCTCTTTCTTGCAGTTTTAACTTCATCAAAAAGGGGGAAATTGTTAGATCAGAAGAAGTTTTGATGAGTTAAAAGAAGTCAGACTAGAGTCAACTCAGACTAAGTAAGATGACCAGTTAACTTCGAAGAACAGCTGAGGTAAAGATCCAGTACTAGGCTGATCAGACTAGGAAGAGCTGGATAAGTCAACTGAGGTCAAAGAAGCAGAAGTCATCTAAAGACGAGCTTGAGACAAGTCATCTGCAGGAGACAACTATGAAGAGCTCAGACGAGGTCAAGAAAAGCTGAGTAAAATAAGAAAGGCAAGTCTTCACCAAGTCAGCTGCAGACGACTAGAAGCAATATCAGCTGAAGAAGGGGCAGTTATCAAGATTAAGTTTGTTAGGCAGTTTTAGTTTGTTACAACAAACTAACTGTCTCTCAGGCTTATAAATAGGTCTAGACACAACTTTAAATTTTACGATTTAACACTTCAGTATTCACATTCACAATTCACGAGTTTCTCTAAAGCAGTCACAAAAGTTTTCAAAGAGATTTTCATAAGTTCTAAGTGTTTATAGAACACTTTTCCTGTATATCTTCAACACACTCTTGCACTGCAAATTTAGAAATCCCAGGAAGTTTAGGAGTTGAAGATAGGCTTGAAGATTAGAAGATCATCTTCAAAAGTTGTAAGTTGTAAGATCGCAAGTGAGTAAGTTAGTGGTCAAGACCCTTCTTCAAGTTGAAGGAAAAGAGTGGATGTAGGATCAATTAGATCCGAACCACTATAAATTGTTGTGTTCTTTACTGCTTTCCTTACTTATTTGTCCTTAATTAACTTTCAATTAATTCCAATTCCAGATTCTTAATCAGATAATTTTTTATCCATAAAAATTGAGTGAAAACCATTTTCCGCTGTGTGAACTTTGATATCTTGAATTGATTTTCTAATTGTTGAAAAGTTTGAAAATCTATTCAACCCCCCCCCCCCTTCTAGATTTTCCTAGAAGGTCATCTCAAGTTCTTTATTAAGATACTCAATTCGTGGGACCAACAACTATTACGCTTCTTCAGATAATGATTGTGAAAACCTATCTGAATCAGATCGAAGCCTTATTAATAAACTTTTGAAGGACTTGGAGACTGCTCTATCTGCTTATGAACAGATAGAGATTGAAAATTTAAGCTTAAAGGATCAAATTCTTAATCTAACCAAGGTTAGTCAGACAAGGATTAGTGAAGAATTAGACTGTTCATTCAAGGGGGGAATGTCAGCCTAAGACTATCACTAATTCTTCATCTTAAAAGACTAATGAATTAAAAAAAGAATTGAATGCTTTAAAAGTTAAATTTTCAAGTATCTATTCAGAGAATGAGAGTTTTAAGAGGACTAACAGAGAGTTGAATCTCAAGTTAGGACTCCTTAATAACACTCAATCTACAATAGATAAGATCTTCAGTACTTCTCAGAAGTCTAGTGATAAGACTGGATTGGGTTTTGATAGAAATAAGAAGGATGATCCTGTAAAACCAAGGGTTTTTGTCAAAGCTACTAAACCTAAGGAAGGGACAAGATTTGGTCCCTGGAAACATAAAGAACAAATCACCTCACATGATATTTCTACAAGGAAAACAAAGACAAGGAGAAATGTTCCTAAGGTAAAACCAAAGACCAGGTCAAAGTCTCATCCAAAGTATAATAGCTTTGATGGAAGGAGCAAATCATATCCATTCTTACCACGGTATAAGACAATCACAAAAGATCAGCTGAATAAGATTGATCTCGACAGTCTTATATTGGTAGACAGATATGGTTGCAAGCTTCAATCATTGGTTTTGAGAAATATAGATGTGTTTATCTGGATTCCAAAGCATCAACTTAACCAAGAAGGACCCAATTTACAAAGGGTACCTAAAATTTAAATTTGTGATTGCAGGAAGGCACGAGAATAGTAGAAAGGGCAGATGTTCTTGAGGTCGTCTGGTACATTGACAATGGATGTTCAAAGCATATGACCCATGAGAAGCGTCTACTTTCTAACTATCAGACTATTGATGGACTAAGAGTCATGTTCGGAGACAACAATTTTGGGTTAACTAAAGGAGTTGGAACGTTGATGATTGGTGACATCCAAGTCAGGGAAGTCTATTATGTTGAAGGGTTTAAGCATAATATGTTGTCTGTCTCACAGTTTTGTGATAAGGGTTTTAGTGTCAAATTCACCTATAATGCATGTTATGTTTTAGATGGTATCAATGAAAATATACTATTAGCTGGTGTCAGACAAGATAACATGTATGTTGCTAACTTTAAAAGTTGTCCCAAGGATTGTCTTGTTGCAAAGAGTTCGGATGACTTAAGTTGGCTATGGCATATACGTCATGGTCACTTAAACTTCAAAACTCTTAACAAAATTGCAAGGAAATCCTTAGTTAAAGGACTCCCAGATAGAATATTTTCAAAGAACCATGTCTGTGATGCTTGTCAAAAAGGAAAACAAACCAAATCTTCTTTTAAAACAATAAATAGTCCTTATTCAGAAAGGATTCTAGAACTTCTTCATATGGATCTTTTTGGTCCAGTCACACCTCTTAGCTTCAGTAGAAGAAAATATATCTTGGTAATTGTAGATGATTTCTCAAGATTTACCTGGGTTATTTTCTTATACAAGAAGAATGAGACTATGACATGGATTCTAGAATTTCTTAAAAGAATTCAAAATGAAAAGGGACTAAGTATTGTTAAAATCAGAAGTGACAAAGGTACTGAATTCCTTTATACACTTGTTACTAACTATTGTACTGAGAATGACATAGCTCATGACACATCAGCTGCAAGGACACCTCAACAAAATGGAGTTGTTGAAAGGAGAAACAGAACCTTGAAAGAAGCTGCAAGGACTATGTTATCTGAGTATAACACTCCACACAGGTTTTGGGCAGAAGCGATTAATACTGCTTATTTTATCCAAAATAGATGTTTGATTGTTAAAAATAAATGTAAAACCCCTTATGAAATTTGGAAGGGTAGATCTCCCAAAATTTCATATTTTCATATTTTTGGTTGTAAGTGTTTCATTCACAACAATGAAAAATCTCATTTAAAAACTTTTGATGCTAAGATTGTAGATGGGATATTCTTAGGATACTCATATGTGTCTAAAGCATATAGAGTTTTTAATAAGAGAACCTTGTGTGTGGAAGAAACACCACATGTTGTATTTGATGAATCTACCTTTGAGTCTAGAGATGCAGATGATGTTACAAATATATCAGATGATCTAAATAAGATGACTATCAAAAGATCAACAGTGAAGTTTTATGAACTAGAATCAGATTCAGATGAGGAAGAAGAACCGGACTCAAATAAAGAAAAAGAGCCTGAAAGTTCTTCAAAGTCGGCTGATCAGACAACTACCATATCAGATTATGAGGAAGATGTATCGGAAGGTAACACAGAATCATTTGAAAAGGATATTTCAGACAAATCTTCATCCATGGTGAAAGACAAAGGTAAAAAGATAATGACTTATCATCCAGCTGAACAAATAATTAGTGATTTAGATTTTGGAGTCCAGACGAGGACACATCTAAATCAAGATTGTAGGTTCAGTTGTTATGTTTCATTACTTGAACCTAAGTCAATTACTGAAGCTCTAACTGATTCCAATTGGATTAATGCTATGCAAGGAGAACTGAATCAGTTTCAAAGACAAGATGTGTGGGAGCTTGTTGAAAGGCCTCATCATCAAAAAGTCATTGGAACTAAATGGGTCTTTAAAAACAAAAGAGATGAGAACAATATTGTGGTTAGAAATAAAGCCAGACTAGTTGCTTAAGGTTATTCACAATCAGAAGGGATTGATTATGATGAAACCTTTGCACCAGTAGCTCGTCTGGAGGCCATAAGATTGTTCTTAGCTTATGCTGCTTTTAAAAGATTCACAGTTTTTGAAATGGATGTAAAATCAACATTTCTAAATGGAATCCTGGCTGAAGAGGTCTATGTAGAGCAGCCTCCAGGCTTTGTCAAAGGACTTAAACAAGCACCCAGAGCATGGTATGATACTTTGTCTGACTATCTAATTCAAAATGGTTATGTAAAAGGTAAAATTGGTAGAAGTTTACTTAGGAAAGAATATGGTAGTGATCTTTTGTTAATACAAATTTATGTTGATAATATCATTTTTGGATCAACTAACATGTCTTTATGTAAAGAATTTAGTCATCTCATGAAGAACAGATTTGAAATGTCCATGATGGGAGAAATGACATACTTCCTTGGATTTCAAGTTAAACAGACTAAGGTAAATATGCGAAGGATCTAATTGAAAAGTTTGGAATAGGTACCAGCCGAGAAGCCAAAATACCTATGATGACAAACTTCTCCATGGATCCAGATGACAAGGGGGAAGACACGGATCAAACAGAGTATTAAGGTCTAATAGGTTCATTATTATATCTAACTGCTAATAGACCTGATATATCTTTTGCAGTGGGTGTCTGTGCACGGTTTCAAGAAAAGTCAAAGAAGAGTCATCTTGAGGCAGCCAAGAAGATTCTTAAGTTTCTAAAAGGTACAATAAATGTAGGACTGTGGTATTCAGCTTATGATAATTTCGAGTTATCAGGATACTCAGATTCAGACTTTGGTGGGTGTAAGATAGATAGGAAATCTACTTCTGGAATTTGCCAATTTCAAGGAAGTAAGTTGATTTCATGGTTGTCTAAGAAACAAACCTCTGTAGCTACTTCCACTACTGAAACTGAGTATATGGCAGCTGGGAGTTGTCGTTCACATCTCATCTGGATTAGTCAACAGCTAAGGGACTATAATATTATCACTAGAGATGTACCAATCTTTTGTGATAGTAATAGTGTCATAGCTATTACCCAGAACCCAGTCTTACATACTAGGTGCAAGCATGTAGACATTCGACATCACTTTATACGAGATCATGTTGAAAAAGGTGACATCAGACTAGAAAAGATTTTGACTGATTTCCAAAGAGCTGACGTTTTGACAAAACCTTTAGCAGAGACAAGATTCAAGGAATTGTCTATAGAATTAGGATTATTAGATGCTTCTTTAGTTAATCTATAATCTTTATTTTATATTTCACAATCTTTGTCTCTCTCGCTTATTTTATAATGTTTAGAAAGGAGAATCAAACTTGTAAAAGATCATATGGATAATCACAGAGCTGATATCATTGATTTCCTCTAAAAGGAATCAAGAATCAAGGATTAATCTATTGATCTTAAACTAACTTGATACTTACTTGTCTGACATGAATTAATTCAGATAAATACATAATAGTCATCTGTTAAAATAAGACAGACGAGTATATGTACCTTGTCTGAGTTACACACAAAGGTTACTAATAGTCTATTTCAGTGTCTTTGTTCTCAAGAAAGTTCAAATCTAGCTGACACAACCATCATAGAATAAGATGAAGTACACCTTATCTGATAATAATAAGACAGACAATGTTATAAATCAACCTAGACAAGGTGAAATATAACAGGAAGTATTTTCTAACCCTTGTATTCTTTTAAATATTTGTAAAATTATGTAAATTAGTTCACATAATCAATATGTGAATTTAATATCATAATTGTTTTAGTTATTCAAAAATGGATTCACTCAGTTGATTCTTTTAAAATTATTTTTCAAAAAGAATAAGGGTTCCTATTTTGTTTTTGTAATAAAAAATATACTTATCAGTTTTATCTCTCCAAATTATCTAAAAAGTAAAAGAAAAATAAGTTATTTCTTGTCAGAGAAGTTACTACGGACCCAAAATTTTATTGAATCGAATTCTGAAAACGCTGGGTGTAATTCACGCGCATGAATTGGAGGCGGTTTCTGAAATATGAACCGTCAAGAGTTCCACGCGCGACATATTAAATATGTCTATTATTTTATTCATTACACTTTTTGGAATAAATTGCTATAATTGCATTTATGATGGCACGAAAATCCAATTTTCACTTTATCAGTTAATAATGAGATTTTATAATATTTTATTCAAATCTCTTTCCATATAAATAGGAGTTCGTGTGCATTTTATTACTTACTCACATAAAACCTGTTCATATTACTCTCTCTCTCTCTCAAAATTTCTTTTCCCTCCTAAAAACTTAAAGCTTCTTCAATGGCAGACAAAAAGACGCCCAAGGTTAAGTTCGAATATGACTTGGAAAATATCAGAAAGAAGACTAAATCAGAGATGTATGTTGATTGGGTAACTACATCGGATCCTGAGTCAGTAGAGGTTCTATAGTTGTTGGAAGCCAGTGGTTTACGGCAATACTGTACCATGAAATCGGAGAAAGGGAAGACTCTGGATGATTTATCAGTAGAATTCCTTTCTAGGGCAACATTCAAAAAATAGCTCTATTGAATCAACAGTCAAAACAATGGGCAGAAAAGTGAAGATGATAGTTTCTGTTGAAGATTTTGGAAGGATCTTCGAAATTTTTACAGAATGAGTAGATCCTTTCAATTACAAAAGCGAAGAATATCTGGAAAGTTTTCGGTTAATGGCGAAAAACTCACATCGGAGTACTACCACAAATTTAAAGAGGCCAATGTTGAAGAGGAAGTACAGACTTCTTATGCTAATATTAACAAAATGTATTCTGGGTGATCAGCAAAGTCATGATGGATTGACGAAACCCAAAATTTGCTGCTTAAGAGCAATTATCGATTGAGTGCAGTTAAATTGGGCCAGATTACTATTCACCAGGATGGTTGAAGAATACAAACGGTTTCAGAAGAAGCAGATTTCAAAGACAAGAGTCAGATGGTCTTTGAAATCCACAACCAGCATGATGAATAGAATCACCCTAATCTTGGAGGATAAGATTGGGGTTAACAATCTTAACTGGGAGAGTGCTGTGAAAAGCTACACCAAGCAGAAAGGGTTGTTGACCAAGGATGAGAAAATCTTTTGTCCCTCAGATTCAGAAGAAGATGAAGTGGCTCCAGCTGCCCCTGTACATAAGAAGAAAGCCACAAAGGCAAAAACTAAAAAGATGGAGACACTTCTAGCAGACGAATCCTCATCTGAGGAAGAGGAGGAGAGGACGGAGAAGACAGCTTCCCAAGGGGGAAGTGTCTCAGCTGAGGTTGCGAGGACCTCAGGCCAGGAGGAAAGAGTTGACATATCCTCTGGGGAGGACTCTGAAGCAGCCCAATCTTCATCTTTGTCTTCTTCAAAAGATGCTTCAGAGTCTGAATCAACATCATCCTACCCTGGCGATGAAGAGGCAGACAAGGTCGCTGCCTTAGAGCCTCTAAAACGACCTACTCCCAAAAGTCCAACCCAACCTCAACAAGCCACAGATGATTCCTTCTCCGTCCTATCCTCAACCTCATCTGAGCCAAGCCTATACCTTCATCTTCCCAACCCTTCAGGAGAAATAGGTCATACAGAGATGTCTCTTCGAGTTCTTGGGAAGAGATATTTACTGAAGAAGGAGTCAGCCTTATATGAAGAACCTGACCTACTGAAAGAGCTGGTGGATGTGTGTCTATTGAGGAGGATTAGGACAGGAATTTTGGAGGAGACGGTAATCTTAAACGGAGAAGCAGGAGGAAATAACCTCTCCATCTGGAAGAAGACAGTCCTCAAGAAAGCTGACCTAAAATCCTTCGAGGAGATCTTGTCTGAGGATCGGTTTATAGACTACATTCTCCAAAGAGTGTATCTAGGAGAAGAGGCAGATCAACCAGAAGGGGTTAAGGAGAAGGTGGTTGAGAAGGAGGATGAGCCGGTGGCAGAGAAGGATGTTGATGTGGAAGCTATTGAGAAAGGAGTTCGGGAGATGGAGACAGAGGAAGGGAAAGAGGTGGAAGCTGAAGTAGAAACAGCTGGTGGAGCTGCCAATGAGCCCATTGAGATGGATATAGCGGAGGAGGCACAAACAGAACGGATGATGGAGCAAGTACCAGTGATGGTGGAGACTGAAGTGCCAACTCAAGGAGCTCATTGGGCAGACACCCCACCAACTATGCAGGATGCTATTATTCCTATTGAGAAGATAGATCTAACTCAATCTTCTCCATCAGACGAACCTGCACAGCCATCCACATTTGTATTTGTATCCGAATTTGAAGCTTTAAAGGAAGAGGTGACAAGTCTGAAGACTACGTGCTTAAGTGCTCTCCGACTTGTTCCTGGCTTGATCACCTCATCAATTGAAGAGAACGTAGAGGCAGCTATACATTAAAAGACGAAGATAGATCTCTACTTCTCAAGAATCAGACATGAAGAACAAATGGCTGCAGTCAATTTAAAAATTGCTAAAGAAGAAAAAGAACACGAGGCCTGGATAAAGCAGTATGTTCGAGATGCATTTGTTGAAATTAAAGGCGCCGTTGAAGACCAGGTCAAAGAGTCTTGGATAGATAAAGAGGCTTCTTTCCAGCAAGTTCTAAAGATGATTATGGCTATGGAGAAAAACCTCCAGACAAATCAGCTAAGTAATTCCTGGATAATGAGTTCAGATCCATAGAAGCTGCTCAGAAGAAAAGATATGATCAGCTGGATCAGAAGACGGGTCTTGTCAGACATGAACTCTTGGGACAGATCGAGCAAGTAGCCACCATCTGCAACATCCGCTTTGTCGATGCTAAAAAGGGGAAAGGTGGTGAGCTCAAGAAAAGAATAGACACCCAAGACGATAAGATCCTGGCTCTGAATCTTAAACTTGAAGAGCTTACTGAAGAATTGCTAAAAGCTGGGGAGAGCAGGAAGAAAGATGCTGAGGTGAAGTCTCAGAGAGTGTTGAGGAGACTTAGACGAGGGTCAGAGATGGCTGAACCCACTGAACCCGAAGCAGAAGAATTACCAGTGCAAGACCCTGTTCCCATTCTGACAATCAAATCTCCCTCATCTTTATCTAAGCCAGCTAGGAAGACAAAGGCCTCAAGCCAACCACAGAAAACCCAGGCTGAGATTGAGGAGGAAGAGAAAATAAAGAAGAGGAAGGGGAAAGATATGGAAAGGCATAAGAGAAGGGATGCTAAAAGGAGAATGGAACAGGAGAAAGTAGCTGGGAAATTTTATGATCGAAAACAGAGGAGATGGGTTCAGAGGGGGACAGATGAGAAGAGTGTTGAGGTCTTCCGACCATACCACAGAAATGATGTGGTGCCCAAAGAAGTCTTGCTGATGGGAGATCAGGAAAGATGGAGGTCTTTTGAGGCTGAATGGATATTTACTTTTCACGTCTGCAAGAGGATTGAGGAGGGCTTAAATCAAAACATTGCTTTTCATGAATGGCTGGAAGAGAGAGATCCAACATTTTATCAATATCTGATCAATATTGCCAATGATGAGTTTAATGTTGATGTAGTCGCACCAGTCTATTCACCAATGTCTCCTCCCATAACAAAAGATGGTCGTCTAGATCATGAAAAGGTGAAGCAGCTATTGATTAAAGCCGAAGCTACAGCTAACCTTGCAGAAGGAGGAGAGACGGTGTCCCTAAAGAAGAGGGTCTTTGACTGGCTTGGTATACCAGAAGAAGATAGGTGGTATGACTAAATCTTATTCTTATATGATCTTGTCTGATGTTCTTGTGAAAGTGCTGAAATATGACCTATCTGAAACATATGTGAATACACTTTTGATCTATTCTTATGAGACTGTTGTTTAAGACTAACTTGTCTGTCTTAATCTTCTAATTAACTAATTCTTGAACATAACTAATTAAGAGTAAAACTGATTAAAAGTTTTATAACACTAATTCATATGAGATTCACTAATCTTCACATAACTGTCTTACTCTGATTATCTGACTAAGTGACTTAACTGCTTATTTTGTGAAATTCTCTCACTTAAACTTACTAACATATTTCTTTTCTTGAGCTGAGTTTAAACATCATCAAAAAGGGGGAAATTGTTAGGAAGAAAAATGTATTTAGTTTGATGACGTTAAATGTAAAATAAGATGACCAACTGAACCTTTGTATAGCCAGTTGATGTAGTAAAAATATGTAATAAGACTAAGTACAAGAAATCAGATGAAGACAAGTACAAGGAGTCAGATGAAAACTAATACACAAAGACAGATGAAGACGAGGTCAAGACCAAAGACAAGGTAGCAGACAACTGAACACCAAAACTGACAAAAAAAATAACATGAAGAGAGTTAGATGAGGTGGACCGTGTCTAAAGATGAGTAAAGAAGACGATGTACAAGTGTTAGGAAATCAAGTAGTTTTCAAGAACAATTACAACTAACCAAGAAGAAGTTACAAGATTCAGTTAGTTGGTTATAACTAACAAGAGAAGAATCAGCAAGGAAGTTACAACTACCAACAACAGTTCTCTATAAATAGATCGAGTAATTAGAATTGAATAACTTTTGCACTTCTTAGAATCACAAGAAATTTGCATACACACAAGAACGTACTTTACGTTTATAGTTTTCCATAGTGTTTGTAGAACACTATCATTAATATCTTCAAGCCATAATTTCCAGAATTCAAGAAGGAAACCTGTAAGGTTGAAGGTAGTTGCTGTAATCTGTAAGAAAGTAAGGAAGGAAGGAAGTAAGTCAAGGCCCTTCTTCAAGTTGAAGAAGGAGAGTGGAAGTAGGATCTTTAGATCTGAACCACTACAAATTTGGTGTTCTTTCTTTCTATTTTCAATTTCTGTTATTACTTACAAATTGATCAAACAATATTTCAGATCGCTTTAGATCCTATATCTTTTCATCAATAGAGTCATTTCTTCCTTGATTGACAAGTCTGATGCCTTGGATACTTTTTCTGACTCTTCTTGATGAAGAAATGCAACTGTTTTTTCAGAAGTAGATGATTCAGCTTCATCTTCTTCATCTTCAATCTGAATATCATATTCTAAAGCTTTGAGATGCGAAAATAGTGTATGATGAGAAATTGAAGACAAATTCTGTGTGGCTTTAAGAATATTGGCCTTCTCTCTCCACCTCTTACTCAAGATCTGAGAATTTTATTATTGATCTCTTTTTCTGTATAGATTGAGTGATTAAGAAGAGTTTGAATATCCTTCCAGAGATAATCTAGAATGGGGGTTGAATAGATTATCTAAATTTTTCAAATTCAAATTATTAAACAACTTGAATTGCAAACCCGTATATCAAAGTGTTAGCGGAAACCAGTTTATAATCAATCTATATTGGATCTAAAGTGATCTGAAATATGTTTGATCAGTTTGTAAGTAATAACAGAAATTGAAAGCAGAAAGAAAGAACACAAAATTTATAGTGGTTCGGATCAAAAGATCCTACATCCACTCTCCTTCCACAAACCTGTGAAAGGGCCTTCACTTACTTACTTCCTTGCTTTCTCCCTACTTACAGTTTACAACAGATACCTTCAGCCTTACAGTATTCCTTCTTGATTTCTGGAAATTATGGCTTGAAGATGTGAATGATAGTGTTCTATAAACATTATGAGAACTATTAACGTAAAGCATGTTCTTGTGTGTGAATACAAAACTTCGTGAGTGTTTTGAATGTGCTACAAGTTTGCTAGTGATTCTTAGAATTGCAAAAGTTATTCTATTCTAAACAAAAGGCTTATTTATAGACAATGGTTGTAACTTCCTTGCTTATTCTTCTCTTGTTAGTTATAACCAACTAACTAAATCTTGTAACTTCTTCTTGATTAGTTATAACTGTTCTTGAAACTGTTTGATTTTCTAACACTTTACATTGTCTTCCTTTCTCATCTTCAGACACGGTTCACCTCATCTGACTTTTTTTGTGTCTCAATGTTTTGTCAATCTTGAGGTGTCAGTCGTCTGCTAGCTTGTCTTAAGTCTTGACTTGTCCTCATCTATCTTCTTGTGCTCGTCCTCATCTGTCTTTTTTAGCCTGTCTTTATCTGTCTTTTTGTACTTAGTCTATTACAAGTTTTTACTACATCAGATGGCTATACAAAGGTTCAGCTGGTCATCCTATTTTACACTTAACTTCATCAAAACTAAATACATTTTTCTCCTAACAGGAGGAGCATATGAGCTTCAGGATCTGGAAGGAAATCAGCTGGCACGACCCTGGAATGTGTACCGCTTGAAGAAATTCTACGTTTGAAGGAATACCCCACCTCTCTGCAAGTAGGCGGATTTTCTCCTTTGTTTTTATTTTTTATTGTTTCTTTACTTTCAGTATCGTGATGTAATTTGGTCCTACCGATACTTTTTTTTCCCTGCCTGCGGGTTTTGTGATATCCGTATCTCTAATTAGTTATTTACCAATAAAATTTACTCATTTTTATTAACTTATATGAGTGACACGTTATTTATTTATAATTCTTTTCATTTTACTCCTTAAGTTTTAAATATATGACATTTTATTGAATTAGTAGTCACAAACTTCTACCTAAATTGTTAATTAATCTAAAGTAATATAAGTAAATTAAGTGTCAACTACTCATAAGTCAATATGCTTCATGTATTTTGTGCATTATAAATTATTTATTTGTGTGTTACTTGTAATCTCGTACTATTTTATCTTGTTTTAAATATTGTATTAAATATATATTTTTACCTACTTAGTGGTGAGACAATAATTAACTTTATTATAAGATTTTATTTAATCAGTTTTGTACTACTCAATTGTTACTACTTTTAGTGTTAACGTGAAAATTAATTATAATTGTGATACCCGAGCTTCTCACTATTCATTAACTAATATATTTCATGCATTGAGTGCATTTTTAATTAATTAAGTGCTACTTGTGATTTTGAGTTATTTTGTCTTGCATTATTTTATTGTGCTTTTAAATACTGAATTAATTAAATATGTCTTTATATGTTTAGTGGTGAGAAAATTAATTTATAAGTGATGATTTTAATGATGTTTGAGTAATAATGCAATTTATTTAATTACTGATGATAAATTAGATGTCACTATTTTTATAAATTGAGTTTTAATATTTAAATTTTAATTTAATTAAATAAATTCTGGGTATACATATACATGTGCGTGAAGTATGTCTAGATAAGGAAAACAAAAGAAAAATAATAAAATATAAAAACTTACCTATTAAGCGTTTAAGGCGGTGGGAGGATATGATATGTATACCATATCTCTAAATATGGGTAATATTATTAAAAAGAAAAAAGAAAAACCTAGAACCATATGATCACATTTCGATCAAGAGTGTTAGATCAAGTAAAGTTTTGATGAGTTAAAAGATCAATCTGGATAAGCAGACGAAGTATGTAGAAAAAGATCAGGTGCTCATCCTAAGCTGATCAGACTAAGTCAAAGACTAGTTAGGTCAGATGGAGATCAGAAATTGCAAGTCATCTGGAGACAAGCTCAAATCTAGTCATCTGCAGGAGACGATCATGAAGAACTCAGACGAGGTCAAGACAAGCTGAGTAGAATAAGAAAGGCGAGTCTTCACCAAGTCAGCTGCAGACGAGTAGGAAAAATCAGCTGAGGTCAAGAGCAGTTTTCAAGATTAAGTTTGTTAAGCAGTTTTCAGTTTGTTAGAACTGACTAACAAACTAACTGTCTTTTCAGACTTATAAATAGGTCTAGATTTTATTTTTCAATACATTTTATGGAAATTTGATTTTTCACACTATTCACTATTCAGTTCACAAAGTATTTTTAAAAGAGTTTTCAAAAATATTTCAAGTGTTTATAGAACACTTCACTTCACATCTTCAAATACACTTCTTATTCTTAGAGTTAGATTTCAGAAGTCTGATTAGCATTTTTGAAGAGTTGAAGATCAAGTTGTAAGTTGTAAAGATTGTAAAGTAAGTAAGTAAGCAGCTAGTGGAGACCCTTCTTCAAAGTTTGGAGAAGGAGACTGGATGTAGGATTGTTATAATCCGAACCACTATAAACTCTGGTGTTCTTTATTGCTTTCATTTATCTTTCTGTTCAATTTACAATTTATTGTTCAAAGTTTAATTTCAGAATTAAAGTTAAGATCTGAATATCAGTGTTGCTTTTGATCTTATTAAAAGTTGAGATTAATATTGAATTCCGCTGTGTACATCTGGTACTTTGAATATATTTTGAAAGATTTGAAAAATCTGAAAAATCTATTCAACCCCCCCCCCCCTTCTAGATTTTTCCTAGAAGACTGATAATCGTTTTACCTCATCTACTCAACTAATCGGGACAAACAAGTGGTATCATAGCAGTGTTAAGCTATTCTGATATTGATTTTAGGTCTTAAATAAGATTCTGAAATTATCTTGATTTTCTTCATTCTCTTATTTGCTACTAACAGTGTTACTAATTAGTTTGTGGAGTATTTTGTTTCTTTATCTCATCATGTCATCAGGAAAACGCAAGAAGTCCAGGAATCTACCTGAATTCTCTATTGAAGATTATGATTACTGGAAATTCAGGATGGAGAATCATCTAAAGGCCATTCATGATAGAATGGAAGAGGTTCTTGAAGAGGGACCTATAAAATTTTATCATGGAGGCACTAGCACTGGAGCTGAGTCAGCTGAATCCAGGACCAGACAAGAGAAAAAGAGTTCTGAGTTGACAAATGATGAAAGAAAGATCCACAATCTTGACCAAGTAGCTCGAACTGAAATCATTGAGACTCTAAGTAAAGATTGGATAGAGAAGGTTAAGAGATGCAAAACTGCCAAAGAAATGTGGCAGACTCTAGCCAATGTATGTGAAGGATCTGAACAAGTAAAAGAGAACAAGCTGCAGTCAGTCTTGCATGCATTTGAGACATTCAAAATGAAGGAAATGAGTCTGTGGATCAGTTAGATGTAAGGTTGACTAATCTCCTCAACAAAGCAGCTGGCCTTGGAAAGATAATAACAAGATTCTGAGATCATTAACCAAGAGATGGAGGGAGAAATCCAATATCCTTAAAGCTACTTAAGATTTATCTTCTATTACTCACCATACTTTATTTTCTCATCTTAAAGCTCTAGAATATGATATTCAAATAGAAGACGAGGAGGATGAGATGGATTCGAGCACCTCATCTAAGTCTGTTGCCTTTGTCAGTAAAGAAGACAAGGTGTCGACTGAGTCTGTAGGAGCTGACCTATTTTTGAAGGAGCAGATGGCTCTGCTCACTAAAAGGTATGATAAATTGAGAATGAAGTATAAAAGAAATAAATTAAGATTTGCAGGTAAGGATAAATCAAGATCCAGATCAGGTAGAAAGGAAGATGAGTCTACAGATGATGACAAAAGCAGAAGCCAGACAAGAAGATACAAATCACCTGTCAGAAGAAATCCTTCCAGCCCTAGATCAGACATGAGTGATACTTGAAGGTGTGCGTAAGTGTTTATGCAGAATGTTGTCACGAATGTTGGCACAATTGAGAACAACACAGACGAAAATAAATGAACAGAATTACACAGCGAAAGTCTTAAACACTTTGTAAGATGGATATCAAAATTTTCGTATAGACTATAAATAAGTCTATACTGTCAATCGGCGTATTATCACTAGTAATTGTTAAGTGATACAATCGGTGAAAACATAAGCCACACCGTGAATGGATCAACGTATATAGTGACTAGATAATATTCAATCTAACCTATCACTAATACAAATAAAGACCCAATGTTGAGTGAAATATTGGAACATTCACCAACGGAAGTATCGAGTATGAAACTACAATAAATTCTATAATCTATGCCAATAGACTATGCTAGATTGTGTTTCCCTCAACTTCAAGTTTTAATCTTCATAGCAGCCGTGTATATATAGATAAATCTGGACTCTTAATGCTTGAAGAAAACTTCCACATCTCCCTTGAAAATAGGTAACTTCCATGTAACTTCCCCATGATCTTTATAACTTCTCTTTGCTTGTCTTTTCAAACGCATGACTTCGGTAACTGCCGTAAGTCTTCATTCTGAAAGAAAACAAGACATTGACCAAGACAAAACGTGGGTTAAGGGTTAGTGGAAGTGGAAGGACGAATTCTGATGTTGTAACCAGAATGTTGGCACATTCTGAGTAACCCTCGTCATAACATCAACAATCTCCCCCAATTCGGCGTTTCTACTTGAACCCACCTGATGTTGTATCATTGTACAGAATGTGTACTCAATAGAGATAAGTAAATAAACATCAAGTAAATGACATCTCATTACTTAGCAAAAAACGAATAACACTTAAACATAAAACATCACTAAAACATAAATTATGAACATAAACAAAGACTTAATACTTAATAAAATCAAAAAAAGAGCTAACACAAAACAAAAATATTTAAACAAACTAACATAAATCAGAGCTTAATCATAAAATGTAAAAATAAAACTAAATAAACTATCTACACGAAATCAGAGTAATAAAAACATGTAACATAATATACGAAAAATAAAATAAACTAGACTCAAGCAAAATAAAATCAGAGCATAGTAACAAACTAAGTACTAAACCAATATTAAGTTCAACATCATACCTAAAATATAAACTAAGTTCGAAAAGACAAAAACATAAAATAGAAAATAAATTGAGTCTTTACAAAAACAGATAAAGCTTATAGATGAAGATTAGGAGAGGATTGGGTTGTTTAGTATAACAGCTGCATCTTCAATAGTATGCACGAACTCCCCCTTGCTTCAAGCTTCTCCATCTTTGAAAGCTCCCCCTCGCTTAATGTCCCCAATCATCCAAGTCATCATACAGCACACTGAGATCTTCATCATCCCAATCTACTGCATCTATCTTCTCAGCATCCACGTCCATGTTTGAACTGCTGGGTCCATCATTGTTGTTTGGATTTGTGGGCACATTCTCCGGCGCATTCTGGGTTTCAGTTTCAGTCTCAGTACCAGGAGCTGCACTTGTTCCAGCTCCAGATATATCTGCATCTGGTCCTCCTCCGGTTACATCAACATCAGCATCTCCATCCCTAGCATTCGGGTCAGCAGCAACACCAGCAACATCAGCATCAGCAGCAACATCAGGTCCTACTCCCCCTGTGACAGTAGAAAGTAGTGCTTCCCAGACTCTCTTGTGCATCTCAAGGTTGCTCAACATACACTTGGCATTATTGATTAAATTTTCTGTCATAACAATCTGATCACGGATGAATTGCGGCTGTAATTGCGGAATGTTGGCAGCGTGTGTGCCAACATTTCTCGGCACATCAGCTAGTTGATCAGCAGGAACTTCAGCTTCAGGAGCATTCGGATCTGTGTAGGGCAGATCAATAACTCTTGGTCCAGTCCTCAGAACATGAGATATTGCCAGACTTAGTGCAAACGTGCTGATAATCTCATTATTCTCTCTCTGAAATCCTTGAGCCGAAATCAACATGTGAATTAGGCTGGGATAAGGCAGTAGTCCTTTGCTTGATATTCTCCCCGAGTATGTCATCATATTGTCAAAGATAGTCTTGCCAAGATTAAAGCTCCTAAGATGGCCAATCTTGTACATTAGGACAGCCTGCTCCGAGGTCAGAGTGGTTGTGTTCGATGAAGGCAGCCAATTGTACACAATTAACTTGTGCAAGACACTATATAAACTTGTCAAAACCGAGGAATTCATTCTATATCTCCAAGCAGTAATCCTTCCTCCAGTGATTACACTGATCACTTCATCTAAATTATCCACCTGTGGATCCTCATCATCACTAGTTCTTAAGACAGAATTAATTATAGCTGGAGTTACCTCTATAACCTTGCCCCTAAATTTCACTTTCCCATAGTGCCTCGAATTAACTTCAGAAACTCTTACTTTCAGATTAGCATAAAATTCATATACCCAATCAACTAAGTAAGGTATAGCAAACTGAAGGGAATGCATCAAAGATCTTTCAGTCAAATATCCAACAAGATTCATAGAGACAAAATCATCCATCTTAATTATCCTTTCCCCAACTATCACTCGAGTTCGCAAAGTCCTAAATTTATCACTATCCAGACCATTATAGCTATCATCAGAATCAAACGAAGACATATTCAGAGAAGAATCAGTATGTACCTCATCAGATTTAGCCTTACTTGCTTCAGATGAAGAGGACTCAGAGTCAGAGGATGATGTGTCCATCGGTGTGCCAACATCCTCTGGCACATCCTGCGGATCATTTCGCTTTTTGCTTCTCTTCTCCAAACGAGCAGCCATTTCAACCAATGTTTGATTCATTTTTGAATCCTCAGTACTCCCCCTCGGGCTGAGCACCGGAACAGAGGCTTGACCACTTGTTTCCTTCTCTAGGTTTGTTTCGCGCATTTCCTCTTCAGAAGAATCAGAGTCAAAGACTTGTATTGGCTTTGAGGCAACACCATCATCATGTTTCTGCTTCTTCCCTTTTTACGAGTAATCTACCCTTTTGCCCATGGTTCGGTAAGAACGCCTTTTCTGACCACGTCCCCTAGAGCTCGTCGCCTTTTATCGAACGGTTTCAAAGCGAGCAGTGAGCTCACCAGTGTCAGTCGAGTCAGTCGACGGGTCATCTACTGGAGCATCTTGGGGTGATTGTGGCGGTATAAACACTAAGTGTTTGTACTGCTGGAAATCAACCTCCACGTCGCCGACCTTGATAACAGGGTAAATCGTCTGCTTAGTGAGGGTTTTGAACGCATAGACGATCTGATCAGAGGTGGCTCCTTCATCTAGCTCAACCGTCATTGGGTAAGTCTCGAGAACGGGGGCTTCGCTAGCTTCGCCGCTAATCGGATTTTGTGGCGTTCCGCCCAAAATCGGAGTTTCAGGGATTTCAGAAGGAATTTCAGTATGTGGGAGAGGAACATCGACAGAGCCAACCCTAATAGAAGAGGGTGATGTTGGGACTGGTGCGCCAACACTGTCGGAGACATTCTCTGTGGCCATTGTTGCAAGAAGTCGAAGGTTTCGAGAGGTAGAAGATGATGCTGGAGAGGTTGAGTGCTTGGATTGTGAAGGTGAGAGGTCTTTTCGATCAGCCATATTAATCACCTGCAAACACTATTCAAATTAAATTAATAAAATAATAAATTTGAATATAAATAGGCTGAGGGAAAGAACTAATACCACAAAGTATGATTAATAATACCTTTCGAATACTTGTGCAAAAATTCGAAACTTTGATAAAATGTATAGAACACACTGAGTATTAAGGACCTTAAATAGGGAATAGAAAGATTGCAAAAGTTGTGAACACATCGAAGTTAAAAGATAAGATTTAATCACATCCCTAAAAATTAAGGCATTATTAAATGTTGGAAGTTTATTTCAATGACATGCTAATAACCGCTTAATTCTAGATAAAATAACTGCACACTTAATTAAATTAGACTGTATAATATTGCTGGGAACAATTTAAAATAAATAAATCTCCATAAAATAATATTCGGAAATTTTCAAACTCGTAGAGGTAAATATACATATGAGAACCAGAATGTTATTCACTGAATGTCGGCACACACACTTCTCAACACAGTTTTTACATGAAATAAATTCATTTGTGTTGCACTATATTTTGCTTTTCCCACTTATTCATATTGATCCATTTTTCCAGAAGAGATCATCGTAGTTGTCAGCTCCGTGTCCCATAATTACTCAACGGATTATGAATATATTGATGCATTCAAGTCACCTTTTGAAAAGAGAACATCGTAGTAGTCAACTCCGTGCCCCATAGTTACTCAGTGACATAGCATCTAATTGTGAGTTTGTTTAATTGCATTTGAGAGAAGTGTGTCCAGGACAGTTTATATTTAACACAGGTTCTAATACTATTTACACAAGAGAGTTCAAAAAAACTAAATATTACAATACTTAAAAAAATTTAAATAAATTGTTCTAGTGTTGCTACAAATGTTGGTACATTTGTCACAACATACAGCAAATATAGGTCTAATTAGTGCATAAACCTAGAGATTTTCTAAGAGAAGAAAACCTCTCATTATCAAGGGTTTTAGTAAAAATGTCTGCAATTTGCTTTTCAGTAGAAATGTATTCCAACTTTACAACTTCTTTTTCTACAAGGTCCCTAATAAAGTGGTGTCTAATACTTATATGCTTAGTTAACGAATGTTGCACAGGGTTCTTAGATATATTAATTGCACTTGTATAATCACAATAAACAGTAAGAGTATTGCTCTCCAAACCGTAATCATCGAACATCTTCTTAAGCCAAAGAAGTTGAGTACAACAATTTCCCGTGGCTATGTATTCGGATTCAACCGTAGATAGGGAAACACAATTTTGTTTTCGGCTATGCCAAGAAACAAGATTGTTACCCATGTAGAAACATCCACCACTTGTACTCTTCCTATCAGCACTGTCACCTGCCCAATCTGCATCACTATAGCCAATCAAAGAACAATTAGTGTCCTTGCTATACCATATTCCATAATCACATGTGCCTGCCACATATCTAATTATCCTCTTAACCGAATTCATGTGAGATTCTTTAGGATCAGCTTGATAACGTGCACATAAACAAACACTAAACATGATGTCTGGCCTACTAGAAGTCAGATACAAAAGACTACCAATCATCGACCTATACAATGTTGGGTCAACATTTGTGCCAACACTGTCTTTACACAATTTTTGTGTCGATCCCATAGGTGTCTTCATGTGTTTAGCATTGTCTAATCCAAACCTTTTCACAAGATTTTTGGCATATTTACTTTGACAAAAGAAAATACCATCCTTGCATTGTTTAATTTGAAGACCTAGAAAGTAATTCAAGTCTCCAACCATCGACATTTCAAAGGTAGTGGTCATTTCATGTACAAATAATTCAAGAATTTTCTCACATGTAGAACCAAACACAATGTCATCAACATATATTTGAGCAATCATAATATCATATCCAGAATGTTTTATAAACAAGGTTCTATCAGCTTCACCTCTATAAAAACCGAATTCAACAAGAAAATCAGTTAATCTACCATACCATGCCCTAGGTGCTTGCTTCAAACCATGTAAAGCTTTCTTAAGTTTATAAACATGATCAGGAAATTCATGATTCTCAAATCCCTTAGGTTGTTCTACATATGCTTCTTCCATAAGAATTCCATTTAGAAATGCGGCCTTAACATCCATTTGATGCAGTTTGATATCAATGTAGCATGCAATAGCAAGTAATAGTCTTATGGATTCAATTCTAGAAACAGGAGCAAAAGTCTCATCAAAATCAATTCCTTCTACTTGTGTATAGCCTTGAGCTACTAATCTGGCTTTGTTTCTTACAACATTACCAGATTCATCAGTTTTGTTTTTGAAGATCCATTTTGTACCGATTACATTCACGTTATTAGGCCTAGGTGATTGGAGTGTATAGGGTAAGAGTTATTAAGACTAATCAACAAAATATCGAACCCAAGGGAAAAAGTATGCACATGAGTCCTTAGGAATACAAGTTATTAGTGACTAGAGTTGCAACAATGGTTTGGAACAAAAACAACAAAACAATAGCAAAAATACAAAACAAAAACAAGCAAGCAAATGATCGAACACCTAGAATGCGATAACAAAAACAACACTAAATGGTGGAATAGAGGTGCTAGGATTAACATCCATCAATGAATCATCAATCAACAAGCTACAATTGAATCAAATTGCAAATCAACTAAGATAGAAAGCATAAACCATCATGATATTAATCACTCCATTAAAATCACAATGCCTAATGTGAGTATCCTTAGTCTTTCCCATTTCTCAACGTAGAAATCCCCAATTCATACAATCATGCAAAATTGAAACTCGAATAACACCTAATCACGTTAGCTCAACTCTCGCCTATTGCTAGGGTGATTAACCATTAATCTAAAGAGACAATTTTACACAAAGCACAATGAAGAATCACAATTAGGAAACAAACTAATGTGAGTATCCTTAGTGCAACTAATCTCTCGATTCCGAAGCACTCAATCCACACATTCATACACAGTTATCACCTGATTAATCCCGGATCACGTTAGCGCAACTCTAGTCTATAGCTAGGGTGATCAAACACTAATATAAAGAGATAATTATGCATGAAGCACAAATGAGAATCACAATTAGTAAGCAATCTACTCCATCAATCTCCAATCATCAACAATTATAGCATCATCAATCAATTCATCCTTAATTTCAATTAACCCAAGCACAAGAGAGATTTAGCCCATGGTACCACAAACAATACCAATGGGAAGAAGATAGAATGGATCAAACACAAAGCAAATCACAACAATTAAGAAATTAAAGAGACAAAAGAGGAAAGACATCACCAAATGATCTTCAATTAACCAAAATAGGAATGCTTGAGTCTTCAACAACAATCTCCAAATGAATTACAAGCTTGAATTGAAAGAAATTACAAGGATCAAATGCTAATCTAATGATAATCTAGCAACATCAACGGAAATCTAAATCTAATCTAACTTCTAATCTAATCTAAGATGGAAATTGGCTTGGGGCCTGAGAAATCGCCCCAAAACCGCTACTAAACTGCTACTAAGAAAGATGTATCTAAGCTCCTCTGAAATGCCCTGCTTCTCCTCTTTAAATAACGAATTTCTGGAAAACTACCCCCTCGAGTCGAGGGTCAGGCCTCGACTCGAGGTCCCTGCAAAATTCTCCTCCCTCGACTCGAGGGTCATGTCTCGAGTCTAGGCTGCTGCCTTTGTCTCATCCCTCGACTCGAGGGTCATGTCTCGAGTCGAGGCTGCTGCCTTTTTCCCAATTTAGTCCTTTTCTGCACATCCCTCGACTCGAGGCTCTTGTCCCTCGACCAGAGCTCGAGTCCAGGGCACTTTTCTCGCGCGGGGCCCCGACCCCCGTTTTCGTCCTGGATGTCCGTCTCTTCATTCTAAGCCTAGTGTTACTCTCGGTTTGGCAAAATTCCACCGAATTTCCTGCAAAATGGACGAAAAACATCAAAATCTCACAAATAATACTTTTTAGGCAAAAGAGTGATACTTTTCACACTTAGGCACAAAAAATAACACTTTAGCTCACTTTTTGCACTAAAATTGGCCCTAAAAACATGTATCAATTCACTCCAATCACACCCCCAAACTTGAATTGTTGCTCGTCCTCGAGCAACGTAGAAACTAAGAACAAAGGAGTGAATTGATTGCAATTATGTCACATGGCACCTTAGACGAAATATAAGGCAATCGAACTCATCAATGATCACTTGTATCAATGCAACTATCCACTAGCCATCAAGATGAATCATGCTCAAACAAATGCTCAATCAAATACTCAACACATTGCTCCTTCCATGGAGTGTTTCACTCTTCACTCAAGTGTATCAAGGTATAAAGCACTCAATCATCAAATTCATGAACTTGCACACCATATGCTTGCCAAAAGACTTAATCTCAATCAAAATCAATTGTGATCAATCAAGAATCAAAGAGGTCTTTCTCTAAGGTTGTAATGTTGGCTCTTTGGAAAGGTGGGATGTTTTTGGATAAGAGTGACTAAGTAGTAGAGACTTGAATGTAAGCTAATCAATACAAAACACATCTCTTCACTTTTCATCAAGCACACTCTTCTTTTTGAACTTCAATGATCAATCCAACATTCACTTAAGCTTTCTCTTTTTAAGCTCACAAATTGAATTTTTCTTTTCATGCATTTTTCTTCACAATTCAATTTTTCACAACCTTTCTTTTCTTCTTTCAAGCATCATCACTTAACACATTATTTTCCCACACTTAGCAATCAAATCACCATCATTAGCCAACATTCAAGCTCAACTAAATATAGGACAAGAAAGGCTCATCCAAATAGGCTAATGGTTTTCATCTTGGCTTGCCAAAGAATAAGGATCATAAGGCTCAACATGGCTCACTAAGGAAATCACATGTATTTAGTGTGGAAAAATATTTGGCAAAGTAACTCATAATTCCAAACATGGCCTCTTATCACTTTCAAAACATCACACAAAGATCAATATCAACAAGTCTAGTGGCAAGTTCTAGTATACAAATCATGAATGATGCACTCACAAAGGATTAATCAACCGTATAATATGTACGATCATTAAGAACAAAACCTCACGAGCTTAACTTGAGCAATGAATCAAGTATCATCAATCACATTCATCCTTACACAATAAGTCAAGAAACTAGCTTCAAGCTACAAATCAACTAATGATCATATCAAAATCCAACTAGTCTTGCAAATCAAACACAAATGCTCATGTACATAAGTCCAAGCATACTCACTACCACATGAATGATACTCAAAGATATATCAATGAATCCACAATTAAGCTCAAAATCAATAAATCTCAAAAGCCTCGGAATAAGGAATCCAAAGAAATCATCAAGGTATAATCATCAATAGACCATCAAACTCCATAAGATTAAGATAATAAAAACCATCAATAAAATCATCAAAATCCAAAACCAATCATCACAATCATAAAGTCAAGAGTACAATCACCATCAAAAGTACAAATGAAAACAAGAATCTCAGAATCTAAAGATCAAGAAGAGGGAATGAGGAATAGGGGATAGCCCTAGTAATCGGACGGCGGTGGTGGAGGAGGGTAGTGTCCTTGCCCGAAGTTCCACGAGCTCATCTGCTGGAGGAGTCCATACATGTCATGCTGAGTCTTCAGAGACTCCTCCTGCATCCTCCGAGTCTCTTCATTAAATCTGCGGGACTCCTCAAGCATCTGGTACATCTCATCCTGCCGGGTCAGACTCTCTATATGCATCCTCTGACTATCAGCCCACATCTCCTCAGTCAAAACCCACGGCCTCTGAGATGAACTCCCCGCCTCATACTCTCTACTCCTCATCTCATCCTACCAGTACATGTTAATCTCTGGCTGGTAATCCTCGTCCATCTGTACTGGCGGCTCTTCTTGCTCCGGCTCCTCATCATCCTCGTCCTCAGACTCATCATAATCTCCGATCTCTACCTCTGCTCCCTCTGCAGCTACATCACCTTGATCATCATCAGAACCCGACTGCTGACCCCCATTGTCATCATCATCATCTCTAAGCACATCCCCATGCTCTCTAGTGTAGGCGTCGATCGCCTCAGTGTGACGCTGTGACCACATACGCAGATTGATAGTCACAAAAGGCCTGAGATCCGAAAACTGTCGTCAACCTCTTATTAGGTAGAGGGAATCGGCCACCATGATGCTGCTGTAGGCACCACGTCCTACCGATGCGGTCTAGCGTCCTCATGCGCCACATGGTATCAAGAGTAAGGTCAAGACCCTCCACTGCTCTGAGGTTATGCGTCGGGATCCCAAGATGCTCAGCGATCAATGTAATCATACCACCAAAATTAATCTTCTTGAACTTCGTGCTCGTGGCTCTCTCGAATAAGTAGCAAAGGTAGGCAGCCGCATTAAATCTGACTCCATGTAAAAAGTACCAAATAACGTACAGCTCCTCGGAAACCACGGCTCCTCCCTCCGATCTCGCGAATATGGTGCTCGCGAGAATCTTCTCTAGGTATCGGATGACCGGGTTCCGGATATGCGTGCTCTTAGACTTCCCCGGAACAAAATCGGGCTGATTAGGAGCCCCAGAATCTGAAATCCTCCTCCAAAATTGCTTAGCATTATACTCCTTCCTGATGTTCAACAGTGATCGGTTGGGGTCTATAGGTGCTCCAATAATCTCGTTGACCTCGTCCAGAGTCAACAAATACTCGTGTCCCATGAGCTCAAAAGTAATACTCCTCGGGAATTTAGCCCTCCTGGCCTTATCAACCCTGACTGTGCATAGGAACTCGAGAGTGAGTCCGATATATGTCCTAGGCCTATTCGCCAAGAAGCCCCCCATCCCGACTTGCTCAAACAAGCGAGGAATATCCTCCTCGATCCCCATCGATATCATGCACTCGTGGTCAACTAATCTTGTCTTGACCACCCGGTTATAGAGCTCGGAGTATAAATCAATATGAGTCCGCCATTGATGCTCATCCCACTGAATTTCGAGCTCATTGGGCATCCTGTGTGCAAATCGGATGGCAGTTTCTTTCTCGCGAATCTCCGCCTCAGAGAGGTTATGTCTGTCGGCCCCTCTAGACATTGTTCCTGCAAAACATTCCCAAGAGCAAAAATCAACATCCACAAATACAATACGAGCTCAGAAAAATATCAAGCATACCATGAACGAGTCAACGATCAAGAATCATCTCAAATGAACAAAATCCCTAGTAACTAGCAACAAAGCCTCAACATAGTCAATGAGTCAACTAAACAAATATATCCAATAGAAGTGCTCAAAAATCCTCAATCATATGTGTTGATGTTATGACGAGTGTTACTCAGAATGTGCCAACATTCTGGTCACAACATCAGAATTCGTCCTTCCACTTTCACTAACCCTTAACCCATGTTTTGTCTTGTTCATTGACTTGTTCTTTCAGGATTGAAGACTTACGGCAGTTACCAAAGTCATGCGGTTGAAAGAGGCAAGCAAGAGAAGTTATAAAGATCATGGGGAAGTTACATAGAAATTACCTATTTTCAAGGGAGATGTGGAAGTTATCTTCAAGCACTAAGAGTGTCCAGAATTCTATAAATACACGCTGCTTATGAAGATTAAAACTTGAAGTTGAGGGAAACACAATCTAGCATAGTCTATTGGCATAGATTATAGAGTTTATTGTTCGTTTCATACTCGATACTTCCGTTGGTGAATGTTCCAACATTTCACTCAACATTGGGTCTTTATTTGTATTAGTGATAGGTTAGATTGAATATTATCTAGTCACTATATACGTAGATCCATTCACGGTGTAGCTTATGTTTTCACCGATTGTATCACTTAACAATTACTAGTGATAATACGCCGATTGGCAGTTGTTGTAACACGAATATTTCGTGAAATACTCCACCTCGGTAGGCAGGCCAAGGCCTCATGGGGGTACCCCGACCTGGGCATAAAGACTAGCACGCAAAGTTGTTCTCCAAGCTAGATTGCTCTCCGTGCCTAACTCTTTAAACTAGGCAGCTAGGCAAGCTCGGCAGCTCAGCAGCTCGGCGAGCTCGGCAGCTCGGCAGCTAGGCAAGCTAGGCAGCTCGACAAGCCCGGCAAGCTCAGCACGCAAGACAGCTCATCAAGCGACAAAGTACTGACACCTTTACGGGATAGGACAAGTCCATTTAATGTAAAGTAGATCTTGTCAGGATTTTATATCAACAATTGTAAATAAATCCTAAAATAAAGGATTTATAATTAATTATTAGCTTTTTAGCTTTAAACATTTGGGAGCCCTATAAATAGAGCCCCAACCCTTGTAAACCAACAACACATTCTTGGCTACAACATTATACACTCTAGGCTAGGGGTCCCCATGGGACTCCCAAAGCCATCTTCAAGGGAAGAACCTCCGGGTTCTTCCCCCATTCTTGTGTTCTTCGTTTATTACTTATTTTAACCGATTCCAAGCCACATTAATCACTCATAAATATTTCGGTTAACAACAATTAGCGCTAGAGGAAGGGGGTGTTCATCCCTAAAATCACTCAAAAGCTGAAGAACACTCACTGTTCTTCAATGAAATTTTTTCTTCCTGTTCTTCAAGGAAATATTTTCCTATCCAACAGATTCATACAAGGAATTTACATTTTTATTACTATAAATTTATCCTTTCACATTTAGCAGTGCTGCTGCTAAATCACCATCTTTTCAGAAATTTTTACGTTCTGTTTTCTTTCTAGAAAACAAACCCAGTTTCGTATGTTCTGTAAAAATTTTACAGATCTATTTCTAAAGCTACTCAAAAGAAATCCATTCAATACAATTTTTTGCAGTATTACTACTACAAGAAATCGATCTACGCATTGCTGCTGAAATCCCTTTTCTTCCTGAAGAATCTGCAAAAATCTTATTTTTTCCAGACCTTCAAGAAGCCAACAATGGCGAATGTCAGGTTTCCTATGGTGAGAAAAATTATTTTCTCCATATCTATACAAAGCCACCGTTGGCAAACTACATCAAAAACCTTACAAAAACCATACAAACAAAAACCAAGCAGAAATTTCCATATCTATCTTACATATCTGTGGATCTGTTTTCAAAGGTTTACTGTATAAATATTTTTCCGGATTTCCTTCACGGATCTGCAAAGTTGTTGGTATTTGCACTTCAGTGTTTGGGACAAGCTTGGAAGATTTCTGACTAATCTGGTTGTGACCTCCGTCCCCTGTGAGACTCACGGCGGCCCTGTGCCGCCCCTCCTCGAAGTGGGAAAAGGGTCGTAATCGGATAGGTTGGGTATCTTCAGCGTGTCTCACACCGCGGCCAAGATCTTTGAAGAGGCGAGCAATTTCTGATTTGTGCTCGGTATTTTATGATTCTAGCTCGGCATTCGGAGTTCTGCTAGGCGGCTCCTGCTCGGCAACCTCCGAATCCCAGCTTGGTATTTGGAGTTGTTGCTCGGCGGTTTCTGCTCGGTGAACTCTGAATTCTAGCTCGGCAATCACTGCTCGGCCTTTCGATCTCGGCTAGGCATTTTGAGTCGCTCGACAATTCTTGCTCGGCCACCTCTCCATTAGCCGAACACTACGTCGGCCACAACGCAACACTCGCAGGACCACAGCCGCCCCTGCTCGGCGACCTCTGCTCGCCACTATAAAGTTCATCTTGGCAATACATTTGAATTTTGCTCGGCATTTTTTACATTTGCGCGACAATTTTCATCTCGGTGAATTTTGCTCGGCAATTGCAAATTCCTGCTCGGCACTTTGAAGTTCGACTCGGCACCTCCTGATTGGCTCTTGTGGAACCTTGGCTTGGCGTGTTGAAAGATGGCACGACATTGCTGCTGCCGAGCTCTTTTGATCGCATTCGGGCCGAGCTCCACGGGCCGAGCTCCTTCAGGCATGCGAACCATCGCCAATGCCGAGCCCCCTCTCCGACTCCACCTCGCCGGCGCCCCAATCGCTTTCTTCGCCTCACAAGCGGCCCTGCTGAACTCTCTCTCTCTCCCCGGCGAGCAGTCTCTCTTTCACGTGGAGGTCGCTGCCGATATCTGCTGCTTCTCTCGCAGGCGCCACCGCCCCACGGCTTCTCTCAGCGGCGCTGTCACTCTGCTTCTCTCTCCCTCCAGTGCGCCGCCAAGCCACCACCGCACAATCGCCCGCATGCTTTCACTCCGACGTGAATCACCGTGTTCAATTATGGGAGAGAAGCTTCGCAGATTTTGTTTTCTGCGATATTGGGAAGCTGCGCAAATTCATGATTTCTGCGTTTAGGGAGGCTGCACAGATTTAATCTTTTCTGCCCTAATTGGAATAATTGGATCTGGGCCCAAGTTTCTCATTTAAATTATATTACTGGGCCTTGTACTAAAGACAGGCTGGGCCTCTTTTTAATTAATTTAATTGATGGGCCAGATTCAAGGGCTGATGGGCCAAATTCATGAAACTGTTGGGGCATTTAATTTATTGGTTATCGCGTTCCGGAAATCTACGGACAGTCCTTTGTCCAGCTGTATCAGGTATTCTCGACGATTACCTAGTTAAATATGTTGCTTCATGCAGTTTTCTCTAATTTTTATAAAAATTGGGGCAAAGACAAATGATTTTGAGACATCAAAATTTATAAAACTGTCAAAAAAATTATTTAGAGACCTTCAGCGGTTAAAAATTTCCTCCCGAAATATTTTCATATTTTAAAGGGAAAGAAAAATTTAGACTCCAAACTTTTTTAAGAAATTTGGGGCATATGCGCGCATTTTTGGATTTCCAAAATCTTCAAAATGTAGAAATTTCTTCAAAAACCTTTAACGGTCTTGAAAACACCCCGAAAAAGTATTTATACTTGAGGGGGAAGGAAAGTAGAACTCCAAAGTTCAAACTTCAAAATTCGGAAAAACGAAAGTACAAAATTTTTTCAAAATAAGACTCGCAACGAGTTTACACTCTCGTCGAGCACGGGTTACTTTCCCTACAAAATCCTTGCGATGAGCTTTGTGCCGTCCGAGGTCACCTGGCCTTCCGGGTCAGTGTGCCCCTCAAATTCCTCGCGACGAGCTTAGCCTCCGGCCGAGGTCTCCTAGCTTTCCTGGCTAGTGAGGTCCACCAGCTCCTCGGAGTTAGGACAGAAGTCGCGTGGCTAGGTCCCAGTGACCAGCCCAAAGCGCATAGCACGCCACTGGGCGCACCTGTACAGGTCGCCTGAAGTGCCACCGGGTTCTTCCCGGAGAAAAAAGTCTCCCGGCGAGCTAAACGTACACTCGGCGAGCAACCACTTCGTAACTATTCCTAGCGAGCGGTTCAGTGGTCAAGTCCCCATTTTAGAGAGCACCTTCATCAGCTCGCCCCGACTGAACTCGCAGTCGCGGGAACTGGTTTGGGCGACAAAGGATCCGGCGGACCGTCAACCCGCCATGATACACTTGGGCGAGCATAACTCCCCGAGTAAACTCTTACTTGGCCAAAAGCCGAGCTTGCCAATGCCGAAACCAAATTGGAAAGGCACCGGCCGAGCTCAACCTCTTGGTCAAGTAAGGCCGAGGCCTGACAAGCCAACCAGAGTTTAAAATATTGAAAAATGAGATTTAAAATAAAGACGAATATTACGAAAACATGAAAACCACAAGGTTGAAAGGCAGGGGCACCATCTTCATTCTCCCGGACGAGTTCACCTCTCCGGACGAGCCTCTCCTCTTCGGGCGAGTTCACCTCTCCGGACGAGCCTCTCCTCTCCGGGCGAGTTCACCTCTTCGGACAAGCCTCTCCTCTCCGGGCGAGATCACCTCGCCGGACGAGCCTCTCCTCTCCGGGCGAGTTCACCTCTCTGGGCGAGCCTCTCCTCTCCGGGCGAGTTCACCTCTCCGGACGAGCCTCTCCTCTCCGGACGAGTTCTCCTCTCCTCTCCGGGCGAGATCACCTCACCGGACGAGCCTCTCCTCTCCGGGCGAGTTCACCTCTTCGGACGAGCCTCTCCTCTCCGGGCGAGATCGCCTCACCGGACGACCCTCTCCTCTCCGGGCGAGTTCACCTCTCCGGGCGAGCCTCTCCTCTCCGGGCGAGTTCACCTCTCCAGACGAGCCTCTCCTCTCCGGATGAGTTCTCCTCTCCTCTCCGGGCGAGATCACCTCACCGGACGAGCCTCTCCTCTCCGGGCGAGTTCACCTCTCCGGATGAGCCTCTCCTCTCCGGGCGAGTTCACCTCTCCGGACGAGCCTCTCCTCTTCGGGTGAGTTCACCTCTCCGGATGAGCCTCTCCTCTACGGGCGAGTTCACCTCTCCGGACGAGCCTCTCCTCTCCAGACGAGTTCACCTCTCCGGACGAGCCTCTCCTCTCCGGGCGAGATCGCCTCACCGGACGAGCCTCTCCTCTCCGGGCGAGTTCACCTCACCGGACGAGCCTCTCCTCTCCAGACGATTTCACATCTCCGGACGAGCCTCTCCTCTCTGGGCAAGTTCACCTCTCCGGACGAGCCTCTCCTCTCCGGGCGAGTTCACCTCTCCGGACGAGCCTCTCCTCTCCGGGCGAGATCACCTCACCGGACGAGCCTCTCCTCTCCGGATGAGTTCACCTCTCCGGACGAGCCTCTCCTCTCCGGGCGAGATCACCTCACCGGATGAGCCTCTCCTCTCCGGACGAGTTCACCTCTCCGGACGAGCCTCTCCTCTCCGGGCGAGTTCACCTCTCCGGACGAGCCTCTCCTCTCCGGGTGAGTTCACCTCTCCAGACGAGCCTCTCCTCTCCGGACGAGTTCTCCTCTCCGGACGAATCTCTCCTCTCCGGGCGAGTTCACCTCTCCAGACGAGCCTCTCCTCTCCTGGCGAGTTCACCTCTCCGAATGAGCCTCTCCTCTCCGGATGAGTGCACCTCTCCGGGTAAGCCTTTCCTCATCAGACTTGCTCACTCCTTCAGACGAGCTCCCCTCTCCGGACGAGACCGCCTCTCTGGACGAGCTCACTCCTTCAGACGAGCTCACCTCTCCGACGAGCTCTCCTCAGATATGTTCACCTCTCCGGACGAGACCGCCTCTCCGGATGAGCTCACTCCTTCAGACGAGCTCACCTCTCCGACGAGCTCTCCTCAGATATGTTCACCTCTCCGGACGAGTCCGCCTCTCCGGACGAGCTCACTCCTTCAGACGAGCTCACCTCTCCGACGAGCTCTCCTCAGATATGTTCACCTCTCCAGACGAGTCCGCCTCTCCAGACGAGCTCACCTCTCCGACGAGCTCTCCTCAGATATGTTCACCTCTCCGGATGAGTTTGTCTCTCCGGACGAGCTTATTCCTTCAGATGAGCTCACCTCCCCAGACGAGCTCATCTCTCCAGCGAGCTCTCCTCATCAGACGAGCTCACCTCTCCCGGAAGCTAGGTAACCAGGCAGCTAGGCAGCCAGGCAGTTCGACAAGCTCAACTGCTAGGCGGCTCGGCAGCTAGGCAGCTCGGCAACTCGGCAGCCAGACGAGCTCATCTCTCCAGCGAGCTCTCCTCATCAGACGAGCTCACCTCTCCCGGAAGCTAGGTAACCAGGCAGCTAGGCAGCCAGGCAGTTCGACAAGCTCAACTGCTAGGCGGCTCGGCAGCTAGGCAGCTCGGCAACTCGGCAGCCAGACGAGCTCATCTCTCCAGCGAGCTCTCCTCATCAGACGAGCTCACCTCTCCCGGCAAGCTAGGCAGCTCAACAGCCCGGCAAGCTAGGCAGCTCGGCAAGCTAGGTAGCTCGGCAGATCTCGATAAGAAACCCGAAAAGTATAAATCCTATACTCCGACCTCAATGCAAGGCGATACGTTCTTGATGCTTTCAAAGAAAATCTACTCTCCACACTACCAGCTCGACTCCCAAGGACACTTGACAGCCGAACTGGGGGGCAATTGTTGTAACACGAATATTTCGTGAAATACTCCACCTCGGTAGGCAGGCCAAGGCCTCATGGGGGTACCCCGACCTGGGCATAAAGACTAGCACGCAAAGTTGTTCTTCAAGCTAGATTGCTCTCCGTGCCTAACTCTTTAAACTAGGCAGCTAGGCAAGCTCGGCAGCTCAGCAGCTCGGCGAGCTCGGCAGCTCGGCAGCTAGGCAAGCTAGGCAGCTCGACAAGCCCGGCAAGCTCAGCACGCAAGACAGCTCATCAAGAGACAAAGTACTGACACCTTTACGGGATAGGACAAGTCCATTTAATGTAAAGTAGATCTTGTCAGGATTTTATATCAACAATTGTAAATAAATCCTAAAATAAAGGATTTATAATTAATTATTAGCATTTTAGCTTTAAACATTTGGGAGCCCTATAAATAGAGCCCCAACCCTTGTAAACCAACAACACATTCTTGGCTACAACATTATACACTATAGGCTAGGGGTCCCCATGGGACTCCCAAAGCCATCTTCAAGGGAAGAACCTCCGGGTTCTTCCCCCATTCTTGTGTTCTTCGTTTATTACTTGTTTTAACCGATTCCAAGCCACATTAATCACTCATAAATATTTCGGTTAACAACAGCAGTATAGACTTATTTATAGTCTATACGAAAATTTTGATGTCCATCTTGCAACGTGTTTAAGACTTCCGCTGTACATTTCTGATTATTTATTTGTCTGTGTTGCTCTTCGAATGTGCCAACATTCGTGACAACATTCTGCAAAACACGTACACACACCTTCAATTGGCACCAGAGCCATAAAACTCGTTATCCTGAGTTTAGATCCTATGTTTGGTGTGATTTATTGCAATGGATTATCCTATGACAGCTCCAATTAGGCCACCCGTTCTAGATGGTACAAATTATGCAATTTGGAAGCCTAAGATGCGTATGTACATCAAGTCCATTGATGAACGTGCATGGAGGAGTATATTGACTGGATGGACTCCACCAATTATTCCAGCTGATGATAATACTGAAGCTCAAATCAAAAAGGAGTTAGAATGGACAAATGATGAGGTGACAACGGCCAACTTCAATTCGAAGGCACTCAATGCCTTATTTACCTCTACGGATGTATCCATGTTCAAAATAATTTCTAATTGTGTATCTGCAAAAGATGCATGGGAGAGATTACAAGAACATTGTGAAGGATCTGAGAGTGTAAGAAGGACGAAGTTGAGGATGCTTGGAACCAAGTTCGAAAATCTAAGGATGAAGGAAGATGAGACCATATCATCTTACAATGAGAGGATTACTGAGATTTCCAATGAATCTCAAGCACTTGGTGAAGCCATATCCAATACAAGGTTAGTACATAAAATCTTAAGAACTGTTCCTAAACGTTTTGATGCTAAGATATGTGCTATTGAGGAAGCTAAAAATACTGATGCTATTACTCAAAATGAGTTGGTGAGTATTTTGAAAACGTATGAAATGAATTTTTCTCAAAGAGATAGTGAGAAATCCGAAAGGAAAATTTCTGTTTTCAAAGGAGAGGCTTCTTCATGTGTTGATAAACAACCGTTTGTTACTGAAATAGATTCTGATGAAGATGTTGGTGACGATTGTGCCGACAATGCTGAAAACATTGCTTTCTTAACTAAGCAGTTTAATGCATTTTTGAAAAAGAGAGCAAATAGACTTAGAAATAATTTACTCTTGATGATTTACTGGATGATTCTGATGTTGAGTCAAATGTGCCAACATTTGAGGAAACATTGGAGGTTCCAGAATTTAATTGTTTCTCAAGTTCTTGTGTAGATGAAGCAGGTACTTCTAATATTGTTTGCAAAGATTGTAAGTCCAGTTATCTAAAGCTTGAAAAGGAGTTGGAATCCACTCAGAAAGCCTTAAGGGACATGACTATTGAAGAGTCATATCAAAAGAATTTGGTGATAAAGCTTGAGGTCATACTAACAAGGAAAGATGGAGTTATGCAACCTCAAAAAGAACGGCTCAAAGGAACGACCTTTGAATTTCAAAAGATATTCAGAAAGTTCAGCTAAAGTTGATGAGGCATCGACAATTGGAAGTACAAGTAGACATGGTCCAGGTTATAATGGTAATATCACTCAGTTTTTAAACAATAACAAACTGTTGTGTTTACAAAACCTTCGTTGAAACTGAAAAGTTGAAAAATGATTCTCGAAAAGAAGGATGTTTGTCATTATTGTTTTACCGAGGGTCACAAACGACAAAAACTGTTTTTACAATGAGGCGGGATAAAAAGTTTTCTAAAATGTCTTTGAAAATGTTGCCACATTCGCTCAACATTCAAACATTTGTTCAAAAATCATTTCAAAAAACCTGTTCAAAAATCTACTTGGGTGAAAAAGTCAAATACCGTATGTAATGTTGTCTATACATCTTTAAAAGCATGTGTTCGGGACTATGGTATTTTGATAGTGGGTGTTCTAGACACATGACCGGTGAGGAAAGTTATCTCACTGATTATAAGGCATATGATGGTGGAAATGTTACATATGGAGGAGGTTCAAAAGGTAAAATTATTGGTATAGGTACATTGAATGTTCCCTGGTTTTCCTAACTTGACAAAAGTCTTACATGTTAAAGGTTTACTTGCAAATTTGATTAGTATTAGTCAATTATGTGATGATGACTTGCATGTGAAGTTTGACAAAAGTTCATGCTATGTGCTAAACAGTGATGATAAATGTCTTATGGTTGGTAATAGATCGGTTGATAATTGCTATTTGATTGATTCAAATCAAGCATGCTTTAATGCTCAAACTGATGAAAGTGTACTTTGGCATCAAAAACTTGGACATGCTCATTATAGAAACATAATCAAATTGTTAAAATTTGATGCTGTTAAAGGTCTGCCTAAGTTGCAAGTACGCATGTCAAATGTATGTGGATCATGTCAAAGTGGTAAGCAAGTCAAAATGTCACATGAAATGTTGACACAATGTACTACGAAACATTGCTTTGAACTTTTGCATATGGACTTAATGGGACCAATGGAGACTGAAAGCATTGGTGGAAAGAGATATTCTTTTGTCATAGTAGATGATTATTCAAGGTTTACATGGATTGAGTTTCTTAAAGAGAAATCAGATGCTTTTGATGTATTCAAAATTCTTTATAAAAGGTTTAAAAATGTGTATAACACTAAGATAAAAAGAATAAGGTCTGATCATGGTAGGGAGTTTGAGAACAGTTTATTCACTAAATTTTGTGAAGATAATGGCATAATACAAGAATTCTCTTCTCCTAAAACACCTCAACAAAATGGTGTAGCCGAAAGGAAAAATAGAACTCTACAAGAGATGCCTAGAGTAATGCTTTTATCCAAGAAACTTTCAAAAAGGTTTTGGGCTGAAGCTTTGAATACTGCCTGTCATATTTCAAATAGAGTTTATCTTAGACCTAATTCCACAAAGACACCTTATGAATTTTTTAATAACAAAAAGCCTAATCTGAAATACTTTCATGTCTTTGGATGTGTTTGCTACATTCTGAATGATAGAGACCAACTTCATAAATTTGATTCAAAGAGTGATAAGGGTTTCTTTCTTGGTTATGCTAGAAACAGTAGAGCTTTTAGGATTTATAATCTTAGGACTGATACTGTTCAAGAGTCTATGAATGTTGTTTTTGATGATAATGCAAGTCTTGCAGATAATGCTATTGAAGAAGATGTAACTGATCTTATTGAGCAGATGCAAAGTTTTGGAATTTCTGAACCGATTGAGAATATTGCTACAAATGTGCCCACATCTGAAGCAACATCACCTCAACATCCAGAAATTAATAGAACTATGCCTTATCCTGCTACAGTACCATCTTCCAGGATTCTCAAAAATCATCCACAACAACAGACCATAGGTAAGCCTCAATCAGGTGTACAAACAAGGAGGAAATTAAGTTTTGACGCAAGGCATGTGGTAAGATCGATTTGTATGACATCTATGTGTAACAAGGTGAACTTTGAATGTTTTCATTCTTTCAATGAACCTAAAAATGTTGATGAAGCTATGAAAGATGAAAACTGGATTAATGCAATGCATGAGGAGTTAAATCAATTTGAAAGAAATGATGTTTGGATATGCCTTCCTGATATGCTTCCAAATCTTCCCCCGCTTGTGCCTAGGCCTGATAATGTGAATGTAATTGGTTCAAAATGGATTTTCAAAAACAAAACTGATGAATCTGTTAATGTTGTAAGAAACAAAGCTAGATTAGTAGCTCAAGGCTATACACAAGTAGAAGGAATTGATTTTGATGAGACTTTTGCTCCTGTTGCTAGAATTGAGTCCATAAGACTGTTACTTGCTATTGCATGCTACATTGATATAAAACTGCATCAAATGGATGTTAAAGCCGCATTTCTAAATGGAATTCTTATGGAAGAAGCATATGTAGAACAACCTAAGGGGTTTGAGAATCATGATTTTCCTGATCATGTTTATAAACTTAAGAAAGCTTTATATGGTTTAAAGCAAGCACCTAGGGCATGGTATGGTAGATTAACTGATTTTCTAGTTGAATTCGGTTTTTATAGAGGTGAAGCTGATAGGACCTTGTTTATTAAACATTCTGGATATGATATTATGATTGCTCAAATATATGTTGATGACATTGTGTTTGGTTCTACATGTGAGAAAATGCTTGAATTATTTGTACATGAAATGACCACTACCTTTGAAATGTCGATGGTTGGAGACTTGAATTACTTTTTAGGTCTTCAAATTAAACAATGCAAGGATGGTATTTTCTTTTGTCAAAGCAAATATGCCAAAAATCTTGTGAAAAGGTTTGGTTTAGACAATGCTAAATACATGATGACACCTATGGGATCGACACAAAAGTTGTGTAAAGACAGTGTTGGCACAAATGTTGACCCAACATTGTATAGGTCGATGATTGGTAGTCTTTTGTATCTGACTTCTAGTAGGCCAGACATCATGTTTAGTGTTTGTTTATGTGCACGTTATCAAGCTGATCCTAAAGAATCTCATATGAATTCAGTTAAGAGAATAATTCGATATGTGGCAGACACATGTGATTATGGAATATGGTATAGCAAAGATACTAATTGTTCTTTGATTGGCTATAGTGATGCAGATTGGGCAGGTGATAGTGATGATAGAAAGAGTACAAGTGGAGGATGTTTTTACATGGGTAACAATCTTGTTTCATGGCATAGCCGAAAACAAAATTGTGTTTCCCTATCTACGGCTGAATCCGAATACATAGCCACGGGGAATTGTTGTACTCAACTTCTTTGGCTCAAGAAGATGTTCGATGACTACGGTTTGGAGAGCAATACTCTTACTGTTTATTGTGATAATACAAGTGCAATTAATATATCTAAGAACCCTGTGCAACATTCGTTAACTAAGCATATAAGTATTAGACACCACTTTATTAGGGATCTTGTAGAAAAAGAAGTTGTAAAGTTGGAATACATTTCTCTTGAAAAACAGACGGAGACATTTTTACTAAAGCCCTTGATAATGAGAGGTTTTCTTCTCTTAGAAAATCTCTAGGTTTATGCACTAATTAGACCAATATTTCTTTGTGTGTTGTAACAAATGTGCCAACATTTGTAACAACACTAGAACAATTTATTTAAATTTTTCTAAGTATTGTAATATTTAGTGTTTTTGAACTCTCTTGTGTAAATAGTATTAGAACCTGTGATAAATATAAATTGTCCTGGACACACTTTTCTCAAATGCAATTGAATAAACTCACAATTAGATGCTATGTCATTGAGTAACTATGGGACACGGAGTTGACTACTACGATGTTCTCTTTTTCAAAAGATGACTTGAATGCATCAATATATTCACAATCCATTGAGTAATTATGGGACACGGAGCTGACAACTACGATGATCTCTTCTGGAAAAATGGATCAATGTGAATAAGTGGGTAAAACAAAAGATAGTGCAACACAAATGATATTATATCATGTAAAAACTGTGTTGAGAAGTGTGTGTGCCGACATTGTGCAAATAACATTCTGGTTCTTGTATGTATATTTACCTCTATGAGTTTGATAATTTCTGAATATTATTCTATAAATGAATTATTTATTTTAAATTGTTCCCAGCAATATTAGTTAATCTAATTTATTGTGCACGTTATTTTATCTTATTAAGCGGTTATTTGCATGTTTCTTTTATAACTTCCACACTATCGGTAATGCCCTATTTCTTAGGGATGTGATTAAATCCTTCTTCTCAACACCGATGTGGACACAACTTCTACATTCTTTCTTTTCCCTATTTAAGGTCCTTAATATTCAGTGTGCTCTACACATTGATCTTTGTTTTCGAATTTGATACAAGTGTTTGAAGGTATTAATTGTTGCACTTACTGGTATTAGTTAATAATCAGCCTTTACTTTTTTGTAATTCAAATTGATTATTTTATTAATATAATTTGAATAGTGTGTGCAGATTATTAATTATCATGGCTGATGGAAAGTGCTCTTCACCTTCACATTCGAAACACTCAACCTCTCCTGCAACATCATCCTCTTCTCAAAACCTTCGACTCTTAGCTTCAATGGCCGCTGAAAATGTTTCGGAAAATGTTGGCCCTTCTAACCCAACATCACCCTCTTCGATTAGGGTTGGCTCGGTTGATGTTCCTCTCTCAGATATGATATTCGTTTCAAATCCAAAACCCCCGCTATTAAATCCCTCGAGAATCCGATTTTGGGCGAAACGTCACAAAATCCAAATAGCGATGCAGCTCAAGAACAACCCGTCATTGAAACCTACCCTATGTCGGTTGATCTTGCTGAGGGAGCCACAACTGATTAAATCGTCCACGCTTTCAAGAATCTTGCCAAATTGACAATTTACCCAGTTGTCAATGTTGGTAATCGAGAGGTAAACTTTGACGATTATAGACACTGGTCTTTTTCTCCTACACATCCGCCCAAGATACTCCAATGGAAGAAGATGCTTCTGATTCTACGGACACCGGAGAGCTCACTGCCCGTTTTCAATCTGTTCGGCAAAAGGCGACGAGCTCAAGGGGACAAGGTCAGAAACGACGCTCTTATAGGACAATGGGTCGTCGAGTTGATTACTCAAATCGGGAAAAAGCGAAGCATGATGATGGCGTTGCTTCAAAACCTATCCGGTATTCGACTCGAATCCTCGGCGATGAAATGGAAGAGGCGAATCCGAGAAAGTGGCTAGTGAAGAAGTCGATGTTCCGGTGCTTAGCCCTAGGGGGAGTCCGAGGATTACAAATGGATTAAACATTGGCTCAAATGGCTGCTAGCTTGGAAAAACGGAAAAAGAAGCAAAAAGTAACGCAGGATGTGCCAGACAATGTTGACACACCCTTGACCACATCATCCTCAGAGTCCGAATCCCCTGAATCAGAACACAGTAAGGAAAATGTTGCTGAGGTAAATACTGACTCCTCTCTGCATATATCTTCATCTTCTGATTCTGATGATTCTTATCATGGCATTGATAGTGATAAGTTTAGAACATTGAGGACTAGATTGATTGTTGGGGAAAGGATTATCAAAATGGATGATTTTGTGTCTATGAATTTAATTGGATATCTGACTGATAGATCCTTAATGCACTCTCTACAATTTGCTACTCCTTATATTGTGGATTGGATTTATGAGTTTTATGCAAATTTAAAAGTCAGAGTTTTTGAAGTTAATTCAAGGCACTTTGGAAAAGTGAAAATTAGGGGAAAGGTTATTGTGATAACTCCGGCTGTTATTAATGAGGTCTTGAAAACTAGAGATGGTAATGATCCTCAAGTGGATGATTTGGATGAGGTCATAAAGGTGATCACTGGGGAAAGAGTTCATGTATGGAGATATAGGATGAATTCCTCAGTCTTAACAAGCCTTTACAGTGTTCTTCACAAGTAAATTGTGTATAATTGGCTGCCTTCTTCGAACACAACCACTTTGACCAGTGAGCAGGCTATTTTAATGTACAAGATTGGACATCTGAGGGAGTTTAATCTTGGGAAAACAATCTTTGACAATATGATGACATATTCAGGTAGAGTGTCAAGCAAAGGGTTGCTGCCATACCCCAGTTTGATTCATATGTTAATTTCTGCTCAAGGATTTCAAAGAGAAAGAAATGAAATTACCAGCTCATTTGCACTGAGTTTGGGAATTTCTCATGTTCTGAGAACTGGTCCAAGGGTGATTGACCTTCCAATCAGAGATCCAAATGAACAGAACAAAGCACCTGCTGAACAGACAGACAATGTGCCACAAAATGTTGGCACAAACACTGCCAACATTCCAGAACTCCAACCTCAGTTCCTTCAAGATCAAATTTCAATGGCAGCTAACTCAATTTCTAATTTGAAATGTATGCTAACCAACCTTGAGATGCAGAAACGAATATGGGAGAAGCTACTTTTCTCTTGTCCAGGGGGGGACTAGGACTGCTGTTGCCAACTCAACTCTTCGCCGATGTTCTTTGTGGAATGACTCTGCGCCGCTCTTGGTGATGGAGATCTTTGGAGGTGCAAATGCCGATGTTGGTGTAACCGGAGGAGGACCAGATGTTGATATATCCGGGAGCTGGAACAAGTGCAGCTCGATCTTTGGAATGGAAACAGAAACACGAGAATGTGCCGGATGATGTGCCGACAAACCCGACCAACACTACCGATGGACCCGGCAGGTTCAAACATGGACGTGGATCTTTGAGAGGATCGAGGCAAGAGGCTCGGGAAGATGATGACCTCGGTGTCTGTATGATGATCTAGATGATTGGGGCCATCGGTGATCCGACTAAGGGGAGCATTCAAGAATGAGGAAGCTTGAAGAAAGGGGAGTTCGTGCGAGACTCTAGAAGATGCAATTTGTTATTTATTATCAGCCCAATCCTCTCCTAATCTTCACTTACAAGCTTTTTCTTATTTTTGTAATAGACTCATTTTAATTTCTGTTTTATGTGTTTAATTTCTATAAACTTATAGTAGTATAGGTTTGTGTGTTGATACCTATGCTTTTGATTTTCGAACTTATTAGTTTAGTATGAGTTTGAGCATGTATGTTTATGTCTTTGTTTTTATGCTCGATTTTAGTTTTGTTTAAAGTCTTATTTATGTTCGTATTTTTGTCATATGTTCTTTTCATATTACGAGTAATGTTTTCTTAGTTAAGTTGCTCCGATTTAAGTTTTGTTAAGTCTAGTATTTTGTCTTTGTTTTATTGCTCTGATTTTATATTGTTCTATGTTAGCTCTGATTTTGTTTAGTCTATATTTTGTTCATAGTATAAGTCCTTGTGATGTTAAGTGTTTATTGTTTTTATTTATGTTCATTTTGGCTAAGTAAAAAGATGTCATTTACTTGATATTTATTTTACTTATCTCTATTGTGTACACATTCTGCATTTTATTGCAACATCAGGTGTGTTCCAGTAGAAAGGCCGAATTGGGGGAGATTGTTGATGTTATGACGAGTGTTACTCAGAATGTGCCAACATTCTGGTCACAACATCAGAATTCGTCCTTCCACTTTCACTAACCCTTAACCCACGTTTTGTCTTGTTCATTGACTTGTTCTTTCAGGATTGAAGACTTACGGTAGTTACCGAAGTCATGCGGTTGAAAGAGGCAAGCAAGAGAAGTTATAAAGATCATGGGGAAGTTACATAGAAGTTACCTATTTTCAAGGGAGATGTGGAAGTTATCTTCAAGCACTAAGAGTGTCCAGAATTCTATAAATGCACGCTGCTTATGAAGATTAAAACTTGAAGTTGAGGGAAACACAATCTAGCATAGTCTATTGGCATAGATTATAGAGTTTATTGTTCGTTTCATACTCGATACTTCCGTTGGTGAATGTTCCAACATTTCACTCAACATTGGGTCTTTATTTGTATTAGTGATAGGTTAGATTGAATATTATCTAGTCACTATATACGTAGATCCATTCACGGTGTAGCTTATGTTTTCACCGATTGTATCACTTAACAATTACTAGTGATAATACGCCGATTGGCAGTATAGACTTATTTATAGTCTATACGAAAATTTTGATGTCCATCTTGCAACGTGTTTAATACTTCCGCTGTACATTTCTGATTATTTATTTGTCTGTGTTGCTCTTCGAATGTGCCAACATTCGTGACAACATTCTGCAAAACACGTACACACACCTTCAATATGTATACTTACTAGAATGGCCCCACAATTAGCACACAAACAAGCTCAAAAATAATCATGCAATTAAGCTCAATAAAATCCAAAAATCATAGGCCAATTAGCAAGTAATTAAACAAATATGCATCAACAATTCATACACTTCTATCCTAAGAATAACTCAACTCGACCAATTGATCCAAACAATTATACTAGGAATTCCCAACTTTGCCAAAAATGCATTTTCTAGCCAAATTTCACAAAATAACCGAGCAACATCTCATATACAACCCTAAGCATGCTCCTAAATCATCAAACAATCCAAATATGCTCATACAAGGCTCCAAATTCATCACAATAATCATGCTCATAAGGTGCTCGATTAAATGCCCAAATGAAATATTCCAAATTCAAGAATTTAAGCACAAATCATAACACCCATGCAATAATAATAATATAACAACAAAATTGAAGCCAAGATGATAAGAAATTACATACCTTGTTTGTGAATTTGGCCAAAATCGGATTTGGAAGACACCCAATCAAATACAACCAAAAATCCCCAAATTTGATTCCAAAACCCTCAAGATCCTATCTTTATGCAATGTAAATGATAAAATGATGAAATGATGATGATTGTACGGTGGAAACAACGCAAAACCGACGGAAATGGGGTGGGGAAGAAACTGGAAAACGGCGCTGCTAAACCCTCGAGTCGGGGTTCTGTTCTGATCCTGCGTATTTAAAAAAAAACCCGCGCCTCGAGTCGAGGGTCAGGCCCCGACTCGAGGGATCCACAAATTTTCATGCCTCGACTCGAGGTCTCACGCACGACTCGAGGGACTTAACAAAATGACCCCCTCGACTCGAGATACCACCCTCGACTCGAGGGAAATGAAAAAAATCTTAATTTTGGCTAAGTGTGACTCCCTCGACCCGGGGGCCATGCACTCTCGACCCTGGGTCGAGTCCAGGGAATTTTTTACGATTCTCGGGCCCGACCCGGCCCCCGAAACTCCTAAATATGACCTCTACGCCCCTGACGAACCCAAATATGCAAGAAATTACCGTTTTGGTCCCTCGATTTAAGCCCGGTCGCTCATTCGATCGAGGAGACCGAGTTCTCTTCCTTTTTGCTCATTTTCACCAACTTTTAAGTTCTCCTTTCCTTCTCAATTCCTCGATTCCTTTGCAATTTCTATCCTTTTTCAATCCTCGTAGTGAGTATACCTACACACGGCCATCACAAATCATCAAAATAATCATCACTAAGAGATGCATTTATACCCAAAATGACACACACCCCCAAACTTGAATGAAGTCATGCATTCAAGTTTGGCTCCAAATACATGCAACTCATAATGATATCAACAATGAAGCTCAACAATATATGAATCTCAAAGTATAGAGCATCATGTACTAAGCATAAGCAATTAAGTAGCAAGCCAATTCTCCTAAAAAAAACAAAAAACACTAATCTACCAAAAACACAAGAAAAGAGAATAAAATGGATGGGTTGCCTCCCATCAAGCGCTATTTTTATTGTCCTATGCCGGACTTATTCTTTCACTTCCACATCCTTCATCGGAATGACCAAGGGTAGCGATCCTCCTTCCCATTGTATCTAGATCGTTGAGCTTCATAATCTAGGAGGTTCACCGAATAGATAAGACAACCACCTATAGATATGCAAAGTGTCCATGGTTGTCCCCCTTTTTCTCTTGCCATCCTCCTCGATTCTTCCTTCCTTTCAAGGATGCCCAAGCGTTTCATTAATTCTTCCCTATAGTCAAAATTCACAAGAGGCAAAATTAAATCATTAGAAGCATCATTATCAATAAAATCACAAATTGAAGAGTTAGAGGGTATAGAAATGCTCATTTCAATCTTCAATGTCTCCTTAGGTGCTTCTCGATTTTCTTTCTCATTATAGCTCATGTCCATTAATGGACACTCCTCTTCCTCATTTTTGACAAGGAAATTCTTCCTTTCATCCTCATTGCTTGGACCCTTTTCTACATCATCTCTTTCACTTTCTTCCTCCCCTTCTTCTTCTTGATTCTCCATGATAGTCATATTTTTTACTTGGCGTAGGAAATCTTTGAGTTGACTCTTGATAAACATGAAATGCACTCCGGTGATCCATATTCCCCTCTATCCATGAATTGACCTTTTTTTTGGTCTCATACATTTCTTCATACAAGGGAAACATTTGATCACATCTAGCATCATCTTCCTCAAATTTTTCCAACACAAATCCAAGCATCTCTTGCAATATGACTCTCATATCATGGAGTCCCCATTCTTCAAATTGAGGAGAAGCTTGTGGCATTGGATGATCAAATTCATGGCTTCTCCTATCATCATAGTAATCACCTCCCGATGCTCCTTGACACTCAAATCCAAGACATGGATCAAATGTTTGATCACAAGGCTCATAATATGGAAACATCTCTTGAGGTTGGGGAGGAATTTCTTCATATCTCCAATCTTCATAATTGGATGGAACTTGTTGCAATTGAGAATTATCTTCAAAGCTCATCCAATTATTGCATCCAAAATCTTCAAAATGTGGAGGATATACCATGCTCTCTTGATAATGATATTGATTCCATGCATATGAATTGTATCCCTCCATCTAGACAAGATATCAAAGTATCAAATTCCAACAAAAATAACAAAACAAACACAAACACAAAGGCAACAAATAGTCACTTCAAACAATTCCTAAGTCTCACTTAAGGCGCAAAAACTAATTCCCCGGCAACGGCGCCATTTGATTGGAGTGTATAGGGTAAGAGTTATTAATACCAATCAACAAAATATCGAACCCAAGGGAAAAAGTATGCACATGAGTCCCTAGGAATACAAGTTATTAGTGACTAGAGTTGCAACAATGGTTTGGAACAAAAACAACAAAACAATAGCAAAAATACAAAACAAAAACAAGCAAGCAAATGATCGAACACCTAGAATGCGATAACAAAAACAACACTAAATGGTGGAATAGAGGTGCTAGGATTAACATCCATCAATGAATCATCAATCAACAAGCTACAATTGAATCAAATTGCAAATCAACTAAGATAGAAAGCATAAACCATCATGAAATTAATCACTCCATTAAAATCACAATGTCTAATGTGAGTATCCTTAGTCTTTCCCATTTCTCAACGTAGAAATCCCCAATTCATACAATCATGCAAAATTGAAACTCGATTAACACCTAATCACGTTAGCTCAACTCTCGCCTATTGCTAGGGTGATTAACCATTAATCTAAAGAGACAATTTTACACAAAGCATAATGAAGAATCACAATTAGGAAACAAACTAATGTGAGTATCCTTAGTGCAACTAATCTCTCGATTCCGAAGCACCCAATCCACACATTCATACACAGTTATCACCCGATTAATCCCGGATCACGTTAGCGCAACTCTCGTCTATAGCTAGGGTGATCAAACACTAATCTAAAGAGATAATTATGCATGAAGCACAAATGAGAATCACAATTAGTAAGCAATCTACTCAATCAATCTCCAATCATCAACAATTATAGCATCATCAATCAATTCATCCTCAATTTCAATTAACCCAAGCACAAGAGAGATTTAGCCCATAGTACCACAAACAATACCAATGGGAAGAAGATAGAATGGATCAAACACAAAGCAAATCACAACAATTAAGAAATTAAAGAGACAAAAGAGGAAAAACATCGCCAAATGATCTTCAATTAACCAAAATAGGAATGCTTGAGTCTTCAACAACAATCTCCAAATGAATTACAAGCTTGAATTGAAAGAAATTACAAGGATCAAATGCTAATCTAATGCTAATCTAGCAACATCAATGGAAATCTAAATCTAATCTAACTTCTAATCTAATCTAAGATGAAAATTGGCTTGGGGCCTGAGAAATCGCCCCAAAACCGCTACTAACTGCTACTATGAAAGATGTATCTAAGCTCCTCTGAAATGACCTGCTTCTCCTCTTTAAATAATGAATTTCTGGAAAACTACCCCCTCGAGTCGAGGGTCAGGCCTCGACTCGAGGTCCCTGCAAAATTCTCCTCCCTCGACTCGAGGGTCATGTCTCGAGTCGAGGCTGCTGCCTTTTTCCCAATTTAGTCCTTTTCTGCACATCCCTCGACTCGAGGCTCTTGTCCCTCGACCAGAGCTTGAGTCCAGGGCACTTTTTTCTCGCGGGGCTTCGGCCCCGACCCCCGTTTTCGTCCTGGATGTCCGTCTCTTCATTCTAAGCCTAGTGGTACTCTCGGTTTGGCAAAATTCCACCGTATTTCCTGCAAAATGGACGAAAAACATTAAAATCTCACAAATAATACTTTTTAGGCAAAGAGTGATACTTTTCACATTTAGGCACAAAAACTAACACTTTAGCTCACTTTTTGCACTAAAATTGGCCCTAAAAACATGTATCAATTCACTCCAATCACTAGGCACAAGTATCCAAACATCATTCCTTTCAAATTGATTTAACTCCTCATGCATTGCATTAATCCAATTTTCATCTTTCATTGCTTCATCAACATTTTTAGGTACATTGAAAGAATGAAAACATTCAAAGTTCACCTTGTTACACATAGATGTCATACAAATCGATCTTACCACATGTCTTGCATCAAAACTCAATTTTCTCCTTATTTGTACACCTGATTGTGGTTTACCTATGATCTGTTGTTGTGGATGATTTTTGAGAATCCTGGAAGATGGTACTGTAGCAGGATAAGGCATAGTTCTATTAATTTCTGGATGTTGAGGTGATGTTGCTTCAGATGTGGGCACATTTGTAGCAACATTCTCAATCGATTCATAAATTTTAGAATTTTGCATCTGCTCAATAAGATCAGTTACATCTTCTTCAATGGCATTATCTGCAAGACTTGCATTATCATCAAAAACAACATTCATAGACTCTTGAACAGTATCAGTCCTAAGATTATAAATCCTAAAAGCTCTACTGTTTCTAGCATAACCAAGAAAGAAACCCTTGTCACTTTTTGAATCAAATTTGTGTAGCTGGTCTCTATCATTCAGAATGTAGCAAACACAACCAAAGACATGAAAGTATTTCAGATTAGGCTTTTTGTTATTCAAAAATTCATAAGGAGTTTTAGTAGAATTAGGTCTTAAATAAACTCTATTGGATATATGACAAGCAGTATTCAAAGCTTCAGCCCAAAACCTTTTTGAAAGTTTCTTGGATAAAAGCATTACTCTAGCCATCTCTTGTAGAGTTCTATTTTTCCTTTCGGCTACACCATTTTGTTGAGGTGTTTTAGGAGAAGAAAACTCTTGAATTATACCTTTGTCTTCACAAAAATTAGTGAATAAGCTGTTCTCAAACTCCCTACCATGATCAGACCTTATTCTTTTAACCTTAGTGTCATAAACATTTTTAAAACGTTTGTAAAGAATTTTGAAAACTTCAAAAGCATCTGATTTTTCCTTAAGAAATTCAATCCATGTAAACCTTGAATAATCATCTACTATGACAAAAGAATATCTCTTACCACCAATGCTTTCAGTCTCCATTGGTCCCATTAAATCCATATGCAAAAGTTCAAAACAATGTTTTGTAGTACAATGTTTCAACATTTCATGCGACATTTTGACTTGTTTACCACTTTGGCAGGATCCACACACATTTGACCTACGAATTTGTAACTTAGGTAGACCTTTAACAACATCAAATTTCAATAATTTGACAATATTTCTATAATGAGCATGTCCAAGTTTTTGATGCCAAAGTGTACTCTCATCTGTTTGAACATTAAAGCATGCTTGATTCGAATCAATTAGATAACAGTTATCAACAGATCTATTACCAACCATGAGACAATTATCATCATTGTTTAACACATAACATGAACTTTTATCAAACTTTACATGCAAGTCATCATCACATAATTGACTAATACTAATCAGATTTGCAAGTAAACCTTTAACTGTAATACTTTTGTCAAGTTTGGAAAACCAGGAACATTTAATGTACCTATACCAATAATTTTACCTTTTGAACCTCCTCCATATGTAACATTTCCACCATCATATGCCTTATAATCAGTGAGATAACTTTCCTCACCGGTCATGTGTCTAGAACAACCACTATCAAAATACCATAGTCCCGGAACACATGCTTTTAAAGAGGTGTAAACAACATTACATACAGTATTTGACTTTTTCACCCAAGTAGATTTTTGAACAGGTTTTTGAAAAGATTTTTGAACAGTTTGTTTCGAATGTTGAGCAGAATGTGGCAACATTTTCAAAGACATTTTATAAAACTTTTTATCCTGCCTCATTCTAAAACAGTTTGGTCGTTTGTGACCCTCAGTGAAACAATAATGATAAACATCCTTCTTTTCAGAATTATTTTTCAACTTTTCAGGTTCAACAGAAGGTTTGGTAAACACAACAGGTTTATTGTTGTTTAAAAACTGAGTGATATTACCATTATAACCAAGACCATGTCTACTTGTACTTCCAATTGTTAGTGCCTCATCAAGTTTGGCTGAACTTTCTGAATATCTTTTAAAATTCAGTGTTGTGCCTTTGAGCTGCTCTTTGAGCTTGCATAACTCCAGATCTTTCCTTGTTAGTATGACCTCAAGCTTTATCACCAAATCCTTTTGATATGACTCTTCAATAGTCATGTCCCTTAAGGCTTTCTGAGTGGATTCCAACTCCTTTTCAAGCTTTTGATAACTGGACTTAAAATCCTTGCAAACATTGTTAGAAGTACCTGCTTTATCTACACATGAACTTGAGAAACAATTAAATTCTGAAACCTCCAATGTTTCCTCAAATGTTGGCACATTTGACTCGACATCAGAATCATCCAGTTAATCATCAAGAGTATCATCATATATAATCCTTGCAGAAAAAGCACATTCTTCATTCTTATCAGAATCATCTTCACAATCAGACTCATCACTTAAGGTAGCATTGAAATTTACCCTTTTTCTCAAAAGAGTGTTGGCACATTCATTAGCATAATGACCAAAACCAGAACATGCATCACATTTAACATTTTTCCTATATTCTGGATCATATTTGATCTTGTTACCTCTATCAAATTGCCTAGGTTGATTAACATTCCTATTTTTATCAGGCAATTAACATGAACTACCAATCTGATCTCTATCTTGATTCTTAATTTGCAAATTATTTCTAAGTCTATTTGCTCTCTTTTTCAAAAATGCATTAAACTGCTTAGATAAGAAAGCAATGTTATCAGCATTGTCGGCACAATCATCAATAACATCTTCATCAGAATCTATTTCAGTAAACGGTTGTTTATCAATACTAGAAGATGTTTCTCCTTTGAAAACAGAAATTTTCTTTTCAGATTTCTCATTATCTCTTTGAGAAAAATTCATTTCATATGTTTTCAAAATACTCACCAACTCATTTTGAGTAATAGCATAAGTGTTTTTAGCTTCCTCAATAGCACATATCTTAGCATCAAAATGTTTAGGAACAGTTCTTAAGATTTTATGTACTAACCTTGTATTGGATATAGCTTCACCAAGTGCTTGAGATTCATTGGAAATCTTAGTGATTCTTTCATTGTAGGAGGATATGGTCTCATCTTCCTTCATCCTTAGATTTTCGAACTTGGTTCCAAGCATCCGCAACTTTGTCCTTCTCACACTCTCAGATCCTTCACAATGTTCTTGTAATCTCTCCCATGCAGCTTAAGCGGATACACAATTAGAAATTATTTTGAACATGGAAACATCCGTAGAAGTGAATAAGGCATTGAGTGCCTTTGAATTGAAGCTGGCCGTGGTCACCTCATCATTTGTCCATTCTAACTCCCTCTTGATTTGAGCTTCAGTATTATCAGTAGCTGGAACTGTTGGTGGAGTCCAACCAGTTAAAATACTCCTCCATGCACGTTCATCAATGGACTTGATGTACATGCACATCTTAGGCTTTCAAATTGCATAATTTGTACCATCGAGAACTGGTGGCCTAATTGGAGCTGTCATAGGATAATCCATCGTAATAAATCACACCAAACACAGGATCTAAACTCAGGATAAAGAGTTCAACGGCTCTGGTGCCAATTGAAGGTGTGCGTAAGTGTTGATGCAGAATGTTGTCACGAATGTTGGCACAATCGAGAACAACACAGACGAAAATAAATGAACAGAAATACACAGCGGAAGTCTTAAACACTTTGCAAGATGGATATCAAAATTTTCGTATAGACTATAAATAAGTCTATACTGCCAATCGGCGTATTATCACTAGTAATTGTTAAGTGATACAATCGGTGAAAACATAAGCCACACCGTGAATGGATCAATGTATATAGTGACTAGATAATATTCAATCTAACCTATCACTAATACAAATAAAGACCCAATATTGAGTGAAATGTTGGAACATTCACCAACGGAGGTATCGAGTATGAAACTACAATAAATTCTATAATCTATGCCAATAAACTATGCTAGATTGTGTTTCCCTCAACTTCAAGTTTTAATCTTCATAGCAGCCGTGTATATATAGATAAATCTGGACTCTTAATGCTTGAAGATAACTTCCACATCTCCATTGAAAATAGGTAACTTCCATGTAACTTCCCCATGATCTTTATAACTTCTCTTTGCTTGCCTTTTCAAATCCATGACTTCGGTAACTGCCGTAAGTCTTCATTCTGAAAGAAAACAAGACATTAACCAAGACAAAACGTGGGTTAAGGGTTAGTGGAAGTGGAAGGACGAATTCTGATGTTGTGACCAGAATGTTGGCACATTATGAGTAACACTCGTCATAACATCAACAATACTTGTTACACATGCAACAAGCCAGGACATTTCAGCTATGATTGTCGTCAACTGACTCCTAAAGAAAGAGAAGAGAAGAGGAAGAAGAGAGACAGGAGATTTGCAGATCAAAGGGCTTTGTTAGCTGAAGAAAATGAGCCAAAGAAATCATCATCATCATCATCATCCTCATCTGATTTCGGATCAGATGATGAAATCTGTCTCATGGCTAATGAGGTAATCTACTATTCATCTTCTGATAATGATTCTTGTCAGTCTGCATCTGATCATGACCAAACTGTTATTTATGAATTATTGAGAGATTTAAAGACATCTCTGGCTGCTTATAAACAGCTAGAGACAGAGAATTTGGCTTTAAAGGATCAAATTCAAATTCTAATTAAAGGCAAGCAGGTGATGAACTGTTCAGAAACTGAGGAAACATTCAAGGGCGAATGTTTTCCCCGGGCTGAGGCTAGTACATCAGCCAGCTTACCTGAAAGGTTAGAAAATGAATTGAAAACTTTAAAAGACAAATTTGAAGTAGTCTGTGCTGAAAATGAATCAATTAAGAAAGACAATGAGAAGCTAGTCTTCAAAATTAGTCAACTTAATAATTCACAGTCAGCAATAGACCATATCTTTAATACATCTCAAAAATCCCATGACAAAACAGGTCTTGGTTATGATAGAAATAATAAATCAGATGTTCAAAAACCTAGAAAATTTGTGAAAGCATCTGATCAATCAAAAGAAGTTAAAATTGGTCCTTGGAAACCAATTAGTCAAGTAAGGACTGCATCTCCCAGCTTGAAAACAAAAATTCAGCTGAGGACTCCTTATCAGACTAGGAGAAACCCAAGAACCAAAATAAGAAGAAATTCTTATTATAATCCTTTTGATGGAAGAAGCAGATGTTATCCCACATTTCCTAAGTTTAGGAAAATTACTCAATCTGAATACAACAAGTTATCCTTCAAAAGTGATACAATCGTAGACAGATTTGGTAGAAAGACCAAGTCTGATTTATTGTTTGGAGATGAGATTTTTATTTGGTTATCTAAAGTGATACTTGACCTTCAAGGACCCAAGATCACTAGGGTACCTTACAACTGATCTGTTTTTCAGGATTCACAGGGATCATCACTCAAGGAAGAGATTTTAGCTTCAATATGGTACATTGATAGTGGTTGTTCACAACACATGACCCATAACAAGAGGTTGTTATCAAATTTCCAAAGCATTGATGGTCCAAGAGTCTTATTTGGTGACAATAATTGTGGTCAGACTAAAGGTGTAGGTACTCTGATTATCAATGATATTCAGGTATCAGAGGTATATTTTGTTGAAGGTTTGAAACATAATCTGTTATCTGTTTCTCAGCTTTGTGATAAAGGTTTTCTTGTCAAATTTTCAAGGGATAAATGTGATATTTTAGATAATTCCTCAGATAAGGTACTTTTAACTGGCTTCAGACATGGTAATGTCTATGTGGCCAACTTTAATAGTTGTCCCAAGGATACTTGTCTGATAGCTAAGGGTGGAGAAGACCTCAGCTGGCTATGGCACAAGAGGCTTAGTCATCTGAATTTCAAGACCCTTAGTAAGCTGGCCAAAAAAAACCTTGTCAAGGGATTACCTGAAAAACTTTTATCCACTGATCTTAAATGTGATGCTTGTCAGAAAGGTAAACAGCCTAGACACTCATTTAAGAGTATTAACCCCTCTTCATCTGAAAGAGTTTTACAACTACTTCATCTGGATCTGTTTGGACCTGTTTTTCCTCTCAGTTTCAGTGGAAGGAAATATACTCTTGTTGTAGTAGATGACTTTTCTAGATACACTTGGGTTATATTTCTTTTCAAGAAAAATTAGACTATGAACAAGATCCCTGATCTGTTCAGACAGATTCAGAATGAAAAGGGTGTTAATATTATTAAAATAAGGAGTGATAAGGGCACAGAATTTTTGAATTCTTGTTTATCTAACTTTTTCAATGAGTGTGGAATTATTCATGAGACATCTTCAGCAAGAACTCCTCAACAAAATGGAGTGGTTGAAAGAAGGAATAGAACTTTGAAGGAAGCAGCCAGGAGCATGTTAGCTGAGTATGAAACCCCACATAGGTTCTGGGCTGAAGCCATCAACACAGCTTGTTACACCCAGAACAGGTGCTTAGTTGTCAAAGACAAGGGTAAGACTCCATATGAGATTTGGAAGGGTAAGATTCCAAGAATCTCATATTTCAGAGCTTTAGGTTGTAAGTGTTTTATCCATAACAATGGGAAATCTAAGTTAAGAACCTTTGATGCTAAGGCAGCTGATGGAATATTCTTGGGATATTCTAACACTTCCAAGGCATTTAGAGTTTTTAACAAGACAACCCTTTGTGTGGAGGAAACCCCTCATGTTGTTTTTGATGAGTTATATTCTTTCTCAGATAAAGTGAATCGAATTTCTGAAAGTCAAGATAAAATTGAACTAACCAAGACTAAACACAGAACTGTCTATCTACCTAGTCTTGATTCAGAATCAGATGAAGAAGAATCCCCATCTGATAATCAGAAGACAACTTCGGATCAGACTCCATCAGAAGAGACACCCTTGACACCAGCTGATCAGCAGGGGTCAGCTGATGAAGGGGGAATGTCAGCTGAGGAAGAGTCAGAGGAGTTGCCTACTGAGACTCAAGATGAGGATCCTTCTCCTCATATAGGCAAAAGGATGAGAAGCTATCATCCATCTGATCAGATTATAGGAGACCCATCTAGTAGTGTGCAGACACGAATGATGCTAGACTCTGAAAGTCTTTTCAGCTGTCATGTGTCGCTTCTTGAACCCAAGTCTATTAAGGAAGCTCTATCAGACCCAAACTGGATAACTGCTATGCAGGAAGAACTGCATCAGTTTGAAAGGCAAAGTGTATGGGAACTAGTGGAAAGACCCTTACACAAAAAGATTATAGGCACCAAATGGGTGTTTAAAAACAAAACAGATGAGAACAACATTATTGTTCGAAATAAGGCAAGATTGGTTGCACAAGGTTACTCACAGTCTGAGGGGATAGACTATGATGAAACCTATGCTCCAGTTGCCAGATTAGAGGCAATAAGGTTGTTCTTGGCATTTGCTGCATATAAATCTTTCAAAATCTTTCAAATGGATATTAAGTCTGCCTTCCTTAATGGTGTGTTGCTTGAGGAAGTTTATGTGGAGCAGCCTCCTGGGTTTAAGATCAATAACAAGGTCTATAAACTCAACAAAGCTCTATATGGACTGAAACAAGCTCCCAGAGCTTGGTATGATACCTTATCTGATTTCTTGACATCAAATGGTTTTTCAAAAGGCAAGATTGATAGCAATTTGTTTAGAAAGGAAGTAGATGGAAACATCTTATTAGTTCAAATTTATGTAGATGACATAATCTTTGGTTCACCTAAACTGAAATTATGTGAAGAGTTTAGCATTCTCATGAAAAACAGGTTTGAAATGTCAATGATGGGCGAATTAACATACTTTCTAGGCTTACAGATTAAACAGATGAGTAAGGGAATATTTATACATCAGTCTAAATATGCTAAGGATCTGATTGAGAAATTTGGAATGACTACTAGCAGGGAAGTTAAAATACCTATGGCAACTAACTTCTCTATGGATTCAGATGAGCAAGGGATACCCACTGATGCAACGGAGTATCGTGGACTGATTGGATCTCTTCTCTATCTCACTGCAAGTAGGCCAGATATAGCCTTTGCAGTTGGGGTATGTGCAAGATTCCAGTCTAATCCCAAGAAAACTCATCTGGAAACGGCTAAGAAAATTCTTAAATATATCAAAGGAACCTTGCAAGTAGGGTTATGGTACCCAGCTGATGACAACCTTGAGCTGACAGGTTATTCAGATTCAGACTTTGGAGGATGTAAGATTGATAGGAAATCCACTTCAGGAACTTGTCAATTTTTAGGCAACAAATTAATTTCTTGGTTATCCAAAACAGACATCTGTTGCCACCTCCACAACTGAAGCTGAATACATGGCAGCTGGAAGTTGTTGCTCTCAACTCCTCTGGATTAGTCAACAGCTTAGAGATTATAATATTCAAACATCAGTTGTTCCTATTTACTGTGATAGTAATAGTGTAATAGCAGTGACTTACAATCTTGTTCTGCATTCTAGATGTAAGCATATAGATATTAGGCATCATTTCACCAGAGATCAAGTTGAGAAGAATGACATTAGGATTGAGAAAATAGCCACTGAGTCACAAAGAGCAGACATTCTTACAAAACCATTAGCTGAATCCAGGTTTAAAGAATTATGCTTAGAATTAGGATTACTTGATGCATCATTAGTTGGTTTCTAAAGTACTTGCATCTGATATTTGTATTCCTTATTTCTGGTCTTTTCTTTTCTTTAAATCAATGTCTAGAAAGAATTATCAGACTAGATATGAATCAAAGGACAATCAAGTAGTTGATATCATTGATCTCCTTTTTAGGAATCAAGAATCAAGGATTAGTCATATTGATCTTATCTGACTTGATGATTACTTATCTGACATTTGGTAAATCAGACTAGGGCACAATAGTCATCTGATTTCTAGAAAACAGATGACTACCTGCACCCTATCTGATCTACCCCAGCTACTATTAGTTTTGATGAGTTTTATTTGCAGGAACAGGTATACCAGATTAGTCTCATAAATCTCTTCATTCAGAAAACCTTCATCTTTGTTTCTCCTCAAAATTTTTGTTTTCAAATAAAGTTCTTAAGTCTGTGTATATCAAGAAATCTGTACTTTGTAACTAAACTGTAAATCCTTTGTTAAGTCTTGTTTAAAAATCAGACTAGGGGGAAATTTTTTAAATATAAGACACGGTCATTTTGACCAAGTCTGTCATTTACCTAGTCTGGAATAGAATACCTGACTACTAAGTAAGACATCTCATTGCTTACGTTAGGTATAATAATTACTTCTGATAAAGCAAGTCTATTAGCCGTCTAATCCGTAGGTTAAACGGTTACTTTTTACGTAATTCAAGACGCGTAAAAGCCACGTGCCTGAATTCGAAGCGATTTTCTCGCTAAACCGTCGATGTTTTACACGCGCTTTTTTAATCAACAGTTCAAAATCAAAACTCTGAGATCGTGCCACGTTTCGATTTCCCAGCTTTCCCTCTCTCTCCCCCTCATTTAAAAACTTACCTTCTTCAGTTTTTAAAATTTTACTTTCACATTCCCCTGTTTAGAGATTTACTGAAATTTTTTTCTTACTCTCAAAATTTTATCAATGGCATCCTCTTCTTCGCAAACTCCTAAACCCCCCACTTATATATCCTCCTCAAATTCTGATTTCAAAATGATTTCAGAATCAGTCAAAAATAAACTCAAAGTTGAAATGTTTGTAGATTTTGAGACTACAAATGACAGAGAATCCAGAGAGATTATCGAATTATTGGAAGCTTCAAGGCTACGAGGATTTTGCTCGTTCAAATCTCCGCAGAACAAAACTGCAGACTTCATTGGAGCTGAGTTCCTTGCCAGGAGCGAATTTGCAGAAAACAGCTTCAAAACAACTGTTGAAGGTACTCAACTGGAGTACTCAAAGGAGAATGTTGCAAGGATTCTGGATACATCTATGGAAGGGGTGAATCCTCTGTCGTATAAGGAGAATGAATGGGAAGAGTCGTTCGACCTGTTTGCTAGGATTACCTACAGAGGTGTTAGGAGAGATTTGAAGAAGCATATGTTAAGGAGGAAATATAGGCTGCTCATGACAATTGTAACTAAGTCAATCCTAGGAGATCAAAGCTCCCATGATGGAGTGACAAAGTCACGTTTGTGTTGTATGAGAGCCATTTTTGATGGAGTACAGGTGGATTGGGTAGACTTGTTGTTTAGGAGACTGAAGGAGGAGAAGCTGAGGTTGTTGTTTAACCCAACTGAAGGGGACTGGACAGTCACTTCAACTGTGAGCTTGTTCAACAAGATCACAGTGTTGATGGAAGGGCTGAACAAGAGGTTTGAGACGAGGGAAGGACTGAAAAAATATTCAAAGCAAAAAGGCTTATTGACAAAGGATGAAAGAATTGGAGGGCTGTCTGACTCGGATGATGAGTCTGATGATGCACAAAGGCAGAGAGAGCAGCTAGCAGCCGCAGTGGGTCAGAGGCAAGCAGCTGAACCTCAACCAGCAGCTGAAGTTGCCGAGCCAGCTACAGAAGCTCAACCAGCCGAGGATCCAGCTATTGTGGAAGTAACAGCTGAGGAGGCAGCAACTTCTGTAAGGTCCCCAACACGGAGGAGGTCGAGGAGGAGGCTAGTCAGAGCCTCAGAAAAGGCACCAGTTGCTGAGCCGTCTGAACCTGTCACCAGCCAACAGACAAATGAGGACTCTGATGAAGATAACCAGTTTATTCTTCAGAGGAGGTCCTCCAGGACGTCTGAATCTTCTGGCAGCTCTGGTCGTCAGACGGAAGCCTCTACCCTCCTGCCCGAAGAAGTTCCTGTTCTGGAAATTGCAGCTGAGGTTGCGAAGCTGGATGTCCCATCTTCTCCAGCCAAGGAAGTTGCACTCTCCCCCATTCAGGAGGAAGGTACTACTTCATCTCTTTCTCTCTCTCAATCTCCACCTGGCAATGAAGAGGTGTGCTCGACTGGCACCTCCAAGCCTCTGAAACAGCCACAGTTGCCCCATACAGTCCAAACCCAAGCTGAAACCATCATAACCACCACATCTGAAACCATCCCCACTGCCACTCAACCTGAAACCATCCCCACTGCCACTCAACCTGAAACCACCCCCACCCCCACCATCTCTCCACAAATAGAGCTACCCACTACATCCACCCCAACCCCACCTGAAACTCAACACTTCACACCTCCACCCAAAATAGACATCACATCTTATTCCTTCTTAGAGGACATCCAAATGAGCTCACCTGTTCCTCCCCCCCAAATTTCTGAACTCCACACTCCCACTTCTTCCTCTTTCGAATCCTCATCTGAGGATGAGGAAGGTGACTTAAGCCCCACCTCAGCCATCACTTCTATAATTGCCCAAATGGAGAGGAAGATGAAGCAGGCCTTTGAGAAGAAGCTGCAGAGGCGAACTAAGAAGATTGTGAAGGCAGTCACTGAGGCCATGATCACGAACATGCGGGAAGTAGAGGTAAATCTAACTGAAAAGATTACTTCTATTACTAAATCTGTTCTTGCTAAGAAAGTGACAGCCATGGAGGAGGAAGTGCATGGGCTGAAATCTCAAGTATCTGAGTACAACGCAATAGTGGTGGACTCATTAACTTTGGACAAGTCAGACTTCAAGGTAAAGTGCAATGATCTAGAGACGAAGCTGACTGCCTTAGCTGATGAAGTCAAAAAGGGGGAAAAGGAAGTGAAAGAAAGAGAGTTGGCACTCACAGCTGTGGTGGATGAGACGAGGAGCAAGGTCGACACAAAAGCCAGTACAGCTGAGTTGGAGGCAGCCAGGGAGGAAGCTCGCATTAAATCTGATGAGATGGCTGCACTTCAGCTGAGAGTCAGTCAACTCGAGGAAGCCCTGAAGGAAGATGAGGAGAGAAGGAAGAAGGAGGAAGAAGATAAGTCTGCTCAGCTGCTGGCGAAAATCAAAGAATCCGAAAAAGCAGCAGCTGAGGTAAAAGGAAAGGGAAAAGGGAAGCTGGTAGAGGAGTCTGCTAAAGCGAAAGTTCTTAGTCCCAAGCTCACAATATCTGAGAAAAGAAAGAGGGAGCCTGACTACTCTAACTTACCTGAGGAACAGATCAGCAGGATCATTAGAGAGCAGGCTTTCTATGGAGAAAGGGAAAGAAAGAAGCTGAAGAAGAAGAGCAAGGGATTAGAAATGAGATGGAGCAGGGATGTAAGGAAGTGGGAAATGAAGGAGGCAGATGAAGCAGATTTCAGGCCCTATCACAGGACACTCAATCCACCGAAGGTCATCGCTGGCAAACTCTTCAAGGAATACAAAGATAAGAATTTGGACGCCAGATGGATGTACCATTGGTACATCTTGAAGGGGTCTGATTCAGCAGCGCAGGACGAGGACCTGAGATGGCATGAGTGGATAGAGAAGGAGGACAAAGATCTATATCAGAGGCTGCTGGTGGAAGCAGACAAGTTCTTCAATGCAGATCTTTGTGCTCCGGCCTATGAGACGGGCAGGCCCAACACCAATCCAGACGGCTCAATAGATATGAACTGGATCAAAGACATCATTGCCAAATCCGAAGTGGAGTCTGGGTTGAAAGACGAAGAGGAGCTCAAAAAGCTGAGGAAGAGAGTCTTTACCTGGTTGGCCATTCCTGAAGCCAATCAGTGGGGAATCTGAAAATAGGATCATTCTCTTTTCCTTATCTTTTTATCTTTTGATTTTTGTAAATCTGTAAATCTATGAATGAATATATCTGGACTTTTGTGAATTACTTATCTTATTTTCTTAAAGTTTTTTTCCTGCTTTAAGAAAAACTTAAATTTTTCTAAGTACAAGTCATCTGAGAAATTTATCATCTCAGAATTAAAATTTTCAAAATTTTTCTAAGTCTAAAATATTTTTAAAACCTAAGACTTAAAAGTTTTCCAAGCTTAAAAGATTCTTTTTAAAAGTGCTTTGTGATAATTGAATCTGATTAAAAGTGTAAATGTGTTCTAATATACCAATTTGTTAAATCTTGATTAACTATAAACTAACTTCAGCTGTGAGTGTGTCTCTTTCTTGTAGGTTTTAACTTCATCAAAAAGGGGGAAATTGTTAGATCAAGTAAAGTTTTGATGAGTTAAAAGATCAATCTGGATAAGCAGACGAAGTATGTAGAAAAAGATCAGGTGCTCATCCTAAGCTGATCAGACTAAGTCAAAGACTAGTTAGGTCAGATGGAGATCAGAAATTGCAAGTCATCTGGAGACAAGCTCAAATCTAGTCATCTGCAGGAGACGATCATGAAGAACTCAGACGAGGTCAACACAAGCTGAGTAGAATAAGAAAGGCGAGTCTTCACCAAGTCAGCTGCAGACGAGTAGGAAAAATCAGCTGAGGTCAAGAGCAGTTTTCAAGATTAAGTTTGTTAAGCAGTTTTCAGTTTGTTAGAACTGACTAACAAACTAACTATCTTTTCAGACTTATAAATAGGTCTAGATTTTATTTTTCAATACATTTTATGGAAATCTGATTTTTCACACTATTCACTATTCAGTTCACAATGTATTTTTAAAAGAGTTTTCAAAAATATTTCAAGTGTTTATAGAACACTTCACTTCACATCTTCAAATACACTTCTTATTCTTAGAGTTAGATTTCAGAAGTTTGACTAGCATTTTTGAAGAGTTGAAGATCAAGTTGTAAGTTGCAAAGATTGTAAAGTAAGTAAGTAAGCAGCTAGTGGAGACCCTTCTTCAAAGTTTGGAGAAGGAGAGTGGATGTAGGATTGTTATAATCCGAACCACTATAAAATTTGGTGTTCTTTACTGCTTTCATTTATCTTTCTGTTCAATTTACAATTTATTGTTCAAAGTTTAATTTCAGAATTAAAGCTAAGATCTGAATATCAGTGTTGCTTTTGATCTTATTAAAAGTTGAGATTAATATTGAATTCCGCTGTGTACATCTGGTACTTTGAATATATTTTGAAAGATTTGAAAATTCTGAAAAATCTATTCAACCCCCCCCCCTTCTAGATTTTTCCTAGAAGGCTGATACTCGTTTTACCTTATCTACTCAACTAATCGGGACCAACAAAGAGGCCGGACCCTCGCTAAAAAATCTTTGATGGCAAAACCCTCCTTAGGGAAAAATTCATCAAAGGGAAAAAAGAGATAGTCCTCTAAAAAGGATATCGAAATAAGCTCCAGAGAACATCAATTGGAGCAAGAGTACCGAAATAGATAGGCAGAGAGAGAGAGACAAATAAATAGGTAGAGAGAGAGACAAAGCGCGAGAGAGGGGGAGAGAGAGAGAGTATCGTGCGAAATTCCGAATTATTTTGGTAAGTATTCGACTTCCGTCAATTGACAAATTTTATACCGTTTTGAAGCTCGTGATGAGTAGAACAAAACCCTACCCTCAAATTATTAATAATTGTTCTTATTTGGTAGTGAAAGATGATAAAAAGAGTTTAGGATTTGATTTGTCAATGTTTTGCGGACTTGAGGTAAGTAGAAATTCATTTGCACCTACAATGCATAAATATAATATTTGTGAAGTATTTATGCTTATTTGATGATATGTGAATATTATGATAGTTGTGATATTTGATTGATATTTAATGGTTATTGTGAAAGAGTCTGTGAGCTCAATGTTTTATGTGGATTAAATATGTGAGTTCAGTGATTATCGTGAAATGAACCTGTGAGTTCAGTTATAATTATGAATTGAATCTGTGAGTTCTATGATTATTGTGAAATGAACTTATGAATTCTGCAATTTTATAGAAATGGATAGGGTGATTGAATTGATGAGTTGTGAGTAGAAATGAATTAGGCGAGTGATTAGAAATGAATTAGGGGATTTCAAAGTGAGAACGGAAGGGGCGATCTAGGAGTTAAGGCGACCAGTGAGAATCTGGCGTATGCTACCTAGAGTGGGCCACCGAGTTCAATTGTTGCAGAATGAACCTGTGAGTTCAATGATCATCGTGAAATGAATTTGTGAATTATATGATTATTGCAGAAGTGGAAATGGTGTTATGAGAATATAATTCTATTGTGTGTATATGCTACATTGCATCATGCATATCATGCATTAACATGAAAATATTTTATCAAATGGTGTGTTTGGCCACATTATGCACCAAGCGCGGCAGGGGCGACCTAGGAGTTAAGGCGACCAGACAGATTTTGGCGTATGCTACCTAGCGTAGGCCACCGTCTCATGTGCTATGGTGTTGTCGCACATATATTGATTTTACAGAGGGGACTTCTGAACGGACAGGGGGTCAGATTTGGTGATGGACCTCGCTAGGCAGTTAGAGGGTGGGATCCTCAACAGTATGGGTCGGCGTGGAGGGATGACTTCTTGGTGGTCATGAGGGGCGCGATGGGGGGACCCTCGGTGGCCACAAGAGGATGGGCCTCACGTCGAGGTCATACATATAGTGGCCACTTAAATATAAACAAAAAAATTGAGCTTAGTGCTCGTGTTCCGGTGCATAGTAGTGAGTCAGGGGCCATAATGAGTGTTTCATAAATAAATTGATGATTTTAAAGAGAGTGCATTGTGCATTGGGAGGTTTTCGAACTGAATATCACATCATGCATAATTTCTACTTACTGAGATTTATAAATCTCACATAGTTTATGCATTGTAGGTAATCTGATGATCTGTGAGATTGTGATTCTACTGGACAAGCTGTGCAGCTCCTGCGGGGTTTTAAGTGGCTGTGTACATAGATGTGATTGGAGTAGTTTTTCGGGTAAGTGTTATTAAGACCAATCAACAAAATATCGAACCCAAGGGAAAAAGTATGCACATGAGGCCCTAGAAATACGAGTTTTTAGTGACTAGAGTTGCAATAATGGTTTGGAATAAAAATAACAAAACACTTGCAAAAATGCAAAATAACAAGCAAACAAATGATCGAACACTTAGGATGTGATAACAAAAACAATAATAAATGGTGGAATAGAGGTGCTAGGATTAACATCCATCAATAAATCATCAATCAACAAGCTACAATTGAATCAAATTGCAAATCAACTAAGATAGAAAGCATAAACCATCATGAAATTAATCACTCCATTAAAATCACAATGCCTAATGTGAGTATCCTTAGTCTTTCCCATCTCTCAATGTAGAAATTCCCAATTCATACAATCATGCAAAATTGAATCCCGATTAACACCTAATCACGTTAGCTCAACTCTCGCCTATTGCTAGGGTGATCAACCATTAATCAAAAGAGACAATTTTACACAAAGCACAATGAAGAATCACAATTAGGAAATAAACTAATGTGAGTATCCTTAGTGCAACTAATCTCTCGATTTCGAAGCACCCAATCCACACATTCATACACAATTATCACCCGATTAATCCCGGATCACGTTAGCGCAACTCTCGTCTATAGCTAGGGTGATCAAACACTAATCTAAAGAGATAATTATGCATGAAGCACAAATGAGAATCACAATTAGTAAGCAATCTACTCAATTGATCTCCAATCATCAACAATTATAGCATCATCAATCAAATCATCATCAATTTCAATTAACCCAAGCACAAGAGAGTTAGCCCATGGTGAAATCCACAGGAAGAAGATAGAAATGATCAAACACAAAGCAAATCACAACAATTAAGAATTTAAAGAGACAAAAGAGGAAAAACATCACCAAATGATCTTCAATCAACAAAAATAAGAATGCTTGAGTCTTCAACACCAATCTCCAAATGCAATACAAGCTTGAATTGAAAGAATTACAAGGATCAAATGTTAATCTAATGCTAATCTAGCAACAATCAATTGAAATCTAAATCTAATTCTAACTTCTGCTCTACCTAGAAGAGAAATTGGCTTGGGGCCTGAGAAATCGCCCCAAAACCGCTACTAACTGCTATTAACTAAGTTCTCCCCTGAAATGCTCAGCTCAGCCCCTTTAAATACCGAATTTGGAAATCTTCCCCCTCGAGTCGAGGGTCAGGCCTCGACTCGAGGTGCCTGTTTTTCTTCTAATTTTAGTCATTTCTGCATATCCCTCGACTCGAGGCTCATGGTCCTCGACCAGAGCTCGAGTCCAGGGCACTTTTCTCGCGCAGGGCTTTGGCCCCGACCCCTGTTTTCGTCCCTTATGATCGTCTCTTCATTCTAAGCCTAATGGTACTCTCGGATTGGCAAAATTCCACCGAATTACCTGCAAAATGGACAAAAAACATCAAAATCTCACAAATAGTACTTTTCAAGTAAAAGAGTGATACTTTTCACATTTAAGCACAAAAATCAACATCTTAGCTCACTTTTTGCACTAAAATATGCCCTAAAAACACGTATCAATTCACTCCAATCAAGATGCCGACCTGTTGGGTCAAACCGTGGGCTTGTATTTTGAGTTGTATTTTATTAAGTTTTGTATATAATGTAATGTGTTCTTTTTGTCACGTTTTGAAGTGTTCATTGTCTCTCTGTTAAAGCATTTGAAAAAAAAAGTCACACGTGCGCACGAGCCATTTCTTGTAAAATTATTCACAACTCACTTTTCTTGTTAATTAGTATTTATGGCTGGGTTGTCAAAAGGTGGTCGTGTCAGGTTTTCCACTGGGTTTTACCGTAGGGAGATTTTTTAAAGAGGCCAGCATAAGTTAGTTGTGACTTACGTTGGTTGATTATAATCAATAGGGCACTTCGTTGCTTATCACTAAATGAAAATATTTTTTCATTATTTACGATGATTCTTTTCTTATTATTGAGCACATGATTATAAGACTTTTTGAAAAAGTCGATTTACTTCTTGAGAATGCGAGTAGTCTATAATAAATTGATACTAAGAAATCAAATTGAGTTTGAAAATTATGATAAAAACCGTAGTTAAGAAATAACTTCATGAAAACTAAGATGGATCCGATAAATCCCAGCTGGACGCCCAAAAAGGGTTTGAGATAAAACCAAAGTTAAGAAATAACTTCATGAAAACTAAGCTGGATCCGTTAAATTCCAGCTGTACGCCCAGAAAGGGTTTGAGATAAAACCAAAGTTAAGATATAACTTCATGAAAACTAAGCTGGATCCGATAAATCCCAGCTGGACTCCTAGAAAGGGTTTGAGATAAAACTAAAGTTAAGAAATAACTTTATAGAAATTAAGTTGGCTTTGAATAGCCTGGCTGGATGCCCAGAAGGGATCAGAGATAAGCTAGATTCGATAAACCACACTAAATATCCAGAAGAAACTTACAAAGGCATGGCCTAGGTAAAGGGACTTTTAGGGATTAAAAGAGCAAGAAAAGGGGGATTAGAACCTTGAGGATAATAAAAAACAGATGTTGACAGAGGTCCAGATAGAACAAGAAGCTCCTAAAAGAGTATCCTACCTAGTTCCATTAACTACGTTACAATCATAAGCAATAGCCGGATACATAAAACAAGCACACCAGAGCATTAGAGCACATATCAATAAAGTTCCCAGCGAGGGAAGAAATTCAAAAAGCACACAGATCTACATACACACATACAAAAGGCATAAATAGTGAAAGGAGAGAAATTCATCCATCATCAAAAGATCCCCATCAGAAGTGGGGTAAAAGTTTAGTGCAACACCGGCACAAAAGACAAAAATAGAAATTGTGTAGTGCAAGAAAATAAAAGATTGTTCCTAAAAAAGTAGAGAAAATGAGTAAATTCATGAGGGGGGGGGGAGTTCGGAGGTTCTTCTGTCACAGCCTCAATAACTTTACCGCTTAAAGCTTGAGTGAGGCAGGCTTCTTCTTGGGAGGTAGGGTGATCAACAATTGCTGGATACAGGGGCTCTTTCATCGGGTCCAACGCAGCTAAGGATAAATCTAATTTTAGCAGAGAATAGATGGTTTGCCTAAACACAGGAAGCCACCACGCTTCTTCAATAGGACGAGAGGGGTCCCCGCGAAAATCCGGAGGTGGGGGCAGGTCAGCAATAGGACCCTCTTTGTCATAAACTCCATTAAAGGAGGGATCAGATTGTTGCTTCACCGTCGCATTGAATCTATATTCATAGAAATGGCGGATGTGAGGGCCCATGTCGCCCAAGAAGCTGGAATGTTGAAGATAAGTATCCTGAAGAGAAAGACGGAGTGAGTGCAGGAAGTATGTCCCATTTCTGCCATAAAGAGATTATTGAGACATAGTCGGGCGCCTTGCAAGAGGGCTTCCTGATGGATCTTGGATTCTTGAAGGAAGTAATGAACTGATAAATCATTCATTTCCTTTTCAGCTAAAAAACGGGCCGATCTTTCCAAGAAAAGCTCTTTTCTCAGGGAGTCCATTTCGGACTCCAATCTCTTACTGCAGGCCCAAGACAAGGAGTTCTTCTTCCTTTCTAAAGCCAAGGATGCCTCTAGTTCCTGAGCCTCGGAAGCAGGAAGCAGATGGGAGGAATTCCACATACCTGAAAGCAATATGCCCAACTGATAGGGCAGTCAAGTAAGAGCATTATTTGAAGTATAAAATATACACATAAGAAAGACTCATGCTAAGAAAAGTATGATACCTTGGCAAAATGATTAGCCGCCTGGTGTCTCTGTTGATCCGAGGGGCGTTGTAGCATTTTATCACATTCTTGGGAAGAAACAAATTCACTAAAGAATTTGGAGGTAGAAAACCAGGGAGGATGAGAATCCACATCAATGGTCTGGGGGGCGGCACTCTATCTCCTATGAGTCGGGTACTTGCGACGAGTAGCTTCCTCAAGCGGGGCTGACTCCTGGCTGATTTGAACCTTACCTTTCCCAGCTCAGGTCTTTTTTTAGGCAGGCGGGGCTGTGTCTTTTTCAGCATCATCTGGAAAAGTGGAAGATAGAGGGATGGCATCTGTTGGAATACCAGCCGTGGTGGGAGGAGCAGAATTGGCAGACTTAGTGGGATTTGTCTTTACCTTCGCTAGCCAGGACATCTCTGCGTGGTCAGTAAATTATATTATGATTAAAATTAAGATTATGCAGAAAAGATAAATCGTTACCATCATCCGGCTCGAGAGGAATTTTTGTGGGACTATATTTGAAGAAGGACAGAAATCGGGGGTTGGAACAGAGATCGGGAAGATAAAAGTAACCGAAAGCATGGACATGAGAGTTAAGCTTTTCCACCACTTGGCGATTCACAGAAGATTGGATACAGGCTGGAGGAGTAGGGGGTAGAGGATTTTTATAAACCCACTTTTGATGATCAAGAGGCCACGAAATGGAGGGAGTCATAAAGAAATAGTAGTTTGGCCATTCTTTGTTAATATTAGGGACACTCCCTAGGAAAGTACAATGACCTTTAACACGGATGCATACATAGAAGAAATGACCAGTAGATTTGCAACCAAATTGAGAGAAAAATAAGGTAGCAGTGGGTTTTCCCCCATTCCCTTTTATTAGGGCATAAAATGTAATCATCATTCAAATCGCGTTGGGAGTAAACTGATTGAGAGGGATCTTATACAGATTAGAGACTTGGGCAAGGAATTTGGGTATGGGAAATTTTAACCCAGCATTGAATTGAGCATGCCAAAATGCAAGGCAGGAGGTAGCAGATTTGGACGATCGGTGGAGTTAAAAAGGGAAAGACGATAAGAAGAAGGAACCCATCCTTACGATAAATAGACAGATCCTCCGCGCGAAGTCTGGAGGGACCGTAAAGCTTGTCCCAGAAGAGTTTCCTATCCTCGGAGGAAGACGAAGAGCTAGCATAAACAGATGGGAGGTGCGGAGTTACTGGGTGTAGAGTGGAAGGAACTCTGAGATGAGTTAGGAATCATGGAGGGGGTTTGGGGAAAATCCGAAGATGACATGTTTGGGAAACTTTCTGAGTAAAGGAAATGAGGAAAAGAAAGAGTGGGAGAAAGGGGTACTTACCTGGAAACTTGAAGAAATCAGAGTATAGGGATCAGAGATGTGGAGACGAACCGGCGGATGACGTTGGAGGGTGACCTCAAGATGACGTTGTGACTAAGATCCAGAGAAGAGAGCGAATTATGAAGATATGTTCAATAAGGAATAAGGAAAGATAAGAATAAAGCATCCATTAATTTGATAGGTCCGGGATACGAGGAGGCGTTGCAGATTTCAAGAATTCAAAAGAGAAGCAAGGGGCCGTTAGCGGATTAGAGGAAAAGGAAAAAAATTCGCCCCAGCTGACCTCGAGGCAGATGGGTAATCTCCTCTCTAATCTAACTAGTCGGGATATGACTTGCCAGAGTGGGGGGAGTGGTTGATACGGCATTCTGTAGCAACCCAAATGAGTGTGGCCCAGGTGGGCCCAATCCATTCTTAGGGCTCGAGCCCGGTAAATAAAACAGTACAAGTCTAATGGGCTGGCGATAAAATAGGCCCAAAGCCAAGAAAATAAAGGCCCAACTACAGGCCGGAAATAGTTTAAGTATTGGAAAGGGTCAATGGGCTTGCATGAGAAGAGGCCCAACTGCAATGGAATCATGGAATATTCTTATTCCTCTTAACCAAAAAGAGAGGATTGAGGGACAAGTTATTTCCCTCTCTTCCACGATGAAGTCACTCTCATCAATGAGGAAAGAGATAACCGACGGCCAAGAGGAAAGTGGCATGAAACGTGAAAATTTGCTGACAAAGGAAATAAACCGTAAGTACACTTATAAAATAATACACCTTACTCAAGAAAAGGTACACATCACATATACACTTAAACTTAAGTACTTATCATCATACAACTTTTGGGTTTTCTTGGTATCTGACTTGAGCGTCGGAGTGCCTACGCCGGAGAACCCTCCACGTATTTTATAGGTCTTTGCATTCAAGAAGAAGACGGATTAAATCGCACTACTCAAATTACTCGCGTCAATTATCAAGCGGGAAAAATCAAGGCATAAATTAAAAAAAAAAATCTATACATATAGTAGAGAAAATTTAAATTCAAGGGGGCAACCGCCCCCAAACCCCCTATATCCACCCCTAACTGCCCCGAACCCCGCCTTGAACCCATCCTAAAATATATATATATATATATATATATATATATATATATATATGACTTAAATTCTTCCATCATGCCACTCTCACTTTTAACATGCATTAAATAGGAAAATATATCATGACTTTTTAAAAGTTCATATTAAATAAGAAAATATATCAATTTACTAATTTAATTTTTTTAAGGAGAAAAAATATTGTGTTATTATATCAAACAACATATTGTTCTTACCTTCTATTTTGCATTATTTTTAGATTTGATTATGTTTATTATGAATATATGCACTATGTCAATTAACTTTGTAATAGTTTAATATTTTATAATTTTTCCGATGATTTATAAATGATAAGCTCTAAATAAAATAATTAATATATTGATATGTTCTTTTTATTTAAAAAAAAAAAACAAGATCAAGTTTTCGAGATGGGTCGAGGATACCCGACTTCGTTAGGGGCGGTCATGGAGATAAAAAATAATTTTCCCATTGAATTTCGGGTCAAACCTCGAGTCAAAATTTTCCCATCAGGGTGAGCCGGTGAGGGCCTGAGTAGCAAAAACCACCCCGCCTCCCTCGCTCCATTTGCGACTCCTGCAAAAAATTAATTGATACGTACTCTTTTGATTCCAAATGAAAAACACAAAATCTTGCTAGTATCAGCGAAATATATTTCGTACAAGTGAGATAAAAATTAATTCGTTTTTTATATAAAAATTACTTATAGTTAGGAATACGAATGATTCTCAAATGAAATTACAATATATATGAAATTAAATTCATTAATAATATATATCACTATGTTATTATAACTTAATATTACAATATTTTACACTCATAAACATATCAAATTATATAAATAAATGGTATATTATTAATTAGTTTCTAAATATAATAATATTATTGAAGGAATGTTATAATAATATTTCAATAATATTACTGAAAGAATATAATGATTTTAATTTTATATGGTAAAAAAGTTTAGTTGTGAAGTGACCTTAAGAATATTTATGGATTCCCTTCTATCATTTCAAATTGAAAAAATGTATCAAAAAAAAGCACAAAAGGTGAACAATCATTTTAAGTTGAAACCAAGATTTAGAAAGTCATAATTAGAATTGGTTGGAGTAAGAGTTGAAAATACAGCTCATGTGATATCATTAGTAGGTTGAATATTCAAAGTTGATTAGTTTAATTTATCAAAAATTGATTAGGTTTACATAAATATGATTCATGATAATAATTACTATTAATTATTATTATTTTAAGAAAAGGTTGAATATTCAAAGTTGATTAGTTTTATAAAAAATTGATTAGATTTACATAAATATGATTCATGATAATAATTAATTATTATTATTTTAAAAAAATATATCAAGTACTTGATTAAGAGTTCATGTGTGTTTACAAACTCAATTTTATGGAAAAAAATCATTTTTAGTTTGAAAAAAGTTACTTATATAATATTTACAATAATTTTTTAATTACTTAAAATTTATTTTGACAAAATTAGTTTTTACTTACTTTTAGATTCTCTAAAAGTCGTGCTCATTCAAAGAAGAGAAAAATAATAACTACCCTCACATATAATTAATCTCACTATTAATAAAAGTAATTTTTCTTCGAACACATCACTTCTTTAATATAATTTAAAATTATTTTATTTTCAAACACTAGTCACTTTTAATTTTACTATAAAAAAAACAATTAACAACACTATATTAAACTGAATAGAATTTCAAAATACACCCACAGAAGTATCAAAAATTGAATTAGAGGTATTACATTATTATTCAGGAGTATCAACATTAATTAATTTTATTATAATTTAACTTATTAATATTTAATACAAAAAATACAATATTATAATATCTAAGTATAATTTAAAAAACATTTGAAAGTTTAGTATTTGTCCAAAAATGTTAGAATTTGATAATACTCACCCACTTTCCAATTTTAATTACGCAAGTAGGTGGTTGGACACAAATTCTAATAAATATTAGTTGTTTATGTATAAAATAAATTAGTAGAATAAAAAGTAAAGGTATTATTATCACATCATTAATTAAAGAGAAAAAACAGTGTGATATTTAAATGACAAACAATATAAAAAAGTGTATGGTGTGAGGATAGAAATAAGTAAAAAAAAAATTCATTTTAAAATAAGATTAAAATTGAACGGGATAAAAAGATATATTAACTAATTAAAATTGGATGAAGGTATTCGTTCATATCGGTGTTATCCTCGAATCCCTCGGTAAATATGCTACATTTTAGTAGATTTATCAAAGAGAGGAAAGGTAAGCCGATTGCTATTTGCATTTGGGAATGTTTGGCTTGGCTGATTTGGAAAACAAGAAATACGTTGATCTCTCGAAAAGAGCATATTGAGGTGAGTAAATTAATAGGAGAGTTGAAGATTAAAGTGTGGAATTGAATCATTGTAAAAGATAGGAAAAGGAATAGTCTTGATTTCACAATTTGGAATGAAAATCCTATTAGAGCCCTAGACGAGTTATAGATAGACGTGTTTTAAATGTAAATACTTTGGGCTTGGACTCTTGTACTTGAACAATATTGACGGTTGGATATGATTTATACCCGCCAGAAGTATAAATGAACTTTTTACTTATTAAAAAAAATCGTTCATATCTTTAACCACTTTTATATAAAATCTAGTCATGATTATGACAAAATCAAAAATAAATAAAAATATAACCATGAGTAATAATGATGTGAGGTAAAGCATATAATAATTTCCTGTAAACTATAATTAATAACTTTTGTTTTGTTGCTTTATACAGAAGTAATAATAATCATATGGCAGGTCTAGTGGGGCATGCCAGCACTTGCTTTTTAAGGTTTTCAATTATCATAACCAATTTTGTATTGAAACGATTCACAAAGCATTTGGGCAGCCATCCTGCAGGATCCAACTGTGTGTAGGAGAGAGAGTAGAGAGAGAAACAAAATAAAATTAGAAGAGTAAATTAATATGTTCATGAAATTAAAAAAAATAATAATAATAATAACATCTGTCAACTATTTTTATTGCAAAATAAGTGTATAAGATTATCATATAAAAGTATTTCGTGTGATGATGAAAAACTCCATAGGTCCATTTTGTTTGTCTTTCTAAAGTTTCATTTTATTTGTCTTGCTAAAATAAATTTTTTGTTCGAAAATAATTATCATTTTGCATTGATCTCAAAGAATAAATATCATATTTCAATTTTGTCTCTGTACTTATTTTTAGGGATAATACGCATTAAATGAATGCATGTATACATGATCATGTAAGTAAATAAAAAGGTAAAAATATCGTGTGACAAATATACTTATTTCTATTTAATGATTTTTTTTAATTCGTGTCAAATATTTTTAAAAGACAAACAAAATGGGACGGAGGGGTAGTATTTTTCAACTAAGAAGTACTTCCTCCTATCCATTTTAATTGACGTTTAACAATATTTCACAAGAATTTTAAAAAATTATTAAATAACAATAAATATATAATTAATGTGACCCATGTCCTTCTGTTTAAAATTTGATCATCTGATTTTCTTGAATAGTCCAAAATTACAATTTACTTTTTTCTTTAGAAAGACAGTTAAAATAGATTGAAAAAAGAAATACTCATGTTTTTCTCTTGACAAAGTGGTATAGAGAGCATCATTATATATGACGTGAGATTATATATTCGATCATCATTTAATCTTAAAAAAAAAAAACTTTTTTAAAAATAATTTTTTATACTGCTTTGGAGAGAGAGAGAGAGAGTTGTGTTTACCTGAGCAATGTAAGTGACAATGCAAGAATCATGTCCAAGCTTCTCAACAACCCATCCAGATTGCAACAACAACCCTCTTATTGAGTTGTTCTGCTTAGGATGCAATCCTGCTGCTATCTCTTTCGGCAAAGAAGCCACTGCCACCACCTGTGTATGTAATGTAATGTAATGTAATATATCATTATATTCATCAATCACAATTTTTCGAGAATTGATATTGTGTCAATAAGTTTTACCAGAGTTCCATCATCCATGATTTCGCGTCTTTCGTAGACGATGAATTCTCTGTTTCTGAACAACGGCTTCGATCGCTCTCCGAATCGTAGTCGAATAATGCTAAGGTTCTCTTCAAGGTCTTTTATGTACTTTCCTTCCACTAAATCACCATCCCATTCCTGTCAAAATTGATGAAGATCAATATTAGATTTTTAGATTTAGCTATTTATGATTTATTATATTTCATATTACAAATAGACAGGTGTTATATTGTTATTCATAATGAAAAAATAAGATTTTATCTCAATATCTCTTTTACGATATTTTATGTCTTTATCACTTGCCTTAGCAGCATCGATTGCATTGGCCACGGTCATGAACTGCTGGGGCGAGACGGATTTCAACGCCCACCGGCTACGAAAAGTGTGGAGCGATCCCGATCTGCGTTTCGAAATCTCGACCCCGTTCTCAAACCCAACTACTTTCCACCCGCCGTTAACGCTCGTGCTCTCTCCACCTCTATTCGAATCCGAAGCAGAAAGCAGCTCCTGTATGCAATTCTCACTCGCATGGAACACATATCTTCTCAATGAATCCTCACTTATAGACCTGCAAATTAATCACTAAACCATTACTATACATTCTACAATACAACAATTGATCAAACTATAGTAACAGAATTACCAGGATCTACTGCAATTGGAAGGACTACTGCTCATCTCAAGATGTTTATAGGTGATTGATTGTGAGTGTTTTCCTTTAATGAGGGTAAGTAAGCTGGAAATATTGGGAGAAGATTATATACAGAGAGAGAGAGAGGAACTAGTGTTAGATTGTTGTAGGAGAGAGAGAGGCACATGGAATGCCAGAAGCATCACCATGATTAAAACTGCACGTCTTTATCTCCCATTTCTTCTCTAATAAAAGCCAACAGCACTCCATGTGCATCATCTTCCCCACCCCTTTTTAATCTCTTTTACAAACACCAAGAATCTCTCTCTCTCTCTCTTTCTTTCTCTCTCTTGTTTTTAAAGATAAACACATCAGAAAAGACTAGCAAACTACAACAAGCCAGACTAATAGAGTTTAAGCAACTATTATATTTTACCTAAATTTGTCTGGCTTCGGGTGACATTAACAGAAACAAGACCACTCATTCAGCCCCCCTCCCCCCACCCCCACCCCATAACGTGCGTTCAATACCTTCTACTGTCAAATTAACAAACCAAAACAGACAGTTCATTACACTATTAATATAGGGTAATTAAGCCATAAATTCTGTCATACTATCTGCCATTTCTTGGCCTCGGAAACTGTTAATTTGGTGTCCCAATATGATGATGATAAAACGACGTCATTTCACACTACTGGCCAAGACCCAGGATGCATTATTACATGATTTGTGTCAGGATAAATTTGCATTATCACAAATTTTGTCGACATGAATTTCAAGCAACCTTTGGATACTATTGAGTACATGGTTAAGAACTCAATTACATATACACTACTCTAAAATGAAGATTAGTTTATTGGGGGGTGGGGGGTGGATTTATTATGGTATCAAATAAACAATGAAAAGATGCTGAATGTCCTAACTTCAAAGATGACTCAAGATGATGGCTTTTCTTGCCCCAACAAGCCTTTTGCTTTAAGGCTTAAAACTGTGTCCTTCACAGCATCTTCAACTGGAATAAAGTTTAATCCCAAATCAATCAATCTTTTTGCAGCAACTTTGCAAGCCACAAGGCCCGGTTGCGTTTCGCCCGTAAACCTGTATGTTAAGCTCGAGAAAATGTATGAAAAAAGAACGGTTATTTGTCGAAATTGTTTTCTGAAGAGTCACAATTGTGTGCATCAATTGCATATGGTGAAATTGGTGAAATTTTAATTCGATTTCAATTTAATTTTGACTCATTACCAAAAAGGTAAGAACATTGCTAAATTAAATTGAAATTGGATAAAAGAAATCCAATTGCACACAAGAATCTGTCATTTCTGAAAATTAGATGAAATGAAAGAGCCAATGGGACAATTGAAAAACAAAAAAAGAAGGGCTAGATTATCCAGTATAATTAATGAAATTAATGTAAGCTTATTGCACTTGCTAGAGATAAATAGTTGATACCAAGAACTTCAGGATGAAAACACAGAGGAGAAACAGTCAAGAATTCATGAAAATCAGGAATTTAGCACTCAGTCATCAAAAGTAAAAAAGTAAATGAAGAGTTCCACAATGCACATGGGAAGCTGGGGAAAAGACTATAAAATCATATACTAATATGCAACTTTTTCTAACATAATTAGACCTTGCACATCATTAAAATAAGAGCAATAAGCAAAAGCAGAAAAGAAAGATATTTGTGTAATATTATGACGTTCGGTAAAAAACTAAAGGATCAAGAATCAACGAATTCGCTTGTTTGTCTATCGTAGCATGCCAAGGTAAAGAATTGGATTCTTTTCACACACACTAACAGCTAAGTTTCAACTTAAAGCCTAAATTATGAAGTATAGGTCCCATTAAAGATCATAACTCACATGGGGTTCGTTTAGAATTAAAATGTTTCGAAATGATCGTCCTCAAGTTTTAGCATGATTGCTATAGCAAGAGGGGCAAATACAGAAAGAAAGTAAATGTAGGCCTAACAGAAACTGTCCTTATTATCCACAGATCAACTCTTATTAAGCTTTTGAAGCTTATCTTGAATAAAGTTGCTTCAATTATGCTTAGTAGGACTTTTTGCCGTTATAATATCAAATTATAGTTTCTGGCTTGCTGTGAAAGCAATAAAAGGTACTACCTCCATCCCGAAATACCTTTTCACACTTTTCTTTTTCGTCGTTCCAGAATACTTTTGACACCTTTAAAATAGAAAGAACTCTATCGTCACAACATCCATAAATTTACACAAAATGGTATTACTTTTGGGCCCACACACACAATTTAACCAATTTCTTACTTTATACATAGAGTTTACAAAATTACTTCTCAAAACCCCAATCATTACTCTCCTTTGTGTGCTCTCTTACTTGTGAAGGATATTTCAGGACGGAGGGAGTGCAAATTAAGATCACGTTCAAGTGTTGGAAAATCATATAGATGCTGAAACAGACCCCCATAAGATATTAAAATCCAAATAATGAACATTTTGAAATAATGGGAAATTAAATCATGAACTCTTCATAGAGGGAGTGCACACTTTTAAATCAATACAATATCAAATGAAGATTGTGATTACTTTCAGGACAAACTCAATCTAGCTAAGGAATATGACTGATTTTATCTCAAAAGAGCAAAATTACTACTTCATATAAACTGTTGTTCTTTTGAACTTCATTTCCCTAAGGCAATGTTTGTTTTGGGTTTAAAAAATTTGGATTTGGGTTTTGAAATTTTAAACCCGTTCTAATTTTGATTTTAAAATCTGGGTTTTCAAAAACCTAATAGTACATCCCTATAGATAACCTATAAAACCTATCAATCAATATCAATTAACTATTATTCCACTTTCACTTCACTCAATACCAATTTTGACCAAAGTTACACTCAACAAATAATATAATAATACAACATCCTAAAGTGAAGTCCTACCATACTCAAAAACTTAAAACAAACACAAATTTTAAAATCCCCTAGATCATAAAAAACCACTAGATTTCAAAACTGATTTTTAAAAGTCATTTAAAACCCAAAAGGAACATCACCTAAAGAATCATAATCAAAACTTATTCCGTAAATCATTTGTGAGCTATGACAATGGATGGCAAATTATTCTCAGAATCTGGTTATTTGTCTTGTTTATGCACAGGATAAAGTATCTTTAATATTCTTGTCACACGATGTGGATGCCACCAATTACTATTGTGAAATATGTTGTTCGAGTTAATTTTTTTTTTTTAAAAAAAAAAAAAAGAGTAAACTTTTTAAATAAGTCCAAGATCAATAAGTTGCAGCTCATCATTTATTGGAGGAAACATATACTCTCTATTCCTAATTATTCATCTGATCTTATCCATTCACACAAACCAATTTTTCATTATTTTAGTATATCAAAAGACTATTATATACTTATTTATTACTACTTTGATGAATTAATAAGCTTATAATTACAAGAAGATGATTAGTATTTATTAGTAAAATTTTATTGATACTAGCAAAACGTGACAAATATATAGGAACATTATTTTATACATAATCAGACAAATAATTAGGATTGGGGTGAGTACTAAACCATTTGACTCTGAAGTAACACCTTTTTTTAATCAACATACGTACTACCCCCATTCCTTATTATCTGTTAGATTTTTATCCAAAATGGTGTTTGTAATTATTTGTACATTGTTAATACCAACAAAACGTTTTTTTTTTTTTTTCCATCAATACACCTAATAAATTGTTAGAGTCAAAGAGATCAAAACAAGAATCCAAGAACTCGAAATTGAAATACGGGAGATTCCCGTCCCAAGCCTACGGCGAAAATTTCACTATTCAATTCTCAGCCCCTCCCCAACAGAAATGAGGCACAAACTAATTCAATAACTACTGCTAACAGATTAACTAATAAGAACAGAAAAAATCTTTGATTTTTATTGTATCAATTCCCTTCTCCTTTAAAACAGCCTTGTCCCCAAGGCGGAGCTCTTGGTTCCTCGGCTGAAGTGTCAAAGTCCACCACCTCCATGTCTTCATCTTCGTCCATGAGCATAATCTTGAGGGACCTATTCTTGCAAACATGAGTCGGATAATACGGTTCCTTACATCTGTAACATAGGCCTCGCGCGCGCAAATTCCCATATTCTGAATGGGTCATGTAACTCATTCCATGGGTTCGTGCCGCAGCGGACGATCCCTTGGACTCTGTCGTAGGCTGTTTTCCCGGGTCGCGGGCGGTAGAAACGGACTCTGACGATTGGGTGCTGCCTGTTCATAAGATCGTGTTTGTCACATCGTCGGCACTAGACTCTCATTCTTTGGGTGATAGTCATTTCTAACTGCACGAAAACGGCTCCAAGGCTGTGAATTTCGAAAATTCACACGTGAGGGGTGCTCAATTTCTCTCGCCAAGTGCATCGTTGTCAAGATATCTTCCGAGTCTTTAGATCGAATCTTTAACTGAATTTCTTCCTTCAACCCATTCAAAAACATGCCTAAAGCGATGGCATCAGAAAGACCCTTAACCAATGAGAGTCTTGAAATGAAGTCATCGACGTACTCGTCGACGGAAGCAGTCTGTTTTGTGGCCGCTAGTGCTTCATAGGGATTCGTGCGTGGATCATCACCATAGCGACGCAACAACTCAACCGTAAATCTCCGCCATCCCAGATCGGGAAATCGGGTGAGAAGCCACTACAACCATTGCAAGGCTGTACCCTCCATCGCGATCAAGGCTTGTTGAATTTTCATGTCCTCGGCCGTGTTATCGATCCTAAAATATTGTTCAGCTCAAGATATCCACGCAGAGGGGTTTTCTCCCGTGAAGTAAGGTAGTTCCAGTTTGGCTTGTGTCGATGGGGATGGTAGTCGATCGACAACAGTAGCCCGCGATGTATCTTGACGATTCATCGCTGCACTTGAGGACTCCGCTTGATCGATGCCTTTATCTTTCACCAATTGTTTCAAGAGGGCCTCAAGCCCATCAATTCCAGCATTGAACTGTTCAGCAATTCCTTCAATTTGCCCGCTTAATTCCGCGGTTCGTCCTTCAACCTCTTTCTCTAACGTCGCAAAGCTTTTCTCCAGCGTATTAACCTTCTCCTCTAATCTCGTCAACTAATCCGGTAGGTCGGACCAAATTGTTAGAGTCAAAGAGATCGAAACAAGAATCCAAGAACTCGAAATTGAAATACGTGAGATTCTCATCCCAAGCCTATGGCTGAAATTTCACTATTCAATTCTCAATACCCCAAATAATGGATCCTAGGCTATTATATAAGCATAACAGCCCCTCCCCAACAGAAATGAGGCACTAACTAATTTAATAACTACTGCTAACAGATTAACTACTAAGAACAGCCCCTCCCCAACAGAAATGAGGAACTAACTAATTCAAGAACTACTGCTAACAGATTAACTACTAAGAACAGCCCCTCCCAAATAATGGATCCTAGGCTATTATATAAGCATAACAGCCCCTCCCCAACAGAAATGAGGCACTAACTAATTCAATAACTACTGCTAATAGATTAACTACTAAGAACAGAAAAAATCTTTGATTTTTATTGTATCATTAATATTAACCATTTTCTTGTAATTATAAGCTTATTAATTCATCCATTAATAATAAATACGGGTATAATAGTCTTTCAATATCTTAATTAATGAAAAAAATTGGTTTGTGTGAATAGACAAAATCGGACAGATAGTAAGGGGAGATGTTTTAGGTTTCAATTAACCCATTTTCTACATGATACAATCTCAAAATAGAAAGGAAGCACTAGTAGGTGCATATGTGAGAAAAAAGGAGAGCAGATACAGACCTGTGAACTGGAAAATCAGGAAAGAGTTTGGAGATTTTCTGTGCAAAATCACTGAACTGATAGATGCCGTTGGTGCAAAGGTATCGACCCGAGGCGGTAGGGGTTTCAAAGAGGAGCAATTGTGCCTTAGCTACATCTTTAACATGCACTGCCCCCAACCAGAAATACTCCTGCGTGTCTTTTGATCCCTGCAACAGCTGTTGCACTACTGCACAACTAGCATTCAATCCAGGCTGCAACAGTTGGCCAAGACATGTAGAAGGATTTATTGCTACAACATCGATGTTGTTTTCCTTTGCAAAATCCCATGCAGCTTTTTCAGCCAATGTTTTCGACACCGGGTACCATTTCTGTCACATCAGCAAACTCGTATTTATTTACTCATTAATATGAGGAAGTGAACTCTAGAAATGCCCTCCCATCCTCTGAGGGCAAAGTTACTTATGTGCCCACCATTGATGTGGTGCATCAGAGTTAATTTAGAATCACGATTATCATAAAACACCCCATTGTAAGCTGGTTGCGTCAATGGTGAGCACATTAAACGGTGTGTAAGGGAATGGGTTAATTGCAAAATTAGTCCCACAAGAATTTTTTGATTGCCCTTTTGGTATCTATGCTCGAAATTGATTCTTTTTTGTTCAGTTTTAGTCTCATCGTTAAATAATGGATAGAAACCATTCGATTAAAGGGTTAGTTGCAAAACTAGTCCCACAAGAATTTTCCTATGAGACTAAATTTGCAGTTAACCCTAATGACGTGTGAGTTCCGTCAATAAACTTGATGCAATGGCACTAAAAGAGCAGCTTGTATTAGAAAGCTTGAACTTCAAAACTAGCATTTAAAATATAAGTGCATAAAAAACAATACTCCATCCCTCTTCAAATTTAAGATTTGAGGGATGTCACGGGTTTTAATGAATACAGTATTTTATTGTAAAGTTATTGGTGGAAAGTGTAAGAAAAGTACGAAAGGTAAGAGAGAGCGTAAGAAAAGTGAAAAGGTAGAGTATTTTATTATAAATGTGGGGCCATAACTTTTCAAAAGAAATGTTAAGCGTTAAGTGGAACGCTTGAAATGACAAAATGTTAAACTAAAAGAGGTATGGAGGGAGTATGTAGCTTAGAAGTCATACTTCAATATCACCTTGGGGAACTTAAAAAGAGATACTTTTATTAGGAGTAATATTTTTTATTTTTTCTCAATTTGATCATTTTCTGGTAGGTGTATTAATCAGATATAATCATTCAGATGAAATTCTATTAAATGCTTTAATCATGATGACCAACATTCTTACAGGTTCGCATCAACATCATATTTCTCACTACAGGAAAGATATATTTCATCTTTTGCTTTGGGCATCATTTCTTTGCAAACTGCCAGAGGACCACTCTGCTGATGAGTATCTTCTTTTATCAAGTATAAGCTCCACTTTCTATAGTGCCTACCATTATTTAATTGCTCTATGCTATATAAAGAATATATGCTTTGCCAATATCACATGTCAGCAAACCCTTAGGGGAGATGTTTTAGGTTTCGATATCTACCATTTTCTACATGACAAAAACTTTCATGGAACGGTCTCATGCATGAGACGGGGTCCCATCACATATATATTTCATGATGGGCTTATGAGTTATGACCCTATCCGAATCATGTTTTAATACAATGTGAAGTTTAAATACTAAAATGGAACTTCTTCTCATACATGAAACAGTCTCACACAAACTCCATTTTCGTCTATTTATCTTCCTAGATAGGAGTTGAATGCTTGAATCTCTACAAATTCAGCCAAAAAGATTGCCTTAACTTTTATATTTTAGATGAAGGTTATTAGTGTTTTTTAGCTTTAGCTCGAATGCTGTCATTTTCAAAGCAACCTAAAGGCCATTTTTTAATGCAAACAGAATTTGATATTATCACCAACAAAAGCAAATGCCAGCTCTAGCCTCAGGCGAAATTGAGTAAACCTCACCATTGATGCACACAAAAAAATGCAGTAACAAACTTGCGTGATGGTGATTTAGTTCACAAACTAACACAAATTAACACTTATCTCAACCTGAGACAGGCCCTACTCCTAAATCAACTAGCTTAAGAGCATGTTTGCAAACTCTACTCTAAAAGTAGAATCACTTATTTTTTTTTTTTTGAAAAAAATCACTTTAAAAGTGTTTGCAACTACTATATTAAGTACTTAGAATTGATTTTGGATAAACAACCAGTACATGCTTTCAAATTCTAAAAAATCAATTCTCACAATGGGATACACAAAATGTGTATCTCTCAATAAAAAAAAGATTTAAAAATGATTAATAAAATAAGTTTTTTGCACAAACATCCACTACTTAAAATCACTTTATTTCCAACAATCTTCACTTTTCATATTACTACAAAAATTACTAAATATCACTTTTAGATTTTCAACAAAGTTTCAAAACACATTAAATCAAATTTCAACTAGAGTTAATAATGATTGTTCTATTAAATCAACTAATAAGAAATTTCTTGTGGGTGCAAACAAGAGACAGAGGGAAAGAGAGAGACCTGACGCTGCTTGCAGTAGTCAAGATCAGTCCAGGAAGACTCATCAACCACCCTACCAGGGGGCCACCCAGGGTTAGGCACCATAGCGGAAATCGATGCCGTGAGCACCACGCGCCGAACCCCAAACTTCTTCGCGGCGGCAAGCACATTCAGGGTCCCCTTCACGGCGGGGTCCACCAGCTCCGTCTGGGGGTCCACGGGGTCCTCCAGAGTGCACGGCGACGCCACGTGGAAGACCCCGCCACCGGCGCACCCCTCCACGGCCCTCTCCACGGCGGCGGAATCGAGGAGATTGACGTGGTGCACGGTGAGGCTGACGGCGGGGTCGGTGGCGCGTGGGAGGGAGAAGAGGTGAGAGGCGTCGGTGCCGGGGAATATGGAGAGGTGGATGCGGGTGTAGCCGTATTCCAGAAGGGTTTTCACTACCCATGTGCCGATAAAACCGTTGGCTCCGGTGACACACACCGGCGATTTGATGGTGGTGGTGGTGGTGGTGGCGCTCGGTGGTTGTTCTGCCATAGTAGCCTGCGCTATCTCTCAATTGGGGTTTATGATTCGTACATGTTGGATTCCGTACAGAATTGCTTCTATGTTTTCACAATTTAGGTGTACACTTTTGTGGGATAATCTCAGAGAGAATTCTATCTTCGGAAAAACCAACTCTACTTTCTACGGTTTCGATTCCTTTTCTGTCAAAGAAAATAACCGCCTTATCAGTAAAGAGGAGAAGTTATCTAACTTCCTCCTTGTAATTATCCACTTTATGTGTGGATTAATTAAATATTAAATATATAATTAATATATATTAATATTTAATTATTTAATTACTTTCATCTCCCACTCACACATGAAGTTAGAGACTTAATCCCATTTGTTTCATTCCAGTTCACCATTCGATATACCTTTTATACGGACAAATAAATCGTGTGACCCTCGAGAATATGAGTTTTAATGTTATATACTTGTTAAGGATATATAACAACTCAATCAGTTTCACAAGAAGAAAATCAAAACTCGTTGTACCCCATAATTCTTTCAATTAACACAAGTTGACATATCTCTTACAATCTCTTGTAATTTACTAGAGCATATTCAACTTTTGTCAAAATACTATGTATTCATAATCAAGTTCTCAACTTGATTGACCGGTCAATGAATCACAATAGAATGTGTTAATAAAGATATTCTTCCTTTCGAATAAAAAATCTCTGAGACTCCCACTATATTGCTTTCCTAGACATGCATCGTATCACCGAATTGTCATGGCTATTGATAACATGTTAAAGTAGCATCACTATAGTGAAGACTTAGAAATAAACTAGAAAGTCCAAAAAGGGTACTTTTATGAGGTTAGTTAAAACCTCAAGGACTCATACTATGAGAAAAATTTGGGATTATATTTCTCATATCCTTATGGTCATCTTAGCACATGTAGTATGATAAATACATGTTACAATGTCTTAACTTCCAAGGTGGAAGTGTATGTCATTTTAAATTTTAGACATTGTATAAATCACAGTTCAAGCGTATCTACAACACTTAACTAAGATTTCCTCCCACTATTGGTCAGGAAATTTGATGATTTAGCTTTGAAACAAGTTAAATAGATTCGTGGTTAAAATCTATTACGATTATTTTGAATAATATAATCTCAACTTTGCACATTTTCTAATGTCAAAGGTGATTGCTCGTATGAGAGAACCAATCATAACTTGTAGACATACTAATATATGAATTCCATATATTTGTGATACATAAAATGTTATTTCTATAACAACAAAAAAATATTAACAAAATACAATATCCACATCGCATTACATTATATCCTATGTAAACCAAAAGCCTTAACATGTCCCAGAAAAACATCTCTAGGAATGGCTTTGGTAAAAGGATCTGTCAACATCAATCGTGTAGAAATGTATTTAAGAGTCACTTTCTTCTTCTCTATAATATCTCTAATAAAATTATACTTAGTATCGATGTGCTTGGTCTTTCCATGATATTTGGGATCTTTTGTGTAAGCAATTGCTGCTTGATTATCACAATGCATTGTGACAAACTCCTCCCTTTGGAGAATTCACAACTCCCAAATGTTTCAAAAATCTCCTTAGCCAAATCGATTCTTGTACCGCAGATGCACATGCCACAAATTCAGCTTCCATTGTGGACAATGCAATGCAAGATTGTTTCTTGCTACACCATGAGATCGCTCCATTGTTGAGCAAAAAGACATAACCAGAGGTCGATTTACGTTCATCTAAATCACCACTCCAATCTGCGTCTGTATACCCATTTAGTGTCACATTATCTCCTTGGTAACAAAGATAATAATCTGCAGTTCCCTTTAGATATCTTAGAATTCTCTTCACTGCAATCCGAGTGCTTTTTACCCAGATTGGATTGATACTGCTGACCAAGCCAACGGCATAACAGATGTACGGGCGTGTACACAACATTGCGTACATTAGACTTCCAATTGCATTAGCGTATGGTACTTTGGACATTTCACTTTTTCCTCCGGAGTCTTTGGACACATATCACGGCTTAATGATTCGCCTTTAACAACGGGAGTATCCACGGGTGAGCATTTATCCATTTTGAATCGTTCTAAAAGTTTTCTAATGTAAGTCTCTTGAGACAAACCAAGTAGTTTCCTTGAACGATCCCTATGAATTTTTACACCAAGTATGTATTACGCTTCACCCATGTCTTTCATTTCAAAGTTTGAAGATAACCATTTTTAATGGTCTCAAGATACTCTTTGTTGTTTCAATTTAACAAAATATCGTCTACATATAAAGATAGAATCACAAAATTTTTCATGGATTTGTTTAACATAGACACGGTGGTCTTCGTTTATCATGACAAAGTTATATGAGATTATCGTTTTATGAAATCTCAAATACCTTTGTCTTGAAGATCGCTTAAGTCCGTAAATTGATCTTTTCAATTTACAAACCTTCTCTTCTTGACCTTGAAGAATGAATCCTACGAGGTTGTTGCATATAGATTTCTTCTTCTAATTCTCCATTGAGAAAAGCGGTTTTAACGTCCATTTGATGTAATTCTAAATCCATACTAGCAACGAGGGCTAGAAGTAGACGAATTGAGGCAAATCTCACTCTTTGGTGAAAAGGTTTCTTCATAATCTATACCCTCTTGTTGAGTATAACCTTTTGCCACCAAGCGAGCTTTAAACCTTTCTACTGAACCATCAGCCTTTCTTTTAATTTTGAGAATCCATTTATTCCCAATTGCTTTTCGTCCTTTAGGAAGATCAACAAGTTCCCAAACTTGATTTGATCTCATAGACTCCATTTCCTCTTCCATTGCTTTTTTCCATTTATCCTTTGCCGGACAAGATAAAGCCTCTTGTATATTTCTAGGCTCCTCCTCATCTACTGGGATTTCTTCCCCATTTTCTGGAGACACAAAGAAGACGTGCCCTTCAATGTCATAATGCCTCTTAGGCATATGTTTTCTTGAACTTTTCCTAGATTGACGCGTTGTAAGATCTTCTCCAGATAAAATGTTCTCGTCAAGATCCATCTGATCTTCAACGGGAAAACTCTTATCAAGATCCACATTATTTATTAAACCACTCCCACTTGGATCTGATGTAGAGTGATTTTCGTCAGTCTCAAAAATTGGTTCAATGTTTGAACCCCCTCGATCGGGAATTCGGTTTTCAGAAAAATTGCATTACGTGATTCTATTTCGAGTCACACTCCCATCTCCTTGATCTCCGAGAAACACGTACCCTTTAGAGTGATCACAGTATCTTATGAAGATACATTTCTTTCCTCTTGGACCCAACTTTCCATACTGACTCGTAGAATCATGTACAAAAGCTGCAGATCCCCAAGATCTAAGGTTACTTAAATCGGGTTTCCTACCCGTCCAGAGTTGTATGGAGTTGAAGCAATTGACTTTGAAGGCACTCTATTCAACACATAAGCCGCAGTAAGCAACGCATCCCCCCAAAAGGAGACAGGTAAATTAGCTTGTGCCATCATGGATCTAACCATTTCCAACAATGTCCTGTTCCTTCTCTCAGCAACACCATTTTGTTGAGGAGTGTAAGGAACAGTTAATTGCCGGATTATTCCTTTTTCATTACACAATTCCTTGAATTGATCAGAAAGATATTCACGTCCTCTATCGGTTCGTAAAACTTTTCTGAGTTCTCTCTTTTTGATTCTCAACCTCATTTAGGTAACGTTTGAAACAAGCTAATGCTTCAGATTTGTGAGATATCAAAAAGACATATCCATAACGTGAATAATCATCTATGAAAGTAATGAAATAAGAAGCTCCATGTCGTGCCCTCACATTAACAGGACCACATATATCAGAATGGATTAATTGCAATGGAAAATCAGCTCTAATAGCTTTGCCAAAAGGTTTTTTAGTCATTTTACCAGCAAGACAATGTTCACATCTGGATAACTCGACTTTCGAAGATGAACTTAAGAGTCCTTCCTTGACAAGTCGATTCATCCTATCTTGCCCAATATGACCTAATCTAGCATGCCAAATGTTATTGTCTACACAAGCATCACTAGAGGAACAAACATTTAGAAAACATGAACGATCTTCATAATAACTAAACGTAGTTCTATTACAATCCAAAATCATAAAACCATCAACAAAGTGTCCAGTACCATAACAAACATCATCCTTGCTAATAATAACCATGTCATTTGAAAATAGTATATTAAATCCTAAATTAAGAAGAACTGTTACAGAAACAAGATTCCGTGTGATCTCGGGAGCAAATAAGACATCATGTAGGATAAAAGCACGACCATTGCCCAACTCAAGTTTGCAAGTCCCAACTCCTTTGACTTCAACTCGAGCATTATTACCCACATATATCCATCTCGTCCCCCTCGGAACACGACGGTAATCCACATATGCTCCTCTGTCCCTTGTTACGTGGTCTGTTGCCCCTGAGTCTATAATCCACAAAGGATAAGATTCGGTCAATAACACAGTACTAGAGACATAAATCATGCTCAAAATAGAATTCATATGAATTACCTTGTCCCTCTTGGGCTCAGGGCATTCACGAGCAAAGTGGCCAAGTTGATGACAATTATAACAAGGCATTTTACTCTTATCTTTCTTCTTTTTAGCATGCTTTTTTTCTTCTTCTTCTTTCCCTCGGAATTGTTAGCAGGAACATTGGCGGGATTCCCGGTCTTAGGTTGCTTATTCTTTTTCCCTTTCTTCCGAGTTCTTCTTACGTTTAAAGCCCGAAGCTTGTTTCAAAACTGGATTGACAAAATAAGCACCGGATGAAGGCTTGGCGGCTCAAGGCGTTCATCTTCTAACTCTACATGACGAGCTGCATCACTAAAAGTCTTAATGCTCTCGTTGTGAGTTAGATTGACCTTGAGATGTTCCCACCTATCGGGAAGTGACCGAATCAAAGCTTGAATCTGCGCTGCTCGTCGAGAGAGTATGTGACCGGTGAGACTTAAGTTCTCTCGATCATATTAGACATTTCCCGAAGGTGTTGTCTTATGGTATGATCGGCTTTCTTTTTGTAAGTATCGAACTTAATCGTCATTTGCCTTAATCGAGTAAGCGATGTGCCACCATACTTTTCCCATGAGATATACCCGGATATCATGGGCGGTAGGATCTTGTTCACACTCGTGAATCATGTCATCAATCACCGAGCTCACTAAAATCCCACGAGCGGTGGAATTTTTTTCTTTTTCCACTTGAGATAAGCTTCTTGGTCCCTCCTCCCTTGAGTTCCTATCCCAATTCCAGGATCAGCCATCACATGGTTTATAGCGTCCAAAGCATCTTGTTCGTCCAAGACATACCATATCTTGTGACGCCAAGTATCATAATTGTCCCCATTGAGTTTTTCACCCTTGTTCAACTCAGCAATAATTGATTTGGATGCCATTGTCTTTTCATAGAGAAGTAACTCATTATGTTAATAATATTATCACATGTTTAATCAACTTTTATGTTAAGTCATAAACATCTAATAAATTGATACAAGACTTGATTTCGAAAAATAACTTAAAGCTATCAATCATCAATCAATGTCAAATATCTCAATAAAAGATTTTATACTTAATAACATAAAAAAATATATATATGAGTTAAGCAACAAATAAAAAACTCATAAAACCACATCAAGTTGAATACAAACATTTTCAAATAACCATGTAAGAAAATGTATCAATATTCATACAAAATAACGACCATTTAAACGTCTAACTAGGACATTCTCTCGATGTTTGTCAACCTTTTTAGTGCCTACATTGAAAGCAACTTGTGCTAAAGGATCTATAAGAGGGTTCTTAATCCTACTCTTAGATCTACCATTCAATCTAAGAACATCAGAACATCTCAGACCTCCCATCCTTGAGCACACCATTTTAATAGCTTGTTTTTTATCGATCTCTTCAGATTCTTTAGCCATTATTCTCATAGTGTCAGATGCCGTAGGATTTCCTCCGAAAAAACCACGTTTGCCAGAAGACAGCTTGTCCCAAAAAACTTTCCGTAAATCAGGGTCAAGAGTCCTCGCCCATGCATCTGGACTTTTAATTTCATCGGCTAAAAACATTGGCAATTTTCTTTTGCACAGAAGAAATTGTAATTGGACATATAACTCATTCATATGAAGTTCATGGTCTCTTATGCTATGATATGGCTTCATCTTACAAGTCATGAATTCTTTAAGTACATCATCCTTAGTTTGGATGTCTTTTGTACTAATAACTCTAATGACTCCCATATTTCTGAAACATAAATTACCAACAGGGACTAAATTAGTTAAAACTTCATCATAATGAATTTAAAAAAACTTTTTAACACATGAAATCACAATTTCAAGTGGAAATAAGTTAATTCACTAATGATGCAAGTGTAACCATAGCTCCCACTATCATATATGAGGTATTGCATGAAAACAACTATGTTTCAATATAGTCCAAACAATAATTTGAAGAGAAAGCAAAAAAAAAACAATCATACACTATTATAATGAATATAAGGCATAATATTGAAACATGCTTGAGAAAAAAAGATTTGAAAAACATGTCCATGTACTTTAAAACAGTCATTATATGTCCGAAAAAGACATTTAACACATAAAACGAGGTCCGAAAAACTCCCACTTGCCGGAAAAACGTATTCACGCGCCCGTACGCGCCGGTAGGAAGCTGTTTCGAGCTGCCACGCGCCTGCACGCGCCTCCAGGAGGTCCCACGCGCCGTCACGCGCCGCCACGCGCCTGGAACAGGTCTCGCGCGTGGACCCCACGTACCGTTGACCGCCGTTGACCGCTGCCGCGCGTGGGTGACACGCGCCGCCGACCACCACGGCGCGTGGACCTCACGCGCCGCCGTCTGCCACCGTTGACCTCCGCCGTCCGCTTCCGTTGACCGCACCGTCCACCGCCGCTATTGTTGCTGGCTCAGGTCTGGTCAGGTCCCGGTTCGGTTCGAGTCGGTCCGGTTCAGATCGAGTCGGTCCGCGTCAAAATGGTTCGGATCGGTTGGTTGACTGAGTCGACCCGAGTCAACCGGTTCAGATGATTTGACTCGGTCAAAGACTCAGTCAAAAAGAGGTTTGAAATAATTTTCAAAAATTTGCAAAAAAATCCTTTGAAAAAATCAAATTCTCAGAAAAAATCCCCTGAAGTTTCTGAAACTTTGCAAAAATGGCCCATTTCGAAATTTTTTTTGAAAAATCATAACAAATTCGTTTCAAGGCCAAAAAATTCAAACTTTATGTCTACGGAATCCTCATTCAATGCTCTACAACTTAGTGTAAACATAATATGAAGATTCATAACATACCAAAATTCGATTTTTTCTATTTTCAAAAAACTTTCTTACAAAAAAAATATTTCAAATGCTTAAAACATGCACTCTCAATATTCTAGAAAAAATATCCCACAAGAGATCACATGATTTACATAAACATTACGATGACATAGCATGGAATAAAACATGATTTTATAAAAACACAATATTCTCATTCAATACTATAACGTCACTTATGTAAACAGAGAATATATCAAGTTTTCATAAAAAATACATTTCATCATAAAATACATGCCATCATATTAAAACTCATGCCATCATATTTAAACTCATGCCAACATATTTAAATACATGCCATTAAATTTTAAACACATGCCACCATATTTAAACTCATGCCATCATATCAAGTGACAGGAATAGGAATCCAACTTGCTCTGATACCACTGTTGGATTCCGGATATGAATTAAGAATACCTACCAGCGGAAATGATATTCTGTAATTCTGTGAACTGTGACCCGTTGATCAAGAACGCAATTTCCAGAATTGCTTCTATGTTTTCACAATTTAGGTGTCTAGGTATTGGTTACACTTTTGTGGGATAATCTCAGAGAGAATTCTATCGTCGGAAAAACCAACTCTACTTTCTACGGTTTCGATTCCTTTTCTGTCAAAGGAAATAACCGCCTTATCAGTAAAGAGGAGAAGTTATCTAACTTCCTCCTTGTAATTATCCACTTCATGTGTGGATTAATTAAATATTAAATATATAATTAATATATATTAATATTTAATTATTTAATTACTTTCAGTACATAAAAACCCAAGCGTACATGTGCGATCACAAATATAGGTGATGACAGGGGGACGAGAAAATTGAAGAGCTCAGTTTGAACGAAGTGCCCTTCTGGATACAGATTCATGGTTTGGAGCTGCAACTGCGTTCAAGGTATATGGGTGAGCTAATTGGAAATAGAATAGGAAGGGTTTCAGAGGTTGATTGTCCTGTAAATGCATTGTCTTGGTCGAGATGCATAAGAGTTAGGGTGTTAATTAATGTAAACAACCCTTTAATGAGGGGTTCCTGGGTCAAGTATAATGGAGTCTCAACCTGTGCTCTCTTTCGATATGAAAATTTTGGCGATTTTTGCTTTGTTTGTGGAAAACGTTGATAGGGACTGCCCTATTGTCTTTGCCACTGAAGGAGGCTTAATGAATGTCAAAAAAATATTTTGGTCCATGGATGCGAGCAGATGGTCTAAAAGGGGTAACTCTGGAAGATATAAGGAGGGGTGCGATGAACAAAGGGAAGCAAATTAGGGAAGGTTCATCGAATCTGATGGATGAGGCAACAGAGCAAGTAGCGGCAGAAGAATTTGCCTTGCAGGTCATGCAGACAGAACCACCTCTGAACCAGAATCTGACGAAAGGCCAATTAATTCCTGAGTTGAGAGAGGCCTTAATGCAGGAGAACAGAAGTTCGGGAGGCCTGGAGTGCGTGGTACAAGGTGCAAATTACAAAGCAGGCCAGTTTATGAACCCTTATACAAGCAATCCGGCCACTACGATGCAAATGGTGGACTTCAATAAGGATTTCTATTTCAACTCTTCCATGGAGCCACACTATCAGGTTAATACTTCCAAGGAATGGACAAATCTGAATTTCTGGGGGCCTTCAATGAATCCGTTCGAAGCAGGGGCTACCAATCTCCTTACTACACATCAATTGATCACAACGGAACAGGCCATGGGGATAAATATGGATCAAGGTAAAATGGAGATGGCAGTAAGCACACAATCTAGTAATAGGGGAAGGAACAGTATGATGGAAATGCAAGGTGGAAAGGGGAAGAAGCCGATGGCAGCGGGAAGAGGAACAGCAAATATCATTTCTACAGGACACAGAATGATTAAAAGTGGCAAAAGGAGTGGTGATGAGTGCAATGAGGGATTGAAAAGGCAAAAGACAGTGGCAGCAGGGGGTCCGGACATGTTGATAGTGGAAGAAGGAAAAGGTGTGATGCTGGAAGAGAATGTGGATGACAACACCAAACTAGATGCTGAAACAGAGGCGGCGGTTGGTGAAAGCCAACCCCGCCTGGAGCCATGAGTGCAGTTGTGTGGAATGCACGCGGGTTAGGGTGCAAGCGTGCATTCCTGATGCTCCAGCAACTGGCTGAAGACCTACACCCTCTTTTGTTATTTGTATGCGAATCTAAAATTCCATGTAATGTTGCTAGACAATGGTTATCTAAACTGCATTTTAATTATGTCTTTGGTGTTGATGCTAGGGGTACTAAGGGTGGGTTATTGTTATTTTGGCGTGATACGATAGATATATCTCTAAGATCTTATTCTATAAGCCACATTGATGTTTCTGTTTGCTGGGAGACTTTGAGATGGAGGTTCACAAGCTGCTATGCTCCCTCAACACATGAGGAAAGGATGGCTTTCTGGAATCTACTTGGTAAGTTGTATGATTCGAGAAAAGGGAATGAGGAATGTTGGCTTGTAGGTGGGGATTTTAACAAAATCATGTATACTCATGAAAAAATGGGGGGTGTACATAGAAATGTGGCTATTCATGCTAGTAATTTGTTTAACTGTTGCAAGTATATTAATGTAAAGAACATACGTACTCTTGGGCCTAAATACACTTGGTCGAATAGGAGAAAAGGGATGTATAACATTAAGGAGAGGCTTGACAGATTTCTGGTGAATGATAGCTGGCGTGAAACTTTCCCTAATGCGTATGCACGAAACTGCGGGTTTTACGGGTCGGATCATAGAGCCATTAAGATTTTTCTTAATCACCAAAGATGGGTCCCGAAAAATAACCCCATAAAATAGTTTACTTTTGAAAACAAATGGTTGCTTGAGGATGGATTTATTTCGAAGGCAGCGGGTTGGTGGAGAAGGACTGCAGAAGCGCCGAATCTGAAAGCCAGACTTCAAGATTGTAGCAAACTGATTGATGAGTGGGCTAACAAGGAGGTGGGTAATACTAAAGACAGAATCCGAAAGCTCACAAAGGAAATAGATGATTTATGGCAATTCGAAGATTAGGAAGGATGGGGGGATATTATTCAAAAGAAGGAAAGAGAACTGGAAAAATTGTTACTACAAGAAGAATATTACTGGCATCAGAGATCTAAGAAGCAGTGGCTCAAAGCAGGGGACCAGAATACGTCCTTTTTTCATAATTGCACGAAGTTGAGAAGGTCAAGGAATTATATTAGTAGAATTATCGATGATAATGGCCGTGAGTGGAAGTCGAATGACGAAATTGGGAGATGTATCATGAGGTATTACCGAAATCTTTTCAAATCCACTAATCCCAATTGGCGTGACATTGAATATGTAACGAGTTTCATAGAGTCAAGGGTAGATGAAGATAGCAATGCATATCTGAATAGGGATTTTACGGATGAAGAAATTACGAAGGCGGCCTTTGACATGAATCCATCAAAAGCTCCGGGTCCGGATGGTTTTAACGCAAGTTTCTTCCAGGCTATGTGGGAGCATATAAATGAAGACATCATTCGAAGTGTGAGGGCAATTCTACAAGGAGAGGAGCCAATGGATAAGTGGAATGAAACAACGATCACCCTCATACCTAAGGTCAAAAAGCCGGAGAAACTGAAGGATTTCAGACCTATTAGTCTCTGCAACGTGAGTTATAAAATAGCAGCAAGGGCAATAACAAACAGACTCAGGGTGGTTATGGATAAGATTATTGACGAGAATCAAAGTGCTTTTGTCCCGGGAAGGTTGATTACGGATAATATACTCATTGGATTTGAATGCATGCACTGGTTGAGAAACTCCAAGAGCAAAGAAGGGTATGTGGCACTCAAGCTAGATATGAGCAAGGCATATGACAGGGTGGAGTGGAGATTCATTGAGGCAGTTATGAGGAAACTGGGGTTCTCACAGAAATGGATAAGTTTGATACTCAGGTGCGTTACGTCTGTTAGTTATGCATTCAAATTTAATGGGATTATCACAAATAGAATTATACCTTCTAGGGGGTTAAGACAGGGGGACCCTTTATCTCCATATCTGTTTGTTATATGCGCCCAAGGTCTATCAACGATGCTTAGAGGGTTTAATTCACAAGGATTAATTAAGGGGGTTAGATTGGCATATAATGGCCCGGTCATAACTCATTTATTTTTTGCGGATGATAGCCTAGTTTTATTTAAAGCTGACGACCGCTCATGCAAAGGTATTAAAGAGTGTTTGAATTCGTATGAAAGAGCTTCGGGACAAGTTATAAACTACGATAAATCGGCTCTTACATTCAGCCCTAACACAAAGAAACTGAACCAGGAAAGAGTTAAGCAAATTCTAAATATGAAGGAAAGCAGAAGTCATGAGCTGTATTTGGGGGCACCATCTTTCTCACTTAGGAATAAAAGGATTCAGTTTGGCTTTCTGAAGGATAAGATGGCTAAGAGGATTGAAACTTGGAATCATAAACAGTATTCTAAGGGAGGGAAGGAGGTGTTGATCAAGGCAGTGCTGCAGGCTATCCCGACCTATACCATGTCATGCTTTAGAGTCCTGATATCCATATGTAAGGATATGGAAGCAATATGCGCCAAGTTCTGGTGGGGTGATTCAGGAATGAAAAAGAGTATACATTGGATGTCATGGGAAAAGTTGTGTAAGCAAAAAGAGGATGGCGGATTAGGATTCCGACAGTTCACTTGCTTCAATCAAGCTTTGGTGGCAAAACAGGTTTGGAGAATGATAGAAAATCCTGAGTCCCTGGTAGCACAGGTCTTCAAGGCGAAATATTTTAAGGATTGTGATATTATGGTAGCCCGCATAGGGAATAACCCATCCTTTGTATGGAGATCATTATGCTGGGGGAGAGAGTTACTGAAGGAAGACCTAGTGTGGATGATTATTAATGGAAATGACATTAGTGCCAACACAAAAAGCTGGTTCGCGGAATGGGCAGTGGCGTCGGAGTCCACGTGTCGGGCTCGGGGACTGAAGGTAGCTGCTTATATTAATAATAATGGAGAGTGGAATGAAGAAGCAATAAAAAGGGATTTTCTTGCATATGAGGCAAATGAAATATTGAGTAAGAGAATAGTGAAGGAACAAGGAATGGATAAAAGGTATTGTAAATTTTATCCAAAAGGGATGTATACAGTCAGCTCAGGATGTAGATTGGGAGCAAAGATCAGGCAGGAAGAATCTTCAAGGAATTTGCCAGGATGCTCAACAGAGGATAATCATTGGTGGGTAAAACTATGGAGCCTACGTATACCTCCTAAGATGAAGATTTTTGGGTGGCAAATCGCTTGGGATATTTTGCCAACAGAAGGTAATCTAGTGTTGCATCATGTTCTTATGCTTCCACATTGCAGGCTCTGTGGATTCTTTAAAGCCTCAACGATACACGCCATATTCTTATGTTCAAGGGTAAGGAAAATATGGAATGAGTTGGATATTCACTTACCGAGTGGTATGGACAGTGGAATGTGTTCGGTGGATTTCATCGAAGAGTTATTGCACCGCAATAGGTTTGCATCGTTGGAATTGATTTCGGCGGTGGCATGGGGGATTTGGAAGAAAAGATGCGACGGAGTCCATGGGGAACGCCAGTTAGTGAAAGGAAAGAATAATCTGTCCCTTGCGTCTGTAAAGTGGGCTATTGGGCTGGTGGAGGAGTTCAAACTGGCGTCAATAAGGATGAATGCTAATAGCGAGTTGTCGTATGTTCGGAAAATGTTCAAGGAGGCAAAAGATTTGACAGTCGTATTCACGGACGCTGGATTTGATATTGACAAAGGGACAGGTACATATGGTGTGGTCATAACAGATGCCAAAGGATCGTTATTGATACATGAGCATGGACATCTAGGAGTATTGGACTCCCCCCTAGAAGCATAATTAGAAGCGGTTGCGAAGGGAGTAAGCAAAGTGGAAGGAAGAGAACATTCAGGGGTACTCTTTTTGTCAGACTGCAAGGAAGTTGTGGGCCTCATTAAGAAGGAAGGTGCATTAAGAAATTTGGGAGGCCTCACCTTGGATAGAATAAATAGAGCAATGCAGAATCACAAGAATTGGCATATTGGGCATATCTCGAGAGAGCATAACTTAGCGGCCCATTTCTTAGCTAAATCTGTGAATTCACTAGTTGATTCTCCTGATTGGATCGACTCAAGAGTGAATGCTGATCTAAAGAGTGTATGGTCTCACTTTATGTAATATCATTGTATACACTCGTGTTTTGACCAAAAAAAAAATCTTGAGAAGGATTGTGCAATGTTTTATGAGTAGTATTTGTGTGCATATTGTGCACAATATTTGGTTATAATGTTGTATTATTTCATGTACTGTATAGTATTAGTTTGATTACAGTATAGTATTATTTCAGGTACTGTATAGTATTAATTTGGTTACAATGTAGTATTATTTCAAACATTGCATAGTATTAGTTTAGTTAGCAACATTGTATAGTATTAGTTTAGTTATAGTGTAGTATTAGATAAAAATATTGTGCACACTATTTTTTAGTGTGCACAATGTGCACAAATATTTGCCATGTTTTATGTAGCTTGCCAAAGTTTTTTATAAAAATGAATCTTTTAAAAATTTAAAATAATAAATATTTAATTAAAAGTCATATTATATTGCCTTCGGAAAAAAAAAAGTCATATTATATTAACTAACAATTAATTTTTTTATTATTCATATTTAATATAAAAAATAATATTATAATACTTAAATTTAAAGTATCAAATTTTAAAAAAAAATAAAATATCAACTATTTGACCAAGAGTATTAAATATGAGTCACTATCATGTGAAGGGGTACCATTATAATCATTTATTAATATTATAATAATTTTATAATGTGATCTCAGTTTATAAGTGTAATGGTATCACTAAATGAATATTATGGTATTAGTGAATCAATGTAATGGTATTAATTTTATATTATGAAACTGTTTCACACTAGATTTCATGATTAAGTATTTGATCAAGAGTATCAAGAATTGAATATGTTTTTTTAAATTGAATAGTTTCATATCAGTTCAAAGAGGCCGACACAAGAAATCTTTTGAGCCAAGACACAATTAAACTTGAAAAAAATTAGAAAATATATATAAAACAAAAATAACTTATAATCAATTAAGTTTTTGAAATACAAGTGTTGACGACAATTTGTCATGTTTTGAAATATATGATGATAGTTTCATTCGATACACAATTGAATATTTCATTTTCAATATACACTACTCAATTATCATTCATTCACTCATCAATCATTCAGTTGTGAAGCCATATTATGTACAATACTCATAGCAGAGAATGTCTTTCCAACCGACCAATAAAATTAAGGCTAATCTTATAAGCTTGTAAACTAACCAGTATGCGTCATTTCTTTTAGTTTCAATCATTTTTTAGCTACCTTGCCAAGCACTTTTATGTTCGAAGTTCCAATATCTGAATGCATATTTATAATAAAATTCTCAAGTTGGTCCGAAATTGTCAATATCTCAACACCTAGAAAATCACTTGGATAGAATTATGACAAAGAACTAGCTTCTCTAAGTGAATGCTTCAAAAGAGTTGAATGGGTTCAAACAAGCAAGTAACAACACAAAGCAACAATTGCGTATTTACCTTATTGAATCGACCATTTAGCTCATATAATTGCATATCAATGACAGTATAAGGTAGATGGAATCATTTGAAAGGTTTGAAGACCTTTTGATTCCATTAGAGTTTTTGGCGGTGCCAGGAAGTTAGATCTATAGCTTTCTTCCCGGCTAGGGGGAGGACCTCCGCACGATAAAAATATGAGCTTGTCATTTCTTAAGTTCTTCGTGTTTTTTTTTTTTACCCACAAAAACATCATTCATATAAGTCACTTCAATGCCATGTTTTGCACAAAAATTAGATGCATCATCCACCAAAGAAGTCCACCATCATCTCTCATTACTTTAAAGATCTACAAGAATCATAACATTCACTATATCTTGATCTCTTCATTACAATGCATTGCATAAATCATGTCTTATCACCAATATTAATTTCATCAAGTACAAATCAAAACAAAGTCAAAAGATAACATTTCCTTTTTTAGACGTGTGATGTTTAACCCCTTTGGAGTGGTATTGTTTCATCTTTTATAATCACACCAAGCACATCAAGTATGGAGTCAAACAATTTAACTAAGCTCAAGATAGTACCATAATATGAACTCTAATGCGAATCACAAGGGTGAATGAGGGTGCTTTCTTAATTCAATCCTCGTTCACTAACAATCTATTCATTTTCCAAGGCTTCAACAATTCTTGACGCTTGTTGTTCTCGTAAAATATCATTTCGTTTGCAATATTAACCACATGAGAAATCAAAACATAGAGTTCACAAATACAAATATAATTTTTAGCCACACCTACAAGAGCAAGTTGAAGTTTATGTGCAAAACAATGGACATAATATGCCGTTTTATTTTCTTTCAAGATAAAAGCCTTCAATCCATTAAACACTCACTCCATTATAATCTTGACCATGCATAATGGATATTGTAGGTCCCGAAATGAGTTAAACAAGTGTATGAGAGGAATACACCTGTGAGCAAATTCTTTTGTTTTTTAAAAAATCCTCCATATTCAGTGAGTCAAGTGACCTGAGAAAGGTACCCTGAGAGGATACTTTTCAGAGCTCAAATTCTCAAGAAAATGTGCGAGTGCCCTGAGGCTTGGTTCAGATAACGAACCTATTGATAACTTTGAAGCTTGTCAATTGGCCTACTGATGTAGCACAAGCTACAAATTCCCAGCAACAATAACAATAACCCAAATGGGTGATTCAACAAATAAAATAAGAACACACAATAAAAGAGAATCACAAATAAAACGACTTCGAATCAAGTGATTCTTCGTCTCACAAAAGGATTACATCCTTCAAACTTTCATTCATTCATTCAACTCCCTTTACAAAACTACACTAGCTTCTATTTATAACTAAAATAAGCCCATAAAGTTTAAAAGCCCAATAAAATTAAAACCTAAAAACTATATAAAATATAAATAAAAATAAACATTTAAATACAATCCCATCTCCATCATTCTCTTCCTCTTCGAAATGATTCGTCCTCGAATCTGTATCAATCTCATCTCCAGCAATATAAGAGCAAAAAGGTAAATTAATGTCCACTTCAAGACACTTGATTTCAAAAATATCCGCGGTACGTACATGGCCCAGAGTCTTGAGACGATAAAAAGGAGGATGTTGCAGACAATTACCAACAAAATAACTATCATTATTAATAAAATAATAATAGTTCTTCTGTGGGGAGTACTCAACAACAGCACCGAGACTCTTATCAAAACACGAATCGACTTCGGGATCGGCATCATAAGTAGAAAAATCAGAATTAAGAACAAACTGCTCCTCAATTGATTCCTCATCAAATATCGGTGGCCCATCATAATTAGTCTCAAACTCAAACTCAGCATAATTTGGCTCATCATAATTAAACAATTTAATATCAGACTCATCACAAAACGGCACGCCCTTAGAATTAATTTTCTCATCAAAAATTAGATTCTCTTCATCAAAGAATAAAAGTCCATCAGCATTTTCCTCAAAATTAAAAGGCTCAATAGAGAATAAATTATCATCATTTTTCTGAAGCCCAGTCGCAATGCCTTGTGTAAATGGCCCATCCATTAAACAAGACCCATCATCATATAAAGTGAACCCAAAATCAGATGTATATTCAAATTTTTCAGCCCAATTAAAGGGCCCAAATGGAGCAATTAGGGCAGCAACACAACCGTACCTTCTCTGGTCATCGTTATGCAGCGCGTCTTCCTCCTGAAGCTGCACCGAAGCTCCTTCGATAAAATCGGCGTTGGGGCCGTGAACAGGGTGGGACGGCAGCGGTGTTTGGTGCGTCTGCGTGCGCGAAGCGGTGTGAGAAACGCTGTGAAGAGGCGCGGCGGCTAGGGTTTGTGTCGCCCATTGCCGATCGACGGCGGGAAGCGGACGGCGGCGGGGAGAGAGAGAGAACGACGGCGGCAGCGTACGTACGGTTGTTTCGTCCTTGTTGTACGAATTGGCGGCCAAGGGGGGCGGCGGAATCGGCGCCGTAGGGTGCTCGTGAGGGAGGCGACAGTGTGGGTTGCAGCGACGGGCATGCGGTGGAAGGACCGCTGACGGCGGAATTTGTGGCGGAGCGGGGCCGCGAGGGTGTCGCCGGTAGGGGTGGGGTTCAGGCAGTGATGCGTTGGTGTGTGGCGGTAGAGGCAACGGAGGTGAGCGCGGGGCCCGTGGAGGAGCGGCCGCCGGCAGGGCACGGGCGGTGAACTGATTCTGCAGTAACTGTACGATAGTGCCCACTTGTTGAAGTAATACGTCTAATCGGTCAGCAAGAGCATCGTCAAGAAACGATTCCGATTCCCAGCGGATAGACATCCCGGATCGATGGCAATCTGATTACCAAATGATGTAGCACAAGCTACAAATTCCCAGCAACAATAACAATAACCCAAATGGGTGATTCAACAAATAAAATAAGAACACACAATAAAAGAGAATCACAAATAAAACGACTTCGAATCAAGTGATTCTTCGTCTCACAAAAGGATTACATCCTTCAAACTTTCATTCATTCATTCAACTCCCTTTACAAAACTACACTAGCTTCTATTTATAACTAAAATAAGCCCATAAAGTTTAAAAGCCCAATAAAATTAAAACCTAAAAACTATATAAAATATAAATAAAAATAAACAATTAAATACAATCCCATCTCCATCAACAAATACAATCTGATACCAAATGATGTAGCACAAGCTACAAATTCCCAGCAACAATAACAATAACCCAAATGGGTGATTCAACAAATAAAATAAGAACACACAATAAAAGAGAATCACAAATAAAATGACTTCGAATCAAGTGATTCTTCGTCTCACAAAAGGATTACATCCTTCAAACTTTCATTCATTCATTCAACTCCCTTTACAAAACTACACTAGCTTCTATTTATAACTAAAATAAGCCCATAAAGTTTAAAAGCCCAATAAAATTAAAACCTAAAAACTATATAAAATATAAATAAAAATAAACAATTAAATACAATCCCATCTCCATCACCTACTATCTATACTAGCTTAAGTTTTGCGAAGGTGTAGGCCCTACAAATTTACTAGTTTTAGATACTGAAAATTTGTTTTACTTATAATCAAAGAATGATGAGAGGCAAGGTATCTTAATGCAGGTCAAGTGAGCTCAACTTGACAAATCAGTTTGTATGACTTTTATAAAAACCAGTTATGAAAACAAACAAAAAGCAGTAAAAGACACAACTATTTATAGTAGTTTAGAGATAAGAAACTCCTACGTCTATGTTCCTGATTGAACAGAAGAATTCCTAATTAACTCGAAATTCCTTGTTTTAGAGTGCCAAGGTGCACTGATCAAGAAAATCTCTCTCAAGAATCTCTGTTTTATAGGAGAAACTTGAGTCCTAGTGCTTTTACAACCCTCTTTCGAATGATATCAACTAGTCAGTCTACTCGATTTCTGTACTCACTTACTAATTACATTTCGCTCTCTAAGTTTAGGGTTTTTAGCAGGTTTTGATTCCAACTAAGGTGAGATAACCATTACAATGAAGAACTAGTTTAAGGATATATTATCTCTCTAAGCTTGGTTGTATAAATAAACTCTAATATACAGAAGGTAACTCTAGCTCTATAGAGTAACACTTTGAAAATTTGATGCAGATTTTGAGTGCTCTTTTAAATTGCTTAAATGGTTGAGTGCTTGATTGATCTCTAACAACTTAGAAATTTCTTGTAACGTTATTTAGTTCAAGTTTTTATGTATTTATAGACGATTTCAAATAACTTTCCGTTGGAGAGAAAGTCATTTCTATGTCTATTTTAGGGTTAACAATAATGACTATGATATCATGCAGTACCATCTTTGCATGAACTCGTATGACTGTATTAGATGCCAAATCTTGATTTTGTAGTCTTGACTTATCTGATAATAGTCTTTGTCAGGTTGGTCAGTCAGTTGTGTCAAGTTCGTACATGAGGTGGCAGTCTCTCATTGGTTCTCTGACTGTCAGTTGGTAATGAGACAAACGACTCTTTTAATATAGATAGTCTGAGTGAACATTACCTTGTCTGACTTGATTTTTGTGATCCTTTAATACTCCAAGATGTTCTTTGCTGCAACTACTTAGTACTCAAGTCCAAGTAGACCAAATGGATATTAATATTTGTGTAAAAAATACTCTTAGTGCACTAATATCAGTCTAGTCAACTGTTAGGATTTGTATTTGATTAGTTTTGAGATGTTTTTAAAACCTAAGTGTAATAGGACCAGTTGAATCTGTTAGTCAGCTGATGATTTAGAATAAGTTAGTTTATTATTTAGTCAAGGGGGAATCTTGCTAGACTGGGCCTAGAAGACTTGAAGATCGGACTTAGAAGACATGAAGGTCAGCTGAGACAGAAGATTGCATGTTTAGAAAAGAAGAAGGCTTGAAAAAGTAGAATATATCAAGAAGACAAGATGGAAGCAGTTCACAAAGTGTAAGTCAGCCTTGAAGACTTGAAGGTAGCAAGGAATATCTTTAGTAAGAAGGATCAGCGAGTTTTGACAGCTTGCTAATGTTGACTTAGAAGACTTACTAAAGTTTGAAGATAAACTGATTGATGTTAAGGAGATTAAGGATCAATAAGATCCTAGTTATGCAAATCAATCAAGAGGAAATCAATCAATCTAGAACTGATTGATGGAAATCAATCAGTCAATCAAAGAAGTCAACCAACGACTATTTACCAAACATAGAAGATCTGATTGATAGCTTCTCCAACGACTAGTTCCAATAAGAATTTATAAATACAAGTGATCAACTTGGGTCGCGCATGGATCTACGTGCGAACAACACATGTCAAGCATTCAAACATGATCACTTTTAGAAAATATACACACAGATTCATTCCAAGAATCGATTCATACTAATACTTGTTATTCATTTGTGGAGACTCGATTCTTAGTTAGATTGTAAAATCACCTTCCATTACCTAAGTACGAGAGAGGGTTGATTATCTAAAGATCTTAGAGTTGTGAACAAAAAAACACTTGAAGATCATCATCTGTACCGAGGTAAGGGACTTGTAGAACCTCCTGGAGTCAAATCCTCAAAGTGGTCGAGGAGAAAAGATTGAAGTTCGTTCGATAGTAAAGTCCCCTGTGGAATCAGGGAGAGTGGACATAGGATCATTATATCCGAACCACTAAAAAAACTTTGTATCGCTTTAAGTTTTTTGCATACATATTTATAACTGCTCATTCATAAACACTCAGGGTATGTTCTTTTGGGGATTCACACGGATGGACTTAGAACTTCCCAGCCCCCGTCCCATGTAAGTTAGGGATTTGAAAACTCGACTTTAAATTTCACACTCAATCCACACCTATAAACACCTATACACCTACTATTACTTTTCCAATATAAACTACTTTTTACATCTCTCCTCAATATAATAATAAAATATCAATCACTCTTACACAAATACAATATCAACCACTCTTACACAGTAATTTGACATAAAGTAAAATCTCACTCTACTCAAATCCCAAAAGAAACACAAACTTTTACTATTCATCCCGAATTTTAAATCTCATGACTCAAGAGTCATGACTCACTCCGCACACCTAAATTCCAAAAAGAACATACCCTCAAGGATTAGCTTGACACCAAGTCTTGTAACTCTTGATAAAAAGTGTTTCAACTTTATTAAAGGGTTTTTTAAAATACACACACCAGATAAGCTTCTGCACCAGTAGAGGACTTCAACCTTTCTGAAGTCTGCTCATTTCACAAGCACACTCTGAGTACTCATCTAAAGCAGACTTTCAAAGCCTATTGGATTACACACTCAGCTCACTAAATATTGCAAAAAGTTTTTTAGTGTAGTAAAGTCTATTCAAACCCTCTTCTAGACTTTACACTTTTTTTCACATCTCATTTGGGACCAACATCAACTCTGGTGACTAAGCTCTTCACTTGAGTCAGTCCCCTGATAGCTTAGATTAATACATGTGACCTGATTCAGTGGACATCCGTTTGGGCTTTTATAAGCTTGAGTTCTGACTTTGGTGCTTGTGACTTTATAATTATTATATGTTGTTTTCAGGGGTGTGTGTGTGTCTTCAGGGCTTTTTGGCTTTAGATGAGTTCCCCTCAACTGATTATCCTTCTCTTAGTCTTCAACCTGTTTAACAGCCTTTCAACAAATAAGTTGTAATGCCCCAAATTTAAAAGTAACATATAATGGCTGGTGCGGTACTAAATTGGCTTATTAACTTAATTAAGGAAAATTGTAATTGATAAACGAGATTTATTACAAAATAGTCATTTGAAATTACAGCGGAAAACACATAACTAAAAAAACACGATGCACAATTAATTACATACAACCATCGCCTCATACCCTGTCTGAGCTCCTTTGACCTGTAGAAAATCATAATTGTGGGGGGATGAGTATTTGAAAATACACCCAGTTAAGGAAATATCAATGATTGCACAGTTAAACTATATGCATAAACGACATATAATATTTTAATAAAGCTCATGAGAATATTTAATATTTTATCACATAGTACGGACCATTACCCGACTTGAACATAGTATGGGCCATTACCCGGCTTGAACATAGTGTGAGCACTAATGATCTTATCCGAGGGAATACTAATCATAAGTGGGTTCTCTACTCTAACACTCTTACTACCAGTTAAAGCATGAAACTTAGCAGACATAAATGAATGGGTAGCTCCAGTATCAAATAACACATATGCAGGTATAGTTGAAACCGTAAGCATACCTGCCATAGTCCCCGGCTGCTGATCAGCCTCTTCGCGAGTCATAGCAAACATGCGAGCATTTCCACCCGCTCTAGTGTTAGTCTTTCTACCATCTCCTCTATTTCGCATCTGCGGGCAGTTAGAGAGCATATGACCCTATTCCTTGCACCTGAAACAACGATTCTGGCCTATAAGACATTCCCCGAGGTGTCTCTTCCCACACTTGGCACAGGTGGGTCTCTCCACAAAATTAGTTGGTGGCGCATTCCCTGTAGGTTTCAAATGTTTTGTGGAGGTAGGAATTCTGCTCGATCCTCTCCCATCCTATTTCCTTTTCCCTTGAAAGTTCATTTCCTTTGGCTTAGGGACATCCATTGCTAAGCTTGCAGCAACCTCCTCAGCTCGGTCATAGGTCTCAACCAAGGTAGTGAGTCCTTGGCCCGAAAGTACGTTCCTGATCTCTGAGCGAAGTCCATTCCGGAACCTTCTAACCTTCTTCACTTCAGTGTCTACTAAGTGCTGAGCAAACCGACTTAAATCACTGAACTTTCGTTCGTACTCAACTACTGACATGTTCCCTTGCTTCAAATTGAAAAACTCCATTTCTTTCTGGACTTGAAAAGACGGCGGGTAATACTTATCCGTGATGATTTCTCTGAATCTGGCCCAGGTGAGATTCTCTCGTTCTGCAGCTGGCCTCATCCGCCAATATGAGGTCCACCATATCCTTGTGTCTTCCTTCAGTTGGAAGATCGCACAAACCACCTTCTGTGCATCAGTGCACATCATCAACTCGAGAATGCTCTCTAGTACGTCAAGTCATTCCTCTAGAGCTGAAGGCCCCTCTCGCCCATTGAAAACGGGAGGCTTGAACTTGTGGAATTGCTCCACCACCTGGAGGTGGTTTTCCGGAGCTTGCTGGTGTTGTGGTGCTTGTCGTGGAGGCATCTTCCTATAAGGGTACTAGTATCTTAAAATATTAATCCATGCGAGTTATAACTTATCAAATTTATCCATCAAAACCATTATAATCACATAATCCATAAATTGCTCAAATAATTCTCATAAAATAATCATTCATCATCCTTAAAATCAAAGGTACTATATCCAATTCTCGAAATTAAGAACAATAATAAAAGATTCCATCCTTAATCTAGTCTACCCTTCCATGGATCCAGGTCCTACATATCTCCCATCCTCAACTACTGTCCTAATTATCGTCTCTCTTTCTGGAATAGGTCGTTCAGTGGCCAACGGCAACTCCTCTTCTGGGTCATCCTCGATGCCTCCAGTCTTAAGCCATCTATAGGCCAACTCTGCAGCCACATCTCCAACTGTGGTCTCCATATTCCGTCGTTCCCTATTGGCTATGATTTCTCTAGCTTCCTTCTCCCATGCTGGAGGTAAGCGTCTCACCGTGCACTCAAGAAAATCCTTGGGGTTACGCGGACCACCACCCTCTCTCTGCAGCTGCACTATTTCTACTAGGTACAAAACGGCATAATTTCTAAAGTCCAAAACTCTCTTAACATTCCCTCTAGCGTCCATTTAAACTATCAATCACCACAGTTGTTAGAGTTAAAAATTAATAGACATGTACTTAACCATAATTCATCTTATTGTGCATAATTCGTATACATAGAAACTTTTTTTTTCTTTATGACTAACACAACTATCTTTGCACTTAACTTACTTAACATACCTTGGAGTAGGCGCGGTGGATAGGGTAACTTAAATGTAATGAATGCATGCAATTTTTTTTTTTAGACTCTAAAAGAAAGTTTTTTTTTTACAAGTCTACAAGAACGTAGACCTGCTCTGATACCACACTGTCACATCCCCATTTTTCCTAAAATAATTTAGAAAGGTTTACAAGATAAAAATATTAACCTTTATAAAACTTCACCCTATCTTTTTCTATAGAAAGATATTTAGAAAGAGAAAATTATTTAGAACTTAAGGCGGAAAAATAGACATATTAAACTCATAAAGTATTTTCTACAAAACTTAAAGGGAATGTGAAAAATTCATAAGTTTATAAATTCACACTCACAACGAGATTATGGAAGAAAGAAAAAGTAGTGACCGAATCAATACAGTTGCGAAAAAAATGCATAAGTAATAAAACGAAGGCATAAAATAGAAATCATGGTCATGTGTCAAATAATCTATAGTCAAACATGCCTACATGAGACTCCTCAAAATATCTCAAAGTACGAATCTTTACGACAATCGCAAAAAGGAAAAAAAATAAATAAATAATACTCATGCAATGAAAAACTTGTCCATCCGCCTTCCACCGAACACTATGCTTAATCTGTAAATAGTAATAAAATGATTGGGGTGAGCAACCAACTAGCTCAGTGGGATCCCTTTTATCACAGTTAAATATCAAGCATAATAAAAAATGTATTCACATACCACATAATCATAGTGTTTGTTGGCAAGCCAACCATAGTCATAGGTACGTTAGTACGACCCTTCCACCGAAACACAACGCAAACATAATCATAGTAATTTGGTCATTTCACCGAGACATAGTTCACAGTGATTGTTGGCAAAGCCAACCATAGTCATAGGAATTTGTTAGCATAGCTAACCATAGTTCATAGTAACATAGTAGCAAATAACATAACCAATCATGCAAGACATTTAAATGTGACAAATAATTACCAATCATGAAGAAAAACCCCACCTCAAAGTTCTTGGATTGGAAGTACGAGAGTACTAATAGGCCTAGCGAGTAGGAATCTCGTCACCTAAAATATGAAAAATATATCTTAGAATATTTATTTAATTTAATCATTACAACCTAATAACTTATAAATTTTATTAAGCCCTAAATTTTATTAAGTCATAAATATTACATTATAAATGTCTCAAATTTATTGCGAGTGAGAGAAAAATTCCTTTGAGTGAGAGAAAATTCCTTAAATCTATTATGAGTGTAAAGGGTGTAACTAATACATAAACATGTATATAAAAGGCGAAAAAAATAATAATTTGGAACTAGATTATAAGTCTAGAAAAAATAAAATTATTATGTATACATATATATATATTATCCTAATTAAGAAATATTCGGGAAAATGAATTGTTGGTCCCGGAAAGTTGAGTTGATTAAAAACCTTGAGTTAGCTTCCTAGAACAAAATCTAGAAAGGGGGGGTTTGAATAGATTTTGTAGATTTTTAAATCTTTCAAAATTAATTCAAAACATCAGATTAAACACAGCGGAAGATAATTGAAAACTCAACTTTTAACAAGATCAAAAGCAAGGTTGATATTCAGATTTTAGTTAAGATTCTGAACTTTAATCTTGAATTAACAAAATTATAAATTGAACAGAAATTAAAGAAAGCAAGAAATAACACCAGGATTTATAGTGGTTCAGATTTTAATAATCCTACATCCACTCTCCTTCTTCAATCTGAAGAAGGGACTCTGCTTACTACTTTCTTTCTTACTTTCAGCTTACAACTTACAACTTGTACAAATCTTCAAATCTTCAATCTCCTAAACCCTTCTTCTAAAATCTAACTATTACAGTGAGTATTGGATTTTGAAGATTACAAGAAAAGTGTTCTAAAAACACTTAGAACTTTTTGAGAACTCTCTTGAAATACTTGTGAAAAGATTGTGATTGAAATCTGAGTAGTGAATAGTGTGAAAAATCGAATAGGCATAAGTAAGTTGAAGAATAAAATCTAGTCCTATTTATAAGTCTGAGAAGACAGTTAGTTTGTTAGTTAGTTCTAACAAACTTGAAACTGCTTAACAAACTTAATCTTGTAAACTGCTTGAGACCTCAGCTGATTCTTCATACTCATCTGCAGCTGACTTGGTGAAAACTCGCCTTTCTTATTCTACTCGGCTTATCTTGACCTCGTCTGAGCTCTTCATGTTTGTCTCCTGCAGATGACTAGGTTCAAGCTCGTCTTCAGATGACTAGCATGATATCAGACCTCAGCTGACTAGGTTGATGCTTGACCCCGTCTGATCAGCTTATCTTATAAACTTATCCTCTGCTGTTCTTCAGGTTGGCTGATCAGTCTGAGCTGCTCTTTAACTCATCAAAACCTCTTGATCCAACAATTTCCCCCTTTTTGATGAAGTTAAAACCTATAATAAAGAAACATACTCACAGCTGAAGTTAGTACTAGATTTAGTTAAATCAATCAGATAGATAAAGCACATTTTCACACTTCAACAGATTCAGTCACATTCAAGACATAAAAAAAATTAAGTCTTTTAGACTCTTTTAGAAGTACAAAAAAAAAAATTTTTTTTAACACTAAGATATAAGATTTCTCAAATGATTTATACTTATGTACTTGATTTGAGCCTCAGTTGGGAGTATTACTTGGCCTTGGTTGAGTTTGCTTACAACAATAGTTACCAGGCAACTATTGAGATGGCTCCTTATGAGGCATTATATGGGAGGAAATGTCGATCGCCCTTGTATTGGGACGAAGTTGGAGAAAGGAGGTTAGTAGGACCAGAGATGTTGAAGGATACAGAGGAAGTGGTGAAGAAAGTAAGGGAGAATATCAAGCGAGCACAAGATAGACAAAAATCGTATGCGGATAGACGTAGGAAGGATTTACAGTTTAGTGAGGGAGAAAAGGTGTTCTTGAAAGTCTCTCCTACTAAAGGAGTGGTACGATTTGGTAAGCGAGGAAAGTTGAAGCCGAGGTATGTGGGGCCGTTTGAGATTCTCGAGAGAGTTGGTGATTTAGCTTATCGTTTAGCTTTACCACCAGAATTTTCAGCTGTTCATAATGTATTTCACGTCTCTATGTTGAGAAAGTATGTGCAAGACCCTAGTCACGTGATTGACTACTCAACCTTAGAGATAAACAATAGTTTAGCTTATGAGGAGAAGCCATTGGCGATTTTGGATAGAAAGGTTCATCGGTTGAGGAACAAAGATGTTACAATGATCAAGATTCAGTGGAATCGGCATGGTGAGAAAGAAGCGACTTGGGAGCGCGAGGATGAGATACGCGCCAAGTATGCTGATTGGTTTGCCCATGGTACGTTTTAAATTTCGAGGACGAAATTTTTTTTTAAGGGGGGTAGGATGTAATACCCAAGAATATCAATCACCATAAGTAAATTAAATTTTCCATAAGTTACAATTATAATATTAATTATTAATATTTTCAGTTTTATTTATGTTATATTTTGTTAATAATTATATTAATATTAATAAAATATATAGTTCTCAATCTTTCAAAAATTCAAAATTTTAAATTTATAATCTTATCTTTTAGTGTAAGATTTTGTAGATCCAATTCCCTGTTAATCTCAACAAAAATATCTTCTCCACTTATTTTTATAAATCACACGGTCATCTCTCAAGATAAACGCACAAAAATTATTTCTCTCCATTAACGTAAAAGTTTTCTCCGGAGCATCAAAATAATTTATTCTCTCAATTCCTTGCTGTTAGGTAACACCTTATCCTTACCTCTTTTGTTGAATTTGATAAACAAATTATATATATTCATACTTTCTAATTGATTATGATTTCACCGTATATGTATATATACATAGATTTAAAAAAATTATTATTGAGTTTTCAAAAAAAAAAAAAAATTGGTCTCTTTGATTAAACGGTTGAAACTATGATGAAGAATTGTGAATCATTATTTTATGCCTTAATTTTGGGTTAAAGAAAAAAAAAAAAGAGGCGTTAGTTTTGTTTCTGCATGGCCTGTTTATAAATTTTTCTTTTAAAAAAAAAAAAAAAAAAAAAGAATACCTATACATATTTAACGGCAGTGGCCATTCTTACTATTACTATATATATATATATATATATATATATATATATATATATATATATATATTATGCTCTACTATTACTATATATATATATATATATATTATGCTCTACTATTACTATATATATATATATATATATTATGCTTTAGTTTAGAGTAATTAGTAGGATAAGTATTAAATTGTTAAGAATCTTTATTTTTTTTAATTAATTTATTTTTCCGATAGTAAATTTTTAATATTCGTGTATAAACACATATATTATATTATCAGTTTTATTTTTTACATATTAACTAAGATTTTAGATAATCACTCTCTATTAAACCTAATTAATACTAAAATATTTATTAGTAATACTAAGATTGAGATTTAAGACTTAATAAATTTATGACACTAAGACAAGTTTATTAATTATTATTTTAGGTGCCAAGGAGGCCACACTCTAGAATATTTACCAAGGATAATCGAGGTTTAAGGTGGGGTTTTTCTCTATATGATTGGTATTATTTGTCACTTTTAAATACCTTGCATGATTGAAATTTGTTGCTTGCTACTATGTGCTATATGATATGATATGGGTATGTTCCGGTGGAAAGGACCGTGTGACATACTACTTATGTGTATGACCGGTGGAAAGGACCGTGTACATACTATGCTAAGATTTATGTTCTGGTGGAAAGGACCGTGCAACATAATAAACTATGATTTATGTTCCGGTGGAAAGGACCGTGTGACATAATGAGTTTCGAACTATGTTTCGGTGGAAAGGACCGATTATGATGCTATGTTACTATGGTTGGCTTTCTTTGACAAATGTTATGGTTATGTGGTATGTGAGTTGCTATTTTGATTATGTTGGTTATTTAAGCGTGACAAATAGGACCCCCGAGCTAGTTGGTTGCTCACCCCAAACAAATTAATGCTTTTGCAGATTAAGAATAACGGAGGCGCGGCGGAGGCAAGGTGGATTGTTTGGTGTTATTTATTTTAGCATTTTTTTAAAATTCATAGCATGACATTAAACTCCTTTTCGTAAGATTATTTTTGGAGTGAATTAAGTTTTTAAGAAAATTGAGACAATGTATGCAATTTATTTTAGTTGACATTCTTTTTATTATTATTTATTAAAGAATCCCATGTTCATGTTTCCACTGATGGTATATATTAAATTGTTTTTGAAAAAAATTATTTTTATGAACTCTTGAAAAGAAATATTTTTATTCAAGTCAGCGTTAAATTTTTTTATAAAATTAGGATGTGACAGTGTGGTATCGTGAGCAGGTCTACGTTCTTATAGACTTGTAAAAAAAAAAAAATTCTTTATTTGCATGCATTCATTATTTTTAAGTTACACCATCTACCGCCGCCACCGCGCCAACTCCAAGGTATGATAAGAAAGTTCGGTGCTAAGATAATTGTGTTAGTAAATAAAAAGAGAAGTTTTATGTATATGAATTATGCACCCTAAGATGAATTATGGTTAAGTACACGTCTATTAATTTTATTTTTTTAACAACCGTGGTGATTGATAGTTTAAATGGACGCTAGAGGGAATATTAAGAGAGTTTCAGACATTAGAAATTAACCCGTTTTGTACCTAGTAGATGTAGTGCAGGCAAAGAGAGGGTCGTGGGTCCGCCTAACCCCAAAGATTTTCTTGAGGATACGGTGAAACGCTTACCTCCAGCATGGGAAAAGGAAGCTAGAGAAATCATAGCCAACGAGGAGCAGCGAGATATGGAGGCAGCGATTAGAGATGTGGCTGCAGAGTTGGCTTATAGATGGCTTAAGACTGGAGGCATTGAGGATGACCGGAAGAGGAGTTGCCCTTGGCCCGCAGAATCGCCTATTCCAGAAAGAGAGACGATAATTAGGACGAGTTGAGGATGGTAGATATGTAGGCCCGTGGTCTATGGAAGAGTAGTAGATAATTAAAGTTGTAGACTTTTGTTTATTTATTTATTTAGTTATTTTTTTGGGTTCTTGAGACTTAATGGATTTAAGCATATTCTAGATTAATTATTTCATTTCTTTTGGAATATGGATAAATTTTATATGGGAAGTATTTGGATAAAATATTGGTTATGTGTTGGATGAATGAATAATTTGATAAGTTACAACTCATATGGATTAGTTATCTAAGATACTTGTGCTATTATAGGAAGATGCCTCCACGTCAAGCACCACAACACCAAAGAAGCTCCAGTAAAACCACCTTCGGTGGTAGAGCAATTCCACAAGTTCAAGCCCCTGTTTTTAATGGACGAGAGGGACCGTCTGCTCTAGAAGAGTGGTTGCATGCATTGGAGAGCATATTAGAGTTGATGATGTGCACCGATGCACGAAAGTAGCTGTGCGGTCTTCCGGCTAAAAGAAGACGCACGAATTTGGTGGACTTCCCTCTTGGCGTATGAGGCCAGTGCTGAACGTGTGAGTCTCACTTGGGCACGGTTCGGGAGATAGTCACAGAAAAATACTATCCACCATCGTTTCAGTTCGAAGGAAACGGAGTTCTTCAACTTTGAAACAAGGCGGCATATTTGTAGCGGAATATGAACGGAAGTTTAGTGATTCGAGTCGGTTCGCCCAGCATCTAGTGGACACCGAGCTTAAGAAAGTACGGAGGTTCAGGAATGGACTACGCTCCGAGATCGGGAATGTCTTTGTCGGGTCAAGGACTCACTACCTTGGCCGAAACTTATGAGCGTCTTGAAGAGGTTGCTGCGAGTGGCTATGGATGCTCCGGCGGAAGGAGGTGACTTATTCAGGAAAGAGGAAGTGGAACGGAGGAGGATCGAGTAGGAATCCTACCCATAACAAACAAGTGAGGACTGCTAGTGATGCTCCACAAAAGGGATTTCTTGAGAGACCGATCTGTGCTAAATGTGGAAGGAAACACTTGGGAGAGTGTCTTCGGGGGCAAAATGTACATTACAGTGCAAGCGGTCGGGACACATACTTCCAAATTGTCCGTTGTCACGAGAATAGAGGTGATGGAAGGAAGCTTAATGGTGGAGCAGGTGGCAACGCACGCATGTTCGCTATGACACGTGAAGAGGCGACCTGGCCGGGCACTATGGCAGTATGCTTACGATTTCGAATGTACTGCATATGTACTCTTTGATACTGGAGCTACACATTCGTTTATGTCTGCAAAGTTTCATGCTTTATCTGGAAGTAAAAGTGTAAGAGTAGAGAACCCACTTGTGATTAGTATACCCTCCGATAAAGTTATTAGTGCTCATTCGATGGTTAGAGGGGTGAGAATTGATGTGAATGAACATGCTTTAGAGGCTGACCTTTTGTGCTAGACATGAAGGACTTTGATATTATTCTTGGTATGGATTGGCTTAGTAAATATAGAGCTGATATTAAGTGCCACGAGCGGAGAGTAATTTTACATACACCCACCGATAAGGAGACTACCCTCTATGGGGTTCGAGTCTCGAACCGTACCGCGAGTGATTAGTGCGATGAAGGCGATGAAGATGTTGAGAAAGGATAAGTGCATGGGATTTCTTGTCAACATTGTGGGAAGCCAGTAAACCGGAAGTGAAGGCTGCAGATGTGCCGGTTATGCGGGACTATCTAGATGTTTTTAGGAAAAGCTCCCGGAGTGCCACCCGATAGACAGTGGAGTTTACCATAGACTTGACACCTGAGCGGCACCGATGTCAAAAGCTCCTTATAGAATGGCGCCGAAGGAGTTGCAAGAATTAAAGGTACAACTACAAGAGTTGTTAGATTTAGGTTTCATACGACCTAGTGTCTCGCCGTGGGAGCGCCGGTTTTGTTCGTCAAGAAAAAGGATGGAACTTTGAGGATGTGCATCGATTATAGAGAGTTGAATCGACTCACCATAAAGAACAAGTACCCATTACCCAGGATCGAGGATTTGTTTGATCAATTGAGAGGTAGTGGAGTATACTCTAAGATTGATCTTCGATCGGGCTATCATCGATTGAAGGTCAAGGAGAGTGACGTGTCAAAGACAGCCTTTCGAACTCGATATGGGCATTACGAGTTTGTGGTGATGCCTTTTGGATTAAGCAATGCACTGCGGTGTTTATGGATTTGATGAATCGAAGTTTTTCATCCATTTCTAGATCAGTTTGTCATAGTATTCATAGATGACATTTTGGTATACTCAAGGGACGAGGCACAACATGAAGAGCATTTGAGGGTTGTGTTAGAAACCCTTCGCAAGGAGAAGTTGTATGCCAAGTTTAGTAAGTGCGAGTTTTGGTTGAAGGAAGTAGCATTTCTTGGACATGTGATTACGGCTAAGGGGATTGAAGTCGATCCGTCAAAGGTAGAAGCTGTTAACGGTTGGAGTAGACCTACGAATGCTCATGAGATTCGTAGTTTCTTGGGATTAGCAGGCTACTATCGGAGATTCATTGAAGGATTTTCGAAGATAGCAGCACCGATGACACGGTTGACAAGGAAAGGGGAGAAGTTTGAATGGAGCAAGAAGTGTGAGGAGAGTTTTCAAGAACTTCAAGAGGAGACTCACTTCAGCTCCGGTTTGACGATACCGATCCAACTAAGGAGTTTGTGATCTGATGATGCATCGAAGCTAGGCCTTGGTTGTGTTTTGATGCAACAAGGTAAGGTAATTGCCTATGCCTCAAGGCAATTGAAGACGCATGAAGTGAACTACCCAACACATGATTTGGAGTTAGCCATTGTTGTTCACGCATTGAAGATTTGGAGACACTACTTGTATGGAGGGAAGTGTGAGATTTACTCGGACCACAAGAGTTTGAAGTATCTTTTCACACAAAAGGAGTTGAACATGAGGCAAAGAAGATGGTTAGAGCTTGTGAAGGATTATGATTGTACAATTCACTATCACCTGGCAAGGCTAACGTGGTAGCTGATGCCTTAAGTCGAAAGACGAGGAGCGATTTATGCGTGTTGACCGAGCAAGATCGGTTGGTGAAGGAGTTCGCGAATATGAGGATCGAGGTGGTGACCCCACCAAGAAGGGTTGAGATGGTCTTAGCAGCTTTAGTAGTGCAATCGGATGTGAAGGACAAGATTATGAGTGCTCAACTCGATGATGTTTTTCTGCGCAAAACGAGGGAGAAAGTTCTCAAAGGGGAAGGAAAAGGATTTACGGTGGTGATGATGGGGCATTGTATTATGAGGAGGATTTGTGTGCACGAAGAGGCGGCACTAAAGAAAATAATACTTGAGGAAGCTCATAGTACACCTTATGTTGCTCATTCGGGTAGCACTAAGATGTATCATGACTTAAGAAAAATGTTTTGGTGGAATGGAATGAAGAAGGACATTCTTGAGTTTGTGGAGAGGTGTTTGGTATGCCCAGCAAGTGAAAGCCGAACACCGGCGTCCATCGGGATTACTACGACCACTTAAGATCCCAGTGGAAGTGGGAGCATATAACTATGGATTTTGTTACGGGTTTACCAAGGACGATAAAGGGGAATAATGCAATATGGGTTGTTGTGGATCGATTGACTAAGTCGGCTCACTTTCTTCGGTAAAGACTACTTTTAGGATGGAGCGGTATGCACGAGATGTATATTCGGGAGATAAATGCGGTTGCATGGAGTGCCGGTTTCGATTGTGTCGAATCGAGATACTAGGTTTACATCACAGTTTTGGAGGAGTTTACAATCGGCTATGGGGACTAAGTTGAATTTTAGCACGGCCTTTCACCCGCAATCCGATGGGCAATCGGAAAGGACGATTCGGACTCTAGAAGATATGTTGCGAGCTTGTGTACTTGATTTGAGCCTCGGTTGGGAGTATTACTTGGCCTTGGTTGAGTTTGCTTACAACAATAGTTACCAGCAACTATTGAGATGGCTCCTTATGAGGCATTATATGGGAGGAAATGTCGATCGCCCTTGTATTGGGACGAAGTTGGAGAAAGGAGGTTAGTAGGACCGAGAGATGTTGAAGGATACAGAGGAAGTGGTGAAGAAAGTAAGGGAGAATATCAAGCGAGCACAAGATAGACAAAAATCGTATGCGGATAGACGTAGGAAGGATTTACAGTTTAGTGAGGGAGAAAAGGTGTTCTTGAAAGTCTCTCCTACTAAAGGAGTGGTATGATTTGGTAAGCGAGGAAAGTTGAAGCCGAGGTATGTGGGGCCGTTTGAGATTCTCGAGAGAGTTGGTGATTTAGCTTATCGTTTAGCTTTACCACCAGAATTTTCATTTGTTCATAATGTGTTTCACGTCTCTATGTTGAGAAAGTATGTGCAAGACCCTAGTCACATGATTGACTACTCAACCTTAGAGATAAACAATAGTTTAGCTTATGAGGAGAAGCCATTGGCGATTTTGGATAGAAAGGTTCATCGGTTGAGGAACAAAGATGTTACAATGATCAAGATTCAAGTGGAATCGGCATGGTGAGAAAGAAGCGACTTGGGAGCGCGAGGATGAGATACGCGCCAAGTATGCTTTGATTGGTTTGCCCATAGTACGTTTTAAATTTCGAGGACGAAATTTTTTTTTTAAGGGGTAGGATGTAATACCCAAGAATATCAATCACCATAAGTAAATTAAATTTTCCATAAGTTACAATTATAATATTAATTATTAATATTTTCAGTTTTATTTATGTTATATTTTGTTAATAATTATATTAATATTAATAAAATATATAGTTCTCAATCTTTCAAAAATTCAAAATTTTAAATTTATAATCTTATCTTTTAGTGTAAGATTTTGTAGATCCAATTCCCTGTTAATCTCAACAAAAATATCTTCTCCACTTATTTTTATAAATCACACGGTCATCTCTCAAGATAAACGCACAAAAATTATTTCTCTCCATTAACGTAAAAGTTTTCTCTCTGGAGCATCAAAATAATTTATTCTCTCAATTCCTTGCCGTAGGTAACACCTTATCCTTACCTCTTTTGTTGAATTTGATAAACAAATTATATATATTCATACTTTCTAATTGATTATGATTTCACCGTATATGTATATATACATAGATTTAAAAAAATTATTATTGAGTTTTCAAAAAAAAAAAAAAATTGAGTCTGTTTTGATTAAACGGTTGAAACTATGATGAAGAATTGTGAATCATTATTTTATGCCTTAATTTTGGGTTAAAGAAAAAAAAAAAAAAAGAGGCGTTAGTTTTGTTTCTGCATGGCCTGTTTATAAATTTTTCTTTTAAAAAAAAAAAAAAAAAAAAAAGAATACCTATACATATTTAACTAAAGTGGCCATTCTTACTATTACTATATATATATATATATATATATATATTTAAGACTTAATATATATATTATGCTCTACTATTACTATATATATATATATATTATGCTTTAGTTTAGAGTAATTAGTAGGATAAGTATTAAATTGTTAAGAATCTTTATTTTTTTAATTAATTTATTTTTCCGATTGTAAATTTCTAATATTCGTGTATAAACACATATATTATATTATCAGCTTTATTTTTTACATATTAACTAAGATTTTAGATAATCACTCTCTATTAAACCTAATTAATACTAAAATATTTATTAGTAATACTAAGATTGAGATTTAAGACTTAATAAATTTATGACACTAAGACAAGTTTATTAATTATTATTTTAGGTGCCAAGGAGGCCACACTCTAGAATATTTACCAAGGATAATCGAGGTTTAAGGTGGGGTTTTTCTCTATATGATTGGTATTATTTGTCACTTTTAAATACCTTGCATGATTGAAATTTGTTGCTTGCTACTATGTGCTATATGATATGATATGGGTATGTTCGGTGGAAAGGACCGTGTGACATACTATTTATGTGTATGACCGGTGGAAATGACCGTGTACATACTATGCTAAGATTTATGTTCCGGTGGAAAGGACCGTGCAACATAATAAACTATGATTTATGTTCCGTGGAAAGGACCGTGTGACATAATGAGTTTCGTAACTATGTTTCGGTGGAAAGGACCGATTATGATGCTATGTTACTATGGTTGGCTTTCTTGACAAATGTTATGGTTATGTGGTATGTGAGTTGCTATTTTGATTATGTTGGTTATTTAACCGTGACAAATAGGACCCCACCGAGCTAGTTGGTTGCTCACCCCAAACAAATTAATGCTTTTGCAGATTAAGAATAACGGAGGCGCGGCGGAGGCAAGGTGGATTGTTTGGTGTTATTTATTTTAGCATTTTTTTAAATTCATAGCATGACATTAAACTCCTTTTCGTAAGATTGTTTTTGGAGTGAATTAAGTTTTTAAGAAAATTGAGACAATGTATGCAATTTATTTAGTTGACATTCTTTTTATTATTATTTATTAAAGAATCCCATGTTCATGTTTCACGATGGTATATATTAAATTGTTTTTGAAAAAAATTATTTTTATGAACTCTTGAAAAGAAATATTTTTATTCAAGTCAGCGTTAAAATTTTTATAAAATTAGGATGTGACACTTGCTCATAGGCTGGTGCGATCGGATCGCGATTGAACACATTATGTGCCTCATCGAGCGGCCTTCCCATAAAGATCTGCGTCCTCCTTCTCCATCCATTCAAAGCGGTGATGTCTTCATTGGCCGCTCCAGATGGTGATGCCTTCAAGATGTACCAAGAATACATCCATTTAGCATCCAGGCTTGCTTTTTATATTCACCGGTGTATTTCCGATACCATCTTTGGAGGAGCTGTAGTGCGATGGACGGGCGGAAGTCCGCTTCATTTGCGGCTTTGGATACCCACTTCCGAGTATCCTGTCCCACTTCACTCGGCCTTCCCCATCTTCTTCACCTCTTCTTCTCTCTCTCTTTTCAAACATCTCCTTTTCAAAGACTGATTCTTGATCCGCTCACCTGATAAGTTGGAGAAGTCTGGTTCCTTTCTCTTGCGCTCGGCTGATCTTGGGTGATCATCCGCTCGGTGATGGAGACTTCTGCCATCTGCTGCTGCTTTCCCTTTACCTTTGCCCTTGGGCTCCGGTTCCTCGATTCTTTCATGCGAGCCAGCCTTCTCTGCTTTTCTCTTCTTCCTCCTTCTTTCTCTTCTCCTCATCCTCTCGGATGGCCTCTTCAATCTGGGTTACCCTCGGTTGCAAGGCGGCCAACTCATCCGATTTGATTTTAATCTCCACCTCGTCGCCTCCAACTCAATTGTCTCCGCCTTTGTATCAAGCTTATCGCTTATTGACATGACACCACTGTGAGGGTTTCCAACCGCTCTCAACACCTTCCCCCTTTTTAACTTCATCTTTGAGAGATCGAAGCTGGGCCTCTATCACCGCACAACGTCGTCAGAAATTGTTCTCGATCGAGATGTGAGTGTTGAGACCACGATTTCGTTGTCACCGCTGTCTTCTCTTTCGGTGCCTTGACCTCCTCCTCAAGCGCACTCGGCCTGATCCAACAAAGAAGGCTGAGATTGGCCGATAAATTTCTGGTCATGTTGACCTCAAGAATCTGCATGTTGGCGAGCATAGTATCTCGTGGATCGCTCGAATCACCTTCGTGTTTTCTTCTCCATCATCCTCACGAACTTGGGAAATGATTTTGCTTGTGGAGTTGTTCAAACGCAGAGGAGATGACAAGAATTGGTCTGTCCTCTCCCTCCGAATCGTACGAGGAAGAGGTGGTGGGAGAAGTTGGACTAGGGGAGCTCATGGGAATATCCCCAAAGATATTTGAGGTATCCACATGAGGTTCGGCTGGGGTAGATGAGGTGGGGGTGTCGATGGTGGGGGTGGGATATACGGTGGGGGAGATGATGGTAAAGGTGGGATTTGTGAAGTGGTAGGTGGAGGAGATTGAAGTGATTGGAGTAAAACGAGTTGGGGTTGAGAAGTTGTGGGTAAGGCCGGTGGAGATATGGAGATGGGGGTTGGGGAGAATCTCGGTCCAGAGAGGAAGGACAGATATGAGATGGGGATGGTTGAGGAGATGAGAGTTGGGTTTGGGGAAAGAAGATGAGGTTGGACTTTGGACAATTTCGGGAGTAGGTCAAGCTTGCAGAGGCTCGAGGTGCCACTGGGACACCTCTTCATTGCCGATTTGGGTTGGAGATGGGGAGGGGAGAAATGTACTGACCTCGGGCTGGGAGGGGGTCCTTCGTAATCGATTTCGTGGACCTCCTCCACTGGACCACCCGAGCTGCAATTTGCGGCGTGGATACTTCCTCAGAAGAAGAGATGGCCGATCTGCAGATGATCCTCCCAACTCGGAGGTTTTCACCAACCTTCGTCTCCTTTGTGCCTTCTCCTTGCCTTCATCACTGCTCACCTCACCGAGCTCACGGTTGGCGGCTCCGCCTCCACATCTTCCTCCTCCTCCTCCTCGCCTTCTTCTTCACTGGAGCTTGAGCTCCAACCTCAGGCTCCACCCTCATCGGGACCAGTGGAGCCCCGAGTGGCTCATCTTTGGTCGAATCCCCTTACGCTTCGTGTAAGCTCGGACCCGTCGACCAATTGATGGACGATACTTACGAAATCCTTTCTTTGTGAGCGTAACTCATATGATGGATTGTTGAGGCCAAGGCTCTGTTGTTTGAGAGCAATCATGGATGGGGTGCAAGTGAATTGGGCGAGAGGTTTTGATGTCCGAATCGAGATGAAAAGAAGAGGTTGGTATGCAACAATGGAGAATGGATCGCCAACACGATCACGGTTTTATTCAACAAGATTACAGTCTTGCTTGAAAATTTCTGCTGGAGCAATCAAGCCAGTCGACGTGGTCAAAAGTTATACCAAATAGAAGGGGCTTCGACAAAGAATGAGCAGATTGGGGGCCTCTAGACACCGATGACGAATTAGATGAGGCCGGGCAAGCTAGAGAAGCCGAACCAAAGAATGAGGCAGCTCAACCTCATGTGCCGTGGCTTCTACCGAGGCTTCACAGCCAAGGAAGCGAAGGCCAAAGAACAAGTCCCAAAGAGGAGACGACTTGTGAAAGCGGCATCGAAGAAGGCGATTGGGAATCTTCTACAGCTCCTCCCGACCGCTACCCGAGGAGACCACTACTTTGCAGATAACAACCGCAATGGCTGAGGAAGCAAAGGCATTTGAGGACCCGAGCTTAGAAAGAATTGTCTCGCCCGAGAGAAGCCTCTACGAACAAGAAGAAGGTACATCTTCTAACTTGTCTTTATCTCGATGAATCGCCCACTCGCAATAAAGAGGTAGCAATGGCTGATACCTCGAGCCTCTTATCCACCCACCCTCCCAAGAAATCCAAACAAACCCCTTCACGAAATAACCCCCACTCTTCCAACCACTTCCTCATCTACTCAAAATCCGTCGAACAAACACCTACTCTTATCCCCACTCCCATTCCCACCTCCACTACCCAAACACCCTCACGAATCCATACCCCAACCCACACCACAAACACTTGATTTTCTAGACTTCTTGTCAACCGAATACCAAACCCCCTCTCCTCAAATCAGTCTAATCCAAACCCCCATGCACGATGGCTCCATTGGACAATTCGAGCTATCTTTGAGAGCAGATGGGAGGAGGAGGTTGAATGAATCGATTCTGAACTTCAACAAAATCATGAAGTAATGAAGGAATCAATAGACTTATGGCTTGTGCATCATCTAAGGGCTGAAGACCTGGAGGAGCCGAGCTTATTTTTGATGAAGTCGGCTGGGAGAATCTGGTCCACCGGGAAAAGATGGTCTTAGAGTCTGCAGGGTATCTTCGGTCTCAACAATTCCTTCGAAAAATGGCTCTTAGATCACATCAAGAGTCGTCTTGGTCTTCCACCAGCACCATCGATATGCTTCCTAGTAGCCTAAGCTCTGCCTTCTCGCCTATTCTCGAGCCAGTGGGAGGCTGAAGATGGAGGACAAGTTTGCTCATATGCTTGAGACTAAAATAACCGACATCGTGGACTCGGTGAGCATCACGATGGAGGACATGCTTAAAGCATACCGTGGTAAACATCATGACCAATCTTTCCAATTCTATTAATGTGTCTCGTAAATGAAAAAGTTGGTGGGGTGAGTGAGGAGTTGGAAGGGCTACGAGCTCAAGTGGCGAGGGCAACCACTTCTTGCCGATGAGATTTTAAGAGACCAGGACCACGACTTCCACCTACTTTAATGTTGTCAAGGAGCAACTTAAAATGCTTCTTGATGATGTTAAAAAGGGGGAAGATCTGGTCGAGTCGAGCTGAACTAGATCGAGATAAAGCTCACAACAAAGAACCAAATAGACGAGCTCACCGCCTTGAAGATTCGTATTGAGCAAATTGAAGAGGCAATCATGGCAGATGAAAGGGCCAGAAGAGGGAAACAGAGATTAAATTAGAAAAGTTTATGGCCAAGATTAGAGAAAGAAAGGAAGAAGCCGAGAAAGCTAAGGGTAAGCATCTCGAAAAAAGAGAAGGAAGCCGAGAAAGGAAAAGAACTCGAACCGATCTTGTCTCTAGTCGAGACAAAGTATATTTTCAAAGGCCGGTAAGAGACCACTTGAAAAGACAGATGAGCAGATAAGGATTGAGGAGGCAAGAGATAAGAGGATCAAAGCGAGAAAAGATATTTTATGGCCGAAGACGAGGCAAGGAAAAGATCAAGGCGGCGAAGGAGGTGGGAGGATATTCGATAGAGCATCTAAAAGATGGGTGATACTGCATCTCGCCGAAAGACCACTTGGAGAAGCCGACAAGGAATCGCTTAGGCCACCCCACGTAATGTATGCTCCTCCAAAGATGATCGTACATCCATCTTGGGCCAAAGAAATATATGAAGCATGAAGCACAAGAGACATTCTTCTCGGTATATCTCGCAAAGGTGTTAGAGCCTCATCTCAAGACAAAACCATTGCTTGGCACGACCGAATGGAAAAGGAGAGTCAGCGCTCTATCAAATGCCGATCATAGAAGGTGATGAATGGTACAACGCCGATCTTGTTGCTCCACCTACTCAACCATACCAATCAAAGTTATTAAAGATGGCTCGATTGACAAAGATCGGATAAGATCAACTATCGTTATGGGTCAAAACATAATGAAGTTGTCGATCCAAAGGATATAGATGAGCTAAGGAATCGATCTTTGATTGGATGCGACTCCTGAGAAAGATCGATGGACCAGACTAGATAAGCTTTATTTTTCTTTCTCTTATGTTAGATCGAGTTTTAGTTTTGATGAGTTAAAATGTATAGGATAGATAAGCTCATGTAAAATAGGATGACCATTGAACTGTGTAGATCACCAAGTAGTACATTTCACTAGTGAGCCGATCGGAATAGGTGAGATGGATGAAGTCAAATTTGAGATCAAGAAGCTTGAAGGTCATCTGAAGACAGGTTTTGAAGAAGTCATTTGATTGAGAGAAGTATGAAGAGCTCAAGACAAGGACAAGGCCAGTGAGTAGAATAAGAAAGGCGAGTCTTCACTGTGTCAAAATCAGACGATAGACTCAAGATCACCGAGGCTGAGGCGCTTTTTTAAAGAAAGGTTTGTTAAGCGGTTTATTAGTTTGTTACAACAAACCAACCGTCTTCTGACCTTTATAAATAGAACTAAGCACGATCCTTAGAAGGACTTTTGCACTCACATTCTAAGAACACATTTTCAAAAGAGCACTCATCAGCTTTTAGATCGAAAAAATCTTGTGATATTTTTCTAATTGTTTGAAGAACACTTTCACTTGTAATTTCTTCACGATTCTCGCACCGTATTCTAGTTTGATAGATACTCCGATAGATAGAAGAAGACTCAAAGACAAAGATCGTCTCAGCTTTGTAACTGTAAGCAAGGAAGAAGGAAAGTAAGTAAGCTAGTGATGACCCTTTCACAAAGTTTGTGAAAGGAGGGTGGATGTAGGATTTTTATAAATCCAAACCACTATAAACCGTGTGTTCTTTACTTTTTGTATTTCCCTAATTCAATTTTTAGTTTACATTTGATTTCGTTTGTTTAAACATCCATTCAAGAAATTATCAATTGAATCAAGTATAAATAAAATACTTTCCGCTATTAATTACGATACTTAGAGAATCAATTAATTTGGATTGTCTGGGTTTAAATTGTGAAATGGAAAGATTGGATAGGTTGAAAATCTATTCAATCCTCCTACCTTTCTAGATTTTACGTCTAGAAAACACTTGATTAATGGGACCAACAAGTGGTATCGAGCAAAGTGTTAAACCGTTGTTGATATATTGAAGGTCTTGAAATTTCTTGAATTGTGTTTTTTTGCAATTATTCTTCTTCTTTGATTCACTAACCCTGCTAATAAGGTTCTATCAAGTTTCTTGTTCATCATGTCCTGCAATTAAAAGTAAGAAGACTAGGAGTTTGCTTAATTTTCCACCGAAGATTATGATTCTTGGAAGTTTAGGATGGAGAATCATCTCAAGGCCATTCATGATCGGATGGAAGAAGTTTTGGAGGAAGGTCCTATTAAGTTTTACCATGGGATTGTGAGTGATGGAGCCGAATTTTTGAATCCAGAGTTAGACGTGAGAAGAAGGATGCTTTGATTTAACAAATGATGAGAGAAAGATCCACAACTTGGACCAAGTAGCAAGAATAGTGAGATCATAGAAACTCTAAGTAAAGATTGGATTGAAAAGGTGAAAGCGTTGCAAGACGACTCAAGGAAATGTGGGAGACTTTGGCGAATATGTGTGAAGGATCGAGATCGGAGTTAAAGAGAATAAGCCGCAACTGTTCTACATACATTTGATACATTCAAAATGAAGGAAGGTGTATCAATTGATCAGTTGGATGTTAGATTGACAAATCTTCTCTATAAGGTCTTGACTTAGGAAAGTCCTATACAAAAAGAGATTAATAACAAGATTCTTAGATCATTGAGCAAAAGATGGAGAGAAAAGGCTAACATTCTCAAAGCCACTCAAAATCTATCTTCAATTTCTCATCATACATTATTTGCACATCTCAAAGCATTAGAGTATTGTTGATCCCGGACGAGATGCGCAGGAGGTAGAAAGTCTAGAAGGGGGTTGAATAAACTTTCCACACTCAAAACAAATTTTAACTTTTCGTGAGTCGAGTGTGAGGTTAGAAGACTTTGAAGTCTTCTACAAAGCAAGGTACTCGTGAGTGTACTATATGAGATCAGCGAGACTTCAAAAACTCAATGTCTTCTCGATGGTGCGGAAGCTAATCTCGTGTGTATTTGAAAAGCCCTTGTTATGAAAACCTTCATGAAAGATACTTAGCAAGTTTCGGTGCAAGTTTATTAAAACAATGATGTATGAATGAGCGATTATAAGTATGTATGCAGAAAGCTTGTAAAGACACAAAGATTTTTATAGTGGTTCGGATATAACGATCCTACGTCCACTCTCCCCGATTCCACAGGGGCCTTACTATCCACCAAACTGGTCTTGTCTCCTCTAATCTCCTTGAGGATTTGACCACGTGAAGTTTTACAAGTTCCTCGCCTTGTTACACGTAATGATCCTTAGATCAAATTAATAATCAACCTTCTCTCTTGCAGAGAAACCTGGAAGGTGATTTACAATTCCTTAACTAAAAATAGATCTCTCAAAATATCAACGTATTGGATCGATTTACGGTGTGAATAATTATGCGTGTTCTTGCAATGAGTGAAAGGATTTCTTGATGCTTCTCGCGCGTGTAATTTTTAGAATCCTTCACTTCAATTTATATGATCCTGAATTTGACTAGCCGTTAGGCTAAATTGTCAATCAGGTCTTCAAGAAATGGTAAGTGACCGTTGGAATGATTTTTGACTTTGGATAATTGATTGTGCGATACCAATCAATTATCTCTTGATTGATCTAATCGAAAATCCAATCTTCTCTAGATTGATTGTGAGTATCTCCGATTTATTCTTCTGTCTTTCAATAATCCCGATAGATCTTTCTAAGTCAACTCTAGCAACCTTGCACACCTTGCTTCAAAGACAGTTTACAATCTTGTTGTAGCAAGGATTCCAACCTTGCTATCTTCACTTCAACCTTTCTTGATAACTTCCTTTTTGTAGATAGCTTATTATCTCTTCTTGATCTACACGAAACCCTTCTAATTTTTCTCAAAGCAATCCTTCTTGATCTTCAAGTCTTACGCTTAGCGGTCTTGATTCTCAACCAATGTAGATCTTCGTGTCGAACCCAGCAAGATTAACTATACTAAGACATCAACCCTATCTCGATCATCACCGACTAACAGTCTCACTGGTCCTATTACACTTAGGTTTTAGGAACATCATCAAAACATACAAATTCTAGACCCAACAAATTCCCCTTTTTGATGATGTTAAAACCTTCTTGAGAACTCGCACGCAATAAAAGGAATGCATACAGAAGAAAAGAAGAGACCTTAAAATAGATCTCACAAAAAAACATTTGTCAACGAGAAGTTGTCTTAGAGCAAAACATTCACTTCTATTAATATAGAAATATCGGTACATATTATAGAAGTGAATCATAAAGGCAAGAAAAACAAAAGATGTAAACAGAGAGACACCTAGAAGAGATCAAGCTATCTTCAAACACTTCACAACCAAAGCAACCTTGAAGCACTTCCTCGCCATACCTTCGATACCTTGTTGGAACATTGTAAATTCGTACACTCTGTCATAGAGTTCCCTATTATCTCTGCTCCAATGGGTGGTCTCGACCTCGGCCAAGCAGATTTTGATAGTCATGCGAACACTCAACCGGGTCAAACTTTCCATCTCGCAGTGATCGGGGTAGGAATCTTTTCAAATTCTCGCGCATGAAGGTTTAGGTTGAACTCAACCGAAGCCTTAAGAATTTCTACCCAAAGGTCATCTGCCTTTCTTCCATCCAAGCAAAGAATGTTACATTTGTTGTGGCCCCAATGCTAATACTCTTGCATACATAGTACGAGCATATGAAATCTCTCTTCGCCGCTTTCCACTCTTCGATCCTCTCGAGAGGACAACAATCATCAACAAAACCATCAGTGTTGTGAGGAAGAATAAAATCTTCTTCACCTACGCCTCCAAAGAGCTTCTTACCTTTCCTAATATACTTCCCTTTGACGCGCAGCTTTGCGCAGCCTTTCTTCGGTATGAATAACTTCCTCTGCTTTGTCGAACATCCACATCTTTTGCTTGTTTACCAAGAAGTCCGAATAGCTTATGACTTTCTTTTTCTTCCATTCTCCTGGTTTCAAGATCAGCAAGAAAAGCTTCCTGGTGTAAAGCTTCCAATTCTTCTTCAGACTTTCCTTTCTCAAGCTTTTGAGCATACCTTAACCAACCTTCTCCTTTTCATAGGTTGGGAACTTTGGCCTTCGCTGTCCAGAAACATGTCCAGACGACTCCTGAGAGCCCGCTTCAACTCGCTTTTTCTTTCCGCCTCCAAAGAAGAAATTTTCAACCGCCTCAAGCCTTTCTTTTTTCACATCCTTCAGCTCCTTATCCTTCGCCTCATATCTTGCAATCATGTCACTTCACAACTATCCTTCCCGCTTTTTAACATCATCTAAGAGGGAGTCCAAATGAGCCTCCATATTCTCGCATTTTGACAAGAATTTCCCACTTGTATGAACCAAACTTCTCCATAAACGGTCTTAGTTCAGCAAGCTCAGCGGAAATAGGGGTAGCAATCTTTTCATCAATCGTCAACATGTGTTGTACAACAATAGCGATTTAGTGCGATGTAGATTTGGTGAGACGAGCATTTGCCTCCCGTACGAGCAAGTTGTTTTCCCATCTCCAAAGAAGGAAGAATGAATGGTTGTATTCTGTTCAATCCCTTCTCGTAGTTGAGCATCCATGCTACTTAGCAACTTTAAGTGATCTTCCATCTTCCTCCGAAATCTCTCCTCAACCAAATCCCTTTCAAAGAAACACCGCCCGAGTCTAGCTTCAGCCTTTCTCCCCCTCGGCCTTCACGCTCTCAATATGCTTTCGAACCTCATTTATGTTATTCAAAGCATCATGCCCGAGAGAGTCTTAATAATAGTCTCCCGCCGCTCGTAGAACATATCGCCAGCTAGCTTGACGAATCAATGCGAGGGCCATCTCGAATAGCGGCTTCAATATAGGACTTGGAGGACTCAATAGATTCAGCAAGAGGGCATACTTAGCATCCAATACAGAAAGCATGGTAGCATACTGTTGTGTTAACTCAAAGCAAACTTCGCAGAATAAGAATTATACAGATCCTCATGAACAACAAGCAGCATGAAAGTTGGCAGATGAACAGATGTAAATTCAGAAAAGAAGAGGGAATTGAAGAGACACCTTTCCCGACGCCTTTAGGCATGGTGAAGAGAGGTCCCGAACCATCCTCGGCAAGTTCCGGTTCATCCAAGAATCGAGCAACTAAACAGGAAATTTGATGATCCGTGGACAAATCAAATGCCCTCGCCACCCCACTGACTCGTAATTCATACTCCCGGAGCGAGAACTCATTATGACCAATCTCATTCACTAGAAGAATAAGATCATCAATAGTACCGAGCCTCGCATTCTTCCAAACCAGAATATCTACTAGCAAACTACGCTCCTTAGAAAAATCCCGCAAATTAGGAAACTTGCTATCTACCCAAGCGTAAGCCTCTGACATCAAGCACTTCTCAAATGGTCCGCAGATTCTCCCAAAGCAAGATCCACCATTTGCACAGACTCCATGGGATCTATCTCAATAACTTTCCCATCTTGATCACCCTCAACAACTCCGGGTGTTAGGCTCCGCGCGGCACCTAAGCCCGCGGCATCATTGCCAACTACATTTGGTGCAGCAGACTTCAGAGGACTAAAAGGAATCTCGTAAAGAGAGGGAAAAGAAATCGGTTCTGGTACTTCGCAGCAGAGACTCGGGAGAGATCATCTCTTCGTCCCCTCGTTAATGGAGAATCATCAATCTCCATGGCATCATCTACGTAAGAACCTTTCTGTCCCGGAGTCACTTTAGGAGGCAATCGTGCTCCTCTAGTGCGATTGCTAACCGATCCTTTCGAGATACCACAATTACCTTTTTGCCCTTCCTTTGTGGCAACCGGGAAATCGGAATCTCGATCCTCGCTTTGAGAAGACTTCAAAGTCTTCTCCTCTCGAACCAACAACCTTGGAGCTTGCTGGTGCTTTCTCACTAGCACTCTTAGGAGAGTTTTCTCAATCCTTCAAAATCTCATCTTCCCCACCATCATCCTTAGGAACTCCTCCTCATCCACGCCTCGTTATAGGAGCAACCTCTCCGAAAGGGACCGCATCAACAGGTTCCCCTCAATTTCAGCCGGATCTTCCTCAAAGATCGAATCGGGAGGACCACTAAGCTCCTCATCCTTATTCAACATGAACTTTGCCTTAGTGTAGGATTTTGTCCACTTCGGGTCCCACTCTATATTCGGCAGGATCTTCTCCAATGAATCGTGACCTTGTTGGACATTGAAACATCTTGTTCCACACCCAAACCTTAACACCAGGGATGTTCGTCAACCTCGGTCCGAAAGAACCAATTTTTCTCCTTCTCGTAGAATCTCTAAAAACTTACTAACCTTGATCACACTCAACCCCATCAACAATAGCCTTTCGTAGCACAAATACGTCTTTGACTCAAAGAATCCGGCTTTGTGTTTCCCGTGACCTTCTTGAAGATGAAGACTGCTTTTAGGAGCCGTTGAATTTAGAACAGAGATATATAATTTGCAGAGAAAATTTTTGGAGAAAAGAGGTAAGGGAAAGAAATGAGAGAGAAAAACCAATTTATAAGAAATAGAGAGGAAACCGCTAATTTTTAAATTACAAAATAAGATTTGAACGTTGATTGGCATATTGCACGATCGATCGAGCGGTTATGAGCTAAACGGTTTGAATTCGAAAAGTGCGTGACCTCGGCAAGGGATGCAAAAAGGAATTTTCTAAAATGAAGAGATTTTCGGATCCGCAGAAATATGGTATAAAATAATATTTTAAAGGGAAAATCACCCCATAATTTGTGGTAGTAAAAATATGATTTGTGAGCTTAACAAAAATAATTCTAATTCTTGAGGATAAGAAAGGGAATAAAATATTCCAAAAATTATTTTAACCAAGTAAAGATCAAGGAATATTTTATACCAAAATATTTTTTAAAAATATAGAAGGAAGGGGAGAGAGAGAGAGAGAGAGAGAGAGAGAGAGAGAGAGAGATCTTAGAAGACATATCTCGAGTTGATATTGTAATCAATCGATACCACCGAGAACTATAGCAAAGCAAGGATTGAGACCCTTCTCCAAAGTTGAAAGCTTTCTTGAGCAAGCTTTACAGGATCCTTAGCAACCTTCTCCAAAGAAAGTTGAAAGCTTTCTTTTTCCACATAATTTTCTGGATCCAGCAAGCCTAATTCCACCAATAGATCTCTAAACCTTGCTTCCGCCAATGGTTTGTGAGAATGTCTGCTCTCTGCCCGATCGGTATGAATCTTTTCCATTCTAATATTTTTCTTTTCCACATGATCTCGAATAAATTGGTGATGTATATCCACATGCTTGCATCTTGTGTGAAATCTTGGATTCTAAGTAATGGAAATAGCATCATTGCTATCACAAAAGATATGAATCTCTTTAGTAACTATGTGATAGTCTCGCAATTGTTGACTTATCGAGAATAATTGTGAGCAATGGTTCCCAGTGACCACATACTGCTACCTTACGTGGTTGAAGTAGCTACCAAAGTTTGCTTCTTAGAGAACCAAGAAACCAGCTTACTTCCAAGAAATTGACATGTGCCCGTGGTTGATTTCCTATCGATCCTGCAACCTCCATAGTCGGAATCAATATCCACTAAGTTCCGTGTTATCATCAATGCAGGTACCAAAGACTTAAGTTTGTTGTACCCATAAGATATTTTAAAATCTTCTTTGCTGCATCCATATGACTTTTCTTTGGATTAACTTGAAATCTAACGCATACTCCAACCGCAAAAGAGATATCAGTCCGCTTGCCGGTGTGTACAACAAGGAACCTATTAGCCCTCTATACATGGTCTGGTTTCACCATTTTCATCTGGATCTATCTTGTAGTTTGTCATCATAGTAATCTTTGCATCCTTGCTAGACATCATACCAAACTTTTCTAGCATGTTTTTGGTATACTTAGCTTGATTTATGAATATTCCTTTAGAGGTTTGTTTGACTTGAAGACCTAAGAAATAATTCATCTCTCCCATCATAGACTTTTCAAACTTACTTTGCATCAAATCACTGAATTTTTCACAAAGTTTCTTATTTGGTGATCCGAAGATTATGTCATCCACATAAATCATGTACTAGTAGAATTTCTGACCTTCTTCAATTCGAATAAGGTTCGATCTATCTTTCCTTTACTAAATCCATGATCAAGTAGGAACTGCGTGAGTGTCATACCAAGCTCGAGGAGCTTGTTTTAGTCCATATAATGCTTTCTTCAAAGGTAAACTTAATTTCCTTGTACAAAACCTGGGGTTGTTCAACATAGACTTCTTCAAAGAAGGACTCCATTTAGGAATGCAGATTTTACGTCCATTTGATACACTATGAATTTCATATGAGCCGTATATGCAAGAAATAGTCTATAGCTTCTAGTCTCAAGCTACCGAGCAAAAGTCTCATCATAGTCAATTCCTTCTAACTCGTGAGTAACCTTGCGCGATGAGCCTTGCTTTATTTCTAGTGACTTCATCTTTCTTATTCTTCTTGTTCTTAAAAACCCACTTAGTTCCAATCACCTTCTCGATGTTTTGGTCTCACAACTAGTACCCAAACATCTTGTCGTGTAAATTGATTCAGCTCCTCTTGCATAGCCTCTGTCAGCTTTGTGTCCAAGAAAGCTTCTTCGATATTCTTAGGTTCTTGCAACGAAACATAGCAACTAAATAAGCCATCTAAGTTTATTTTTCTTCTTATTACGACTCCATCTTGAGGGTTTCCTAAGATTAAATCACCTGGAATGATCTGTCATCCAATTCCTTCTCTTAGAAACGTTTAAGTCTTACGGAGGTATTGTTGGAACGTCATCTAGTGTTGTTCCCCCTTGATTTGATAAGTTCACATCTGGTGTTTTGGGTGAAACATCAGCAATCTTCGGGGTTTCTTCAAGAGGTTTTGTTTTGCTTGAGTCTTCATTCCTTTACGGGACAACCTTTTTCTTTTACGCTAACTTCGAAGTTTCTTGATCATCCTCAGTCCGAGTCTAAAATGGGTAGATGAACCTTGACATACTTTGTCTTCTCTTTGAGTTCTAGTTTCCCAAATCCTTACGCTAGTGATTCTTCTTGTCCTTTGTCCTTAGACTCAACAATAGATTCATTAAAAACCACATGGGGTGTTTGTTCCACAACAAGGGTTTTCCTATTAAAAACTTCGATATGCCTTGCTTGTCTTTGGAATATCCTAAGAATATTCCATCAGCAACCTTGGCATCAAAATTCTTAACTTGGACTTACCATTGTCATGAATGAAACACCTACAACCAAAAACACGAAAGAAAGAAACACGAGGAAGTCTACCTTTCCATAACTCGTAAGATGTCTTTCCATGATCTTTGGTTAGCAAGCTTCGATTCGTAGTATAGCAGAATGTATTGATAGCTTCGCCTAAAACCTCTAAAGAACATTAAACTCGCTAGCATTGTCTGGCAGCTTCCTTGAGTGTTCTATTCCTCCTTTCAGCTACACCATTACATTTGTGGAGTTCGGCCGTAGACGTTCATGCCGAATTCCACTTCTTTACAAAAAGTTGCTATGTGAGAGTTTAGAAATTCTGTTCCTTTATCACTTCGATCCTCACAACATTTTCTTCCTTCTCATTTTGCAATCTCTTCAGCAATTAGCAACTTTGTGATGGTTTCATTCTTTTTGAACATGAAAATTACCCAAGTGAATCTTGAGTAGTCATCTACCACCACTAGAGTGTATTTTACGCCACTGAAGCTTAAAGGAGATACAGTCCAAATAAGTCCATATGAAGTAATTGTAGAACCACGCTTGATGTTGGTACAGGAACTTCCTTGAATGAAGCTCTAGTTTGCTTTCCTTTTTGACATGAATTACAAATCGATCTTTTGAGAAGACTTCATTTGGCAAACCTTCTACAAGAGATTTTCTCGCTATCTTGTTCAACGTTTTGAAATTTAGATGACTCAAACTCTTGTGCCATAACCATTAGCTTCGGAGTACTTTTTGCTACAAGGCATGTATTGCTTGAACACTTTTGAAATTCCGCAACATAAACATTGCCCTTTCTCGGGCCGATTAAAAGCACACGATCATTTAAACCACTTAAGATAACACACGAAGAACAAGAAAACTTAATCGAATATCCCTTGTCACAAAATTGAGACACCGAAAGCAAGTTATGCTTTAATCCTTCCACATAGAAGACTTCGTCAACATGTACATCTCCAATGTATAGAGTTCCAACACCTTTGGTAATACCAAAGTTATTGTCCCCGAATACTACCCGTGGGCCATTTTGTGATTTTATTGAGCTCAAGAGTTGCTTGTCTCGGTCATATGCTTGAACACCTACGCCGATGTACAGCAGTATTTCCGATAACTCATCTTCCATGCCCCACGACGTCCCGCACGTTTAGTTGAATTTTAGGTACCCTTTAGATTTGGGTTCTTGAGAGTTAGCACAGTCTTTAGGAATCCATAGGAATAGACTCTTCTTATCATGTCCGTAAGATCTTATCCTTCTTCCATACATATCAACATAGACAACTTCATCTTTTGGTGCCTTCTAGGATGCATGTCTATGAGTGTTGGTCGTGTTCCTTCCGTAAGACTTCGACTCTTACGAGGTCCTCTAGATGGAGTGATCAACCATTGTGTAATGGTTCGAGGGTTTTGATGATAAGGATACATTCTACTTGAGCCATCAAAAGATTCATATCTCACAGTGCATAGAAGACTTAGTAGACCGTTTAGCAAGCTTTGAAGTTTGCTTAGGTTGTGTAGTCTTCGGTGAGACTGTCTCCACAGAGATGGTTTCGGTGATGTCTACTCTTCGACCTTGCTTTGAGGTTTCTTAAGTTGGGATTCCCCTTCTTTTGATACCTCATCAATTGTTTGGGTTGTTGAGTATGTCTACTCTTCTTCCCATTCAACCAATTTGCTAGGTCAGCAACCTTCTTACCCTTATCGCAAGTTTAGGTTTGGAACCCTCTCCTACCAAATCATTACCCTTAACATGTGTACTCTTCTCGTGCGGTTGTTTGAATCTGTGAGGATTGGGCAATGGTAAAACCAATTCCCTTCTTTACGTTAGGTGATTGAGACGACTCAACTATTGTTTGAACAACATGAGAAGCTTTGTTCGATTGATCCAACCTCAAACTTAAACGTTCCTCACTTGTTTTTATACGCTCATGCCGATGGAAAAGCTCATCAAACTTTACTTGTAGGATTTTCAACCGATCGATCTTCTTAAGATTCTCAAAGAAGCAACCTTTCTACTAGCTGACCTTGTTCAAAGATACTTCAATTTAAGAGTGTTTAACTCTTCAAGTCGTTTGACTAGAGTCTGCTAATGTTCCGGATGACTTGCTAATAGATTCTTGTGTAAGTAGATCAATTTTTTCCTTTAAGCTAGCGTTCTCCTTTTCCACACGCTTGTAAGCGTTTATAGTAGTTTTGAGATCTCCCATTAACTTATCAATAAAGTTATGGTCAAACTGCTCGCTAGGGAGGTGCGAGAAGCAGACGAAGAACAAGAGTCGAAAATACCTCATCTTCGTTGGCCATAAGACACAAATCATTGTCAAGAGAAATCTAAAGATGATGTTGAATCACTTGAGAGAGTATCTTCTTCTTCACCACTAGAGCACGCTTGTCGGAAACTTCCTGTTTCTCATTGTCCTATTTTCTTCTCTTTCTCTAGGAGTTAGTTACGGACAATCATAGCTAAAATGTCCAGGTTTATGATAAGTATAGCAAACATCACTTCTTGAAGATCTTCTTGGACTGGAATCTCTTTTAGGAGAGAAATCTCTTCTTCTTGGACTTTCTTCTCTTCTTCTTTCTCGGAGTTTTGAATCTTCTATCATCTTTGGAATCTTCGATCTCTTGTCTGCAGACCGATCAAGATCTATTTTCAAATCGAAACCCGCTTTCTTTGTGTTTTTCCAATGTTTCCTATATTTCCCAAATTTTGAGTTCATTTTATCAAACTTTCTAGTCAAAAGTGCCATTTGTTCTTTCAAGCTCAAGTCCTCTCCAACAGGTTCCTTAGATGACCGATTTGAGGTAACTTTGAAAGCAACTTCCTTTCCCATGGAATTTGAATTTCCTTCATCCTCGTCCTTTTCTTGTTTGAGATCATATTAATGAGCTTTCAAGTGTGAGAATATCTCATGATGACTTATTTTGCTAAGTTCTTTTGTATCTTTGATCACCGTAATCTAGACTCTCCATTTACTAGTTAGAGACCTTAATATCTTGTTGTTGATCTCCTTCTCGGTGTAAGATTTACCCAAAGAACTTGCCTTGTTGATTATGTTTGTCAATCTCGAGATCTAATCCGATCTATTGTCTCATCAGCTTCATCTTGAATGTGTCAAACGAATGTAGAATGGACTCCGATCCTTCACACATAAGTGCCAGGGTCTCCCACATTTGTTTGGCAGTCTTACACGTCTTGACTTTCTCTATAAGTTCTCTAGTCGGTGTTTCTATGATCTCGGCGAGCAACTTGGTTAAGATTAAAAAGTTTCCTTTCATCATTTGACAGTTCACTCCTTTACTTTTCAACCTTCGCCGAGTAGATGATTATGCTTCATTGCTTCCAGAGCTTCTTGGTTCCCAAGAGAATTTTATTGGGCCATCCTCAAGAGTTTCAAGCATCCTATCATGAATTGCACCGAGATGATTTTCCATGCGAAACTTCCAGGTAGCCATAGTCTTCAATAGAGAACTCTGGTAGCTTTCTAGCTTTACCGCTCTTATGAGAACTCATTGTTAGTAATAAAAACGATTTATGCACCAAATGCAATGAGTTTTAAAAAAATTCAAAAAGATCATTCAGTGACCACAACAGTCTTTCCTCAAAGACTATTGGTAACCAAAGCCGGTGGTCAATTGAACCACCGCTCTGATACCACTTGTTGGTCCCGGATGAGATGTGCGGTGGAGGTAGAAAGTATAGAAGGGGGATGAATAGACTTTCCACACTCAAAACTAATTTCAACTTTTCGTGAGGTGAGTGTGAGGTTAGAAGACTTTGAAGTCTTCTACAAAGCAAGGTACTAAGAGTGTGTTATATGAGATCGGCAGACTTCGAAAACTCAAAGTCTTCCGATGGTGCGGAAGCTAATCTCGTGTGTATTTGAAAAGCCCTTTTTATGAAAACCTTCTTGAAAGATACTTAGCAAGTTTCGGTGCAGGTTTATTAAAACAATGATGTATGAATGAGCCGTTATAAGTAAGTATGCAGAAAGCTTGTAAAGACATAAAGATTTTTATAGTGGTTCGGATATAACGATCCTACGTCCACTCTCCCCGATTCCACAGGGGCCTTACTATCCACCAAACTGGTCTTGTCTACTCTAATCTCCTTGAGGATTTGACCACAGGAAGTTTTACAAGTTCCTACCCTTGTTACACGTAATGATCCTAAGATCAAATTAATAATCAACCTTCTCTCTTGCAGAGAAATTGGAAGGTGATTTACAATTCCTTAATCAAAAATAGATCTCTCAAAGTATCAACGTATTGGATCAATTTCTCGGTGTGAATAATTATGCGTGTTCTTGCAATGAGTGAAAGGATTTCTTGATGCTTCTCGCGTGTAATTTTTAGAATCCTTCACTTCAATTTATATGATCCTCGAATATGACTAGCCGTTAGGCTAAATTGTCAATCAGTCTTCAAGAAATGGTAAGTGACCGTTGGAATGATTTGTTGTCTTTGGATAATTAATTGTCCGATACCAATCAATTATCTCTTGATTGATCTAATCGAAAATCCAATCTTCTCTAGATTGATTGTGAGTATCTCCGATTTATTCTTCTCGTCTTTCAATAATCCCGATAGATCTTTCTTAAGTCAACTCTAGCAACCTTGCACACCTTGCTTCAACACGCTTTACAATCTTGTTGTAGCAAGGATTCCAACCTTGCTATCTTCACTTCAACCTTTCTTGATAACTTCATTTTTGCAGATTGCTTATTATCTCTTCTTGATCTACATGAAACCATTCTAATTTTTCTCGAAAGCAATCCTTCTTGATCTTCAAGTCTTCTGCTCAGCAGTCTTCAGTTTTCAACCAATGTAGATCTTCAGGTCGAACCCAGCAAGATTAACTATACTAAGACATCAACCCTATCTCGATCATCAGCTGACTAACAGGCTCAGCTGGTCCTATTACACTTAGGTTTTAGGAACATCATCAAAACATACAAATTCTAGACCCAACAAGTATGACATTCAGATTGAAGATGAGGAAGATGAAGCTGAATCATCTACTTCTGGAAAAACAGTTGCATTTCTTCATCAAGAAGAGTCAAATAAGGTATCCAGGGCATCTAATTTTCAATCAAGGAAGAAATGACCCTATTGATGAAAAGATATGAAAGGCTCAAGATGAAGTACAAAAGGAATAAAAGGGATAAATCAGGTCGAAGGAGCTATAAGCCAGATAGAGAAGAAAAGGGGTCAGACAAATAAGAGGAAAAAGGATCAGACTAGGAGGTTCAGATCACCTGTCAGAAGAGGAGAAAGTAGTTCGAAATCTGATAGAGGAGACAATTGTTATACCTGCAATAAACCTGGTCACTACAGCTATGATTGTCCTCAGCTAACTCCAAGAGAACGTGGGGAGAAGAGAAAGAAACGTGACAGGAGGTATGCAGATCAAAGAGCACTTCTAGCAGAAAAGGAGGAAGTTCATGAAACATCATCATCTTCATCCTCATTTGGATTTGGGTCATATGATGACATGTGTCTCATGGAAAAAGAGGTAACCTACTACTCATCTTCTGATAATGATTGTGAAAATTTATCTGAATCTGATCCAAGTCTTATTAATAAACTTTTGAAAGATCTGGAGACTGCTCTATCTTCTTATAAACAGATAGAGATTGAAAATTTAAATTTAAAGGATCAAATTCTAAGTCTAACCAAAGAAAGTTAGACTAGGATTAGTGAGAAATCAGACTGCTCATTCAAGGGGAATGTCAGCTTAAGATTATCACTAATTCCTCATTTGAAAAGACTATTGAGTTAGAAAAAGAATTGAATTCTTTAAAGCTTAAATTGTCAAATGTCTATTTAGAGAATGAGAGTTTTAAGAGGACTAACAGAGAGTTAAATCTCAAGTTAGGACTTCTTAGTAACACTCAATCTACAATAGATAAAATCTTCAGCACTTCTAAAAAATCTAGTGATAAGACAGGATTAGGTTTTGATAGAAACAAAAAGGATGATCCTGTAAAACCAAGGGTTTTTGTCAAAGCTACTAAAGCTAAAGAGGAGATAAGATTTGGTCCTTGGAAACCTAAAGAACAAATCATCTCATCTGATGTTTCTGCAAAGAAAGTACAGACGAAGAGATATGTTCCCAAGGTTAAACCAAAGACTAAGTTAAAATTTCATCCTAAGTATAGTAGTTTTGATGGAAGAAGCAAATCATATCCATTTTTACCTAGATATAAGACAATTACTAAAGATCAGCTGAATAAGATTGATCTTGATAGTCTTATGTTAATTGAGAGATATGTTTGCATACTTCAATCACTGGTTTTAAGGAATATTGATGTGTTTATCTGAATTCCTAAATGTCAACTTAAGCAAGAAGGACCCAACTTACAAAGGGTACCTAAAATCTAATCTGTGATTGCAGGGAGATACAAGTATAGTGGAAAGAGCAGACGTGCTTGAGGTCGTCTGGTACATTGATAGTGGGTGTTCAAAACACATATCCTTTTAAAAGCGTCTACTTTCTAACTATCAGACTATAGATGGACCACGAGTCATGTTTGGAGATAACAATTTTGGGCTAACCAAAGGAATTGGAACCTTGATGATTGGTGATATTCAAGTCAATGAGGTTTATTACGTTGAAGGGTTAAAACATAATCTGTAGTCTGTTTCACAATTTTGTGATAAGGGTTTTAGTGTAAAATTCACCTGTAATGCATGCTATGTTTTAGATGGTATCAATGAAAATATACTAGACAAGGTAACATTTATGTTGTCAACTTCAAAAGTTGTCCTAAAGATACTTGTCTTGTTGCGAAGAATTCAAATGATTTAAGTTGGATGTGGCATAAACGTCTAGGTCACTTAAACTTCAAAACTCTTAATAAAATAGCAAGGAAATTTTTAGTCAAAGGACTTCCAGATACGGTATTTTCAAAGAGCCATGTCTGTGATGCTTGTCAAAAAGGAAATCAGAGCACAACTTCTTTTAAAACAATAAATAGTCCTTCTTCAGATAGGATTCTGGAACATCTTCACATGGATCATTTTGGTCCAGTCACACCTCTCAGCTTCAGTGGAATAAAATATACCTTGGTAATTGTAGATGATTTCTCAAGATTTACCTGGGTTATTTTCTTGTACAAGAAGAAAGAGACTACAACAAAGATTCCAGAATTTCTTAAACGAATTCAAAATGAAAAAGGATTAAGTATTGTTAAAATTAGAAGTGATAAAAGTACTGAATTCCTTAATACACTTGTTGCTAACTATTGTACTGAGAATGATATAGCTCACGAGACATCAGCTGCAAGGACTCCTCAACAAAATGGAGTTGTTGAAAGGAGAAACAGAACTCATAACAAAGCTGGAAGGACTATAATATCTGGGTACAACACACCACACAGGTTTTGGGCAGAAGCCATTAATACTGCCTGTTTTATTCAAAATTGATGTTTGATTGTTAAAAATAAGTGTAAGACCCCTTATGAAATATGGAAGGGTAGATCACCTAAGATTTCATATTTTCATATTTTTGGATGCAAGTGTTTCATTCACAACAATGGTAAATCTCATTTAAAAATTTTTGATGCTAAGATTACAGATGGGATATTCTTAGGATATTCCACTATGTCTAAAGCTTATAGAGTTTTTAATAAGACAACCTTGTGTGTGGAAGAAACACCACATGTTGTGTTTGATGAATCTACTTTTGAGTCCAAAGATGCAGATGACATCACAAAGATTTCAGATGATCTACATAAGATGACTATTAAGAGATCAACAATAAAGTTCTATGGACCAGAATCAGACTCAGACGAGGAAGAAGAATCACACTCAAACAAAGAAAGAGAGCCTGAAAGTTCTTCAAAGTCAGCTGATCAGACAACTTCCTTACCAGACAATCAAGAAGAAGCTTCTGAAGGTAATACAAAATCATTTGAAAAGGATATTTCAGACAAGCCTTTATCCTTGGTAAAAGACAAAGGTAAAATGGTAATGACTTATCATCCAGCTGAACAAATAATAAGAGATTTAGAATCTGGAGTCCAGACTAGGACACAGCTAAATCTTGATTGTATGTTCAGTTGTTATGTTTGATTACTTGAACCTAAGTCAATTACTGAAGCTCTAACTGATTCCAATTGGATTAATGTTATGCAAGAAGAACTGAATCAGTTTCAAAGACAAGATGTGTGGGAGCTTGTTGAAAGGCCTCATCATCAAAAAGTCATTGGAAGTAAATGGGTCTTTAAAAATAAAAGGGATGAGAACAATATTGTTGGTCCCGGAGAGTTGAGTTGATTAAAACTTTGAATAAGCTTCCTAGAACAAAATCTAGAAAGGGGGGGTTTGAATAGATTTTGTAGATTTTTCAAATCTTCCAAAACCAATTCAAAATATCAGATTGAGCACAGCAGATTAAGAATAAATTCTCAACTTCTTACAAGATCAAAAGCAAGGTTGAAATACTGATTTTAGTTATGATTCTGAATTTATCTCTTGATGAAACACAGTTGTAAAATAAACAGAAAATTAAAGAAAGCAAGAAATAACACCAGGATTTATAGTGGTTCGGATTTTAAAATCCTACATCCACTCTCCTTCTTCAATTTGAAGAAGGGACTCTACTTACTGCTTACTTTCTTACTTCCAGCTTACAACTTACAACTTGTACAATTCTTCAAATCTTCAATCTCCTAGACTCTTCTTCTAGAAACCTAATCACATTACGGTGTATATTGAATTTTGAAGATTACAGAAAAAGTGTTCTAAAACACTTAGAACTTTTTGAAACTCTCTAGAAATTCTTGTGAAAAGATTGTGAAATCTGAATAGTGAATTGTGTAAATCTAATATGCATAAGTGTTGATTCTATATTTTCAAAAATGAAAAACCTAGACCTATATATAAGTCTGAAAAGTCAGTTAGTTTGTTAGTTAGTTCTAACAAACTTGAAACTGCTTAACAAACTTAATCTTGAAAACTGCTTAAAACCTCGGCTGATTCTTCCTACTCGTCTGCAGCTGACTTGGTGAAGATTAGCCTTTCTTATTCTACTCAGCTTATCTTGACCTCATCTGAGCTCTTTATACTTGTCTCCTGCAGATGACTAGACTTGAGCTTGTCTCCAGATGACTTGTCATTCCTCGTCTCCAGATGACTTGAACTAATCTTGACCTAGTCTGATCAGCTTCGTACTAGAACTTAGTCTTCAGTTCTACATCATAGTCTGCTCATCTGGAACAGTCTTTTAACTCATCAAAACAATCTTGGTCTAACAATTTCCCCCTTTTTGATGAAGTTAAAACCTACAAGAGAGAGACACACTCACAGCTGAAGTTAGTTTAGAGTTTATCAAGATCAATAGATAGGTATCAAAGTACACTTTTCACATTACAACAGATTTATTCACATATAAAAACTTTAGATCTTTTATACTTCCAAAAAAAACTTAAAAAACCAAATGAGTCTTCAAGACTTAGTTAAACTTTTGAAAACATTTTTAAGTCTGAGAGATAAAATTCTCAGATGACTTATACTTAAGAAAATTTTAAGTCTTTCTTAAAACAAAGAAACTTTAAGAAATTAATACACATAAAATGAATCAAACAAAGTATATTCACATTGAATTTACAAAGATTACAGATGAGAAGATAATAGAAAAGTAGAAATAAGGAAAAGAAAAATCCTGTTTCTATTAGTCTTCCCACTGATCTTCATCTGGTATCATCAGCCAATTGAATACCCGACTCCTAAGCTGCTTTATATCCTCCTCTTGAGTGAGTCCAGATTCAGCCTCTGCCTTCTTCAAAATACCCTTTACCCAGTCTAGGTCCAGGGATCCATCTGATTTCCTGGCAGGGATGGCATACTCAAAAGCTGGAGAGATCAGGTTGACGTTGAACTCTACATCGGCTTCTTCTAGCAGACGATGATAGAACTCCGCATCAACCTTCTCCATCCACTCATGCCAAGCTAAGTCTGGATCTTGCTGAGAAGCTCCGGGGCCTTTGAGAATATACCAGAAGTATATCCACATACCCTCCAGATTTTTGTCTTTGTACTCAGCTGCATATTTCCCACAAGCCAGCTTAGGAGGAGCAGATGTGTTGTGGAATGGCCTGAACTTTCCACTGCCTTGATCTTTGATTAACCATTTGCGCTCAGCAGTGCTCCAAAAGACGTTGGAGTCTTTCTTCTTCCTCTGCTTCTTCTTTTCTTTCTTGCCAAAATATTCCATCTCTCTCTTAATCCTTTTGATCTCGCTCTTCGAGAGATTGGAATAATCGACTTCCCTCTTTCCTTTTCCTTTAGCAAAGACCTGGTAAAGAGTTCACTGATCTGGGCTCAGCCGATCGCTACTTCTTTTCCCTTCCCCTTGGCTCCTTGATTCGGATGCTTTAAACTCGAACCAAAAGCTTCTCGACCTTTCCTCCTCTTCTTTCCTCCTCTTCTCCTCATCCTCCTTCAAAGCTTCCTCTAGTTGACTTACCCTCACTGAGAGCAACCAGCTCATCGATTTGATCCGAGCTTCCTCCCCGGCTGCCTCCCGGATCAGCAGTGTTGGCCTTCATGCCCACTTCTTTTCTCGTCTCCTCGACCACACTGTGAGGGCTTGTCTTTTCTCTTCTTGACTTTTTCCCCTTTTTAACTTCAAAGAGCCAAGTCTGAAAGTTTTGCATCTAGAGTGTTGCACTTGACCAAGAAGTCCGAATGGTCTACGACCCAACTCATTCACTACCAGCTTATTGTACCCCATAACCTCCTCTTTCAACGCCCTCGGCTCCTCCTCCATTGATTTCACTTTACCAGCCAGCCACGAGTTAGTGACATCTATAATTTTATCGAGACAATGTTACCTCAACTTCCTTCATGTTTGGCTAGCATAGTGTCGATTCTGACTTTGACCATCCTCCTCGTCTTTCTTTCTCCATTTTCCTTCGGAATGTAGCATTGACTTTCTTCTCGGCGAGGGATAGAATAGAGGATATGGCTGTGGTGGGGCTCAGATCAGTGTCTTCATCCTCAGTTGAGGAGTCAGACGAGGAAAGTATTTGTTCTGGTTGAGGAGATGGGAGAGGAATAGATTGTGTTTGAATAGTTGGAAGAGAGGAGTAAGATATTATTGGGATTGGAGAGGTTTGAACTGTGGGGAGAGGTATTTGTTCAGATGAAGGTAGGGGTGGGATTTCAGGTGGTGGTGATGATGGTAGAGGTGGGATATCGGTTTGGGTGTTGGGATTTGGAATGTAGGTCATTTGGAGAGGCTCGAGGTACCAGCCTGGGATACCCCTTCATTGCTGTTTGGGTGGTGGAAGATCGGTGAGGCAAAGGCTCAGAAATGCCAGCCTGAGGCATTTCTTCATTGCCGGGTATGGAAGATAAGGAAGGAGATGTGGAAAGACTTGTACCTGCCTCTGGTATTGGAGAAAGAACAGCTTCATCGATTGGGGAGTGAGGAGCCTCCAGCTGACCAACCTCGGCTGCTATCTGAAGGACCGGAACCTCCTCTGGTAGCAGGGTTGATAGATCTATCTGTTGTTCGGAGCTACCGAGACTTGGTGGATCCTTGAGCTCTGGGGCTGCTCGTCTTGGCCTCCTCACCAAGGGAATTTCTGCTTCCTCTTCTTCCTCTTCATCTCGAGGCAACCTTGGCGGGAGCGAGCAGATGAGCTTTCCCCTTCTTCTTTTCCGAGGCTTTCACCAGCCTCCTCTTCCTCCTCTGAAACATCCTTGGGACCACAACAGCAGTTTCAGCAGATTGAACTTGAGGTGCGACCTCAGCTGCTGCTGCTTCATGTCCCTCTGTTTCGACCTCCACCGGGGCCACTTCAATTTGTTCACCTTGGACCTGTCCCTCAACACCAGCCCGCCTCCTCGAGCTCGGGCTGCATCGGACTCATCATCCGAGTCTGAATTCCTCCCGATCTGTCATCCTTTGTGAGGATGCCCTTCGCTTTGAATATTTTTTTAGTGCCTATTCTCCGGTCGGCCTCCCTATTCAGCCCTTCAATTAAAACAGTGATTTTATTGAAGAGACCGATCAGAGAAGTAGGAACCCGACCCTCTGCAGTGGGACTTGAAAGTGAGGCGTTTCTTCTCCTCCCCGAGCTTATGAAGTAACAGCTCTACCCGTTCACTTGCACTCCATCCAAAATGGCTCGCATTACGCACAACTGGGTTTGGTTAACCCATCATGTGAGCTCTGCTCACCCAAGATCTGACCTTCGTAACCACGGTCATCAAAGAACCTATATTTTCTTCTCAATAGGTTCTTCTTCGATCCTGCGAGTTCCCCCAGAAACTAACCCTCGCCATCATATCGAATGATTCTTCCCAACTATCCTCCTTATACGTCAATGGATTTACTCCCTCCATTGACGTGTCGAATATCCTAGCAATGTTTTGTCTAGAATAACTCAGTGTTGTCCCATCCACAGATGTATCAAACCCATCCTGGGTATCCTCCATTCTAGCCAAAAACTCTGCACCCAGTAAATCCGCAGTTCTGTTTTGAGGAGATTTTAGTGATAGAAATCCTCTGAGACGTGAAGCTTCGAGGAGGTGAAGAATTTCTGCAGATTCTGGGTCATTTGTGGTTTCGAAATCAACATACATCTCTGCTTTCAAACGGTTTTTGAAGTATTCCTCATTCATTTTGAAGTGAGAAATATTTGTGGAAATGTATGTGGGTTTATAAGTTTTGGTAGTTTTTGAAGAAGATGCCATTGGAAGTTTTTTGTGAATTTGTAAAGGGTTTGGCAAAATAATATGCAGGTTTTCTGAGTATGGAAAGAAAAGATTTTAGGGAAGAAGAAGATGTATTTATAGGGGGGAAAATTGGAAAGAGAAACCGCCATTTTTGAAAATCTGAGTTAATCTCAGCCATTTATTCAAAAAGTTTTTACTGAGTATTAATCAACGGTTAAAAACTAAGATAAACGATTAGGATTCAGCGCGTGAAATGCAATCGCCTTTGGAATGCGTAAATAGTTACTTTATAGACTGTTGATTTGACCGATATAGGTTACTTTATTCAGAGAAGTAAGTATACCTGACGTCAGCCACGTGATATCTTACTTCAATCAAGGTTTTCTAAACAGATGGGTTTGAAAAAGCAGATCGGCTTAAAACAGATAAGTTTTAGAAAGTCATCGATAGAGTAACTTTGTCTCGATCCTGAAAACCAACAATTTAAATGTAACTTTTTAGCATTTTTCAAACCAGGTTTAAACAAAACACATTTAGAATTACTTTTCTAAAACAAAATTTTTAAGAAACAAATCAGACTCAGTTTAAGAATAAAGAAGTTTGAATAAAAGAATGAATCAGGTGTTATCTCAGACTGTTCTGCAAAAACATAAACTCAAAGAAAACCATCGGAAGCTAAAGATAAATCGATATAGCAGTAAGTAGTCATCTGTTGTCTTGACGTTCAGTAATATTATGTCCTTGTCGATTTTACTCAATGTCGATAAGTAATTATCAATTCGAGATAAGGTCAATATGACTAATCCTTGATTCTTGATTCCTAAAAGGAGATCAATGATATCAGCTACCTGATTGCCCTTTGACACATATCTAGTCTGATAATTCTTTCTAGACATTAATTTAAAGAAATGAAAAGGAAAAAGAAAACAAATGCACACAATTAGAAATCAGCTAAAGATGCATCAAGTAGTCCTAATTCTAAACACATTTCTTTGAACCTAGACTCAGCTAATGGTTTTGTAAGAATGTCAGCTTTTTGTGATTCAGTGGCAATTTTCTCAATTCTAATGTCATTCTTTTCAACATGATCCCTAATGAAATGATGCCTAATATCTATATGCTTGCATCTAGAATGTAAAACAGGGTTGTAAGTCATTGCTATTGCACTATTACTATCACAGTAAATAGGAACAGCTGATGTTTGAATATTGTAGTCTCTAAGTTGTTGACTAATCCAGAGGAGTTGAGAGTACCATAACCCTACTTGCAAGGTTCCTTTGAGATATCTAAGAATTTTCTTAGCAGTCTCCAGATGAGTTTTCTTGGGATTAGACTGGAATCTTGCACATACCCCAACTGCAAAGGCTATGTCTGGCCTACTTGCAGTGAGATAGAGAAGAGATCCAATCAGTCCACGATACTCCGTTGCATCAGTGGGTATCCCCTGCTCATCTGAATCCATTAAGAAGTTAGTTGCCATAGGTATTTTGACTTCTCTGCTAGTAATCATTCCAAATTTCTCAATTAGATTCTTAGCATACTTAGACTGATGTATAAATATACCCTTACTCATCTGTTTAATTTGTAAGCCTAGAAAGTATGTCAATTCTCCCATCATTGACATTTCAAACTTGTTTTTCATGAGAAAGCTAAACTCTTCACATAATTTCAGATTAGGTGAACCAAAAATTATGTCATCTACATAAATTTGAACTAGTAAAATGTTGTCATCTACTTCCTTTCTAAACAAAGTTCTATCAATCTTACCTTTAGAAAAACCATTTGATGTCAAGAAATCGATAGAGTATCATACCAAGCTCTCGGAGCTTGTTTCATCCATATAGAGCTTTGTTGAGTTTATAGACCTTGTTATTGATCTTAAACCCGGGAGGCTGTTTCTACATAGACCTCTTCAAGTAACACACCATTAAGAAAAGCAGACTTAACATCCATTTGAAAAACTTTGAAAGACTTATATGCAAAGAAATGCCAAGAACAATCTTATTGCCTCTAATCTCGCAACCGGAGCATAGGTTTCATCATAGTCTATTCCCTCGATCGTGAATAACCTTGTGCAACCAGTCTTGCCTTATTTCGAACAATAATATTGTTCTCATCTGCTTTATTTTTAAACACCCATTTGGTGCCTATAATCTTTCTCGTGTGAGGGTCTTTCCACTAGATCCCATACATTTTGTCTTTCAAACGATGCGATTCTTCTTGCATGGTCACATTATCCATTTGGGTCGATAATGCTTCCTCAATAGACTTGGGTTCAAGAAGCGATACATAACAACCGAAAAGACTTTCGAGTCTAACATCATTCGTGTCTCACACTACTAGATGGATCTCCTATAATCTGATCGGATGGATGATAGCTTCTCATCCTTTTGCCTATATAAGGAGAAGTATCCTCATCTTGAGTCTCGATTGGCAACTCATCCGACTCAACCTCACCGACGTTCCCCCTTCATCACCGACTCGTCTTGATCACCGATGTCAAAGGTGTCTGATCTCAAGGAGTCTCGATCAAAAGTTGTCTTCTGATTATCGGATGGGGATTCTTCTTCATCCGATTCTCGAGTCAAGAGTAGGTAGATAAATAGTTCTATGTTTAGTCTTGGATAATTCAATTTTATCTAGATTTTCAGAAATTTGATTCACTTTATCTGAAAAGGAATACAACTCATCAAAAACAACATGAGGAGTTTCCTCCACACAAAGAGTTGTCTTGTTAAAAACTCTAAATGCCTTTGAAGTATTAGAATATCCTAAGAATATTCCATCAGCTGCTTTAGCATCAAAAGTTCTTAACTTAGATTTCCCATTGTTATGAATGAAACACTTACAACCAAAAGCTTTGAAGTATGAGATCCTTGGAATCTTACCCTTCCAAATCTCATAAGGAGTCTTACCCTTATCTTTGACAACTAAGCACCTGTTCTGAGTATAGCAAGCTGTGTTGATAGCTTCAGCCCAGAACCTATGAGGGGTATTATACTCAGCTAACATGCTCCTGGCTGCTTCCTTCAAAGTTCTATTCCTTCTTTCAACCACTCCATTTTGTTGAGGAGTTCTTGCTGAAGATGTCTCATGTATAATTCCAAACTTATTGAAGAAATTAGATAAACAAGAATTCAAAAATTTTGTACCCTTATCACTCCTGATTTTAATAATATTAACTCCCTTCTCATTCTGAATTTGTCTGAACAGATCAGGAATCTTGTTCATAGTCTCATTTTTCTTGAAAAGAAATATGACCCAAGTGTATCTAGAAAAGTCATCTACTATAACAAGAGTATATTTCCTTCCACTGAAACTGAGAGGAGTAACAGGTCCAAACAAATCCAGATGAAGGAGTTGCAACACTCTTTCAGATGAGGAGGAGTTAATACTCTTAAATGAGTGTCTAGGCTGTTTACCTTTTTGACAAGCATCACATTTAAGATCAGTTGATAAAAGTTTTTCAGGTAATCCCTTAACAAGGTTTCTCTTAGCCAGCTTACTAAGGGTCTTGAAATTCAGATGACTAAGCCTTTTATGCCATAGCCAGCTGACGTTTTCTCCACCCTTAGCCATCAGACAAGTATCTTGGGAACAACTATTAAAGTTGGCCACATAGACATTACCCTGTCTGAAGCCAGTTAATAGTATCTTATCTGAGGAATTATCCAAAATATCACATTTATCCCTTGAAAATTTTACAAGAAAACCTTTATCACAAAGCTGAGAAACAGATAACAGATTATGTTTCAAACCTTCAACAAAATATACCTCAGATACCTGAATATCCTTGATAATCAAAGTACCTACACCTTTAGTCTGACCACAATTATTATCACCAAATACAACTCTTGGACCATCAATGCTTTGAAAATTTGATAACAGCTTCTTGTTATGGGTCATATGTTGTGAACAGCCACTGTCAATGTACCATATTGAAGCTAAGATCTCTTCCTTAAGTGATGATCCCTGTGAATCCTGTAAAACAGATTAGTTTTGAGGTACCCTAGTGATCTTGGGTCCTTTTGGGTCAAGAATCACTTTAGGAATCCAAACAAACATCTCATCTACAGACAACAAATCAGACTCAGATTTTCTACCAAATCTGTCTACAATAATATCATTTTTGAATGACAACTTGTTGTATTCAGACTGGGTAATTTTCCTAAACTTAGGAAATGTAGGATAGCATTTGCTCCTTCCATCAAAAGAATTATAATAAGAAAATCTTCTTATTTTGGTTCTTGGATTCCTTCTAGTCTGATAGGGATTCTTCAGCTGAATTCTTGGTTTCAGACTGGAAGCTATAGTCCTTATCTGACTAGTTGGTTTCCATGGACCAATTTTAATATCTTTTGATTGAACAGATGCTTTCACAAATTTCCTAGGTTTTTGAACATCTGATTTATTGTTCCTATCATAACCAAGTAATTCATGTATAACAGTTTGGTCATGATCAGATGCAGACTGACAAGAATCATTATCTGAAGATGAATAGTAGATTACCTCATTAGCCATGAGACAGATCTCATCATCTGATTCAAAATCAGATGAGGATGATGAAGATGATGATGATTTCTTTGGCTCTTTTTCTTCAGCCAACAAAGCTCTTTGATCTGCAAATCTCCTGTCTCTTTTCTTCCTCTTCTCTTCCCTTTCTTTAGGAGTCAGTTGAGGACAGTCATAGCTGAAATGTCCTGGCTTGTTGCAAGTATAGCAAATGTCACTCCTATCTGATCTGGGACTGGAAGTATTTCTTCTAACAGGTGATCTGTATCTTCTTGTTTGGCTCTTGTTTTTGTCATCATCTGAAGATTTGTCTACCTTCCTATCTGATCTGGATCTTTGTCTATCTCTACCTGCAAATCTCAATTTATTTCTCTTATACTTCATTCTCAATTTATCATACCTTTTTGTAAGTAAAGCCATCTGCTCTTTCAAGGATAGATCAGCTCCTACAGCCTCTGTTGACACCTTGTCTTCTTTACTGACAAAGGCAACAGATTTGGATGAGGTGCTTGACTCCATCTCATCTTCCTCATCTTCTATCTGGATGTCATATTCTAAAGCTTTAAGATGAGAAAATAAAGTATGGTGAGTAATAGAGGATAAATCTTGAGTTGCTTTAAGAATATTGGATTTTTCCCTCCATCTCTTGGTTAATGATCTCAAAATCTTGTTGTTAATCTCCTTCTCTGAATAATTCTTTCCAAGATCAGCTGCTTTGTTGAGAAGATTGGTCAACCTCATATCAAACTGATCTACAGACTCATTTTCCTTCATCTTGAATGTTTCAAATGTATGCAATACTGACTGTAGCTTGTTCTCCTTCACTTGGTCAGATCCTTCACAAACATTAGCTAAGGTTTGCCACATTTCTTTGGCTGTTTTACATCTTTTAACCTTCTCTATCCAATCTTTACTCAAAGTCTCTATGATTTCGGTTCTAGCTACTTGGTCAAGATTGTGGACCTTCCTTTCATCATTAGTCAATTCAGAACTCTTCTTCTCTTGCCTAGTTCTTGATTCAGCTGCCTCTGCTCCAGTGCTGGTGCCTCCATGGAAAAACTTTATAGGACCTTCCTCAAGAACCTCTTCCATTCTATCATGAATGGCTTTCAGATGATTTTCCATCCTAAATTTCCAATAATCATACTCTTCAATTGAAAATTCAGGCAGATTCCTGGACTTATTACTTTTACCTGAAGACATGATGAAACAAAGACAAAATACTCCACAAAAGCTTATTAGTAGCACTGTTAGAAATGAAAGAAAATGAAGAAAATCAAGATTATTTCAGAATCTTGTTCAAGACCTAAAATCAATATCAGAACAGCTTAACACTGCTCTGATACCACTTGTTGGTCCCGGAGAGTTGAGTTGATTAAAACTTTGAATAAGCTTCCTAGAACAAAATCTAGAAAGGGGGGGTTTGAATAGATTTTGTAGATTTTTCAAATCTTCCAAAACCAATTCAAAATATCAGATTGAGCACAGCAGATTAAGAATAAATTCTCAACTTCTTACAAGATCAAAAGCAAGGTTGAAATACTGATTTTAGTTATGATTCTGAATTTATCTCTTGATGAAACACGATTTGTAAAATAAACAAAAATTAAAGAAAGCAAGAAATAACACTGGGATTTATAGTGGTTCGGATTTTAAAATCCTACATCCACTCTCCTTCTTCAATTTGAAGAAGGGACTCTACTTACCGCTTACTTTCTTACTTTCACTTTACAACTTACAACTTGTACAATTCTTCAAATCTTCAATCTCCTAGACTCTTCTTCTAGAAACCTAACTGTTACAGTGTATATTGAATTTTGAAGATTACAGAAAAAGTGTTCTAAAACACTTAGAACTTTTTGAAACTCTCTAGAAATTCTTGTGAAAAGATTGTGAAATCTGAATAGTGAATTGTGTAAATCTAATATGCATAAGTGTTGATTCTATATTTTCAAAAATGAAAAACCTAGACCTATATATAAGTCTGAAAAGTCAGTTAGTTTGTTAGTTAGTTCTAACAAACTTGAAACTGCTTAACAAACTTAATCTTGAAAACTGCTTAAAACCTCGGCTGATTCTTCCTACTCGTCTGCAGCTGACTTGGTGAAGATTAGCCTTTCTTATTCTACTCAGCTTATCTTGACCTCATCTGAGCTCTTTATACTTGTCTCCTGCAGATGACTAGACTTGAGCTTGTCTCCAGATGACTTGTCATTCCTCGTCTCCAGATGACTTGAACTAATCTTGACCTAGTCTGATCAGCTTCGTACTAGAACTTAGTCTTCAGTTCTACATCATAGTCTGCTCATCTGGAACAGTCTTTTAACTCATCAAAACAATCTTGGTCTAACAAATATTGTGGTTAGAATTAAAGCCAGACTAGTTGCTCAATGTTATTCACAATCAGAAGGGATTGATTATAATGAAACCTTTGCACCAGTAGCTCATCTGGAGGCCATAAGATTGTTCTTAGCCTATACTGCTTTTAAAAGATTCACAGTTTTTGAAACGGATGTAAAATCAGTATTTTTAAATAGAATCCTGGCTGAAGAGGTCTATGTAGAGCAGCCTCCAGGCTTTGTCAAAGGAGACAAGGTCTACAGACTGAGGAAAGCTTTATATGGACTTAAACAGGCTCCAAGAGCCTGGTATGATACCTTGTCTGATTATCTAATTCAAAATGGTTCTGTAAGGGTAAAATAGATAGAACTTTATTTAGAAAAGAATTTGATAATAATCTTTTACTAGTACAAATTTATGTTGATGATATTATTTTTGGATCTACTAATCTATCTTTGTGTGAAGAATTTAGTCATCTCATGAAAAACAGATTTGAAATGTCCATGATGGGTGAGATGATATACTTTCTTGGACTTCAAGTCAGACAGACTAAGAAGGGGATCTTCATCAATCAAGCAAAATATGCAAAGTATCTTATTGAAAAGGTTGGAATAGGAACCAGCCTAGAGACTAAGATACCTATGATGACAAACTTCTCCGTGGATCCAGATGATAAGGGGGAAGACACTGATCAGACAGAATACTGGGGATTAATAGGTTCATTATTATACTTAACTGCTAGTAGACCTGATATTTCTTTTGCAATAGGTGTCTGTGCACGTTTCCAAGCTAAGCCAAAGAAGAGTCATCTTGAAGCAGCCAAGAAGATTCTTAAATTCTTGAAAGGTACAATAAATGTAGGACTGTGGTACCCAGATGACGATAATTTTGAGTTGTCAAGATACTCAGATTTAGATTTTGGTGGGTGTAAGATAGATAGGAAATCTACTACTGGAACTTGCCAATTTCTGGGAAGTAAGCTGATTTCATGGATGTCTAAAAAATAAACTTCTATATCTACTTCCACTACTGAAGCTGAGTACATGGCAGCTGGAAGTTGTTGTTCTCAGCTGATCTGGATTAGTCAACAGCTAAGGGATTATAATATTATCACTAGAGATGTACCAATCTTTTGTGATAACAATAGTGCCATAGCTATTACCCAAAACCCAGTCTTGCACACTCGTTGCAAACTTGTTGATATTCGACATCATTTTATTTGTGATCATGTAGAGAAAGGTGATATTAGATTAGAGAAGATACTAACTGATTTTCAAAGAGCTGATATACTTACTAAACCATTAGTTGAGACTAGATTTAAAGAAATGTGTTTAGAATTAGGATTACTTGATGCTTCATTGGTTGATTTATAATTCTCTATTGATTGTATCTTGTATTTCTTTCTATCTCTTTTTCTTTATTATGTCTAGAAAGAAATATTAGACTTGATTTGTGTCACAGAGCTGATATCATTGTTTTTCTTTCTAAGGAATCAAGAATCAAGGATTAGTCATATTGACCTTAGCTAACTTGATATTTGCTTCTCTAAACATCAAGTAAATCAGACAAGAACACAATAATCTGCTGATTTTCTCACAAAATAGATGAGTATGTGCATCTTGTCTGATCTATTCTAGAAACTAATAGTTTCATAAGTTTGTGTATTTGTAGGAACAAGTTCAGACAACATTGTTAGATCAGTTCAAATCTTCCTTATCTAATCATAACCAATAATCATTGTTTTCAAAATTGTTTTTAAAATACTCTCACAGTTCATCAATTTCAAAAAATTTCTGATGAATTGTCTTTTTGAAAAACCTCAGCTGAGTTGCATGTCTTTATGTACTAGTTATATAAAGATATAAGACTTAGTTAATTCTTAAAAATGGCACAAGTTAACTCAGACTTAAAATGTTTTGTTTTTAAAATAATCAGACTAGGAAGTATTTTAAAAAATTCCAGACAAGGTCATTTTCAGACCAAGTCATTCAAAACCCAGTCTGATTTGGGAAACCTTTATGCAAAGAAAGGTATATTTAGGCTTACGTCATGTATACTTACTTCTCTGCATAAAGTGGCCCCTAAAACCGTTTAATTAATAGGCTGGACGGTTACTTTTATGCATTTTAAAACTGAGTTAATGCCACGCGCTGCACTCCAAACGTCTAAATTCAATTAGCTGTTGATCTGAAACAGTGCGACATTTAAATAAAGGGTCTAGATACAAAGTAACTTTACATTGTGGACCACTTATCCAATTTTCCCTCCTTTAAACGTTCATCTTCTTCATTTCACCCAATTTACTTTAGATAAACCTCTTTTACTCTCTTTAAAATTCCCTTTTACAAAAAATTTCAAAACCCTATGTAAATGACTAGAAAACCCACTCAAATTACTGCAACCATGATTAGATTTAACAAAGAAGCCTACAACAAAAAGATTAAGTCAGATATGTATGTGGACTTCGACACCACACAAGACAGAGAATCACTGGAGATTCTCCGATTACTGGAAAGATCAAGATTAAGAGTGTTTTGTTCAAAGAAATCCGAGAAGAACAAAACTCTGGATATGAGGGGAATTGAGTTCTATACTAGTGGAAACTATGAAGATGGTATATTCAAGACTATTGTGAATGAAGAAAGCCTCTCTGTTTCGAGGTCTGCCATTGCAAGGGTCTTTGAGACGAACAAAGAAGGCATAGATCCATATACCTACAAAGAGGGTGATTTGGTCGAATCATTCGAGATGATGGCCCGATCTTCATGCAAAGATTGTCGAAAGGAGTTAAAGAAGAATATGCTGAGGAGAAAGTATCGTCTTCTGATGACGATACTTACAAAATCCATTCTTGGTGAGCAGAGCTCACACGATAGATTGTCAAGGCCGAGATTGTATTGTTTGAGAGCTATTCTGGATGGGGTTAAAGTAAACTGGGCAGAAATGTTGATGGGAAGGATAAAGGATGAGAAGAAGAGGCTAGTTTGCAATAATGGGGAGCGGACAGCAAATAAGATTACTAGCCTATTCAACAAGATTGTTGTCTTGCTTGAGGATCTGTTGCCCAGCACAATCAACTGGATAGATAGGGTCAGAAGCTACACTAAGCAGAAAGGGATTCTGACCAAGAATGAATAGATTGGGGGTCCTCCAGACTCTGATGATGAATCAGACGAGGCCAGGTAAGCTAGGGAAGCAAAACCTGCAGCAGAGGAAGCCCAACCCTCAGGACAAGCAGCAAGCTCAGCCGAGGCTTCACAGCCAAGGAAGTTGAAAGCAAAAGAAAAGATTCAGAAGAGAAGGCAGCTGGTGAAAGCTGCATCAAAGAAAATTTCTGGAGAATCATTTGCTGCCCCTCCCAGTCTGCTACCCGAGGAAGCTTCTGCTCTTGAGATAGCTGCTGCAGCTACAACAGAAGCTGAGATCTTGGAGGACCCCAGCTCTGAGAGGACAGCCTCAGCCGGAAGGACTATATCAGAGGTACATCTTCTAATATTTCTTTATCAGATGAGCCTACCCACACCCCTACTCCTACCCACTCTGGTAATGAAGAGGTAGCCTTGGCTGATACCTCAGAGCCTCTAAGTCAGCCACTCTCCCAAAATGTTCAAACTATACCATCCGAAACCCCTTTTACCAATCCCCATCACATCCTCATCTGAGCCAACCCCCATAACCATCATAACCCCTATCATAACTCTACCCTCATTTGAACCCATAACTTCCTCACCACCAAAATATCCTACTGAACACTCTGCCTCCTCATCTCAACTCCCTTCATCTCCTCCAACACAAATCTCACTCTCTCAAACAATCCCTCCTATCCAAATCCCACAAATTTCCCACTCTCTCCTAGAGGACATTCAAATAAATTCTCCCTCTCCTCAGACTCCCTCATCATCTTCTTCGTCTAAATCCTCTCAAAAGGATGACGATAGTGATAGTCCCTCCTCAGCCTTCTCTACTGCCTTTACGAGCCTTCAAAGAAAAATGGAAGCAAGGGTAGAGAAGCTGATGGAAAAGCGCACAAAGAAAATCATCAGGGTTGTCACAGATACCATGATCTCCAACATGCGGATAGCCAAGGTAAACATTATTAGAAATATTTCAAATTCTACTAACACCTCGTTGGCTGATAGAGTAAGTAAGTTGGAAGATGAGCTGAAAGAGCTAAAGGAGAAAGTAGAACAGGATAATGCAATTGTCGTAGATGCCATTGCACTTGACAAATCTGATTTCTGTGTTCACTGCTCAAGCTTGGAAACTCAGCTAAGAGACCTCACTGATGAAGTTAAAAAGGGGGAAGTAGCTGGGAAAGAAAGGAACGAAGCCCTTAAAGCTGATGTTAAAGCCACCAAGAAGGAGATGACTCTGAAGGCAAACACAGCTGAGCTGGAGGCAGCCAAGGCAGATCTAAAGATCAAATCAGATGAGCTTGTTGCACTCCAGCTAGGGTGAATCAGATTGAGGAAGCACTTCGTGAGGATGAGGAGAGAAGGAAGAAGGAGGAGGAGGAAAAGTAGGAGAAGCTGATGGCCAGACTGAAAGAAGTTGAAAAATCTGAGGCCAAAGGCAAGGGAAAGAGAAAGGCAGTCGAGGAGCCAACTCCAACTGAGATTACTGCCAAATCTGAGAAAGGAAAAAGAAAAAGAGAGCCAGACTACTCCAACTTGTCTGAGGAGCAGATAAGGTGTATCCAGAAGGAGAAGGTGATGTACGGAGAGAGAGAGAGGAAAAGGATGAAGAAGCAAAATAAGAGTCTTGAAATGATGTGGAGAAGGGACAGGAAGTGGGTCATGAAGACAGCTGATGATGAATCCTTCCGGCCTTATCACAGATCAGTCGCCCCTCCAAAGATGGTTGCAGGTCAAGTCACTAGGGAGTACAAGGAGAAGAATCTAGACGCCAGATGGATGTACTACTGGTATATTCTAAAGGCTTCTGGGACTTCTGCTCAAGACGAGGACCTGAGGTGGCATGAGTGGATTGAAAAAGAAGATGTTGATCTCTACCACAGACTGATCGATGAGGCGGATTGGGTGTTCAACGCTGATCTTGCTGCTCCAGCTTACGAGTCAGCTCGCCCAAAGAAGAATGCCGATGGGACCATCGACCTTGGCTGGGTAAAAGAGATTGTGAATAAAGTCAAGGTGGAGTCAGGACTCACAGATGAAGACGAATTGAAGCAGCTAAGAAAACGAGTCTTCGACTGACTGATGGTTCCGGAAGCAGATCAATGGGGAGTATAGATAAGATTTTGTTTCTCTTTTTATCTTTTTCTTTATCTTATCTGCACAACCTGTAATATGTAAAGGTGTTTGACCAATGTGAATGAAATGTGTTGAACTTATCTGAATTACATTGTCTTATATTTTTAAGTTCAAATTTTTTCATTAAAGCTTTTGAAGAAAATCTCAAGAAATTTTTCTAACTGTTAATCATCTGATAAAACCTTATACCTTGGAACAAAATTCTTAAAATTTTCTAAGTATGGATATTTACTTAAGTATGAATAGTTGCTCTTATGTGAACTTATCTGATTAAAAGGTTATGTGCTTACTGTGTTTATTTGTTTATCTTGAATAACCTTGACTAACACCAGCTGTGAGTTCTTCTCTTTCTTGTAGTTTTAACTTCATCAAAAAGGGGGAAATTGTTAGATCAGGTTTTAATTTTGATGAGTTAAAATGTATAGGATAGCTAAGCTCATGTAAAATAGGATGACCAGCTAAAACTGTATAGATCAGCGAAAGTAGTATATTTCACCAGTGAGCTGATCAGACTAGGTGAGATGGATGAAGTCAGCTGAGATCAAGAACCTTGAAGGTCATCTGAAGACAGTTTTGAAGAAGTCATCTGATTGAGAGAAGTATGAAGAGCTCAAGACAAGGACAAGGCCAGCTAAGTAGAATAAGAAAGACATGTCTTCACCAGGTCAAAATCAGACGACAGACTCAAGATCAGCTGAGGTTAGGGCAGTTTTAAAGAAAGGTTTGTTAAGCAGTTTTTTAGTTTGTTACAACAAACTAACCGTCTTACAGCCTTATAAATAGAACTAAGCACAGTCCTTAGAAGGACTTTTGCACTCACATTCTAAGAACACATTTTCAAAAGAGCACTCATCAGTTTTAGATCAAAAAAATCTTGTGATATATTTCTAAGTGTTTGAAGAACACTTTCACTTGTAATTTCTTCATGATTCTGCACTGTATTCTAGTTTGATAGATACTCTGATAGATAGAAGAAGACTCAAAGACGAAGATCATCTCAGTTTGTAATATGTAAGCAAGGAAGAAGGAAAATAAGTAAGCTAGTGAAGACCCTTTCACAAAGTTTGTGAAAGGAGAGTGGAGGTAGGATTTTTATAAATCCAAACCACTATAAACCGTGTGTTCTTTACTTTTTTGTATTTCCCTAATTCAATTTTTAGTTTACATTTGATTTCGTTTGTTTAAACATCCATTCAAGAAATTATCAATTGAATCAAGTATAAATAAAATACTTCCGCTATTAATTCTGATACTTAGAGAATCTGAATTAATTTGGATTGTTTGGGTTTAAATTGTGAAAAGGAAAGATTGGATAGGTTGAAAATCTATTCAATCCCCCCTCTTTCTAGATTTTCCGTCTAGAAAGCACTTGATCAACTGGGACCAATATCTTATATCTTGTCTAGCCTATCCGTAAATGTAATTTTGTTGTGTATAAATGAAATATTTGAACCTTATCTGAATTACATTGTCTTATTTTTATTTTTTAAGTTCAATTTTTTTTAAAAAAAAATCTTAAAGTTTGAAAAGAAACCTTAAGAAATTTTTCAAAGTGTTGACCTTCTGATAAAATTTTGTGCCTTAGAATAATTTTTAAAATTTTTTTTCTAAGTATGGAAATTTACTTAAGTGTGAATAGTAGCTCTTATGTGAACCTATCTGATTGAAAAGTGCTTATGTGCTTAATGTGTTTATTTGTTTATCTTGAATAACCTTGACTAACCCCAGTTGTGAGTTCATCTCTTTCTTGTAGTTTTAACATCATCAAAAAGGGGAAAATTGTTAGATCAAGTTTTAGTTTTGATGAGTTAAAATGTATAGGTTAGATAAGCTCATGTAAAGTAGGATGACCAGATGAAAATTGTATAGATCAGCTGAAGTAGTACATTTCACTAGTAAGCTGTTCAGACTAGGTGAGATGTGTTAAGTCAACTGAGGTCAAGAAGCTTGGAGGTCATCTGAAGACAGTCTTGAAGAGGTCATCTGATTTAGAGGAGTATAAAGAGCTCAAAGACAAGGTCAAGGCCAGCTGAGTAGAATAATAAAGGCAGGCTTTCGCCAAGTCAAAGTCAGACGACGGATTTAAGATCAGCGAGGCCAGGGCAGTTTTAAAGAAAGGATTGTAAAGCGGTTTTAAGTTTGTTACAACAAACTAACCGTCTTACAGCCTTATAAATAGGACTAAGCACAGTTCTTAGAAGGACTGTCGCACTCACTCCTAAGAACACATTCTCAAAAGAGCACTCACCAGTTTCAGATTTAAACTCTTGTGATATTTTTCTAAGTTTTTGAAGAACACTCTCTCTTGTTGTATCTACATGTTCTGCACTGTATTCTAGATTGATAGATACACTTATAGATAGAAGAAGATTAAAAGACGAAGATCGTCTTGATTGTAAACTGTAAGCAAGAAAGAAGGAAAGTAAGTAAGCTAGTGAAGACCCTTTCACAAAGTTTGTGAAAGGAGAGTGGACGTAGGATTTTCACAAATCCGAACCACTATAAACCGTGTGTTCTTTACTTTTTAGTACTTCTTTAATTCGGTTTTAGTTTACATTTAACCTCATTTATTAAAAATATTTATTCAACGAATTATCAATCAGATCAAGTATAAAAATTACTTCCACTGTTTGAATCTGATATTTAGAGAATATGAATTAATTTGGATTATCTGGGTTTAATTTGAAAGGAAAAATTGAGTAGGTTGAAAATTTATTCAATCCCTCCCTTTCTAGATTTTCTGATTGTATATCACTTGATCGACTGGGACCAACACACTTCACTGTAATTCCTTCATTTTCTATATTCTTCACTGTAATTTGAGTTTAGAAGATTAGATTAGAAGGAAGATAGGAGATTCGAGGAGTTGAATCTTCTCTGATTGTAATCTGTAAATAGAAGGAAGTAAGTAAGCAAGAAAGTGAGAAGAGACCCTTCTTCAAGTTGGAGAAGGACAGTGGACCTGATTTTTCAATCCGAACCACTATAAACCTCATGTTCTTTATTTTCTGTTTTTACTTTCAGTCGATCAATTTGTGTTTACAATTCTATCAAGTTGCTTTTAGATCCATACTTAAAGGATTGAGTATAATCTGCTTTCACTGGGTACTCGAGATATTTTAGAAGATCAGTTTGATTAGCTAGTCTGAATTTCACAAGAAATTTAGATAATCTATTCAACCCCCCTTCTAGATTATTTCTAAGAGATTCAATCAATCCCAGGACCAACACCTGTCATAGTCGATCACATACTCTCCAGATAAAATCAAAGATAGTCGATAACCTCTTCACTACTGGAATTACTCATATCTCTCTACTGAAGATGGATTGTTCTGCCATTATGAGTGAAAACTTGCTGAAGTCAATCAAAATACATCTTTTGAAGATGCATTCACACAAATATTAGGTACGTGGGGAGACTTGAATTGTGATAATCTTATTATTCCTTTCTCAATTGGTAGCATAAGGAATTGTTACTTGGATAATGATGTTGATTTGAATATCATGATTATGATATGCCTCGAGTCAAGGCAGCTATTTTTTAGGAAAAGTGTGGGCACGATTTAAGGGAGCTCGACTCGAGGGCCTCAAGCTCAAGTCGAGGGTGCCGATTTTTGAAAAATCCCCTTTTTAATCCATTTGAGCGAAAAACAGAGAATAACCTTCTCCATAGTAGTTTCTTACAGTTTTTTGGGCGATTTCTCTGATTCCAAGCCTAATTCTTCTTCTAGGTTGATTAGATTGATAGATTTAGATAGAATATCATTAATTGTTGTTTAGATTAGACATTGATCCATTAGTTTTCTCATTTCAAGTTGTAATTCAAGTGAAGTGAAGATCCCATTTGAAGATTCAAGCATTCAATACATTGATCATTTGACTTAATTGGTGATGTTCTTCCTCTCTACTCATTTCTATTTCTTAATTGTTGTGATTAGCATTGTGATTATGCAATTAGATTTTTTACCCATGGATTTTGCGATTTGCTCCATGGGCTAATTCACTTGTGCTTGGGATAATTGAAATTGAGGATGAATTGATTGCATGTGCTATAATTGTTGATGATTGTTGATCAATTGAGATAGTTAGTGCCCTAATTGTGATTCTAATTGTGCTTCATGCATTTTTATCTCTTTAGATTAGTGTTTGATCACCCTACAACATGCTGTTGGAACCACCGGATCACCGACTCTATGTGATTATCTGATTCGGGATTACATGCATGTAAACGCAGTGGAAAGAAAATCATACCTATTCACCATAATAGGTGAAGTCGAACCAGTTCTAACATCAGAACTGCGAATCAAGGATGAGCCACAAACCTCACGATCTTCTGTCATATTCCTATCCCTTTCCCTTGGACGTGGTGTGGTCGACGATCTTCCAGGGAATCAGAATCCACCTCTTTCTAATCTTACATTTTTTTCACATGTCTGGGAGACTCTGATGTAGGGTTTATTTATAGGCTACAACAGGGACCCTAAGGAGGAATTAGGGTTGGGCCTCCTGATGGGCCTAAACGTCCTGTGTTCAATCCGAACACTTCACTTAAGCCCATCAATTATAACTCGGTCCACTAAAGAGTTATAATTGAATTACCGTCCTAATCCCATATTACAATATGGGCTCCTTTATTATGTGTACGTTTATTTCCTTGTGTTTAAGATATCGAATATTCATAAATTAAATAAGTTACTGACAACTTAATTAATTTACATCTAATTCCAAGAGTAGTACCACTCATCTTTATTATCATGTCGGATTAAATCCACCTGCAGGGTTTACATGATAATCTTTATGAGCTCCTCAAGGGGACATCATCATCCTAAATAATTAGGACACGGATTTCTTCTATAATCAACAGCACGCCATATAAACAGTGTTATCTCCCAATTCACCGAGCCTATTGATTTAATAAATCTCACCCATTGACAAATTAAAGAAACATACACCGAGTACACGTGCCCCCATTATTATATAGGGATTAAGAAGACGTACATCCATAATAACAAAGGTCTTGTTCTTTTAAATAGTCAGTACAAATTGAACAACCTCATATGGTCCTGCTCAATACATACAAAATGTACTAGTCTAACTTTATAGTCAAGATAGACTAATAACAAATTACACCACAACCGTTCCAATGGTTTGTCCAAATCCATCTTGGTTGTGAGCAATTATTTATAATCTATAAGGAACTGATAGCATGATCTACTGTGTGACACCACACACCATATTATCTACAGTATAGACTAATCTGGACAAAAACAATGATAGATGTAACAATCATAAAAAACAAGTATTTTGATCATAATGAATCTCATATAAAAAAGATGTTCATACAAAAGCTAGGCTTATATTATACATCCTAACAATCTCCCACTTATACTAAAAGATTATGCTTCCATAATTGCTGCCATACATCTGATTCCCATTCTTCAACACATCAAAAGCTTTCGCTGGAAGAGCCTTTGTGAAAGGATCTGCTAGGTTATCCACTGATGCAATTTTGGCGACAACAACTTCTCCTCTTTTTACGGTTTCTCGTATCAGGTGGTATTTGCGCTCAATGTGTTTGCTTGCTTTGTGGGCTCGTGGTTCCTTCGAGTTTGCCACTGCAACACTGTTATCACAATAAATTGTGATAGCTTTAGGTAAACTAGGAATCACTTCTAAGTCCATCAAGAAGTTTTTGAGCCATACAGCTTCTTTGGCTGCCTCAGAGGCTGCCACATACTCAGCTTCCATGGTGGAGTCCGAAACGCATTTCTGCATAACACTCCTCCATACTATGGCTCCACCTCCCAAGGTAAACACATAACCCGAGGTAGATTTACTGTTGTCCCTATCCGACTAGAAATCAGAATCCGTGTATCCCTCAGGAAGTAAATTATCTGCTTGGTAAACCAGCATATAATTTCTAGTCCTTTTCAGGTACTTTAAAATATGCTTTACCGCAGTCCAATGTCCTTGTCCTGGGTTACTTTGATATCTGCTAACCATGCCCACGACAAAACAGATATCCGGCCTCGTACATAGCATTGCATACATTAGGCTTCCTACGGCCTAAGCGTAAGGAGCTACTTTTATGTCCTCTATCTCCTTTGGTGTCTTAGGACACATCTCCCTAGATAAAGGTACTCCATGTCGAAAAGGTAGAAAACCTTTCTTGGAGTTTTGCATGCTAAAACGAGCTAAGATAGTATCAATGTACGAAGCTTGAGATAAGCATAACATTCTTTTCTTGCGATCCTTTATAACTTTGATCCCAAGAATATGTCCAACTTCTCCCAAGTCCTTCATATCAAACTGCTTGGACAGCCATACCTTTACGTCTGACAACAACTTGATATTGTTGCCAATAAGTAAGATGTTATCTACGTATAGTACAAGAAATACCACCACATTTCCGTCACTCTTCTTGTATACACAAGACTCATCCGGACATTGAATGAATCCATAAGACTGGACTACCTCATTAAAACAGATGTTCCAAGATCTTGAATCTTGTTTCAATCCATAAATGGACCGATTAAGCTTACACACAAGATGCTCTTTGCCCTTTGCAATGAATCCTTCTGGTTGCTTCATATAGATGTTTTCTTCAAGACTACCGTTAAGGAAAGCTGTCTTGACATCCATTTGCCAAACCTCATAATTCATATGAGCAGCAATACACAAAAGAATCCGGATAGACTTAAGCATGGCTACCGGCGAAAAGGTTTCCTCATAATCGATTCTTTCTTTTTGAGTGTACCCCTTTGCAACAAGTCTTGCTTTGAAAGTTTCTACTTTCCCGTCTGATCCTCTTTTTCTTTTGTAGACCCACTTACAACCAATGGCTTTTACACCATTTGGTGGTTCTACTAGCTCCCAGACTTGATTAGAATCCATAGATTCTAATTCAGATTTCATGGCTTTTTGCCAAGATTCTACATCTTTATCATGGAGTGCTTCGTCATAGCTCCAAGGATCAGATTCGTGTTCACCAGGTACTAAGTCCGAAGACTCTCCCAAAAACATGAATCTATCAGGTTGTCTAACAACCCTCCCACTACGACGAGGCACTTGTGGTAATAGTGTATCATTAGTAACAGATGGTGCTGACCCTTGTGGTATCTCATCTTGTACTGCAGGTACTAAGGTAGAAGTTTCCCCTCTCATTTCTTCTAAAACAATTTTACTCATGGGCTTGTGGTCCATTACAAAGTCCTCTTCTAAGAATCAGGCATTTGTGCTAACAATTACCCTCTGATCTTTAGGACTATAAAACTAACCACCTTTCGTTCCTCTAGGATAGCCCACAAACAGCCGAACTTCCGTACGAGATTCCAACTTATCAGCATCTCCCTTCAGCACATGTGCTGGACTACCCCAAATCCAAATGTGTTTCAAACTATGCTTACGTCCGTTCCACAATTCTGTGGGAGTAGAAGATACTGTCTTAGAAGGTACCAAGTTCAGAATGTACGCTGCCGTTTCCAGGGCATACCCCCAAAACGAACTCAGTAATTCCGAATAGCTCATCATCGATCTAACCATTTCCAAGAGAGTCCTATTCCTTCGTTCCGCCACACCATTCTGTTGGGATGTACCAGGTGCAGACAATTGGGATTGAATCCCAGTTTCTGATAAGTAATTCTGAAACTCTCCTAAGAGGTACTCACCACCACGATCAGACCGTAGTGTTTTGATATATTTACCATGATGCTTCTCCACATCAGCCTTGTACTCTTTGAATTTATCAAAGCACTCAGACTTGCGGCGCATCAAATAAATATATCCATATCTCGAATAATCATCTATAAAAGAGACAAAATATTTGAAACCACCTCTTGCTTGAGTAGACATAGGACCACATAAATCAGAATGAACCAATTCCAACACTTCTTTGGCTCTATACCCCTTGGCTTTAAAATGTCTTTTGGTCATTTTTCCTTCCAAGCAGGACTCGCAGGTCGGATAGTTTTCCACCTCCAATGAACTCAAAGGTCCATCGGCTATCAACCTTTGAATCCTACTCAAATTAATGTGACCTAATCTTAGATGCCAAAAATATGTTTGGTTCATTTTTTAAGGTTCTTTTCTCTTATTTGAGTTAGAAGATGTACTATTAATTTCCATTTGTTGCTTCGTAGGAGTTATTGAATTAAGAGTATATAAATTGTCAATTAACGTACTAGAACAGATAATAACACTATTTTTCTTGACAACCACTTTGCTATAAAAAGAAACAGAACATTCATCTAAAAATAACTTAGAAACTGAAATGAAGTTCTTTCTAAAACAAGGTATGTAAAGACAATTTCTCAAAACCAAAGTCTTATTCCTATCTAAAGATAAATAAACAACTCCCACTGCAACAGCTGCCACTTTCGTAGCGTCGCCCATGTAGGTGGTAATCTCCGCCTCACTAAGTCGCCTGATTTCCTGGAACCCCTGCAAAGAATTGCAGACATGATCAGTGGCTCACGTATCTACACACCAGGTGCTGGTAGATAACACCGCTAAACATGTTTCAACAATTAGTGAATAAGATATACCTTCTTTGTTTTCCTTTTTACGGGGACAATCTACCGTCCAATGTTCTGGCTGCTTGCATAGAAAGCATTTGCCCTTTGACTTCTTCACGCCATTTTGTGGACCAATTTTCTTTGGTTCACCCGCTTTCTTTGCCAAACCAGCTTGTTTATTTTTCTTCATCACTTTGCCTTTTAGCTTAGATGTAGAAACATTTTCAGCAATATAAGCTTGAGAAGTTTGACGAAGTATCCCTTCTACCGATTGGAGTTCTGTCAAAAGTTTCGCCAACGAATACAACCTTTTGTTCATGTTGTAGTTCAGGCAGAACTGCTCAAAACTCTTAGGCAGCAACTGGAGAACGATATCGACCTGGGTTTTCCCATCGATTTCAGCTCCTAGGACTTCCATCTCATTCAAAAGAGCCATCATCTTAAGGATATGATCCCTTACGGGTGTTTCCTCAATCATGGTGGTCGTCATTAAGTTTCTCATGGCCTCTTGCCTGGCAGCCCGACTATGGTGTCCGAAGAGTTCTTTGAGATTGAGCATCATCTCATAAGCAGAGGTCATGGCCTGATGCTGATGTTGCAGCACATTTGACATAGAAGCTAAAATGTAACACCGCGCCATCTCATCTGCCTTGATCCACTTCTTATAAGTCTCTTTCTCCTCTTCACTAGAGTTTTCATCGGGCTTTTCAGGATAGACCTCAGTGAGTACAAACTTGTACTCTTCAGCAGTCAAGACAATGTCCAGGTTCCTTTTCCAATCAAGATTTGAACCAATAAGTTTGTTTTCTTTAAGTATAATAGCAAGAGGATTGAAAGCCATAGATAATATCCTGAGAAACACGTAAATACACAGATCAAAACATAAGAATTTAAATCAATATTGTTCCCTCAATAATACAATTAAATTCACAAACACCTCAAAATACCGTGAATTTTGCATGCCACGATAGTGTGGGTGTATACTAATTCAATCATTTGTAAGAGGAGGTTTTACCCATTAATTTCATTATTTTGTCAAACAAAATAAAATTAATAGTTGGTTTATCTTTAGCCATACAAATAACAGCACTTACTCCGATGGGGAGGATACTATCACATGCATCTAAGTGTATACCATTTCTTAATACCAAGTCAATTATCTAGGTTTGTGCCTCTTCAGATGGAGAAGATAACACGCTCCTAAATAACTTTTCTTATAATTATCCATAAGGAAGTTTGATCTAGTGATCCGCAAACAAACACATCTGATATGGAAGAAGGCACTTAAAACCAACGTTTATGTTTGAATGCATCACTTACAAACCAGAATTGGAGGCTATGGGATTTATTGAAGTTAATCCCTCTCCCACTTAGTTATTTATCATGAGGGATTTTAACATGCATAACATATGAGACACATAAAAACATGCATAACATGTGAGACATAAAAGCATGCATAACATATGAACACATAAAAGCATGCATAACATGTGAGACACATAAAAGCATGCATAACATGTGAGACACATAAAAGCATGCATAACAACAACACATATAAAAAGGAATAAATATGGAAAATAAAAAATTCCAACTATTATGGCCTCTTTGATACTCCCGTGTTCTTGAATATTCGTCATACGGGGATCGATCCTGTACGCCAATCGATCCTTCGATTTTGTACGCCATCGATCTGGAATCTGGTTCATCCATCGATCTTGTTCACCAATCGAATAACCATAATCTTTTCTATTACAGTTTTATCCATCGATCCTATACATCATCTAGATCGGAAATATAAAAACCTACACGACAGACCGTCGTGTTAATTACTATTACAATCATGCACCAACCCAAAAAAAAAACCTCGACAGGTCCGAGGGTATAATCCATACAAAAACATACAATCAGACCATAATAGTTGGATATAGGGTTCCTACAGAAACATCATAAACTCTTGCAAACCATATTATATCAGATCATAAAATTTTGCAAACCCTATTATAACAGATCATAAAAATATGCAAACCCTATTATAAGAGATCATAGGAGTACGTTGTAAAATTGTTAACCGAATCAATCGCATAGAGTTAGAAACGCAGCTCTGATACCAATTGTTGGAACCACCGAATCACCGACTCTATGTGATTATCTGATTCGGGATCACATGCATGTAAATGCAGCGGAAAGAAAATCATACCTATTCACCGTAATAGGTGAAGTCGAACCAGTTTTAAGGTCAAAACTGCGGATCAAGGATGAGCCACGAACCTCACGATCTTCTGCCGTATTCCTATCCCTTTCCCTTGGACGTCGTGTGGTCGATGATCTTCCAGGGAATCAGAATCCGCCTCTTTCTAATCTTACGTTTTTTTCACACGTCTAGGAGGCTCTGATGTAGGGTTTATTTATAGGCTACAACAGGGACCCTAAGGAGGAATTAGGGTTGGGCCTCCTGGTGGGCCTAAACGTCCTGTGTTCAATCCGAACACTCCACTTATGCCCATCAATTATAACTCGGTCCACTAAAGAGTTATAATTAAATTACCGTCCTAATCCCATATTACAATATGGGCTCCTTTATTATGTGTACATTTATTTCCCCGTGTTTAAGATATCGAATGTCCATAAATTAAATAAGTTACTGACAACTTAATTAATTTACATCTAATTCCAAGAGTAGTACCACTCATCTTTATTATCATGTCGGATTAAATCTACCTGCAGGGTTTACATGATAATCTTTATGAGCTCCTTAAGGGGACATCATCATCCTAAATAATTAGGACACGGATTCCTTCTAAAATCAACAGCACACCATATAAACAGTGCTATCTCCCAATTCACTGAGTCTATTGATTTAATAAATCTCACCCATTGGCAAATTAAAGAAACACACACTGAGTACACGTGTCTGTTATTATATAGGGATTAAGAAGACGTACATCCATAATAACAGAGGTCTTGTTCTTTTATATAGTCAGTACAAATTGAACAACCTTATATGGTCCTGCTCAATACATACAAAATGTACTAGTGTAACTTTATAGTCAAGATAGACTAATACCAAATTACACCACAACTGTTCCAATGGTTTGTCCAAATCCATCTTGGTTGTGAGCAATTATTTATAATCTATAAGAAACTGATAGCATGATCTTCTATGTGACACCACACACCATATTATCTACAGTATAGACTAATCTGGACAAAAACAATGATAGATGTAACAATCATAAAATATAAGTATTTTGATCATAATGAATCTCATATAAAAAAATATTCATACAAAAGCTAGGCTTATAGTATACATCCTAACACATGCGAGAGTTGAGCTTAGGGATGGATCGGTACGGTATACCGAAAATACCGTATACCGTACCGAAAATTTCGGTATTTATAAAAAACATACCGATACCGTACCGAACTTTCGGTATACCGAAATTTCGGTATTAAAAAAATTCATACCGCATACCGTACCGATTTTTCGGTATACCTTACCGTACCGTCCATACCGATTATACCGTCCATACCGAATCATACCGACTATACCGACCATACCGATTATACCGTCCACATCGAATCATACCGATTTACCGTTCATACCGAACAATTAATTAAAAAAAAATTATTATTGTACATTTCTTTATTATATTATTTAAATTATAAACAAATTAATTAAATAATTATTTTAAAGAAATATTTATGGTATACGGTATATACCGAAATACCGAAATACCGAAAATATTTCGGTATATACCGAAATACCAAAAATTTTAAAATCCTATACCGATACCGTACCGATACCGTACCGAAATTTTCGGTATACCGCAAATTCGGTATTTTTCGGTATTTTTCGGCACGGTAACGTCGGTATATCAGTGTTTTCGGTATTTCCTCCATCCCTAGTTGAGCTAACGTGATTAAGGATTAATCGGGTTATAATTGTGTATGATTGTATGAATTGGGTGCTTCTTAATTGAGAGATTAGTTGCACTAAGAATACTCACATTAGGCATTTTGTGATTAATGGAGACTTAATTGCATGATGGTTTTATGCTTTCTATCTTAGTTGAATGGCAATTTGATACAATCATAGCTTGTGATCATTGATTCCTTGGTGGAGATTATCCTTTGCACCCCTATCCCCAATTGATTTTTGAAGAATTTCTAGCTTGGTAATTGTTCTAGCCTATCTCTTGTTTAATTCATAGCTTTGTTGTTGGTGATTGATTTTAATTCTAGCATTTGGTGTAGTGTTTCTAGCCGAAAACCGTATTTGCAACAATAGTCATTTAAAACTCATATTTCTAGGGACACTTGGCCATACTTTTCCCTTGGGTTTGATAAACTTGGTTGTCTTAATATCACTTACCCGATTTTACCGCAATCAGCTATATGGGCCATGAAGCAATACTCTAACGACTAAAAATATTGTTTCAGTAATTATGTATAGTTCTTAATGTACAAACACAAGTGTACATATATTACAATATTTGTGCATGTATTACGATGGATGTGCAAATAACAATAATATAAGTATTAGTCTGCAAATTTCAATTACACATATTTTAACTATCTCATCCATGTCATTTTTGCTACATTTGAGAGTAATATTATCAATGTTATAAATAATATTTGACGTTATTAAAAAATTAGAATTAATATTCCAATTTAAAGATAATGAGTCAAACATATTACTTAAAAGAGAGTTTTTTGAAATTCAGTTGGCCCAATTAAAAATTTTAAACCTGAATGACCAAAGCCCCAACATAGTGGGACAATAAGTATTTTAATGAGTAAATCGCGGTTTTGGTCCCAACAACCATGGGGCCTCATGCAATTGGTCCCATGACTTGCACTTTTAGTCTCAATATTAATAATTTGTGCATTTTTGGTCTCATTAACCATGAAATTTTTGCTCTTGGTCCTAATGACGTTTAAAACTAACAGACTAGGCATGTGCGTTGCACGTGCCCGTTAGTCGGTTTTCTCCCCCAAATTCAGCGTATTGGGAGTAGATTTTTTTAAAGACAGCAAAAAAAATCTTCACAAAAATGTGCCTCGTCAAACCCTAAACCCAAGGGATTCTGAAGAAATTCCCAAATCCACCGATGAGCAACGTAAATGGCGAAATTCCAGCATCAATAGATTGTAAGTTTCTTCATTTTTCTGTATTTTAAATAGATCGTAAGTTTTCTTCATTTTTTTGTATTTCAAATAGATCGTAAGTTTTCTTCATTTTTCTGTATTTCAAACAGATTGTAAGTTTTTGTTATATCAAGTTTAGTTTTGATGAGTTAAAATGTATAGATTAGATGAACTTATGTAAAGTAGGATGACCAGCTGAAGAATGTATAGATCAGCTGATGTATTTGTTCCACTAGTTAGATTATCAGACTAGGTGAGATAAATTAGTCAGCTGAGATCAATTGTTTTAAGGTCATCTGAAGACAACCTTGAAGAGGTCATCTGATAGAGAGAATAATAAAGAGCTCAAGACAAAGTCGAAGTCAGCTGAATAGAATAAGAAAGGCAGATTTCAACTAAGTCAATCAAACGACGTACTCAAGAAAGTCAGCTAAAGTTAAGGTAGTTTTCAAGATTAGTTAGTTAAGCGGTTAAGAGTTTGTTACAACAAACTAACCATCTTAAGAGTTTATATATAGGTCTAAGCACAGTTCTTAGAAGAACTTTTGCACTTATTCTAAAACACATTTACTCAGAGCACTCATAGCATTTTGGAAATTGATTCGTGATATTTTCAAAGTGTATATGGAACACTTCATTGTCACTTCTGCACTGTAATCTAAAGTTAGAAAGAATAGATTAGATAGAAGATTTAACAAGTTGGACCTTCGCTGATTGTAATTTGTAATCGAGGAAAGAAAGTAAGCAAGGAAGCAAGAAGAGACCATTCTTCAAGGTTGAAGAAGGAGAGTGGATGTAGGATTTTCAAATCCAAACCACTATAAATCTGGTGTTCTTTACTTTCAGTTTTACTTTTCAATCGATTATAATTTGTTTTCATAATTCAATCAAATTGCTTTTAGATTCAATTTAAGGATTGAGTATAATTTGCTTTCACTGTGTACTTTGAATAATTTGGAAGTTAAGTTTGAATTACTAGTCTGAATTTTACAAGAAATTTAGATAGTCTATTCAACCCCCCTTCTAGATTATCTCTAGGAGATTCTCTTAATCACTCAATCCCGGGACCAAGAAGTGGTATCAGAGCAGTGTAAAAGTTGTGCTGAATATTTCTTTTTGTCGAAACTCGATTTAGATATATTTTTGATAAATTTCTGCTTGATATATTATTGTTATCCACTAACCATGTCTTCTAGTGAAAGAAAAGTTAAAAGTCTTCCAGATTTTGAGATCGAAGACTACGACTACTGGAAATTCCGTATGGAGAACCATCTTAAGTCTATCCATCCTCGAATGGAAGATGTGCTCTTTGAAGGACCCATCAAGTTCTTTCATGGTGGAGTCAGTGATGGAGCGAGCAGCTCAGAAACTCGTGATCAGGTAGAAAAGAAGGAATCTGAATTAACTAATGATGAAAGAAAGGTTTATAATCTGGATCAGGTGGTGAGGAATGAGATCATTGTGACCCTCAGCAGAGAATGGTACGAGAAAATCAAGACGTGTAAAACTGCTAAGCAGATGTGGGACACCCTGGCTGATATGTGCGAAGGTACTGACCAGGTAAAGAAGAACAAGCTTCAAGTTGTTCTCCACTCCTTTGACACTTTTAAAATGAAAGAGGGTGAAATTATTGATCAATTGGACATGAGAATGACCAATTTGATTAATAGATCCACGGATTTGGGTAAAGTTTACACTGAGAAAGACATAAATAACAAATTCCGCTGAGGCTGAGGTTCTGGAGGAACCAAGCTCAGAGAGGACGGCCTCAGCTGAAAGGACGATTTCAGAAGGTACTTCTTCTAACCTTTCTTCATCTGATGAATCATCCCCCACAGGCTAATTACAAATACGTTCAAAAAATATTTGAACATTAATTTATTTGTAATTTTGAATTTTTTCTTGAATCTATTTGTATTTTATTTTTCAAATTTAAAATTATACTTATAAGTTTCATATTAAAATAAAGGAAAATAGGAAAAAAATACCCCGTACACTGACAATAATTATTAAATAATTTTTTATATTTTAATCACTAATTTTTAATCATAAAATAAAAAGGATATTTTCATTGATTAATAGAAACATAAAGGAGTTTTCATAAAAAAATACATCCACGTCATCTTCTACTGGTTAGAAACTGGTTATAGCAGGTATCGAGATATTTTTTTACATGTTTTTGAAACATAATAGACAAAATTGAAAAGTGGTTTAAATATAGGGTAATTTTATAATTTTTGTCAACATACGTAATATTTTTGTCAATTTTCCCTTAAAATAAACACAATAAAGTCATAGTCAATATAATATCATTTTAAAGTACTAAAATTTAATAGATATACAATTGTTAAAACTTTAACTTTAGTAAATAATAAAAAAAATCAGTTCAACACCGGTCTTCTTTTTTCGATTCAGGTCCAACCTAAAATATATGTTTTTGGTGTAATTCGAATAGTCTTATGGTCGGTTTCCAGTTCAAGCTGTCGGTTCGTTCAGTTTCTAAAAACAGTGGGTTCAAGTGAAAATTCAATTTTAACAATGATGCAACTGTCTGTTGTCACATTTGAAAGTGTTAATAAGTTTTTACAAGAAAATTGTCACCAAGTTCAGGTTGGTCATATTCCATGACCCACATTGTAGTATCACAAATATTTCACGAAGAGAATCAATATAAAAAATCATCTCAGATCGATCGAACCCGGGCGACCGTCGGCCCGAGGGGCCTTGCTCGACCCCCCTCACCTGGTCGGCTCCCGGGCCCCCCTGGTTAGCCCTTGGGCACCTTGGTCGACCCTCGACCTCCTTAATCGGCCCTTGGGCACTTTGGTCGGTCCCCAGGCCCCCCTGGTCTTCCCTTGGCCCCCTTGCTCCTGCACGGCCCAAAGCACCTTTCTCGGCCCAAAGGCCTTGCTCGGCCCCCCTCACCTGGTTGGTCTTTAGGCACCTTGGTCGGCCCTCGGCCCCTCTTTTCGGCCATTGGCCCTCCTAGTTGGCCCTCAGCCCCTCTGGTCAGCTCTTGGGCACCTTAGTCAGCCCCCGGGCCCCCCTGGTCGGCGTTCGGCCCCCTCGCTCCAGCACGGCCCAAAGGACCTTGCTCGGCCCTTATGCGCCCTGCTCGGCCATCGGCGCCTGGTCGGCACAGGTGCCCCGGGCGCCCAGTCAACCCTCTTTCCTTGGATCCAGAGTCCGTGCAAATCGCATTTATTGCTCCAAGGACAACGGTACGCCCTCCGTACGAGAAATGCAGGTCATCCCCAAAAGATCAGACAAGATCAAGCCTTAGAAGGAAACTAGATAAAGGACATCAGAGAATCTCCCACCAGCGGACAGCTGACCGGACGTCAGAGGGCAACAGACTAACCAAGTAATGTTTTTTGCTCAACCCTCATTTATTGAGGATCCATACATTAAATGCTCCCTCCAAATTATATGTCTTGTTCGGTTTTAAATCAACGGTTGTAATTAGAACTCTAAAATAAACAACTAGGATCGTTTCTTGACCATCAAGTTTGGGGCTCTATAAATAAGACCCCAACTCTTTGTATAAGGGAGGATCTTTTCAGCATCCCACAAAACATTCAATACACACAAGGATAGGGTCCCCATTGGACACCCAAAGCCATCTTCAAGGGAAGAACTTCCGGGTTCTTCTCTCATTGCTCGTGTTCATCGTTTCTTCTTTGTTTTATCCGTTAAATCACGCCACATTCATCACAAATCTCGTAGATTTACAAACAAATAGCAACAATTGACGCTAGAAGAAGGGTGTCAAACCTCATTTTCTCTGGAAAAATTGAAGAACACCCACTGTTCTTCATAAAATCTTGAAGAACATCCATAATTCTTGAAGCACATCTTCAAATCTTCAAACCCTCACACTCCCTAAAATCACTTGAATCCCAAAGAATATTCATGGTTCTTTGAAGAAATTTTTACGATTAATGGTATTTTGCAATTTATCTAAAAAATCTTGCAATTTTATTCCTCAAAAAATACCCAAAATTTTGCAATATCATTTATGCGCAATCATACAAACCTAGCAACACTGCTGCAAAATTCCATTTCATCAAAACCTCTACAAAGCCAACAATGGCAAAGCATACCAAAAATCTCAGAAAAATACCATACACAAAATTCTCAAAAGCCTACTAAAAAGAGATTCTACATACATCTTTCATACAGAATATCTATTCATATTTCTGGCCTAAAGATATAATCTGTTAAATTTCTATTACATGGGTCACAAATATACGCGTTTTGGAAATGCAAAATCTTTATGTCGGAACACTAAATCCACCATTCTTCCTCTTCCGCGTGCGAACCGCCACTATTACCGTTTTCCCTCTTCGGACGCAGCGCACACTCGAGCCCCTTAGGCCGAGGGCCGAGCAGACAAGCTCCCCTCATGGGCCGAGCAAGGACCTTGACTCCACCGCTCTCCCTCTATCCCGCCGCGGAGGTGACCCCGGCGAACGCTTTAACTCATCCACGGTGCCTGGTCGGCCACCACGCCCCTCCGTGGGCCGAGCAGGAGAAGCTGAGCCCCAGGGCCGAGCATAACGTAAGGCCGAGCAATCGAGCCCTAGGGGCCAAGCTGCTCTCTCACCAACGCACGCCGCCCGTGCCATCTTCCTCTATCTTTCTCCGTCGAGCCATCGCGCTCAGTGCTCTCCCATCGACAACACTGCTCTCCTACGCACACCGTCCAGCGCCGCGTACTTATACCAGACCGCCGCTACCTGCCGCTCCCCCTATCCAGCTTGCAAGCCGCAAACCCTGTACTCCCACCACGCTGTCACCGCCGCCGGTGGACGAAGGGGAAGTGGCGCCTCTATTTTGGAGGAGGTGGCTGAGCACCTGGGATTTCTGGGGAGGGAAGGGACGTCGCCCTAGTGGAAGAAAAGGGGAAGTTTTGATTTGGGCTCCTCTTCTTTTAAAATGATTGGGCCCATTTCAATTTCAAATTTCGATGGCCTTCAATTAAAAAATTACTCCCTCGCTCCGTCCCATTTTAAAAGCCGTTTAAAGTTGTTTCACACACATTAAGAAAATAATAAATATGTGTATAATAGGACAATTATACCCTTCTTATGGAAGTAAATTTCAAAGTGAAATAAATTTATCTAGAGAAGTGGAGTATCACAATAAACAAGAACAATGGTATATTTGGAAAAACTCATTTATTTCTTATAGATTGTTGCAAAATGACAAATATTTTGGGAAAAAATTTAGTCCCTAAAAAGACCATTAAAATGGGATGGAGATAATAAAATAAAAAACGGTGGGTCAGATTTGAATAGAAGCTGCTCGGCCTTCTTTAATTAAAAAATTTAATCGGCCAATAATAGTTGCTGCTCGGCCCTATAAAAAATGAAAGATGCATATATATACATATACATAGATGCTCTGCCAAATTAATTGGCCCTAGAGAAGCAAAAAATTAATTCACCACTCAACCGGGATTAATTCCAGAAATCTACGGACAATCCTTTGTTCAAGCCACATCAGGTATTCTCAACGATTACCGATTAAATATTTTGCTACTTTCAATATACCTATTTTTTCAAAGAAATAGGGGCATAGACACACTTTTTAATTTCAAAAAATTTTTAAAATGCCAAAATTTTGTAAAAAACCTTCTACCGTTAAAGTTCCCCGAAAATTTTTTCATATTAGAAGGGGAAGAAATATAGAACCCTAGACTTTTTAAAGAAATTTGGGGCATGTACACACATTTTTTGGATTTCAAAAAATCTTTAAAGTGTAGAAATTTCTTAAAAAATCTTCAACGGTTGAAATTGTTAGGATGTATACTATAAACCTAGCTTTTTGTATGAACATCTTTTTGATATGAGATTCTTTATGATCAAAATACTTGCTTTATATGTTGGTTACATATATCATTATTTTTGTCCAGATTAATCTATATTGTAGATAACATGGTGTGTGGTGTCACACAGAAAATCATGCTATCAGTTCATTATAGATTATAAATAATAGCTCACAACCAAGATGGATTTGGACAAACCATTGGAACGGTTGTAGTGTAATTTGGTATTAGTCTATCTTGACCGTAAAATTACACTAGTACATTTTGTATGTATTGTGCAGGACCATATGAGGTTGTTCAATTTGTACTGACTATATAAAAGAACAAGACCTCTATTATTTAATGGATGTACGTCTTCTTAATCTCTATATAATAATGAGCACGTGTACTCAGTGTTTCTTTCTTTAATTTGCCAATGGGTGAGATTTGTTAAATCAATAGGCTCGGTGAATTGGGAGATAGCACTGTTTATATGGTGTGCTGTTGATTATAGAAGAAATCCGTGTCCTAATTATTTAGGATGATGATGTCCCCTTGAGGAGCTCATAAAGATTATTATGTAAATCCTGCAGGTGGATTTAATCCGACATAATAATAAAGATGAGTGGTACTACTCTTGGAATTAGATATAAATTAATTAAGTTGTCAGTAATTTAATTAATTTATGGACATTCGATATCTTAAACACGAGGAAATAAACATACACATAATAAAGGAGCCCATATTATAATATGGGATTAGGACGGTAATTCAATTATAACTCTTTAGTGGACCGAGTTATAATTGATGGGCTTAAGTTGAGTGTTCGGATTGAACACAGGATGTTTAGGCCCATCAGGAGGCCCAACCCTAATTCCTCCTTAGGGTCCCTGTTGTAGCCTATAAATAAACCCTATATCAGAGCCTCCTAGTGTGTGAAAAAATGTGAGATCAGAGAGAGGCGGATTCTGATTCCTTGGAGGATCGTCGATCACTCGACGTCCAAGGGAAAGGGATAGGGATACGGCAGAAGATCGTGAGGTTCGTGGCTCATCCTTGATCCGCAGTTCTGACCTTAGAACTGGTTCGAATTCACCTATCAAGGTGAAAAGGTATGTTTTATTTCCGCTGCGTTTTTGCATGTGATTTCGAATTAGATAATCAATTAGAGTCGGCGATCCGGTGGTTCCAACAGAAATACCCCCAAAAAAATTTTATACTTAAGGGGAAGAGGGTAGAACTCCCTGCTTGAAATTAATATCAAAATTTGAGGACATAAAAATATAAAAAAAATTTCACCATAAGACTTGTGCTAAAGAGGTAAAATCCTCGGATCACCGAGTAACGGCCAAGCGCCTCTACCTGATCGGTATTGACTTGTCCGTCTTTGTGGCGTCGACTATCTACCCTATCGGCACCAACTTATCCGCCTTTTTGGCGTAGACATTCCGCTTCATTTGAAAGATATTCCACCTGACTGTTAGGACTCGTGACGAGCATAGTCTCTCGCTGAGCATGGACGGACGCGTCCAAAAAGACACGTAACAAGCATATCTATCTCTGAAAACGAGCTCAATGCCCGGAAAGTCTTGTGTTCGAGTAAAATCTCTTGCAAGCACGGGGACCACTCCCCAAAATTCTCGTGATGAGCACAGTTTCCGGCCGAGGTCTCCTAGCCCATGCTAGCGAGATCACCAAGCTCTTTGAGTTAGGACAAAGTCGCGAGCGGTTCGACCCTAAGCTGGTCAGCCCAGAGCATAAGAATACTTAACTCGACGAACATAAATAAGTCGGTTGAGGTGCAACTGGTTGCATAGACGACCAAGTCGCACGGCGAGCTAAGCTCCCGGCGGGCACACCCATACTACATGTTGAAAGTCATCAGAGGTGATGAATAACGAATCACGGTGTGTAAAGACTTCCAATGGATCAAGGCTCATCGAAGGATTTCCGATGAACTTTGGGCCATTCGGTTAGCACTTTTTGCTCAATACCTTGGCCAAAATTGCGAAGCGACAATGGTCACAACGAGCAAAGTCCCGGCGAGCAAAAGCTCCCGACGGAAAACTCTCTAAGCGAGCTAAGGCCCTAAGAGAGGGAATAAGAATCTAGCCTGGCCGACCAATGCCAAACTTCTTCGGCAAGCCAAGCTCCCATATCTACATACCCAACGTGCCAAACTCGATTAAAACCAAATTCAGACATTGCGAGAAAGCAAGATACTCAGAATATAGAAGGCAAACCAAGATTATAGAAACAACATAAGAGCTCATCTGTCTAACAAAAGAGCTCACCCTTCCTGAAGAGCTCTCCCCTCCAGACTTCTACTTGTCCTTGGCCCCGGACCTCCGCTCGTCTTATGCCCCGGACCTCCGCACGTCCTCGACCTCTCTATGGTCATCTCTAAAAAAGAGTTCACCTCTATAGAAGAGCTCACCCTTCAAGAAAAGCTCTCTTCTCAGGACTTTCGCTAGTCCTTGGCCCGAACCTCCACTTGTCCTAGGCCCCGGACCTCGGCACGTCCTTGACCTCTCTAAGGTCACCTCTCAAAAGGAGTTCATCTCTACACGAGAGCTCACCCTTCAAGAAGATCTTCCCTTAGGACCTCCGCTCATCCTCGGCCCGGACCTCCGCTCGTCCTAGGCCCTGGGTGCCCAGTCAACCCTCTTTCCTTCGGATCTGGAGTCCGTACGAATTGCTTTTATTGCTCCAAGGACAATGGTACAACCTCCATACGAGAAATGCAAGCCATCCCTAGAAGATTAGACAAGATCAAACCTTAGAAGGAAACAAGATCAATGGACATCAGAGAATCCCCTACCAGCGGACAGCTGGCGGGACGTGAGAGGGTAACAGATTGACCAAGTAATGTCTGTTGCTCAACCCTCATTTATTGAGGATCCATACTTTAAATGCTCCCTCCAAATTATATGTCTTGTTCGGTTTTAGATCTACGGTTATAATTAGATCCCTAAAATAGAGGGCTAGGGATCGTTTCTTGACCATTAAGTTTGGGGCTCTATAAATAAGACCCCAACTCTTTGTAAACGGGAGGATCTTTTCAGCATCCCACCAAACATTCAATACACACAAGGCTAGGGTCCCCATGGGACACCCAAAGCCATCTTCAAGGGATGAACATCCGAGTTCTTCCCCCATCGCTCGTGTTCATCGTTTCTTATTTATTTTATCCGTTAAATCATGTCACATTCATCACAAATCTCATAACACACATCACTGCATGAAGATTAAGATGAGGAAAATAATGTTAAAATTGAGGGAATTATTTGATATATTTTACTATTTTCCATTTCACGAAATGAGATAGTTATATGAATTCATACAAGAATTCCTCAAAGTATATTAGAGAAAAAGATAAAAAAAATATTTTAATTAACCCCCAATCAATGAAAAGACTTTTGTTAGACCATCTCATTGAAGGGACTTAATTTAACCTATATGGGTTTGAATTGGTTTTGACCTTACTGAATCATAAAGATAAACTGCTTCCAGTGCACAATCTTGATAGTCGTTCTCCCATTATTCCAAGCCACTATTAATGGAGAAACATATATAAACAAAGGAAAAGTCTCCACATTGTATTAAATCAAAGCCATGCAGATTAAATTTAGTTCAAAGAAAATAGAAAGAATCCACCAACTAAAACACCTAAGGGGCGGAGAAGGCCTCGTTAAAACCTACACTTGTAAAACCCAAAGAGAAAAATCGATTGCAGGAAAAAGAGTACTACACGAGAACCAAATCAATCCAAAAAAACTGGCCGAAAATACAAGCCAAAAGAAAAGAGGGTGCCGAAAATAAAACATATACATGTGATTTATATATTAATCACTGATTATTTAAAAATGAAATATAGAATGATACATGTGATAGTGTTGTGCAGACTATCTTCAACATTTCCACTTCCCTGTAAGAAATGCAATATCTGAGATAAAGAAGAAAAAGAATTCATGTATGACCTCTCATTCACAATCATAAGATTTTTATATTTAATAGCATATATATCTAATACAACTAAATTACTGACCTTGTGAACCAAGTTGACTATTCATGATTTCCACCGATAAATGAACCATGGTGATTCCATTCTCCAATGAACAATTTTGTACATGCCATTCAACCAAAGGGTTGCAATCAACTATTTCAATCTTATCTATACTCTGAGGATCCCCCAAATCCAAATCTTTAAATTTGTAGCAGTATTTCATTCTTAGCAGGTTAAGAAGTTTGAAGCTTCCAAATGCCCACTTCAATTTTACAAGGTCAATGTCTTCAATTAGAAGACTCTGAAGAATTGGAAATTCATCCTCTTCTACTTCCCACTTTGGGCCTCGAAAGACATTGAATCACAGTTTGAGCACTTCTAGATTTGACAATGAAGCAATCTTCCTCATTTCTTCCAATGGATACCCCATCCCACTCAAACTCAACTTTTTCAAGGAAAATGAGAAGACATGAAAATGATGCAATTGGGGGAACAACCTCATGCTTGAACTCAGGATTCACGATGACACATTTAAGTGATTCCAGATAAGTTAGATGAGAAATGTGATCAAAGCAAGACAAGGGCTCTGTGATATCTGGTGCCAATTCAATTCTAATTCCTAGCTTCTTCATATTAGGGACTCTTTTCAGAATGATGCAACTCTCTTTTGTCACACCCAAAAGAGTTAAAAGCTTTAACAAGGAAGTGTCACCAAAATCCGGTAGGTCGCATCCCATGACCTCAAGATGCTCCATTTTTTTCTAAATCCCATATCTATCTAGGCATTTGAGAATGATCTCCACGTGATTTGATGCTCAAATGAGGATGGACAATCAAGAGTATTGGAGTTTCTGAAGTCTGGATATGGAAGGCGGAAGTTTTTCATTGCATGTGAGAGCAAGATATCTTAACATAACCAGTTCAATACTTGCAATGGAAAATCATAAAATCGGATGTTATGAGCATCAAGTCTTAGGAGAGATTTTAAATTGAAACATATTGATACCATATATTGACTATATGGACCAAAGCACAATAGAGAAAGTGCAAAACGCGCACAAATTTTCTCAATAGCGTTATGCACATCTTTGAAGGCAAATAAAATATTATAATGGATGCTCAACCTACTATGGCCTTCTATAGATTCTTCTAAATCATCTTTATTGTAACAATCCAGGACATGAAAATATCACATCCCGATTTTCGAAAATACTTTTAAAAAGAGATTTAAACTAACAGTTATTCAAAAATCTTTATTTTTCTTGAAAAGACAAGAACGTTTGAAGATATGTTTAGTAGAAACAATTAATTTTGTAAAAACTTGCAGCGAAAGTAATTAGTAAAAACTCTAATAATTTCAAGAATGGAACATGAGATGTGACTTTTTTAAAAATAAATACTTAAAATCCTAAAAAATAGTTTGATCTTTAAATAAAAAAAATATTAATTCCCAAACATGAAATATTGCTTGTGACACATCCACTGGTCCTCCACTGCACTCCTTATTAATCTGAAAAAAAAAATGTTAATGAGATTGAGGTGAGCAAAACCACTAGCTCAGTGAGGTCCCTTTGTCGCAGTTTAATATCACACGTAAATAAAACCATCAACTTACATAACATTCATATAAGTAATGTATCAATATATTGGCTGTCAATCTGTATACGGTGGAGTTGCCTCCAAGGAGCTTTCCCTCCCGGACCGTAGTCCCCGCAAAGTTACAACGACCTTACCCTCGAAGTAACCAAATAACGTACGTATGTAATATGTGAACATAGTATGATGTAGCAAACAACAATTAAATTCACATGAATTTTTAAAGGTGACAAAGTAAATACATAAGTAAGAAACCTCACCTGATTATCCTTGATAAATATTTTAGAGCGTGACCATCTTGACGCCTAGAATAATAATTAATAAACTTATCTTAGTGCTATGATTATTATATTTATAAGTCTTAATTAATATATAATGAATATTCAATATCTTAAGTATTGGCTTAAAAATTATTTTTAATATTAAAAAAAAAGTTATTTTTAATATTTAAATTCTAGTACTTATCTCACTAAAACCTAAGCCCAAGCCCATGTCTAAAAAATTCTATTGATACGAGATCTTATTCTACTAAATTTTATACTCACAAATATTTCTTCAAACTTTTCACCTACACTGTCTATTTCTTTTTAATAATTTACGGAGACGATATTAATGAGACTCATCAATAGGATTGCATCGCATTGCATAAATTTATTAATTCTAGGTGAGGTTTCTTACTCTCGTATTAACTTTGTCACCTTTAAATATTCACGTGAATTTAATTGTTGCTTGCTACATCATATTACGTTCACATATTACATATGCTATTGGGTTACTTCGACGGTAAGGTCGTTGTAACTTTGCGGGGACTACGGTCCAGAAGGGAAAGCTCCTTGGAGGCAACTCCACCGTATACAGATTGACAGCCAATATATTGACACACTATTTATATGCATGCTATGTGAGTTGATGATTTTATTTATGTGTGATATTTAACTGTGACAAAGGGACCTAACTGAGCTAGTGGTTTGCTCACCCCGATACTCTTAACATTTTTTTTTTCAGATTGATGGAGTTGTGGTGGAGGGATGGTGGATGTGGTGCATACCAAATGAAATATTTTATCATCTTTTTTTTTTTTTTTTTTTTTGTTCCTATTTGCATTAGAGTTGAACTAATTCAATATTAATATTTTTTTTTAAACTTATTTCGTTGGTACTTTAACTTAGCTATATATGTAGCAAAACAGTTTTAAATGTTATTCTCTAATTTATTTCCGCTGCAAGGTTTATTCAATTTATTCTTGTTTAGTCATGTTGTAAAGTCTTTTCGAAAATTGGGGTGTGACAGAAAATATTTTGTCTTCTTAGCTTTTATTTGGCAAAAGTGCCACCAGACTGAATGGAGACCACAAGTTTTAACACTTTCAATATGCGTTAATGATAACATTGTGCTGCTTCTCTGGTAGACCATAATAATACAACTTGAATCAAAATAACCCAACATATCCACCGCATAAGACTCTAGATTTTTGTACGTACTTGGTTTTAAAAAGTCCTCAATAATCCACAAATTAACGAGCTTGGATTTGGGTATCTCATACTTTAGTGGGAAAGCTCCCAAATAAAGAATGCACAATTTATCATCATCATCTAATATGTTATAGCTCGGATATAGTACCTCTGATATTTGATCATATGCATCAATGAAGAGTTGGTGTTTCTTCTTTGTTGCTAGATTGATCCAGAGTGACTCTCGGGGTTCCTTAGCCTTTAATAGGAGGTCAGCAACGGTGACAATCATAAGAGGAAAACCATCACTTTTCGACAATTTTTTTTCCAAAGTCGTGAAGATGAGCAAGGCAGGAGTCCCTCGCAAACACTTTCTCACGTAGAAGATCCCAACTTTCTTCTTTATCCAGCAACCGCATTTTAATATGTAGATAAACATGATTATTTGGGGCTACATAGTTCATCCTTGTTGTGATTAACACCAGACTTCTTTTTTTATTGTCGGGTAATGAACTTTGCAAGTAGTCATAGACGTCTGTCTTCCATACATCGTTCAACACAATGAGGTACTGTTTACCCTCCAAACTATCTTTTAATACTTCACTTATGTCCTCCTCATCTCCACCCATGATCATCTTGTGCGCCTCAGGATCCACTTGAGCTAGAATGACTTGTATGATTTCTTTTGGTTTACATTCAATGTCTGTTGTGATCCAAGCACGATAATCAAACCATTCGGAAACATCAAAATCATAAAAAATTTCTTGTTCAAGAGTGGTCTTACCAATCCCCGCCATCCCAGCGACTGAGTAAACGGGGGTCTGAACCAATGGAGCCATTATATCGTCTTTGAGTTGTCTCCGCTGATCACATAATCCAACTATCTTTGATGATGATGATGATGAAACAACTTCTTCCTCCTCTTCAGGGAAGGAGTAATACTCCTCATCCACCTTCATCAGTTGCTCCAATAAGAAATGTACTCTTCTATTAAAATCTTCACATTCTGCATCACTATCAATACTCAGTTCATCAGAATCAAGAGATTCTTCAAATTTACGTGTTGCCTCCGCAATTCGTCTAAGCGATGCATTCATCCTCTTCCTGCTCTGAATATCCAATCTTCCCATAAATTTTTTAAAGGATTTGAACTTCATACATGCAAATTCTATGGTTTTTACAACGAGGGGAGGAAAGATTACATTATAATGGCTTAAATAGAACGAAAAATTGCGATTGAGAGAAGTAACAACAGAATAAGTCGCCATCTCTCTCTCTCTCTAAATTTCTATGTTGAAGATCTTTGAGAAGACGCAATGGTAATTCAGTAAAATTACTACGTATTAGTTAATGCTGTAGAAAATAGGGCTCCACATCTCAAAACAGGAATTTTCTATTATATCACAAAAACTGATTACAATTTGAAGAAAGGAGTTATTTATACTACAATAAAAAACACACTTTATGAAAAAAAAAACAAGCATAGTAACAACTCTTTATTTGTACTCACGATTTCTCCTCTGCTATTTAATACCCTTCACTTCTTTTATTGCATTGATACTTTTGTATATTTATTAAATATTCCTTCAACCCTCCCCCCCCCTTCAAGTTGGAGTATGAGAAGAAGTATCACACATACCCAACTTGAAGAGGAACATACGAAATTGATTTCCAGCAAATACCTTTGTAAAGAAATTTGCCAATTGTTGAGCAGAAGGTGTTAGAACAAGAAAGTTTTGATGAGTTAAAAGAAGTAATTCAGATGATCAGATGACCCTGAAGAACAGCTGAGACCAAGTCCCAGTATTAAGCTGATCAGACTAGGTCATTGACTGAGCAAGTCAGCTGAAGACTATAAAGTTACAAGTCATCTGGAGACAAGCTCAAATTTAGTTATCTGCAGGAGACAATTATGAAGAGCTCAGACGAGGTCAAGACAAGCTGAGTAGAATAAGAAAGGCGAGTCTTCACCAAGTCAGCTGCAGACGAGTAGGATAAATCAGTTGAGAAGCAGAGCAGTTTTCAAGATTAAGTTTGTTGAGCAGTTTTTAGTTTGTTAGAACTGACTAACAAACTAACTGTCTTTTCAGACTTATAAATAGGTCTAGATTTTCATTTTTCAAATACTTTACACATCACGAATTTCGCATTGCTCGCTATTCAGATTTCTATCTTCACAATCAATTCACAAGTTTTCAAAAAGAGTTTTCAAAAGAATTCTAAGTGTTTATAGAACACTTTACTTGTAATCTTCAAAGTTCACTACTCACTGTAATAGTTAGATTTCAGAGAAGAATTTAGGAGTTTTGAAGATCTGAAGATATTTGTAAGCTGTAAATTGTAAGTTGGATCGAAAGTAAGTAAGTGGTAAGCTGAGTCCCTTCTTCAAGTTGGAGAAGGAGAGTGGATGTAGGATTATTCATAATCCGAACCACTATAAATCTTGATGTTCTTTATTGCTTTCATATCCTTATCTGTTCTTATCAATTTCCAGTTTATCAATCAAAGATCAATTTCAGAATTGAAGTTAGAACTAAAATATCAGTGTGTTTTTTATCTTAATAAAGTTGAGTTTAAAATTGAATTCCGCTGTATAACTCTGGTGTTTTGAATAAGTTTTGAAAGATTTGTAAAATCTGAAAAATCTATTCAATCCCCCCCCCCTTCTAGATTTTTCCTAGAAGGTTGATTCAAGGTTTTTTAATCTACTCAAAGTGGGACCAACAAGTGGTATCAGAGCAGTGTTTAATCTTGATTATCTTCAACCTTCTTGTTTCACTAACTGTGCTACTAACAAGATCGTATAAGTTTTTGGTTTTCTATCTCAACATGTCATCTGTTAAGAGCAAGAAATCAAGGAGTCTACCTGATTTCTCAATCGAAGAATATGACTACTGGAAATTTAGGATGGATAATCATCTTAAAGCGATTCATGATAGAATGGAGGAGGTTCTTGAAGAAGGACCTATCAAATTTTATCATGGAGGTACAAGTGACGATACTGCGGGCTGCTGAAACAAGAGTTAGGCAAGAAAAGAAAAGCTCCGAACTCACAAGTGATGAAAGAAAGATCCATAATCTGGATTAGGTTGCTAGAACAGAGATCATTGAAACATTGAGTAAAGACTGGATCGAAAAAGTGAAAAGATGCAAGACTGCCAAGGAAATGTGGGAAACTCTTGCTGGAATTTGTGAAGGATCAGATCAGGTCAAGGAAAACAAACTGCAATCAGTATTACATATTTTTTACACTTTCAAGATGAAAGAAGGAGAATACATTGATCAACTAGATGTTAGACTGACTAATCTTCTAAATAAGGCAGCTGATTTGGGTAAAACTTATTCAGAGAAAGAAATCAACAATAAGGTGTTGAGGTCGTTAAGTAAAAGATGGAGAGAGAAAGCTAATATTCTTAAAGCTACTCAGAATCTATCTTCAATTTCACACCACACTTTATTTTCTCATCTCAAGGCATTAGAGTATGACATCCAAATCGAAGATGAAGAAGATGAAGCGGAATCTTCAACATCTGGAAAGACTGTAGCATTTCTTCATCAAGAAGAATCCGAGAAAATCTCCAAGGCATCTGATTTATCTATAAAAGAGGAAATGGCTCTTTTGTTAAAACGATATGAAAGACTTAGAATGAAGTACAAAAGGAATAAGAAAGATAGATCAAGTCGAAGGAATTATAGATCGGATAAAGAAGAAAAGAGTTCAGACAATGATAAGAAAAAGGATCAGACGAGAAAGCACAAGTCACCAATTAGAAGAGGAAATAGTAGTCCTAAGACAGAGAGGGGAGATATTTATTATACATGCAACAAAACTGGTCACTATAGTTATGATTGTCCTTAACTCACTCCAAGAGAGAGAGAAGAAGAGAAAAAAACGAGATAGAAGGTATGCTGATCAGAGAGCTCTTCTAGCTGAGAAAGAAGAAGTTCATGAAGCATCATCATCCTCATCCTCATCTGATTTTGGATCAGATGACGACATCTATTTAATGGCAAAAGAGGTTCATTACTATTCATCCACAGATAATGACTATGATACCTTATCTGAAACTAATCCTAGTCTTATAGAAAAACTTTTGAAAGATTTGGAGACTGCTCTATCTGCTTATAAACAGATAGAGACTAAAAATTTTAATTTAAAGAATCAAATTACTGATCTAACTAAAGTCAATCAAACAAAGGATAGTGAGAAACCAGACTGTACATTCAAGGGGAAATGTCAGACTGAGACCATCACTAGCACCTTGTCTAACAAGACAGACAAGTTAGAAAAGGAATTGAATTCTTTAAATATAAAATTTTCAAACATCTATTCTGAAAATGAGAATTACAAAAGAACTAACAGAGAATTAAATCTCAAGTTAGGACTTTTAAATAACTCTCAGATCACAATAGATAAGATCTTCAATACTTCACAAAAGTCTAATGACAAGACTGAATTAGGTTTTGATAGGATTAAGAAAAATGATCCGATAAAACCTAGAGTTTTTGTTAAAGCAACTAAACCAAAGATAGAAACTAGATTTAGTCCTTGGAAACATAAGGAATTAATTACCTCATCTGATACTTCTGAGAAGAAAACACAGACGAGGAAAGTTGAACCTAAAGTCAAACCAAAGATTAAGTCAAAATCCTATCCTAGGTATAATGTCTTTGATGGAAGAAGTAAAACATATCCATTTTTACCAAGATCCAAGACAATTTCAAAAGATCAGTTAAACAAAATTGATCTTGAAAGTCTTATCTTAGTAGATAGATATGGATGTAAACTTCAATCTATGGTTTTAAGGAACATTGATATCTTTGTCTGGATACCTAAATGTCAACTTAACATAAAAGGACCCAAAGTACAAAGGGTACCTAATCATTAAATTTGTGGTTGCAGGAAGACAAGAAGATAGTTGAAAGAGGAGACATTCTTGAGGTCATCTGGTACATTGACAGTGGTTGCTCCAAGCATATGACCTATGAAAGACGTCTTCTCTCTAACTATCAGACCATAGACGGACCAAGAGTAATGTTTGGAGATAACAATTATGGACTTACCAAAGGTGTAGGAGCACTGATGATAGGTGATATTCAAGTAAATGAAGTCTATTTCGTGAAAGTATTAAAGCACAACTTACTATCTGTTTCACAATTTTGTGATAAGGGGTTCAGTGTAAAATTTACTCATAATGCATGCTATGTGTTAGATGGTATTAATGAAAATATTCTATTAGCTGGAGTCAGACAAGGTAACATTTATGTTGCTAATTTTAAAAGTTGTCCTAAAGATATTTGTCTTGTTGCTAAGAGTTCAGATGATTTAAGTTGGCTATGGCACAAACGACTTGGCCACTTAAACTTCAAAACTCTTAACAAAATAGCAAGGAAATCTTTAGTTAAAGGACTCCCTGATAAAGTATTTTCAAAGAACAATGTGTGTGATTCTTGTCAAAAAGGAAAACAGACTAAAGCTTCTTTTAAAACAATAAATAGTTCTTCTTCAGGAAGAATTCTGGAACTTCTTTATATAGATCTTTTTGGTCCAATCACACCTCTCAGCTTTAGTGGAAGAAAATATACCTTGGTAATTGTTGATGACTTTTCAAGATTTACCTGGGTTATTTTCTTATACAAAAAGAATGAGACTATGATTAAGATTCCAGAATTTCTTAAAAAGGTTCAAAATGAAAAGGGGCTAACTATTGTTAAAATTAGAAGTGATAAAGGTACTGAGTTCCTTAATAAGCTTGTTACTAACTACTGCATTGAGAATGACATAGCTCATGAAACATCTGCAGCACGGACTCCACAACAAAATGGAGTAGTTGAAAGGAGAAACAGAACCCTGAAAGAGGCAGCTAGAACAATGATATTCGAATACAACACTCCTCACAGGTTTTGGGCAGAAGCTGTTAACACATCTTGTTTTGTTCAAAATAGAAGTTTGATTGTTAAAGATAAATGCAAAACTCCCTATGAAATTTGGAAGGGAAGATCCCCCAAAATTTCATACTTTCATATATTTAGTTGTAAATGCTTCATACACAACAATGGTAAATCTCAATTAAAAACTTTTGATGCCAAGATAGTAGATGAAATATTTTTGGGATACTCATCTGTATCAAAAGCATATAGAGTTTTTAATAAGACAACCTTGTGTGTAGAAGAAACTCCACATGTTATATTTGATGAATCTTCTTTTGAGCATAGTAAGACAGATAACATCACAAAGATATCAGATGATCTGGATCAGATGACTATCAAGAGATCAACCATAAAATTCTACAATCAAGAATCAGAATCAGATGAAGAGAAAGAACCAGATTGAAACAAAGAGAAAGAACCTAGAAGCTCTTCCTCACCAGCTGATCAGATAACCAATACCTCAGATGATCAAGTAGAGTCATCAGAAGGTAACATAGAATCATCTGAAATAAATAATTCAGACAAAACTTCATCCATTGTAAAAGATAAAGGTAAGAAAGTAATGTTATATCACCCAGCTAAACTAGTAATTGGAGATTTAGACTCTAGAGTCCAGACGAGGACCCAACTAAATCAAGATTGCATGTTCAGTTGCTATATGTCACTACTTGAACCTATATCTATTACAGAGGCTCTAACTGATTCCAACTGGATTAATGCCATGCAAGAAGAACTAAATCAGTTTCAATGACAAGATGTGTGGGAGCTTGTTGAAAGGCCTCATCATCAAAAAGTCATTGGAACTAAATGGGTTTTTAAAAACAAAAGGGATGAAAACAATATTGTGGTAAGAAATAAAGCCAGATTAGTTGCGCAAGGTTATTCACAATCAGAGGGGATTGATTATGATGAAACCTTTGCACCAGTAGCTCGTCTGGAAGCTATAAGATTGTTTTTAGCCTATGCTGCTTTTAAAAGATTCATAGTTTTTCAAATGGATGTTAAGTCAGCTTTTCTTAATGGAATCCTAGCTGAAGAAGTTTATGTAGAGCAACCCTTTGGTTTTGTCAAAGGAGACAAGGTTTATAAATTAAGGAAAGCTCTATATGGACTTAAACAAGCACCTAGAGCATGGTATGACACCTTGTCTGATTATTTAATTCCAAATAGTTTTGTTAAAGGTAGAATTGATAGAACTCTCTCTAGAAAAGAATTTGGTTGTGATCTTTTGTTAGTTCAGATTTATGTTGATAATATCATTTTTGGATCAACTAACATATCTTTGTGTGAAGAATTTAGTCATCTTATGAAAAGCAGATTTGAAATGTCCATGATGGGAGAGATGACTTATTTTCTTGGACTTCAAGTCAAACAGACAACAAAGGGAATATTCATAAATTAAGCCAAATACACAAAAGATCTCATTGAAAAATTTGGAATAGGTACTAGTCGAGAAGCCAAGATACCTATGATGACAAACTTTTCAATGGATCCAGATGAAAAAGGGAGAAGACACTGATCAAACCGAGTATCGAGGTCTAATTGGTTCATTACTATATTTAACTGCTAGTAGACCTGATATTTCATTTGCAGTTGGAATCTGCGCACGATTTCAAGCTAATCCTAAGAAAAGTCATCTTGAAGCAGCGAAGAAAATTCTTAAGTTAAGGAACAGTAAATGTTGGATTGTGGTATCCAGCTGATGACAACTTAGAGTTGTCTGGATACTCAGACTCAGACTTTGGTGGGTGTAAGATAGATAGAAAATCTACATCTGGTACTTGCCAATTTCTTGGTAGTAAGCTGATTTCATGGTTGTCTAAGAAACAAACCTCTGTAGCTACTTCCACAATTGAAGCTGAGTATATGGCAGCTGGAAGTTGTTGTTCACAGCTGATCTGGATAAGCCAACAGTTAAGGGACTATAACATTATCACCAAAGATGTACCTATCTTTTGTGATAGTAATAGTGTCATAGCTATTACCCAGAACCCAATCCTACATATAAGATGCAAGCATGTTGACATAAGACATCACTTAATCCGAGATCACGTTGAGAAAGGCAACATCAGACTTGAAAAGATTCTGACTGATTTTCAAAGAGCAGACATCTTGACAAAGCCACTGGCAGAAGATTTGAAGGAAGGATGGAAGAAGTACTCGAAGCAGAATGGGCTGCTTACGAAGAATTAAAAAATCGGTGGCTTGCCTGACTCAGATGACGAGTCTGATGAAGCTAGGGACCAAAGAGTTCAGGCAGCAGCAGAAGAGGCGGAGAGGCCAGCTGCAGTTCCAGAAGTTGTCCCTGAAGCAGAAGGAGTGGCTTCTGCAGAACCAGCAGCTGAGGAGACTGGGGCAGAGGCACCCTTCCAGAGGAGACCTAAAAGGAGGCTCATAAAAGCCTCAGACAAGAAGGTGGTAGAGGAATCGTCTGCTTCTCCTTCAAGTCTGTTGTCAGAGGAGGTGATCTCCTTGGAGGTAGCAGCAGCTGCAGTGGCTGAAGCAGAAGCACTAGAGGAGCCCAACTTAGAGAGAACCGCATCCGCCGAGAAGCCCATCTCGATAGGTACATCCTCTAGCCTTTCTTCATCCCCAACCCACTCAGGCGATGAAGAGGTACGCATGGCTGGTACCTCGGAGCCTCTTGAACAGCCTACTCCCACAAATGTCCAAATTCAGACCTCTCCACCAGAAATAACTCCCACCCAACCAACCTCATCTACCCAAACAATCCCTGATCAACCCACCCCTAAAATCATCCCTCAACCCACTTCACAAACCTACGACTTCTTAGACTTCATCTCCACAAAATACCCTACTTGCCTCTCCCCAAATTAGTCCAATTCATACCCCCATGTCAGACGGCTCGATGGGCAGTTTTGAGGTTTCCCTGAGAGCAGATGGGAAGAGAAGGCTGACTGAGCTTATTCCTGAACTTCAGCATAATACTGAAGTGATGAAGGAATCTGTAGAGATTTGGCTAATTCATCACCTGAGGACAAGTGACCTGGATGAGCTGAATCTGCTGTCAGAAGAAGTTGGCTGGGAAAACCTGCTGAACTGGGAGAAAATGGTCTTAGAGTCTGCTGGAATCTCAAACATCTCATCTATCCTCTCAGAAGGGCAGCTTCTTGACCATATCAGAAGTCGACTCGGCTTACCAGTGGCTTCAGCTGAAGTTTGTCCCAGTAGCCCAGGGTCTGCTTTCTCGGCTATTCTCAGCCAGATGGAGACGAGGGTGGAGGAGAGATTTACCCAGATGCTCCAAACTAAAATAGCTGATATCGTGGACTTCGTGAGTGTCACGATGGAGGACATGCTTAAGGCGTCTGAGGTAAATTACTTGACCAAATTATCTGAATCTGTAAAATTTTCTGTCAAGGAGGAGGTGGCTGAGGTAAAAAGGGAGGTCGATGAACTAAAAGTTCAAGTAAGGGCGGATAATCAGATACTGGCTGACGAGATCTTGAGGAACCAGACCTCAGCTTCCACCTACTTTACCATCGTCAAGGAGCAACTTCAAACGCTACTTGATGATGTTAAAAAGGGGGAAGATTTGGTCAGGGTCCAAGCTGATCTGAATCTCATCAAGCTCTCAGCCAGTAATCAATCGGATGAGCTCGCTGCCCTGAGAATGCGCGTAAAGCAGATCGAGGAAGCGATCAGGGCAGATGAGCTGGCGAAGAAAAGGGAAGTGGATCTGAAGTCGGAGAAGCTCATGGCCAAGATAAGGGAAAGAAAGGAGGAAGCAAAGGCCAAAGCTAAAGCTGAAAAGGAGAAAGAAAAAGGAAAGGGTCTCGAGCTGGTCTCATCTCCAGTCAGGCAGAGCTTAATGTCAAAAGTTGCTGGCAAGAGACCCTTAGAGAAATCAGCTGAGCAGATCCGTATAGAGGAGGAAAGAGACAGAAGGATAAAGACTGAAAAGATCTTTTATGGCCGAAGAGAAGCAAGGAGGAAAATCAAGTCAGCCAAGGAGGCAGGAAGGATTTTTGATCGAGCTTCTAAAAGATGGGTTATTCCAGCTGCTGGAGGTCCTCTTGGAGAAGCCGATAAGACCTGGATACGGCCTCAACATAGGTCAGATGCTCTACCAAAGATGATTGCACATCCTTCCTGGGCTGGAGAGTACATGAAGTATGAGGCGAAGTGAACGTTCTTTTGGTATATCTACAAAGGAGTCGGTACCACGTCTGAAGATGAGACAATAGCTTGGCATGATTGGATGGAGAAAGAGAACCCAGAGCTTTACCAGAAGCTTATCATAGAGGGAGATGAATGGTATAATGTAGACCTGGTAGCTCCGGCCTTCTCAACCATTCCAGTCAAGGTCACTGACAATGGCTTAATCGATAAGGACTGGATCAGATTAACGATCAATTACGGTCAAAATCAGATGAAGTTGACTGATCCGAAGGACATTGCAGAACTAAGGAATCAAATCTTCGACTGGATGCAGCTCCTAGAGAAGGATATATGGACAGACTAGATAAGCTTCATTTTCTTTTCCTTTACATCTTGTCTGATCTATCTGTAATTGTAATTGTGCTTCATCTGAATGAGAAATCTGAAACCTGTCTGAACTACCTTGTCTTGTGCATTAAGTTTCTTTACTGCTTTCTAAGAATTCTTAAAAAAATTTCTAAGTGTTAATCGTCTGAGAAAATTTCTATCTCAAATCAAAATTTTCTCTAAAACTTTCAAAGTCCTAAAACTTAAAACTCTTAAATTTTTCTAAGTGTTGATAATCTGTTAAGTCTCTAAGACTTAAAATTTTTCTCAAAATTCCTTTTGAAACTTTTCTAAGTATGGAATTTATCCTTGTATGGAAATGTCTTAAGTATGAATTGAGTACTTTTATATGAACTTATCTGATCAAAGGGTGCTTATGTGCATTAATGTGCTTATCTGATTATCTTGAACAATCTTAACTAACATCAACTGTGAGTTTGTTTTCAGTTTTAACATCATCAAAAAGGGGGAAATTGTTAGATCAAGTTTAGTTTTGATGAGTTAAAGTGTATAAACTAGAGTCAGCTCATGTAAATAAGATGACCAGCTGAGTATGTATAAAACAGCTGATGTAATGAACACAAGTGCTAGGTTGATCAGACTAGGTAGAGCTAGTGTAGTCAGCTGAAGTCTAGAAAGAGAAGGTCATCTGAAGACGATCTTGAAGAAGTCATCTGTTGGAGAGAATTATGAAGAGCTCAAGACGAGGTCAAGACCAGCTGAGTAGAATAAGAAAGACAAGTCTTCACCAAATCAGCTGCAGATGACTAGCTTAAGATCAGCTGAAGTCAAGGCGATTTTCAAGATAAGTTTGTTAAACGGTTTTTAGTTTGTTACAACAAACTAACCGTTTCACAGGCTTATAAATAGAAGTAAGCACAGTTCTGAAAAGAACTCCTAGCACTCATTCTAATACTCACGATTTTCAAAGGCACTCACAAGTTTTCCAAAAAGTTTTCATAAGTTTCTAAGTGTTTATAGAACACTTCCTTGTATATCTTCAAATATCCTGCACTATATCTTACTAGTTTCTAGATAATTTGATAGATTGAAGATAGGTTGAAGAAGAAGATCTTCAAGTCATTGTAATTGTAATCTCAGTAAGTAAGTAAGCAAGTAAGTGAGTCGAGGCCCTTCTTCGAGTTGAAGAAGGAGAGTGGATGTAGGATCATTTTGATCTGAACCACTATAAATCTTGTGTCTTTACTTCCTGTTTTTACTTTTCTGTTGATAATCAATTGCAAAAACAAATTAATTCCAGATTAATTTCAGATTGCTTTTTGACCCTAAAAAGATTGAGTCTAAAACTGTTTCCGCTGTTCTACTTTGGTGTCTTGAATTGATAGTCTGAATTTTTGTAAAAATTTAGATAATCTATTCAACCCCTCTTCTAGATTATCTCTGGAAGGTGAATCTGGTTTCTCTTGAGTACTCAATCTCGGGACCAACACATACGACGAAGAGACGAACATGTGGGGCGAAAATGGGGGTTCGGAGGTCAAGTCAGGCCCACAAAATTCCCTGGACTTGACCACTGGTCGAGCCCGGAAGAGCTCGGGTCGAGGCATTGGATGAAAGGAAGATTTGAAAGAAAATCATGCAGCTCGAGTCGAGTTGAACTTGCTCGAGTCGAGCCAGGCAGGCTCGCTCGAGTCAAGCCATGCGAAGTTTGTGCATAAAGCGTGTTTTCAGCATGGGGCTCGAGTCGAGGCCCCCAAGCTCGACTCGAGGCGCCCGTTTTCCCAAAAAATCACCATTTAAACAACATTTGACGAAAAACAGAGCATAAGATAGATAGTGGTAGTTTCCATTCAGTTGAGAGGCGATTTTTACAGTTTCTAGCTCAATTCCTTTTCCTAGATCATTAGATTCAAGCTTCTAATTAGATTTTCATTGAATTGTTGATTAGATTAGCATTTTACCCATTAGATTAGTCAATTGAGATTGTAATTCAAGTGAAGAGAAGTTTACAATTGTGGAGATTCAAACATTTAATTCCTATTCAATTGGCCAAATATTGGTGATGTTCTTCTTATCTCTTATTTTGTATTACTTAATTGTTTAGTTAATTGCTATGATGATCATGCTCTTTGATTTTTCACCCATGGATTTTGCACTTTGCTCCATGGGCTAATTCTCTTGTGCTTGGGATAATTGAAATTAAGGATGATGTAATTGTTCTTGCTAATTGTTGATGATTGTTGTTTTAATTGAGATAGTTAGTTTCCTAATTGTTGATGCTTATTGTGCTTCATACATTTTTATCTCTTTAGATTGGTGTTTGACCACCCTAGCAACAAACGAGAGTTAAGCTAACGTGATTAGGGATTAATCGAGTTATAATTGTGTATGAATGTATGAATTAAATGCTTTGTAATTGAGAAATTCATTGCATTAAGAATACTCAAAATTAGGCATTATTGAATGATGTGTATACTTTCTGTCTTGATTGAATGGTGATTTGATGCACTTATAGATGTGATCATTGATTCCTTAGTGGAGATTATCCCTATTACCCATCCCCCACTCATACCTAGTTGGAAGTTCGCTTAGCTTGTTAATTGTTCTAGCTTAATTCCTAGTTTAATTGCTTGTTTAATTATCTTTGGTATTTCATCCGTTTGTTGGTAGATTGTGATGAGAATCACGATCGGAAATCAAGATTCTGGCATTGCCCTGGCTCAGTCCAGCAAGAAACGTCGTTTGCAAAACAGTTTTTGCAGAGAAATTTGCTAAATTTTCATTATTCTCCAGTTTTTCAATTTACTTCCTTTAAGTATTGGATTCCTCTTCCTAACAGTTATCTGATAACTAACTACGGGACTAAGCCCAACTCACTAAACACATGCAATATCAGAAGGATTAATTGGCCCAAAGGCCCACTGATTCCTGTAAACTTTCAGTTATCTCTGACCCGCCTCTTCGTTGACCTATTTCTCATGTTGGCTAGCTGCCTTCAATTTAGCACGTCGCACTTGGTTGTATGCATTTTTTAGATGGCGACCTTCATTCTCATCATTCCCATCCTCTTGAGGAAGATCCTTGTCATCAAGGATAAATTTCGGAAATCGAATCTTCATCTCTTCCAAGTTTTCCCACGTTGCTTCCTCAATCGGCAACTCTTCCCACTCAATGAGAACTTCCCATCGGAATCATCCGCTGCGTTTGATATGTCTATAGTCTACTGCTCTTGAAGGTCGAATCAACAACATTCCATCTGAGTTAACTACTGGTAATCGCTCCATGCAAACCTCACCATCTCCTAGCCATTTTTTTAGTTGCGAAACATGCACAACAGGATGAATTTGTGCATCCTCCGGAAGGTCCAGCTTATATGCCACTTCACCAATCTTTGCTGTAATTTTATAAGGTCCAGCTTATAGGGTCTGTTGTCGATACAGTCGTAAATGTAAATAAGCCATTTCCCCGACTTCAAAAACCTCCTCCCGTCGGTGCTTGTTATGGTGATTTTTCATTCTGTTATTTGACCCTTGCAAGGTTTCTTTAAGCTCTTTGATCAACAAGTCCCTTTCATAAAGTTTACAGCATAACTGATTAAATAAGGAGGGGCCCTGCCATAAACCAATTCAAAGGTGAGTATTTAGTAGAAGAATGAAAGGAAGTATTATACCAATATTCTACCCATGGCATAAATGACTCCCATTTCTTTGGATTTTGATGGACGTAGCACCAGAGATATTGCTCCACATTCGATTTGTCACCTCAGTTTTACCATCCGTTTGAGGGTGATATGCCAAACTAATTGCCTATCGCGTGCCTTGCATTCTGAAAAATTCCTTCCAAAAATTACTTACGAAAATGTGATCTCGATCAGTTGTTATAGAGCATGGAATTCCATGGAGTTTGATAATATACTTCACAAATAATCTTGCCACTGTCTTTGCCATATATGGATGTACTAAGGGAATAAAATGGCCGTATTTCGTAAGTTGATCTACTACCACCAAGATACCGTTATACCCATTTGTCCGAGGTAATCCTTCTATAAAATCCATAGTAACATCCTCCCATATTCTCTCCGGAATGGGTAATGGTTGAAGTAACCCACTAGGTCATCTCGAATCACTTTTTACCCTTTGGCAAGTATCACAACCCATTACATAGTCACAAACTTCTTTCTTCATTCCCGGCCAATAGAATGTTGTAGATAAACGGGCCCAAGTGCGATATATCCCTGAATGACCACCTATGGCAGAATCATGAAAATATTGTAATAATTGAGCCTTTAACTTTCTGGATTCAGGAATCCAAACTTTCCCTTTGAACAACAATAAGAGATCCCTCCATTCATATTCTATTGTTTCCTCATCTCTTTGATCAATTTTCTGCCTAAGTAGAATTACTTCAGGATCCGTGGCTACAACTTCTCTAATTGAATCCCAAAGACCCCATATAGGTCCTGTCATAGCGTATAAAGTAGCATCTCCTTCTCGTCTTGATAGTGCATCCGCCACAGCATTTTGTTTGCCGGAACAATACCGTATTTCAAAATCAATGCCCATTAACTTAGCCACAAATTTTTATTGCTCGGGCATCACTATTCGTTGCTCTAACATGTGCTTTAACGGTTGTTGATTGGTAATTATGTAAAATCATCGTCCAAGGAGATATGGCCTCCATAATCTAACTGCTTCGACTACTACCATAATTTCTTTTACGTACGTCGACCATTCAGTTTTCTTTACACCCAATGCTTTACTGAGGAAAGCTAATGGCCGTCCTTCTTGAATTAATACCGCACCAATGCTGATGTCGCTTGCATTAGTGTAAACTTCAAACATCAAGTCAATATTGGGAATTGCTAATAACGGAGTGGTCGTTATTGCCGTATTTAATCTTTTGAATGCGTGCTCCTCTTGTTGAGTCCACTTAAACCCCCCTTTCTTTATCATTTCGGTGAGGGGTCGAGCTATATTTCCATAGTCTTTGACGAACTTTCGGTAATACCCTGTTAATCCGAGAAAACCTCTTAGCTCATTGATATTTCTTGCCTTTGGCCAGTCTTGCATCGCCTGAATTTTTGCATTATCAACCCTCACTCCTTCTTTTGATATTACATGCCCTAAATACTCCACTGTAGTCGTACTGAAAGTGCACTTGGAAGCCTTGACATAGAATTTATGTTTCTGCAAGATTTCCAAAGTAATTCGTAAGTGACGTAAATGGTCATGCCAATTCTTTGAATAAATTAATATATCATCAAAACACACAAGTATAAACTCCCTTAAATGTTGATCGAACATGGCATTCATGGCACTTTGAAAGGTTGATGGGGCATTGCATAAGCCGAACGACATCACCAAATATTCGTAGTGTCCATGATGAGTTTGAAATACCGTCTTTAATATGTCTTCGTCCGCCATTCATATTTGATGGTATCCCGCTCGTAGATCTAGCTTTGTGAAATATTTTAAGCCTCCCAATTCATCAATCATATCATCGATTGTAGGGATAGGAAAGCAGTCCTTCATGGTGGCTGCATTTAACGCCTGATAGTCAGTACAAAAAATGTCGCGTTCCGTCCTTCTTTTTTACTAACAACACTGGTGAAGAAAAGGGGCTTAAACTGGGTTTGATCAGCCCTTTATCGAGCATCTCACGAACTTGTTTTTCAATTTCAGCCTTTTGAAAATGCGCATATCTGTAGGGATGAACATTAATGGATTGCGTGTCATTTTTTAGCGTGATGTGGTGGTCGAATGCCCTTTTTGGAGGCAAGCCTTTTAGCTCTTCGAAAATCTGGGAGAATTCACGTAGCAATTTTTCCAGCTCCTCATAGTTTTCTTATTTAATTCCTTCCAATTCTGGTTTACGTATTTCAACATGGATAGCAAAACTTTGAGCCCCTCATTTTCTCATGTGCTCAATAGTTTTAAGGCCCACCTCTTTGGGTTGTTCTTCCCTGTTTCCAAGGTGACCATGTCGTCTCCCCGCTGAAATTACATGAGCCCTTTGCGATAATCGATGACCACGCTCCCCAATTCTTTTAGCCACTACACCCCTAATACCACATCCGGCCCGACTATAGGTAATGCAAACAGATCAGCTTCGATGGTCACCCCTTGAACCCGAATTGGCACCCTTTGATACTGCTCTGAACATTCTAACCCATCACCATTTGTGACTCTGACTTTGAAAGGTTCAACCGCTGTTTTTATCAGGTTGAGATTGCATGCAATCATTTGATTAATGAAATTGTGAGATGAACCGTTGTCCACGAGGACGACAACCCTTTGGCGTTTAATCCAGGCCCCAAATTTCATGGTTTGTGGCCCATGGATCCCAGTTATCGCATGCATAGATATCTCTGTCGTCTCCTTTTCTGGTTCGCTTGAAGGTCCCTCTGAATTTTCAGAATCAGTTGCTGCATAAACATCAAGTTTGATCAAGAATGATTGTTTGATCGTGCATTTATGTCCGGGTGTGAATTTTTCCTCGCAATTGAAACAAAGCCCTTCCCTTTTCTTTTACATTTCTTCCCACGTTAACCGCTTCATACCAGGTGGAAGAGAGCGATTATTAGTTACCCCAGCACCTCCATTGTTATTCATTCCTCCACCCTTCAACTCATAGAGGCCTGTATTGATCTTGCGAGATTCTGGTCTGCTAGCTTTTCGGAGTGCGTTTTGTGATCATCCCTTAATCGAGCCAACTCGATTGCTTCTGCATAAGTTTTAGGGCGATAAACTCTTATTTCAGAGGCAAGTTCTACTTTAAATCCTCCAATAAATGCCCCAACGAGTGCTTTTTCTGGCCAATCATGCACTCGGTTTTCCAATTTTTTGAATTCTTTTTGGTATTCCCGGAGTGTTCCTGTTTGCTTGATGTGAGCGAGCGCTTCATTGTAATTAGTGTATTCCAATGGACCGAAACATGTCAAGATTTCTTTCTCAAAATCTTTCCATTTGATCATGTTAATGTTAGTGACAAGTGTTACTCAGAATGCGCCAACATTCTGGTCACAACATCAGAATTCGTCCTTCCACTTCCACTAACACTTACCCCACGAAATGTCTTGTTCAATGTCTTGATTTTACAGATTGAAGACTTATGGAAGTTACTATAAGTCATGCATTTGAAGGTAAGAGTGAGGAGTTGAAAAGATCATGGGGAAGTTACTAGAAGTTACCTATTTTCAAGGGAGATGTGGAAGTTATCTTCAAGCACATTTGATGACCAGAATATCTATAAATACACGACTGCTATGAAGATAAAACTTGGAGTTGAGGGAAACACAATCTAGCGTTGTCTATTAGCTTAGAATATTTGAGTTTATTGATGTTTCATACTCGATACTTTCGTTGGTGAATGTTCCAACATTTCACTCAACATTTGGATCTTTAATTGTATTAGTGTTAGTTGATTAACATCTAGTCACTATATACGTAGATCTATTCATAGTGTAGCTCATGCTTTCACTGATTGTATCACTCAACATTTAATAGTGATATTTCATCGATTGACAGTATATACTTATTTATAGTCTATACAAAATTTTGATATCCATTTTGCAAAGTGTTTAAGACTTCCGCTGTGTGTGTTTCTGATCATTTATTTTTGTCTGTGTTGTTCTTTGAATGTGCCAACATTCATGACAACATTCTATCAACCACTCACGCACACCTTCAATTGGCACCAGAGCAATTAAACTCGTTTTCCTGGGTTTTAATTCTACGTTTGGTGTGTATTATTGCAATGGAATATCCTATGACAACTCCAATTAGGCCACCGGTTCTTGATGGAATAAATTATGCAATTTGGAAGCCTAAGACGCACATGTACATCAAGTCCATTGATGAACATGCATGAAGGAGTATTTTAACCGGATGGACTCCACCAATAGTTCCAGCTACTGATGATAGTGAAGCCCAAATTAAAAGAGAACTTGATTGGACAAATGATGAGATGACAACGGCCAGTTTCAACTCAAAGACACTCAATGCCATATTCATTTCTACGGATGTTTCCATGTTCAAAATAATCTCTAATTGTGTTTCTGCAAAAGAAGCATGGGAGAGATTACAAGAACATTGTCAAGGATCTGAAAGTGTTAGAAGGACAAAGTTGCGGATGCTTGGAACCAAGTTTGAAAATCTAAGGATGAGGGAAGATGAGACCATATCCTCCTACAATGAAAGAATCACTGAGATTTCTAATGAATCTCAAGCACTTGGTGAAGCTATATCCAATACAAGGTTAGTACATAAAATTTTAAGAACTGTTCCTAAATGTTTTGATGCTAAGATATGTGCTATTGAAGAAGCTAAAAATATTGATGCTATTACACAAAATGAGTTGGTTAGTATTTTGAAAACTTATGAAATGAATTTTTCCCAAAGAGATAATGAGAAATTCGATAGGAAAATTTCTGTTTTCAAAGGAGAAATATCTTTAAGTGTTGATAAACAACCATTTGTTACTGAAATAGATTCTGATGAAGATGGTGTTGATGATTGTGCCGACAATGCTGACAACATTGCTTTCTTAACTAAGCAATTTAATTCATTTTTGAAAAAGAGAGCAAATAGACTTAGAAATAATTTGCAAATTAAGAATCAGGATAGAGATTAGACTGGAAGTTCACGATAATTGCTTGATAAGAATAAAAATTTTAATGAACCTAGGCAATTTGATAGAGGCAACAAGATCAAATACGATCCAGAATATGGGAAAAATGTTAAATGTGATTCATGTTCTGGTTTTGGTCATTATGCTAATGAATGTGAAAACACTCTTTTGAGAAAAAGGGTAAATTTTAATACTACCTTAAGTGATGAGTCTGATTATGAAAATGATTCTGATAAAAATGAAGAATATGCTTTTTCTGCAAGAATTATATATGATGATACTCTTGATGATTTACTGGATGATTCTGATGTTGAGTCAAATGTGTCAACATTTGAGGAAAAATTGGAAATTCCAGAAGTTAATTGTTTCTCAAGTTCGTGTGTAGACAAAGCATATACATCTAACAATATTTGCAAAGATTGTAAGTCCAGTTGTCTTAAGCTTGAAAAAGGAGTTGGAATCCACTCAGAAAACCTTGAAAGACATGACTATTGAAGAGACATACCAAAATGATACGATGACCAAGCTTGAGGTCATATTGACAAGGAAAGATCTGGAAATATGCAACCTTAAAGAGGAGCTTAAAGGCACAACACTGAAATTCAAAAGATATTCAGAAAGTTCAGCAAAACTTGATGATGCACTAACAATTGGAAGTACTAGTAGACATAGTCTTGGTTATAATGGTAACATTACTCAGTTTTTAAGCAATAATAAACCTGTTGTATTTACAGAACCTTCTGATGAACCTGAAAAATTGAAAAATATTTTTGAAAAGAAGATTGTTTGTCATTATTGCTTTACTGAAGGTCATAAGAGACCAAACTATTTAAGAATGAAGCAGGACAAAAAATTTGCTAAAATGTCTTTGAAAATGTTGTTACATTCTATTTAACATTCGAAACAAACAGTTCAAAAATCTTTTCAAAAGTCTGTTAAAAATTCTACCTGGGTGTTAAAGTCAAAATTTGTGTGTAATGTTATTTATACCTCTTTGATAGCATGTGTTCCTGGACTTTCGTATTTTGATAGTGGTTGCTCTAGGCACATGACTGGTGAGGAAAGATTTATTACTGATTACAAAGTGTATGATGGTGGAAATGTTACTTATGGAGGTGGTTCAAAAGGTAAAATTGTTGGAATAGGTACACTGAATGTTTCTAGTTTTCCTAACTTGACAAAAGTCTTGCATGTTAAGGGTTTACTTGCAAACTTGATTAACATTAGTCAACTATGTGATGATGACTTCCATGTAAAGTTTGATAAAAGTTCATGCTATGTGTTTGATTGGATTGAATTGATGCATGATTTTGAGGCCTATTTTAGTGCAAAAAGTAATCAAAAGTGTTAGATTTTGTGCCTAAATGTGTAGAGTATCACTATTTTGCCTAAAAAGTATTACTTGATGAATAATTGATGTTTTTCATCCGTTTTACAGGTAAATCGGTGGAATTTGGCCAAACCGAGAGTACCGACATTCTTAGGATGAAGAGACGAACGAGACGGACAAAAACAGGGGTCGGAGGCGGAGCCCGGGTCGAGAAAATGCCCTGGTCTCGACCTCTGGTCGAGGTCCAGAGGCCTCGACTCGAGGGTGAAGGAAGAAAGGCTAGAATTCAAAAAAGGGAGGCAGCCTCGACTCGAGGGTTGAGCCTCGAGTCTAGGGATGGGCGAAAATCGGCAGCCTCGACTCGAGGGAGAGGTTTTTTTTAAGAAAAATTGCCTATTTAAAGCATGAAACAGGGCATAACTTGGGACAATTAGGTAGAGCAGTTAGTAGCAGTTTTGGGGCGATTTCTTAAGCCCCAAGCTTATTTCTCCTTGTAGGTTGAGTAGAGTGTTAGATTTAGATTTAGATTTCAATTGTTGTTGATTATATTATCATTAGATTAGCATTTGATCTAGTTGATTCCTCAATTCAAGCTTGTATTTCATTTGGAGAAGTGTATTGAAGACTCAAGCATTCATATTTTGGTTAATTCAATCCTATTGGTGATGTTCTTCCTCATATCTTTTTTCAATTTCTTAATTGTTGTGATTTGCTTTGAGTTTGTGCATTTCTATTCTCTTCCCATGGATTTTGCCCTTGGCACCATGGGCTAACTCTCTTGTGCTTGGGTTAATTGAAATTGAGGATGATTTGATTGACTATGTTATGATTGTTGATGATTGGAGATCAATTGAGTTAGATTGCTTCCTAATTGTGATTCTCAATTGAGCTTCATGCAAAATTATCTCTTTAGATTAATGTTTGATCACCCTAGCAATAGGCGAGAGTTGAGCTAACGTGATTCGGGATTAATCGGGTTTTAATTGTGTATGAATGTATGGATTGAGTGCTTCGGATTCGAGAGATTAGTTGCACTAAGGATACTCACATTAGGCATTGTGTTATTAATGGAGTGATTAATTTCATGATGGTTTTATGCTTTCTATCTTAGTTGATTTGCAATTTGATTCAATCATAGCTTGTTGATCATTGATTCCTTGATGGATGTTAGCCCTAGCACACCTATCCCCCATTTATTGTTGTATTTGTTCTTGCCTCTTAAGTGTTCGATCATTTACCTCTTTGTAGTGTTTGAGTTTATTTTTTGCATTTTGTTGTGTTTTTATTTCCAAACCCGCTTTGCAATAATAGTCATCGAGAACTCGTATTTCTAGGGCCTCACGTGCATAATTTTTCCCTTGGGTTCGATATTTTTGATTGGTCTTAATACCGCTTGTCGGAAAACTACAAATCAAATGGCTCCGTTGCCGGAGAATTAGTTTTAGCGCCTTATGCGAGACTTAGGAATTGTTTGAATAGGCTACTTGTTGCCTTTGTGTTTGTGTTTGTTTTGTTATTTTTGTGTGAATTTGATACTTGTTTATCTTGCCTAGATGGAGGGATATAACTCATATGCATGGAATCAAGAGTATTATCAAGAGAGTATTGTGTATCCTCCACACTTTGAAGAATGTGGATACAATAATTGGAGGAACTATGATGATAATTTTCAATTGCAACAAGTTCCCTCCAATTATCAAGATTGGAGATGTGATGAAAGTCCTCCCCCACCTCAAGAGATGTTCCCATATTATGAGCCTTATGATCAAACATTCGATCCATGGTGTGGATTTGAGTGTCAAGGAGCATCAGAAGGAGGAGATTACTATGATGATGGGAGAAGCCATGAGTATGACTACCAAATGCCACAAGCTTCATCTCATTATGAAGAATGGGGACTCCATGATATAAGAGCTATATTGAAGGAGATGCTTGGGGTGTTGTTGGAAAAATTTGAGGAAAATGACCCAAGATGTGAATAAATATTTCCCTTGTATGAGAACATTTATGAGACCAAAGCATTGGTCGATTCAATGATAGAGGGGAACATGGAGATCACCGAAGCTCAATTCATGATGTTAAAAAGTCAACTCAAATATTTTCTACTCCAAGTGAAGAACATAGCCATTATGGAGAATCAAGAAGAAGAAGGGGGAGAAGAAATTAAGAGTGAAGAAGTTGTAGTAGAGGGTCCAAGCATGAAGAATGAAATAGAAAATTTTCTTGTCGAAAGTGAGGAAGAGGAATGTCCATTGATGGACATGATCAATAATGAGGAAGAAAATCTAGAAGCATCGAATGAAGCCTTGAAGATTGAAATGAGCATTTCTATACCTTCAAACTCTTCAAATTGTACTTTTATTGATATTGATGCCTCTAATGATTTCATTTTACCTCTTGTGAACTTTGACTGTAGGGAAGAATTGATGAAGCGCTTGGGCATCCTTGAAAGAAAGGAATGGAGAAGAAGGATGGAGAGAGAGCAAGGGGGACAACCATGGATACTATGCATATCTATGTGTGGTTGCCCTATCCATTATGAGTGCCTCCTAGATTTTGAAGCTCAAAGGATGAGATATAAAGGGAAGGAGGACCGCTATCCTTGGCCATTCCGATGAAGGAAGTGGGAAGTGAATGAATAAATCCGGCAAAGGACAATAAAAATAGTGCTAGATGGGAGGCAACCCATCCTTTTTATTGATTTTATGTGCTTTTTGTTTGCTTTGAGTTTTTGTTTCGTTTTTGGGAGAATTGACTTTGGACTTAATTGCTCATGCTTAGGAAGTTATGCATCTTGCTATGGGATTATTGGATTATTGAGTATTGTTGATACCATTATGAGTTGCATGTATTTTTACCACTCTTGAGCAAATCATTGAATTTCATGCTATCATTCAAGTTTGGGGGTGTTGATCGTTACTGTTTACGTGCATCTCTTAGTGGTGATGATTTGATGATTCTTTTGCTCAATTGTAGGTACACTTGTTAGATGAATTGGGAAGCCATTGGAATTGTAAGGAAAGGCAAGATCAAGAAGGAAAGTGCATAAAAGCATGATGAGTCCTACATGTTTGAAGGAAGATGGAGTTTAAAGGCTTATGGTACAACACTTCCTTTCAAACATAGACTTGTCTAAGTTTGGGGGAGGTGTTCTTTTCTCTTTACCTATCTTTTGTGCTCTTATATGATCTTGGGGTTTGTTGAGCTTAATGTTTATGGATATGATGATGATGCTATAATTGTGTCTAGGATTTCTTGCATATATTTTTGGGGTGTAATTCATTTTTGAGCTTAATTGTGGATTTATTGCATATATCTTTGAGTTATCTTTGTTGACATAGTGAGTGTGCTTGAGATTATGTACATGTGCACTTGTGCTTGATTTATAAGACATATTGGATTTTGATTTGATCATGAGTTAATATGTGGCTTGAAGCTAGCATGTTTGATAATTATGTGAAGATGAATGTGATTGAAAATACTTGATTCATTGCTCAATTTTAGCCTGTGAGCTTTTGTGCCTTTATAATCGTACATCTTATACGGTTGATTTGATTTCTTTGTGAGTGCATCATTCATGGATTTGTATGCTAGAACTTGCCACTAGACTTGTTGATATTGATCTTTGTGTGATTTCAAGAAAGTGATAAGAGGCCATGTTTGATATGATAAGTCACTTAGCCAAATTTTTCCCCACCAAAACATTTGATTTCCTTAGTGAGCCATGTTGAGCCTAGTATCCTTATTCTTTGGCAAGCCAAGTGAAATTGAAACCATTGGCATATTTTTATGAGCCTTATTGTCCTATGTTTAGTAGAGCTTGATTGTTGGCTATAGATGGTGATTTGATTGTGAAGTGTGGTGGAAAATGATGAGTTAAGTGATGATGCTTGAGAAGAAGAAAAAAAGGTTGTGAAAAAATTGAATTGTGAAGAAAAATGTGACATGAAAAAGAAAAAATTCAATTTGAGCCTTCCAAAGAGCCTACATTACAACCTAGAAGAAAGACCTCTTTGATTCTTTATTGAACACAAATGATTTTGATTGAGATTAAGTCTTTTGGCAAGCTTATGGTGTGCAAGTTTGTGAATTTGATGATAGAGTGTCTTATACCATTATACACTTGAGTGATGAGTGAAACACTCCATGGAAGGAGCAATATTTTGAGTGTTTGATTGAGCATTTGTTTGAGCATGATCTATCTTGATTGCTAGTTGAGAGTTTGTATTGATACTTATGTTCATTGATGAGTCTGTTTGTCTTATATTTCTTCTATGGTGCCATGTGACATAATTGCAATCAATTCAGTCCTTTGTGCTTAGTTGCTACGTTGCTCGAGGACGAGCAACACTTCAAGTTTGAGGGTATTATGATTGGAGTGAATTGATGCATGATTTTGAGGCCTATTTTAGTGCAAAAAGTGATCAAAAGTGTTAAATTTTGTGCCTAAATGTGTAGAGTATCACTATTTTGCCTAAAAAGTATTACTTGATGAATAATTGATGTTTTTCGTCTGTTTTACAGGTAAATCGGTGGAATTTGGCCAAACCGAGAGTACCAGCATTCTTAGGATGAAGAGATGAATGAGACGGACGAAAATGGGGGTCGGAGACGGAGCCCGGGTCAAGAAAATGCCCTGGTCTCGACCTCTGGTTGAGGTCCAGAGGCCTCGACTCGAGGGTGAAGGCAGAAAGGCTAGAATTAAAAAAAAATGAGGCAGCCTCGAGTCGAGGGATGGGCGAAAATCGGCAGCCTCGAGTCGAGGGCTGAGCCTCGACTCGAGGGAGAGGTTTTTTTTCAGAAAAATTGCCTATTTAAAGCATGAAACAGGGCATAACTTGGGACAATTAGATAGAGCAGTTAGTAGCGGTTTTGGGGCGATTTCTTAGGCCCCAAGCCAATTTCTCCTTGTAGGTAGAGTAGAGTGTTAGATTTAGATTTAGATTTCAATTGTTGTTGATTAGATTAGCATTAGATTAGCATTTGATCTAGTTGATTCCTCAATTCAAGCTTGTATTTCATTTGGAGAAGTGTATTGAAGACTCAAGCATTCCTATTTTGGTTAATTCAATCCTATTGGTGATGTTCTTCCTCTTATCTTTTTTCAATTTCTTAATTGTTGTGATTTGCTTTGTGTTTGTGCATTTCTATTCTCTTCCCATGGATTTTGCCCTTGGCACCATGGGCTAACTCTCTTGTGCTTGGGTTAAATGATATTGAGGATGATTTGATTGACTATGTTACGATTGTTGATGATTGGAGATCAATTGAGTTAGATTGCTTCCTAATTGTGATTCTCAATTGAGCTTCATGTAAAATTATCTCTTTAGATTAATGTTTGATCACCCTAGCAATAGGCGAGAGTTGAGCTAACGTGATCCGTGATTAATCGGATTTTAATTGTGTATGAATGTATGGATTGGGTGCTTCGGAATCGAGAGATTAGTTGCACTAAGGATACTCACATTAGACATTGTGTTATTAATGGAATGATTAATTTCATGATGGTTTTATGCTTTCTATCTTAGTTGATTTGCAATTTGATTCAATCATAGCTTGTTGATCATTGATTCCTTGATGGATGTTAGCCCTAGCACACCTATCCCCCATTTATTGTTGTATTTGTTCTTGTCTCTTAAGTGTTCGATCATTTGCCTCTTTGTAGTGTTTGAGTTTATTTCTTGCATTTTGTTGTGTTTTTATTTCCAAACCCGCTTTGCAACAATAGTCATTGAGAACTCGTATTTCTAGGGCCTCACGTGCATACTTTTTCCCTTTGGGTTCGATATTTTTTATTGGTCTTAATACCGCTTGCCGGAAAACTACAAATCAGTGTTAAATAATGATACTGATTGTCTTATGATTGGAAATAGATCAGTTGATAATTGTTATTTGATTGATTCAAATCAAGCATGCTTTAATGTTCAAACTGCTGAAAGTACAATTTGGCATCAAAGACTTGGACTTAATCATTATAGGAATATTGTCAAATTATTGAAATTAGACGTTGTTAAAGGTCTTCCTAAACTACGAATGCATGCATCTAATATATGTGGACCTTGTCAAATTAGTAAACAAGTCAAAATGTCGCATGAAATATTGACACATTGTACTACAAAACGTTGTGTTGAACTTTTGCATATGGACTTAATGGGACCAATGGAGACTGAAAGCATTGGTGGAAAAAGGTATTCTTTTGTCATAGTTGATGATTATTCAAGGTTTACATGGATTGAGTTTCTTAAAGAGAAATCACATGCTTTCGGTGTATTCAAAATTCTTTATAAACGTTTTAAAAATGTTTATAATTCGAAGGTTAAGAAGATAAGGTCTGATCATGGTAGGGAGTTTGAGAACAACTTATTCACTAATTTTTGTGAAGAAAAATGTATAATTCAAGAGTTTTCTTCTCCTAAAACAACTCAGCAAAATGGTGTTGCTGAAAGAAAGAATAGAACTCTACATGAAATGGCTAGAGTAATGCTTATATCCAAGAAACTTTCAAAAAGGTTTTGGGTAGAAGCTTTGAATACTGCTTGTCATATTTCAAACAGAGTTTATTTAAGACCTAATTCTACTAAAACACCTTATGAATTTTTGAATAATAAGAAGCCTAATCTAAAATATTTTCATGTCTTTGGATGTGTTTATTACATACTGAATGATAGAGACCAACTTCATAAATTTGATTCAAAAAGTGATAAGGGTTTATTTCTTGATTATGCTAGAAACAGTAGAGTCTTTAGATCTATAATCTTAGGACTGATAATGTTCAAGAGTCTATGAATGTTGTATTTGATGATAATGCAAGTCTTGTAGATAATACTATTGAAGAAGATGTAACTGATCTTATTGAGTAGATGCAAGGATCTAAAATTTCTGAGCCGATTGAGAATGTTGCTACAAATGTACCCACATCTGAAGCAACATCACCTCAACATCCAGAAATTAACAGAACTATGCCTTATCCTGCTACATTACCATTTTCCAGAATTCTCAAAAATCATCTACAGCAACAGATCATAGGTAAACCTCAGTCAGGAGTACAAACAAGGAGAAAATTGAGTTTTGATGCAAGACATGTGATAAGATCAATCTGTATGACATCTATGTGCAACAAGGTAAACTTTGAATGTTTTCATTCTTTCACTGAACCTAAAAATGTTGATGAAGCTTTGAAAGATGAAAAATGGATTAATGCAATGCATGAGGAGCTTAATCAATTTGATAGAAATGATGTATGGATGCTTGTACCTAGACCTGAAAATATGAATGTAATTGGTACCAAATGGATCTGAAAAAACAAGACTGATGAATCTGGTAATGTTATAAGAAACAAAGCTAGATTAGTTGCACAATGCTATACACAAGTAGAAGGTATTGATTTTGATGAGACATTTGCTCCAGTGGCTAAAATTGAATCTATAAGATTATTACTTGCTATTGCATGTTACATTGATATAAAACTGCATCAAATGGATGTCAAGGCTGCATTTCTAAATGAAATTCTTATGGAAGAAGCTTATATAGAACAACCTAAAGGGTTTGAGAATCATGAGTATCCTGATCATGTTTATAAGCTTAAGAAAGCTTTATATGGTTTAAAGTAAACACCTAGGGCATGGTATGGTAGATTAATTGATTTTCTTGTTGAATTCAGTTTCTACAGAGGTGAAGCTGTTAGGACATTGTTTATTAAACATTTTGGAAATGATATTATGATTGCTCAAATATAAGTTGATGACATTGTGTTTGGTTCTACATGTAAAAGGATGCTTGAATTATTTGTACATGAAATGACCTCAACCTTTGAAATGTCTATGGTTGGAGACTTAAATTACTTTTTAGGTCTTCAAATTAAACAATGCAAAGATGAAATTTTTTTCTCACAAAGTAAATATGCCAAAAATCTTGTGAAAAGGTTGGGTTTAGACAATGCTAAACACATGAAGACATGGGATCAATACAAAAATTGTGTAAAGATAATGTTGGCTAGGATGTTGACCCAACATTATATAAATCAATGATTGGTAGTCTTTTATATTTGACTTCTAGTAGGCCTGACATTATGTTTAGTGTTTGTTTATGTGCTCGTTATCAAGCTAATCCAAAAGAATCTCATATGAATTAAGTGAAAAGGATCATTAGATATGTGGCAGGTACATGTGATTATGGAATATGATATAGCAAAGACACTAATTATTCTTTAATTGACTATAGTGATGCAGATTGGACAGGTGATAGTGATGATAGAAAGAGTACTAGTGGAGGATGTTTCTACATGGGTAACAATCTTATTTCATGGCATAGCCGTAAACAAAATTGTGTCTCCTTGTCAACAGCAGAATCTGAATACATTGCTACAGGAAACTGTTGTACTCAGCTTCTTTGGCTTAAAAAGATGTTCGATGATTACGGTTTGGAGAGCAATACTTTTAATGTTTATTGTGAAAATACAAGTGCAATTAATATATCTAAGAACCCTGTGCAACATTCTTTGACTAAGCATATAAGTATAAGACCATTTCATTAGGGACCTTGTAGAAAAAGAAGTTGTAAAGTTGGAATACATTCCTACTGAGAAGCAAATTGCAGACATTTTTACTAAAGCCCTTGATAATGAGAGGTTTTCTTCACTTAGAAAATTTCTAGGTTTATGCACAAATTAGACCTGTTATTGTTGTGTGTTGTATCAAATGTGCCCACATTTGTGACAAAACTAGAATAATTTATTTAAATTTTTCTAAGTATTGTAATATTTAGTATTTTTGAACTCTCTTGTGTATATAGTATTAGAACCTGTGATTAATATAAATTGTCCTGGACACACTTCTCTTAAATGCAATTAAATAACTCAAAATTAGTTGCTATGTCACTGAGTAACTATGGGGCACGGAGTTGACTACTACGATGTTCTCTTTTCAAAAGGTGACTTGAAAGCAACAATACATTCACAAATCCATTGAGTAATTATGGGACACGGAGCTGACAACTACGATGATCTCTTCTGAAAAAATGGATCAATGTGAATAAGTGAGAAAAGCGAAATATAGTGCAAACACAAATAAATTAATTTCATGTAAAAACTGTGTTGAGAAGTGTGTGTGCTGATATTCATTGAATAACATTCTGGTTCTCATACGTATATTTACCTTTATGAGTTTGATAATTTCCAAATATTATTTTATGAAGAATTATTTATTTTAAATTGTTCCCAGCAATTTTACTTAGTCTAATTTATTTAACTATGCGGTTATTTATTTTTATTAAGCGGTTTTTAGCATGTTTTTTAATTTAACTTCCACACATACGGTTTATCCCTATTTCTTAGGGATGTGATTAATCTTATTCTTCTTAACACCGATGTGATCACAACTTCTACGTTCTTTCTTTTCCCTATTTAAGGTCCTTAGTGTTCAGTGTGTTATACACATTAATTCATCTATTCTCAAATTAAGCACAGAGTTTGAAGGTATCATTATTAGTACTTGTAGGTATTATTTCTTAATTAGCCATATATTTTCAAATTGATTATTAAATTAATGTTTTAAAATTTGTTTGCAGGGTATTAATTGAAATGGCTGATCAAGGAAACTCTTCACCTTCACAATCCAAAATTTCGAATTCTCCAGCTTCATCTTCTTCCTAGAAAAACTTTCACCTTCTTGCTCAAATGGCTGTCGATAACTCACCTAATGTCTCTGAGAATGTTGGCGCAACTCACCCAACATCACCCTCTTAGATTAGGGATGGGTCAGTCGATATTCCTCTTCCTCCATCTGAAACCCAAATTCCTGATACTCAAACCTCTGAATGTTAGATCAGAAGTAGTTTTGATGAGTTAAGTTGTATAGATTAGGTCAAGCTCATGTAAGTAAGATGACCAGCTGATCGTTTATAGAATAGTTGATGTAATGAATTCTAGTGCTAGGCTGATCAGACTAGGTAGAGCTAGAATAGTCAGCTGAGGTTGTGAAAGAGAAGGTCATCTAAAGACGATCTTGACGAAGTCATCTGTTGGAGACAATAATGAAGAGCTCAAGACAAGGTCAAGACCAGCTGAGTAGAATAAGAAAGACAAGTCTTCACCAAGTCAGTTGCAGACGACTAGTTCAAGATCAGCTAAAGTCAAGGCAGTTTTCAAGAATAAGTTTGTTGAACGGTTTTTAGTTTGTTGCAACAAACTAACCGTTTCACAGGCTTATAAATATGTTTGAGCACAGTTCTGAATCGAACAATCAACACTCTCATTTTCAATACTCATGAATCTTCAAAGAGCACTCAAAAAGTTTTCAAAGAAGTTTTCATAAGTTTCTAAGTGTTTGTAGAACACTCTCTTGTACATCTTCAAATTTTCTGCACTGTAATTTTCAAGTTTCTAGATAGCTTGATAGGTTGAAGATAGAATTGAAGAGAAGAATCTTTGCATCTTTGTAATTATAACTCTGTAAGTAAGTAAGGTAGTAAGTCAGTTAAGGCCCTTCTTCTAGTTGAAGAAGGAGAGTGGATGATGGATCAATTTGATTCGAACCACTATAATTCCTGGTGTGTTCTTTACTTCTTGTTTTACTTATTTGTTATTCATCAAGTGTTCTAACAAGTTAATTCCAGATTTGAATTCAAATTGCTTTTTGATCCTTAAAAGATTGAGTTAAAACTTGTTTCCGCTGCTTAGCTTTGATATTTTGAATAGATAATCTGATCTTCTAAAGAACCCTCTTCTCGAAACCTACCCAATGACCGTCGAACTCGTAGAGGGAGCTACTTCTGATCAGATTGTCTACGCATTCAAGAATCTGACCAAGCAAACAATTTATCCTGTCGTCATGGTCGGAAATGTGGAGGTCGACTTTCAGCAATATAAGCACCTCGTTTTCACGCCGCCTCAATCGCCACATGATGCCCCGATGGATGACCCATCTTCTGACTTAACCGATACAGGTGAACTCACTACTCGATTTCAAACTGTTCGCCAAAAAGCTTCGAGCTCGAGGGATCGTGGTCAGAAATGACGTTCGTACAGAATAATGGGTCGTAGGGTTGACTATTCGGAGAAAGGGAAAAAGCAAAAACACGATGATGGTGTTGCATTGAAGCCCATTCAATTCTTCGATTCTGATTCCTCTGAAGAAGAAATGAGGGAAGCCAGCCCTGTGAGGGAGACAAGTGATCAAGCCTCTGTCCCGGTGCCTAGTCCGAGGGGAAGCACTGAGGATTCAGAAATGAATCTGACTTTGGCTGAAATGGCTGCCAACTTGGAGAAGAGAAGCAAAAGGCAGAATGATCCGCAGAATGTGCTTGAAAATATTGCCACACCTATGGCAACATCGAGTTCTGCTTTTGGATCATCCTCAAAAGGATCAGAAGAGGTACATACTGACTCTTCTCTATCTATGACTTCAAGTGATTCTGATGATAGCTATCATAGTATAGATAGTGATAAATTTAGGACCTTGAGGACTAGATTGATTATTGGTGAAAGGATTATTAAGATGGATGATTTTGTTTCAATGAATCTGGTTGGATATTTGAATGATATATCCCTGATGTATGCACTTTAATTTGCTACTCCATATTTGATAGATTGGATATATGAGTTTTATGCAAATTTGAAGGTTAGCATTTCTAAGGTGAACTCTGCAAATTATGGAAAGGTGAAATTTAGGTGACACCAGCTGTAATTAATACTTTTCTGAAAACAAGAGATGATGAAGATCCACAGGTTGATAACATAGATGAGGTCCTAAGTGTAATCACTGGGGGAAGACAAACTGTATGGAAGTATAGGATGAATTCATCTGTCTTAACCAGCTTGTATAGTGTGCTGCATAAGCTGATTGTTTACAATTAGCTACCTTCTTCTAACACTACTACACTCACCCCTGAACAAGCTGTCCTGATGTACAAAATTGGCCATCTGAGGAGATTCAACTTGGGTAAAACGATCTTTGATAACATGATGAAATATTCTGGGAGAGTGTCTAGCAAGGGATTGTTGCCATACCCTAGTCTAATCTATAAAATGATATCTGCTCAAGGAATTCAAAGAGAAAATTCAGAGATTATCAGCTCGTTTGCATTAAGTATGGGGATATCTCATGTCCTGAGAAGTGGTCCAAGGGTAATTGATCTGTCATACATAGATCCCAATGCACAGCCTGAAGTTCCTTCTGAGTAATGATAGAAAGGTTAAGAACCTTCCAGACTTTGACATAGAAGACTATGACTACTGGAAGTTCCGCATGGAGAATCATTTGAAATCGATCCATCCTCGAATGGAAGATGTCTTGTCAGATGGGTCAATCAAATTTTATCATGGTGAAGTAAGTGATGGAGCGAGCAGCTCAGAATCACGGACTCAGACGGTGAAGAAAGTATCAGAATTAACCAATGATGAGAGGAAAGTGTATAACCTAGATCAGGTGGCAAGAAACGAGATTATTATCACACTTAGCAGGGAATGGTACGAGAAGATTAAGAAGTGTAAAACAGCCAAAGAGACGTGGGACACCCTAGCTAACATGTGCGAAGGCACAGATCAGGTGAAGGAGAACAAGCTGCAAGCTGTTCTCCATTTATTCGATGTCTTTAAAATGAAAGAGTGTGAAACTATTGATCAGCTGGATATGAGAATAACCAATCTGATCAATAGAGCCACTGATCTTGGAAAAATCTACACTGAAAAAGAAATCAATAACAAAATCCTTAGATCTCTAACCAAGCGTTGGAGGGAAAAGGGAAATTTGATTAAAGCTACAAAAGATCTCTTTACTATGACACATTACACTTTATTTTCTCACTTAAAAGGTTATGAGTTTGACATTCAGGTAGAAGATGAGGAAGATGAGATGGAGTCAAGCACCTCATCCAAGACTGTTGCCTTTGTCAACAAAGAAGACAAGACTGTAGCTGAGCTTAAAGGAGCTGATCTATCCTTAAAGGAACAGATGGCATTGCTAACAAAGAGGTGTGATCAATTAAGGATGAAATATAAGCGTAACAAGTTAAAATCTACAGAGAAGGACAGATCCAGATCTAAGAGAAAAGATGATGAATCAACAGATGATGATAAAAGAAGAAATCAGACAAGAAGGTATAAATATCCTATTAAGAAGAATCCTATAAGTCCTAAATCAGACCGGGGAGACACTTGTTACACCTGTAACAAGCCAGGGCACTTCAGATATGACTGTCCCTAGCTGACTCCTAAAGAAAGAGAGGAGAAAAGGAAGAAAAGAGATAGGCGCTTTGCAGATCAGAGAGCCCTTCTTGCTGAGGAGAAAGAATCAAGAAAATCATCATCATCATCATCATCATCATCATCATCTTCATCTGATTTTGGATCAGACGATGAAGTGTGTCTGATGGTCAAAGAGGTAGATTACTATTCCTCAACTGATAATGAGTCTTACAAATCTGTCTTAGACAATGACCAAACTATAATCAAGGGTCTTTTGAAAGATCTAAAAATGTCTCTAAGTGCTTATAAACAATTAGAGACTGAAAATTTAACTTTGAAACACCAGGTTCAAACTCTAATTAAGGGCAAACAAGTTGTAACCTATTCTGAGTCTGAGGAAACATTCAAGGGGGAGTGTTTACCCCAGGCTGAGGCTAGTACTTAAGCTAGTCTGCCTGAAAGATTAGAGAATGAATTGAAGTCTTTAAAAGCTAAATTTGAAGTGGTCTGTAATGAAAATGAGTCAATTAAGAGGACCAATGAGAAGCTTGTCTTCAAAATGAGCCAGCTTAATAACTCACAATCAGCGATAGATCATATTTTTAGAACTTCTCAAAAATCCCATGATAAAACAGGTCTTGGTTATGATAGGAATAATAAATCAGAGATTCCAAAACCAAGGAATTAAATTTGTGAAGGCTGCTGAAACATCAAAAGAAATTAAAATTAGACCTTGGAAACCACAGAGTCAGATAAGGACTGCATCTCCTAATCTGAAAAATAAAAATCAGATGAGGAATCCAAATCTGACAAAGAGGATTCCAAGAACCAAAACTAAGAGGAATTCTTATTATAGTTCTTTTGATGGGAGGAGCAGAGGCTATCCCTTATTTCCAAGATACAAGAAAGTCACCAAATCTGACTTCAATAAATTCTCATTTAAATATGATATATTTGTGGACAGATTTGGTAGACAACTTCAATCTGATTTGTTATTGAATAATGAGATGATTGTTTGGATACCCAAAGTGATTGTTGACCTCAAAGGACCTAAGATCACTAGGGTGCCTCATACTTAATCTGTCTTGCAGGAATCCCAGGGACTATCATTAAAAGAGGAGATTCTAGCTTCCATTTGGTACATAGACAGTGGTTGTTCTCAGCACATGACTTGTGAGAAGAAGTTATTATCAAATTTTCAGAATATTAATTATAGGGGATGTCCAGGTATCTGAGGTTTATTTTGTAGAAGGTTTGAAGCATAATTTGTTATCTGTTTCCCAAATCTGTGATAAAGGTTTTCATGTTAGATTTTCTAAAGATAAGTGTGATATCTTAGATAGTTCCTCAGATAAGGTACTCTTAACTGGCTTCAGACATAGTAATGTCTATGTGGCTAATTTTAATAGTTGCCCCAAAGATACATGTCTTGTAGCTAAAGGTGGAAATGATCTCAGTTGGCTATGGCATAAAAGGCTTAGTCATCTGAATTTTAAAACCCTTAGCACAATAGCTAAGAGGAATCTTGTCAAAGGACTACCTGAGAAGCTTTGTTCAACTGATCTGAAATGTGATGCTTGTAAAAAAGGTAAACAACCTAGGAACTCTTTTTAAAGTATTAAAACATCCTCATCTGAAAGAGTTTTACAACTCTTTCATCTTGACTTGTTTGGACCTGTTTCACCACTCAGCTTTAGTGGAAGGAAGTATACCCTTGTAGTTGTTGATGATTTCTCAAGATATACTTGGGTTATATTTCTTTTCAAAAAGAATGAGACAGTGAACAAGATTCTTGATCTGTTCAGACAAATTCAAAATGAGAAGGGTGTTAATATTATTAAAATTAGGAGTGACAAGGGAACCGAATTCTTGAATTCTTGTTTACTAACTATTTGAATGAGAATGGTATAGTTCATGAGACTTGTTTATTGAACTATTGCTCTGATTATCTGTTTATGTGACTTATTTGCATATCTTGTTTCACTCTCAATTCTTACTAACAGTTTTTCTTTTCTTGAGCTGAGTTTTAACATCATCAAAAAGGGGGAAATTGTTAGGAAAAGAAATTTGTATTTAGTTTTGATGTGTTAAAAGTGTAAAATAGGATGACCAGCTGTGCATCTTGTATAGACAGCTGAAGTATTTCTTTATAAATAAAACTAAGTATAGAATATCAGACAAGGACAAGATGTCAGACGAGGAAGATTTCCAGATAATGAGAGAATATCAGACAAGGTCAAGATATCAGACAAGGACAGCACAGGATTGTTGAAGAACAAGACACACACCTAGACAGAAAAGAAGATGAGGACGAAGTGAAGTAAACATCAGACGATGAGGTGTTAGAGAAATATCATACAAAGATTCAAGAAGCAGTTTCAACAAATCAGGAAGAAGTTACAGAATTCAGTTATATTGTTATAACTGATCAAAACCGAATTCAAGGAAGTTACAACTGTCAAGAGGAGATCTCTATAAATAGGAATAGAAATCAATTTAGAATTAACTTTTGACTCTTTGCATTCATCATTATACTTTGTATACACAAGCAACAAAAATCATACACATTCAAGAACGTTTTATACGTTTTCCAGTTCTTAGTGTTTATAGAACACTTTTTCATTAGATCTTCAAGCCATAGATATTCAGAAATTAGGAAGATTCATTGTAAGGCTGAAGATTCATCATTGTAAGTAAGTCCGCAAGAAAGAAGGAAGTAAGTAAGTGAAGACCCTTCTTCGAGTTTGAAGAAGGAGAGTGGACGTAGGATCGTTTGATCCGAACCACTATAAATCTGGTGTTATTTCTTCTTATTACTTATTACTCGTTTTCATTAATTGTTTCTTGATCGCAAATTTGATATCTGACAAAGCTTTAGATCCTGTTTGAATTGAGTATAAACAAAAATCAAGCTTTCATTGTAAAACGAAGTTTGGAGTTGATAGATCATCTAAGCTTGCAAAAGTTTTTGATAATCTATTCATCCCCCCCCCCTTCTAGATTATCACTAGAGGGTATCTTGATTTTGTGTTTAAACTCGTTCTAAAGGGACCCAACAAGTGGTATCAGAGCAGTGTTAAGCTGTTCTGATAGAGATTTGTGGTCTTGAAATTTCTGAGTTCTTATTGAATTCTGGTTTCTTTTCATTGAGTCACTAACATTTCTGATAAGATTGTCTTTTAGCATCTTGAATTACAATGTCTTCTGTTAAAAGTAAGAAATCCAGGAGTTTACCAGATTTTTCTATCGAAGAATATGATTATTGGAAGTTCAGAATGGAGAATCATTTAAAGGCCATTCATGACCGTATGGAAGAGGTTCTTGAGGAAGGTCCAATAAAATTCTACCATGGAGTTGTTAGTACTGGAGCTGAATCTTCTACTACAAGAAGTCAACAAGAAAAGAAAAGTGCTGATTTGACAAACGACGAAAGGAAGATTCACAATTTGGATCAGGTAGCAAGGACAGAAATTATAGAGACGTTGAGCAAGGACTGGATAGAAAAGGTAAAGAGATGTAAAACTGCTAAGGATATGTGGAAGACTCTTGCAAATGTTTGTGAAGGGTCAGAGCAGGTTAAAGAAAACAAGTTACAATCAGTTTTACATGCATTTGATACATTCAAGATGAAAGATGGAGAAACTGTGGACCAATTGGATGTGAGATTGACTAATTTGGTGAATAAAGATGCTGATTTGGGTAAAACCTATTCTGAGAAAGAAATTAATAATAAGGTACTCAGATCATTAAGCAAAAGATGGAGAGAAAAAGCAAATATCCTCAAAGCTACACAGAACCTGTCATCTATTTCACATCATACTCTATTTTCTCATCTGAAAGCCTTGGAATATGATATACAAATTGAAGATGAAGAAGATGAGGCAGAGTCATCTACTTCTGGAAAGACTGTGGCATTTCTTCATCAAGAAGATTCTGACAAGATTTCTAAGGCATCAGATTTGTCAGTAAAAGAGGAAATGGCCTTATTGATCGATTTATATGAGAGACTCAAGATGAAGTATAAAAGGAATAAGAGAGATAGGTTTAATCGTCAAATTTTAAATCGACAAGGAAGAGAAGTATTCGACAATGACAAAAAAGAAGGATCTAGTGAAAAGATTTAAATCACCAATCGACGAGGTGAGAATAGTCCAAAGTCGAAAGAGGAGATATCTCATATACCCAATAAACCCGATCATTTTAGCTATGACTGTCCTCAACTCACTCCTAGAGAGAGAGAAGAAAAGAGGAAGAAACGGGATAGGAGATATGCAGATCAACGAGCTCTTTTAGCAGAAAAGGAGGAAACTCATGAGACATCATCATCCTCATCCTCATCTAGTTTCGGGTCAGACAATGACATTTGCCTAATGGCTAAGGAGGTAAACTATTACTCATCTTCAGACAATGATAATGATAACTTGTCTGAATCTGATTCATGTCTTATTAACAAACTCCTAAAAGATCTGAAGACAGCTTTATCTGCTTATAAACAGATAGAGACTGAAAATTTAAGTTTAAAGGATCAAATTCTTAGTCTAACAAAGGAACATCAGACAGGGACAAGGAAGAATCTAGATTGTACATTCAAGGGGGAATGTCAATCTAAGACTTATACTAGTTCCTCGTCTGAGAAAACCAATAAGTTGGAAAAAGAATTGAGTACTTTAAAAATTAAATTTTCAAATATCAATATGGAGAATGAGAATTTTAAAAAGACTAACAGAGAATTGAATCTCAAGTTAGGAAATCTTAATAATTCTCAGTCTACAATTGATAACATCTTCAATACTTCTCAGAAGCCTAGTGATAAGACTGGATTGGGTTTTGATAGGAACACGAAAAATGATCCTATCAAACCAAGAGTTTTTGTCAAAGCCACTAAGACTATGGAAAAGACAAGACTTAGTCCAAAGAAATCAAAGGAGCAAATCACCCCATCTGATATATCAAAAGAAAAAATACAGATGAGGAGAAATGTTTCCAAAAGAAATCTAAAGACTAAATCAAAGTTGTTTCCAAAGTATAATGGTTTTGATGGAAGAAGCAAGTCGTATCCATTCTTTCCAAGATATAAGACAATCACTAGAGATCAATTAAATAAAATTGATCTAGATAGTCTAATATTAGTGGATAGATATGGTTGCAAAATTCAATCATTGGTTCTGAAAAACTTGGATGTTTTTATCTGGATACCTAAGTATCAACTTGACAAGAAAGGACCCAATACACAAAGGGTACCTAAGAATTAATTTGTGATTGCAGAAGGATAAGGAGATAGTTGAACGAGATGTTCTTGAAGTCATCTGGTATATAGACAGTGGATGTTCTAAGCATATGACTTATGAGAAAAGACTTCTTTCTAACTATCAGACGATAGATGGACCTCGAGTAATGTTCGGTGACAACAATTTTGGTCTAACCAAAGGAGTTGGAACTCTAATGATTGGAGATATCCAGGTTAATGAAGTATATTTTGTGGAAGGTTTGAAACATAACTTACTGTCTGTATCTCAATTTTGTGACAAAGGATATTGTGTAAAATTCACTCATGATACATGTTATATTTTGGATGGTTTAAACGAAAATATTTTACTTACTGGAGTCAGACAAGGTAATATCTATATTGCAAATTTCAAGAGTTGCTGTAAGGATACTTGTCTTATTGCTAAGAGTTCAGAAGATTTAAGTTGGCTATGGCATAAACGTCTTAGTCATTTAAATTTCAAAACTCTTAACAAAATAGCAAGAAAATCTTTAGTCAAAGGACTTCCAGATAAAATATTTTCGAAAAATCATATTTGTGATGCTTGTCAAAAAGGAAAACAGACCAAAACTTCTTTCAAAACAATAAATGGTCCTGTTTCTGAAAGGATTTTGGAACTTTTGCACATGGATCTTTTTGGTCCAGTTACACCTCTAAGTTTTAGTGGAAGAAAGTATACTTTAGTGATTGTAGATGATTTTTCTAGATTCACTTGGGTTATTTTCTTGTACAAAAAGAATGAGACTCAGAATAAAAATTCCAGAATTCCTCAAAAGAATTCAAAATGAAAAAGGACTAAATATTGTCAAGAATTAGAAGTGATAAAGGTACTGAGTTTCTAAACTCGTTTGTTACTAACTATTGTACTGAGAATGGTATAGCACATGAAACATCATCTGCAAGAACACCCCAAAGAAAATGGAGTGGTAGAAAGGAGAAACAGAACCCCGAAAGAAGTGCAAGGACTATGTTATCTCGAGTATGACACTCCACACAAGTTTTGGGCAGAAGCCATTAATACTGCATGTTTTGTTCAAAATAGGTGTTTAATTGTGAAAGATAAATGTAAAACTCCTTATGAAATATGGAAGGGTAGAATACCAAAAATTTCATATTTTCATATATTTGGTTGTAAGTGTTTCATCCATAATAATGGAAAATCTAAATTAAGAACTTTTGATGCTAAGATTGCGAGAGGGATATTCTTAGGATACTCATCCGTATCCAAAGCATATAGAGTTTTTAATAAGATTACATTATGTGTGGAAGAAACACCACATGTTGTTTTTGATGAAATTTCTAAGTCTGAAAGTACAGATGATGTCACCAAGATAGCTGAAGATCTTAACAGATTAAACATCAAGAAATCAGTCAAGTTCTACTTACCGAGTCGAGAATCGGATGAGGAAGACACACACCGAGACAGAATAAAGATAAGGAAGCCGAGAGTTCTTCCATATCATCCTGACTGCATTTCCACTACAATACCAAATGGACTAGAAGATACTCCTGAAGGTAATACAGAATCAATTTATGAAAATATCCCAGATAAGACTTCATATCCAGTAAAAGATAAAGGTAAACGAGTATTGACTTATCATCCAAATGAAATGTAGATAATCGGAAGTTTAGATTCGGAGTCCAGACAAGGACACGATAAACCAAGACTGTCTCATTTAGTTGTTATGTATCATTACTCGAACCTAAAACTATTACTCAAGCTCTAACTGACTCCAATTGGATAAATGCAATGCAAGATGAATTAAATCAATTTCAAAGACAAGATGTATGGGAGCTTGTTGAAAGACCTCATCATCAAAAAGTTATTGGAACAAAATGGGTTTTCAAAAATAAGAAAGATGAGAACAACATTGTGGTAAGAAATAAGGCTAGATTGGTTGCACAAGGTTATTCACAATCTGAGGGAATTGATTATGATGAAACCTTTGCACCAGTTGCTCGTCTTGAAGCCATAAGATTGTTCTTAGCTTATGCTGCTTATAAAAGATTTACTGTGTTCCAAATGGATGTGAAATCTGCGTTTCTAAACGGAGTCATAGCCGAAGAAGTCTATGTAGAACAACCTCCGTGCTTTGTCAAAGGAGACAAGGTCTATAGGCTAAGGAAAGCTCTATATGGACTTAAACAGGCCCCTAGAGCATGGTATGATACATTATCTGAGTATTTAATTCAAAATGGTTTTGTAAAAGGTAAGATAGATAGAACTTTATTTAGGAAAGAATCTGATAAAGGTCTTCTGTTAGTTCAAATATATGTTGATGATATTATTTTTGGATCAACTAATCTAATCTTGTGTGAAGAATTTAGTCATCTTATGAAGAACAGATTCGAAATGTCCATGATGGGAGAGATGACATACTTTCTTGGACTACAAATTAAGCAGACAAAGAAAGGAATTTTCATAAGTCAAGAAAAATATACCAAAGATCTTATTGAGAAATTTGGAATAGGTACCAAATAGAGAAGCCAAAATACCTATGATGATAAATTTTTCAATGGATCTAGATGAGAAAGGAGAAGACACCGATCGGAGCAGATAGAGGTTTAATTGGATCTCTCTTATACTTAATCGCTAGTAGACCCGACATTTCTTTTGCGGTGGGTGTATGTGCACGTTTTCAAGCTAAACCTAAAAAGAGTCATCTTGAAGCTGCAAAGAAGATTCTAAAATATTTGAAAGGTACAATCTATGTAGGACTTTGTGGTATCCAAATGATGATAACTTTGAGTTGTCGGGATACTCGATTTCATTTTTGTGGGTGTAAGATAGATAGGAAATCTACATCCGGAACTTGTCAATTTCTCGGGAAGTAAGCTGATTTCATGGTTATCTAAGAAACAAACCTCTGTAGCTACTTCTACTACTATGAAGCCGAGTACACATGGCACCGGAAGTTGTTGTTCACAAAATTATCTGGATCGATCAATGCCTAAGGGACTATAACATTATCACCAAAGATGTACCAATCTTTTGTGATAGTAATAGTGCCATAGCTATTACCCGAAACCGATCTTACATACTGAGATGCAAACATGTTGACATTCGTCATCATTTTATTCGAGATCATGTGGAGAAAGGCAATATCAGACTAGAGAAAATTCTAACTGATTTTCAAAAAGCAGACATATTGACAAAGCCTCTTGCAGAAACAAGGTTTAAAGAACTTTCAGTAGAATTAGGATTATTAGATACTTCCTTAGTCGCCTTTTGACCAAAATTCTTGAATTAACCTTGTTTTTTCTCAACTTAGTATATTATGTCTAGAAAGAATTATCAGACAAGATTGAGTCAAAGGACAATCAGGTAGCTGATATCATTGATCTCCTTTCATTGGAATCAAGAATCAAGGATTAGTCACATTGACCATATCTGACTTGATAATTACTTGTCTGACATAAGTAAATCAGATAAGGATGTAATAGTCAACTTCCTTCTACAGAATCAGATGACTATTGAACCTTATCTGACTTACTCTTGTTACTAACAATTTTTCTAAGTGTCTGTGATATCAGCGAGAACAAAGTTAACAAGATTCGAAATGCAAGACAAGGTCAATTTGTCCAAGGGTTTCAAGTAACAGACAGTGATGCTATCAAACCAGACAAGGAGAAAAATCAGGAAGTTTTCTTAAATACTTTCAATTATGAATATTGGGTTCATATAATTAATATATGAATTTAATATCATAATTCACTCTATCATTCATTAATTTATTGAAGTTACTCAGGAAAATAAAATAGTTTGTTTTACAAAATAAAAGGATAAGGGTTCAAATTTGTTTTCTAAAAACAATAATATTTTATTTTATCTCTCCAATTAACTGAAAAGTAATTTCTCAAATAAGTAACTGTGTCAGGGGAGAAGTTACTATGGACCCGAAATTTTATCAAATTCAATTTTGAAACACACTGAGTATACTTCACGCGCCAGAAGTGGAGACGGTTTCTGAAATATGAACCGTCTCAACCTCACGCGCGACATATTAAATATTATTTTGTGCTCTTTTCAAAATAAATGCCATAATTGCATTAATGGCGATTCGAAAGGCTATATTTACACTTTTACAGGCAATTATTATTCTAATAATTGTTTATTATTATATTTTCCATATAAATAGACATTCGTGTGCATTATTTTCATTTACGCACACATAAATTCCTTCATCTCTTAAAATTTCTCTTTTCCCTCCTAAAAACCTTCAACATTCATCAATGGCGGAATCCAAAAAGAATATCAAGTTCGAATACGATTTGACTTCCATCAGAGATAAAACAAAGTCCGAAATGTATGTTGATTGGGATACTACCACTGATGCTGAAACCAGAGAGATTCTGAATCTACTAGAATCTAGGGTTTAAAAAGATACTGCACGATGAAACCGACGAAGAACTTGACGGTGGATGATCTCTGTGCAGAGTTTCTGACTAGAGCAAAATCAACAGAAACTGGGTTAGAATCTAGAGTCAGAACTTTGGGGAAGAAACGAAGGATAGTTTTATCTATTTCGGAGATTGGTGCAATTTTCAATTTAAGCACCACTGGCGACAATCTATTTACGTATAAATCATCGGAATATTTGGAGAGTTTCCGGTTGATGGCCAGGAGGACCTACCAAAATACAACGGCAAATTTGAAAAGACCAATGCTGAAGAGGAAGTATCGACTTTTGATGCTGATCCTGACCAAGTGCATCTTGGGGGAGCAACAAAGCCATGATGGGCTAACAAAGCCAAGGATATGTTGTCTACGGGCTATCCTAGATGGGGCAGAGATCAACTGGGCCAGACTGGTGTATTCAAGAATAATGGAGGAGAAAAAGAAGTTCACCAAGACTCCAGTCACAGACGAGCTAATGAGATGGTCTCTAACCAAGATCGCAAGTATGATGGCAAGGATCACCATCATACTTGAACACAAAGTGGGTACAGACAACCTTGACTGGAGTGTTGGAGTTAAAAAATACACCAGACAGAAGGGTCTGTTGATAAAAGATGAAAAGCTCTACGGGCCGACTGATTCAGAAGGAGATGGAGACGCTCCAGCTCCACCCCCAGCTCCAAAGAAAAAGGCTTCAAAAGCCCAGAGGAAGGAGATAAAGACAAAGATCGGTGGATGAGTCCTCGTCTGCCGAGACGGAGGAAGACGAAGAGGAGAGGACAGCTTCCCAAGGGGGGAAGTGTCCCACCCGAGGAGGCTGGAATATCGGGCCCGACGGAGACGGAGAAATAGAAGTCTCGTCTGGAGATGACTCAGAAAAGGAAGAAGAAATTAAATCACCCTCATCATCTTCATCCTCATCTCGAGGATGGAGTACCTAAATCCATCTCTTCCCAACCTCGGCGATGAAGGGGCGATAAGGCCGCCGCCTGCCGAGCCTCTAAAACGGTCTACTCCCATAAGTCCAAAACAAACACAACCCTCGTTTGATCCATTCTCTTTCCTACCCTCAACCTCATCCGAACCTAATCTTTACCTAAACATACCCAATCCTTCCGGGGAAATGGGGCCAACTCAAACCTCTCTTGGATTCTTGGAAAGAAGTTCCTTCTAAGACAAGAATCCACCCTCAAGGACGAGCCTGAGCCGTTGAAGGAGCTTATTGACGTCTATCTTCTAAGAAGACTCAGGCGGGATCCTTTGAAGAGACAACTATTCTGATAGCTGAGGCAGGAGGTAACAATCTTGCCATCTGGGAGAAGGAGGTTCTCAAGAAGGCGAAATTGAGGTCGTTCCAAGATATACTCACTGAAAAATACCTTTGTTGATTACATTCTACAACGAGTATATCTTGGAGATGAGACTCCGAGAGGAGGTGAAAGAAGGCGAGAGAAGGGGGAAGAGCAGAGGAAAGATGAAACTGTTATTGAGGAGGAAAGGGTGGAGGAAGTACTTGGTGGAGCTGCCGATGAGCCAGCTGGGATGGATACAGCTGAGGAGGCACAAACAGAGCAGACTGTTGAGGTGCAAACTGAAGCTGAAATAGAAGAAGTAGATCTAACACCATCTGATGAACAGACCTTGCCCTCTACATCTGCGTCTGTATCCGAAGTAGAAGCTCTGAAAGCAGAAGTTCAAAATCTAAAGACTGCGTGTCTGAATGCTTTCCAACTGGTTCCTAATGTCATCTCATCATCAATCAAGGAGAATGTAGAAGCTGCAATTCTAGAGAAAACCAAGATTGATCTATACTTCTCCGGACTAAGACATGAGGAACAGATGACGGAAGTAAAGAAGAAAGTTGCATCAGAAATGAACTCTCAAGATGAGTGGGTTAAGCAATACGTTCGCTTGGCTTATACTGAAATAAGAGACTCTGTAGAGGATCAAGTAAAAGAAGCCTGGAAAGCAAAAGAAGCCTCATTTCATCAAGTGCTGAAGATGCAGCTTGCTTTTGAAAAAGATAGACAGACAACTATCTTGAAGAAATTCATAGATGATGAATTCAAACGAGCTGAGGTCGGACAAAAGAAGAGATATGACCAGCTTGATCAGAAGACAGGGCTTGTCATAGAAGAGCTCATTGGACAAATAAATCAAGTAGCCACTATCTGCAATACCCGATTTGCTGATGTCAAAAAGGGGGAAGATAGTGAGCTCAAGAAAAGGGTTGAGCTGCAAGATGATCAGCTTATGGCACTTAATCTGAGGATAGATGAGCTTTCTGAAGAGTTGTTGAAAGCTGAGGAGGAGAAGAAGAAAGCGGCTGAGGAAAAATCTCAGAGGGCGTTAAGAAGGTTGAAAAGGAGAATCACTGCTGAATGCACTGAGTCTGAGCCTGAACCCGAACTTCCTTCTATGGCTGATCCTGCTCCTACCCTGACTATCAAATCTCCTTCATTGTCTTCTAAGGCTGCTGGGAAAGCTAAGGCTTCTAGCCAAGTTCAAAAGACTCAGTCTGAGACAGAAGAAGAGGCAAGGGTACTTAAAAGGAGAAGGGAGGAAAAAGAAAAATATAAGAGAAGAGAAGCCAAGAGGAGGAGGGAGCAAGAAAAGGCAGCTGGGAAGATGTACGACAGGAAGACGAGGAAGTGGGTGCAGAAATCAAAGAACACAGAAGGAGAAGAAGTCTTTCGCCCATTCCATAGAACAGAAGCTGTGCCCAAGGAAATCCTTCCCATGGATCAACAAGCTAAATGGAGAGCTTATGAAGGGGAATGGATCTTCCTGTTTCACGTCTGCAAGAAGATCTCTTGGGGCACAGACGAGAATATTGCTTTTCATGAATGGCTGGAGGCGAAAGACCCAAACTTCTATCAGTATCTGATTGACCTTGGAGACGCAGAATTTAATGTAGACATAGTCGCACCACCTTATGCAACCATGTCTGCTCCACTAAAGCAAGACGGCCAGCTAGACAGAGAAAAGGTGAAGCAGATGCTGATCCAGGCTGAGACTGTGGCTGATCTAGCTGAAGGTGGGGAGACACTGAGCTTGAAGAATCGTGTCTTCGACTGGATGACTATTGTAATAACCCAAAACCCAATAATAGGATTTTATATTTTATTTTCTAAGTTTAGGGATTATTTCATTTTATTTCAATTTCATATGTGGTTTTCTTAATTTTTCTCCAACTGACAAACGGTTTTCTCGACCCGAAAATCTACCGATACTACTTTTTCAAACACACATCCGTAATCCGGATCTGTTTAATAATGATTAATTACCAATAGTCCTTTAAAGGTGAGAAACACTCAAGAAAACCCTAAGAAAAATGTTTGTTCTCCCGTCGCGCGTTTTAATCAATTTTCGGAGCCGAAACTCGAACCGAAAAATACCGAAAATTCAACGTCGAGATCACAATACTGTATTGAAGAGTGGGCTGCCAAAAGGACAGCCCAAAAACCCCAAAACAGCCAGCCATGTGAAGCAAGTAGGAGTAGTGAGTCTACCATGTGCCTATTAACCAAAAATCTTCCAAAAATCCTAGGATAGGAGTACCCCCCTAAGCCTATTTTTCCTTATTTTCCTCCCCACCACCCAAATCAGCCGTCCCTCTCCCCCTTTCTCTTCTATAAATAGGTTGCTGCCTCTTCATTCTTTACCACACAACAAAAGCTTTGGGGCTCTCAAGAGAAAGAAGAAAATCTCCAAGGGTAAGTCTCAAACCCCTCTTAAGTCTTACTCTTCTTCTTAAGCTTAGAAATTCAGGAAAAATATTATATGAGGCCCTAAGAACCCCTTTTCACATGATATGATCTTATATGGAGTGTTTGAGTTGGAATTATGGTGTTTGGAGTCAAAATGGTGAAGTTATACTTGAAACATGAAGCTGCCAAACCGTGTCCTACCCACTGACCCGTTTTTGTAAAATTCAATCGGACCCTTTCCACCCGTTTAAAAATCATGGAAAAATTCCTAGATGTAGTATTTGAAGTCTAGAACAACATGTGTAAATTTCATAATTTTCTGATCACTGTGTAGGGAGAATAAAATCGTGAAAAAATGATGTGTCGGAAGTAATCCGAAACTGGGAGCAGTGACTCACTTCTTTTATTTCTCCCCTTTCTGATAGTTATAAAATTCTAGGAAATATCTGGGATGTTCCCCTTGATGTGTTGTAAATCATAGTCAAAAATCATAATTTTTCGTTAGGTACTTTATTAGATAAAATTCGTTTTCTGAGTACCTGGTCGATGTTCGACGCATAGGGCTATTCTGTGTTGCACGAATTTATTTTCCAGTTTTGATTAAGTAATAAATTATGGAAAAATTCATGGATGTCCTACAACCTGTTTATAACTAGATTCTTAAATTGGGTGATTTTTAAACAAGTATCCAATAAGTTACGAATTTTCTCGTAAGACATGTCCAGTAACCAAGCCAAACGATGGATTGAATGTTCACGAATTTTTCTGGGCAGAATCCGTAAGTCAAATGGCTTGGGTCCCTGAATGAAAGTTGTCCATATTTGAGTAATGCATCACATGTTTTAATTTCATAATTTTCGGATATATCTACAAAGAGTTATGAATTTTATAAGTTTAAGGTCACTGTTTTGCCGAAACAAGTATTTGGAGTCCTTATTACAGAATCTGCTATAATTCCGTAACTCGAATGAACTCGAACCCTTAATAAACTTTGTTCTACACTGAAAGGTGTACAACATACTAAAATTTCATAATTTTCTAACGAGTCTAAGTGTTTTATTTCATTTATGCATGAATAAGTGTTGTTTCCTCAATTGACTAGTACTTGATAGAGTAAATAGCTAATACTTTTAAATGAAGCGCATGTTTGAATACCAAATGTTACACATAGTACTTTATGAATGCATATACTTGATTGTCTTACATGTTTTCATGAAAATAAACGGAACCGAAAGTCCCAAATTCGGAACCCCCAAACTATAGTACACTAACAAAGCCGTTAAAACTAGGATTTAACCCATAGAAGCTCTTGATAAGATGAAGTATCCCTTCTTCATTCAAAGCCTAGTTTTAGAAGACACAATAAGACCAAGAACCTAAGTTTCTAACGGACTAAAGAATTGTCGAACTAAACATACGGATTGTGCTAGGTAGAGTACGGTCGGAACCATAGGTTGAGACTTTATACGAGCGGCCTAAGCCATCAAGAAGTTAAACTTTCCCTTAAAAGTTTCCAGGTGGGTGACACTATCTGTATAGCTAGTTAATGTTATATAGACTGTTGTCAGTTTCCTGAATCAAACATAAACAGTTCTTCCGAAAGACGCAAACAACTCAAAAGCATGAAAATGCACAACTCCTAACTATAAGAAAATGCGAGAACAAGCTTCTCTTACTTTGATTATTTGTTTTTATATGCTACATACGAGAGTTATTATCTCTATTGATCAATAGATCTGCAGAGGGCGAAGCCCTAAATAAACGGGAGCAATAAGGTTGGAAGAGAGTGGAGAGTGTGCAGAAATGCCACTATAGCCACCTCACGGGAGCAATAAGGTTGGAAGAGAGTGGAGAGTGTGCAGAAATGCCACTATAGCCACCTCACGGGAGCAATAAGGATGGTGAAGAGTGTGGAGAGTGTGCAGAAATGCCACTATAGCCACCTCATTCGGGCTGGAGAATTACGGGTCTCGGACGTGTAAACGTGCCATTCCACAATGTGATTACGGGGATCGGACGCACTAGCGTGCCATATATACTAACTGTCGCAAAGAAAGATGAATTTCTTAATCGAACGGAAGTTAAAGGATAAAAATCTTATAATTGAAGATTACCTTGTACAAATGGGCTAAATGCCGCAACGCATAACTAAAGATAAGAAAAGAATAAAAGATTCAATTATATTCGGGTTTCCTGTCAATCTGTGTAACAGCATACAGGTTACCCACTGAGATTCCTATCTCACTCTCCCAAACTTAATATTTTTCAGGTTGCGAGAATGAGGTCCGGGAGCTGCAGTAGACGACCGCTTCCCACTCTTTTCCCCTTTGAATAAATAAATCGTCTTAGTAACTTTCAACCCTTTGTAATGAATACTTTACTAACCTTATGTTATTTCCTTCCTCTGAGAATTGTACTCGTCAGATGGTTTTGTCCAAGCTGAATAATGAACTTTTATAAATAAAGAGTTTCCCTTTTTCCAAGTAAAGTATTTTTTCTGAAATTTTTCCGCTGCAACTTAAATGGTTGTTATTCAAAAGAAATTTTCTGGCTCAGTTTTTATATTTCACTAAGTGACGACTCGGGTTTAGGACGTCAGACTCCGAGGGTCAACTTTCTGAATTCCGGGGCGTTACAACTATTCCAGAAGAAGATAGGTGGTATGATTAAGTCTTACTTTTATTCCTCTGATTATTTGCTGAGAAAGATGAAGATATATGTGGAAATTCTGTGAATAAGTTGTGAAATACATCTTTTTGAACTACTTTCATGAAAATTTGAAGTGTTTAACTAACTTGTTACTCATTAATTAACTCTTGATCTAAGAAACTGTTTTATAAACATATAACACTAAATCATCTGAAAATCTCGAATTCTGTCTATAATTTCTTCAAAGTATTTAAACTTGACTTTGAGTAACTATATTGTTCTGATCATTTGTTTCATTGCTCTAATCGTCTGTTTATTGAACTATTGCTCTGATTATCTGTTTATGTGACTTATTTGCATATCTTGTTTCACTCTCAATTCTTACTAACAGTTTTTCTTTTCTTGAGCTGAGTTTTAACATCATCAAAAAGGGGGAAATTGTTAGGAAAAGAAATTTGTATTTAGTTTTGATGTGTTAAAAGTGTAAAATAGGATGACCAGCTGTGCATCTTGTATAGACAGCTGAAGTATTTCTTTATAAATAAAACTAAGTATAGAATATCAGACAAGGACAAGATGTCAGACGAGGAAGATTTCCAGATAATGAGAGAATATCAGACAAGGTCAAGATATCAGACAAGGACAGCACAGGATTGTTGAAGAACAAGACACACACCTAGACAGAAAAGAAGATGAGGACGAAGTGAAGTAAACATCAGACGATGAGGTGTTAGAGAAATATCATACAAAGATTCAAGAAGCAGTTTCAACAAATCAGGAAGAAGTTCAGAATTCAGTTATATTGTTATAACTGATCAAAACCGAATTCAAGGAAGTTACAACTGTCAAGAGGAGATCTCTATAAATAGGAATAGAAATCAATTTAGAATTAACTTTTGACTCTTTGCATTCATCATTATACTTTGTATACACAAGCAACAAAAATCATACACATTCAAGAACGTTTTATACGTTTTCCAGTTCTTAGTGTTTATAGAACACTTTTTCATTAGATCTTCAAGCCATAGATATTCAGAAATTAGGAAGATTCATTGTAAGGCTGAAGATTCATCATTGTAAGTAAGTCCGCAAGAAAGAAGGAAGTAAGTAAGTGAAGACCCTTCTTCGAGTTTGAAGAAGGAGAGTGGACGTAGGATCGTTTGATCCGAACCACTATAAATCTGGTGTTATTTCTTCTTATTACTTATTACTCGTTTTCATTAATTGTTTCTTGATCGCAAATTTGATATCTGACAAAGCTTTAGATCCTGTTTGAATTGAGTATAAACAAAAACTGTTTCCGCTGTAAAACTGAGTTTGGAGTTGATAGATCATCTAAGCTTGCAAAAGTTTTTGATAATCTATTCATCCCCCCCTCTTCTAGATTATCACTAGAGGGTATCTTGATTTTGTGTTTAAACTCGTTCTAAAGGGACCCAACAGATAAAACGTTTGGGATCTGGTGGACAGACCCTTACATAGAAAGATTATAGACACCAAATGGGTGTTTAAAAATAAAACTGATGAAAACAACATTATTGTTCGTAATAAGGCCAGATTGGTAGCACAGGGATATTCACAGTCTGAGGGGATAGACTATGATGAAACCTATGCTCCAGTTGCCAGATTAGAAGCAATAAGGTTGTTTTTAGCATTTGGTGCCTATAAATGTTTCAAGGTCTTTCAGATGGATGTCAAGTCTGCCTTCCTAAAAGGTGTGTTTCTTGAAGAGGTCTATGTAGAACAGCCCCCAGGGTTTAGAACCAGTAATAAGGTCTATAAACTCAACAAGGCACTATATGGACTAAAGCAAGCACCCAGAGCTTTGTATGATACCATGTCTGAATTCTTGATATCTAGTGGATTCTCAAAAGGTAAGATAGATAGAACTTTGTTTAGAAAAGAAGTAGATGGTAACATCTTGTTAGTTCAAATTTATGTAGGTGATATCATATTTGGTTCACCTAATCTGATTTTATGTGAAGAGTTCAGTGTTCTCATGAAAAACAGGTTTGAGATGTCTATGATGGGGAAATTAACATTCTTTCTAGGCTTGCAAATTAAATAGACAAGTAGAGGTATTTTTATACATCAGACTAAGTATGATAAGGACCTCATAGATAAATTTGGGATGACTACTAGTAGGGAAGTTAAAATACCTATGACAACTAACTTCTCTATGGATTCAGATGAGAAGGGGATACCCACGGATGCAACGGAGTATCGTGGATTGATTGGATCCCTGTTATATCTCACTGCAAGTAGGCCAGACATAGCTTTTACAGTTGGGGTATGTGCAAGATTCCAATCAAATCCCAAGAGAACTCATCTGGAGACGGCTAAGAAAATTCTTAAATATCTTAAAGGAACTCTGTAGGTTGGGTTGTGGTACCCGTCTGATGACAACTTCGAGCTTTCAAGTTATTCAGACTCAGATTTTGGAGGCTGTAAAAATTGATAGGAAGTCCACATCTGGAACTTGTCAATTTTTAGGCAACAAGTTATTTTCTTGGTTGTCTAAGAAACAAACATCTGTTGCAACCTCCACAACTGAAGCTGAATACATGGCAGCTGGTAGTTATTGCTCTCAGCTTCTCTGGATTAGTTAGCAGCTTAGGGATTATAACATTCTCACATCATTTGTGCCTATTTATTGCGATAGTAATAGTGCAATAGCCATGACATACAACCCTGTCTTGCATTCTAGGTGTAAGCATATAGATATAAGGCATCATTTAATCAGAGATCATGTTGAGAAGAATGACATTAGGATAGAAAAGATAGCAACTGAGTCTCAGAGAGCAGATACACTTACAAAACCCTTAGCTGAATCTAGATTTAAAGAATTATGCTTAGAATTAGGATTACTTGATGCATCCTTAGCCGATTTATAATTTCTATTGTTTGTATCTTGTATTTTCTTTCATTCTTTTCTTTCTTTAAATCTTGTTTAGAAAGAATTGTCAGACTTGATATGTGTCAAAGGACAATCACAGAGCTTATATCATTGATCTCCTTTTAGGAATCAAGAATCAAGGATTAGTCATATTGACCTTATCTAACTTGTCAATTTCTTATCTGACATCAAGTAAATCAGACAAGGACACAATAGTCAGCTGATTTTTTCAAAACAGATGACTAATTGCATCCTATCTGACTTACTGTGGCTACTAATGGTTTCTTAAGTTTGTGTATCTGCAGGAACAGATTTTGAATCAACATTGTTAAATCAACATGAATCTTCTAATCTGATAAACCTCCTCATCTGTTCAAAATCCTTCTTTGTTTTCTCCAAAATTTGTTTTCAAAATTGTTCTCACAGCTCATCTATTTCAAAGTCTTTCCAGATAAGTTGGTCTTTGAAAACCCAGATGAGTCTGATATTCTTATATACTAGTTATATTTGAATATAAGACTTAGTTTATTTAAAATAAAGGCACTGGTTAACTCGTCTTAAAATTCTGTTTTAAAATGATCATGCTAGGTTGTGATCTTGTAAAACCCAAACAAGGTTATGTCTCAGATTAAGTTTTCCAAACCCTTGTCTGTTTTAGAAAACCTTTATGCAAAGAAAGGTATACCTAGGCTTACGTCAGGTATACTTACTTCTCTGCATAAAGTAACCTTACTAGCCGTCAAATCCTTAGCCTAAACAGTTACTTTTTACGCATTTCAAAGTCGAGTTATTCCCACGCACCGGACCCCAAACATTTATCTTCTTTTTAACCGTTGATCTAGAACAGTAAATTATTTTGAATTAACGATCCAGATTAAAATCCACTTTACACGTGGACTCTCTCTCCAACTTTCCCTCCTATAAAACTTCTTTATTTACCCATTTTACTTTCAGAGATCCGATTTACTCTCTGTAAAAATTCTCAATGGTGAACTTCAATAAGGAGGCCTACATTAAGAAGATAAAATCGGAGATGTACGTAGATTTCAATACGACTTCTGATGTAGAGTCTCTAGAGATACTGAGATTGTTGGAAAGATCGAGGTTGCAGAGTTTTTGTTCGAAAAAGTCTGATAAGAACAAGACCCTAAATATGAGAGGGATTGAATTCTATATCAATGGAGAATATGACAATGGAGTTTTAAAATCCAAAGTCGATGATGTGGAAGTAGTAGTCACAAGGGCAGAAATCGTGAGGATTTTTGACACAAATGCCGAAGGTGTGAATCCACTGACATACAAAGATGATGATTGGGTAGAATCATTTGAGATGATTGCCCATTCTTCGTGCAAGGATCGGAGAAATGAGCTGAAGAAAAATATGCTTAGGAGGAAGTATCGTCTACTGATGACGATACTGACTAAGTCCATATTAGGGGAGCAGAACTCCCATGATGGTTTGATCAGGCCACGACTTAACTGTCTAAGGGCCATTTTAGATGGTGTCCAGGTGAACTGGGTTGATATGTTGCTAACGAGGCTGAAAACGGAGAAGGATAGGTTGACCTGTGTTGATGGAGAATGGACTTCTAAATCCATTACTAGTCTCTTCAACAAGGTAACTGTCTTGTTAGAGGATCTGCTGGCTGATGACATTAACTGGTGATAGGCTTAAAAGCCAACACTAACCCTTCAAGTGTAAAGGGATCGTGTAGCTAGTAAGTTACCCGGTTAAATTATCGATCCAAGGAAATCAAGTGTGAGATAGCCCTAAATTTACTAGTTTAGTCATAATTGTAGCACAAGCCATTCAACAAGATCAATAAGATTCAAGCAACAATTAATTAAAGCAATCAACGAAATTAACTAGCAACGAGATGCAATCAATAATAAAGATGTGCTCGGGTGCTTATCAACAAATGAGAATCAAACATGCAACGAATTCAAATGAGCATTTATCATGTCAATCAATTAATAAGAGCAAACTTTTAATCAAACAATAATTCCATACTTGGTAAGCCTAGGAATTACGCTATGATTTAAGCTCGAAAGTTTGAGAGGACTAAGTCACCCTTTCCTCCCGGGGCAAGAACACGAGTCAATAGGTTCCCCTAGCATGTCTTCCCTTCGATACTAAGGCACCTTACCTATGGTCACTTCACTAATTACTCGATTATTCGTCTAAGCATCTAGTGTGGAATTGATGTATTTCTAATGGTATTAATCAAGTCTTCTTGCATTAAACCAATATTAACTCTAATTGCTTAATTAAACCCCTCATCCAAATGAGTTATTAGAACTACCCAAGTCTCCTTGCGATAATCAAACAACTAAGCATGGAATTAGAGAACAACTAAGCAAATAGATCATTCAAACTTCATCAATCCAATTAATTAACCAACAATCAAAATTACCCATAAGAATTCATCACAATATTCAATCACCCATAAGCATCAAAACATCCTAACACGAAGGAATTAGCCAAACATAATTAAAGAAATTAAACCCATGATATTAATAAAATAAGCAATTGTAATAACAAGATATTGAGCCAACAAAACTGAAATTAAAGGAAAAATATCACCTAATTAGCGTCCAAACATTAAAAAACCATCCTTTAATCATCAAAATTTAAGAAGAAATGCAAAATCTATTTATGTGTGTGTAAAAGTGTGTAAAAATGTATGTAGGAATAAAACCCTATTTTTCTCTCTCTATTTTTCTCTTCTAATTTGCGCTGATATTAATCTGCTAATCTCGCTGCTAATTTCTCCATTTCAATCTGATGAGAATTGATTTTAAAGCAAAAGAATATTCCCTCCACATGTCGCGTTCTGATTGGCCGAGAAAAGAAACAAGAAAGCTCTCTGCTAAAACGTGTTTGCGTTTTCTGCACAGAAAATGATGACGGGGTGAACTCATTGGAAATGTGGGTGCAGTTGGTGGGTGCACAGCTTAATCTGATGGGTGCCAATCGCCTGTAGGTGTACCAGCTTGTTATTTCGCCGTCTGAACTTCGTTCGACCGTATCTTCTTCATACGACATCCGAATGACTTGATTCTTTTTGCTACGCGAAGCTCTCTCGGTCCTCTTTCTAACCATGCAATTGATCTGTTGAATGGAATAAAATAAATATCATCAATTTGCAGTCAAAGTTGACCTCAAACCTGCAATTTAAAGTCATAATATCAAATCAAACAATTAAGTGCAATTGGACCAAATAATAGTGAATTAACATGAAAATCATATCAATTTGAGATAATTAAGTACACAATTATCATGTAATAATTCACCCTAATCAACTGGACAGACAGTGTCAGGAGCTACTCTAAGCAGAAATGGCTCCTCACAAAAAATGAGCTGATCGGAGGGCCAGCAGGTTCAGACGGGGAAGCAGCTGAGGAGAGGGCAGCCGAGCCCTCAGCTGAGGAGGAACAACCAGCTGAGCCAACTGTGAGTTCAGCTGAGGCCTCAAGGCCGATGAAGCTGAAGGAGAAGGCACCTAAGCGAAGGAGGCTGGTGAAAGCCTCGGGAAAAGAGGGAGGATCATCTCCTGCACCACCCAGTTTGCTATCCAAAGATGTTCAAACGCTGGAGGTGGCTGCAGCAGCCGTGGCAGAAGCTTAGGAGATAGAGTAAATCAGCTTTGAAAGGACTTCTTCTCCAAAGAAGAAAGAAAAGGTAATCTCCTTTGGAACCTCTTCTAGCTTGTCATCCTATAAATCCTCCCCCTCCCCCTCATCTGCTCACCCAGGCGATGAAGAGGTGTCCAGGGCTGGCACCTCGGAGCCTCTACAACAGCCTACCTCTCAATCAGTCCAAGCCAAAATCCCGTCTACCTCCATACCTCCCCCAACCACAGCTGAAGCCTCCCCCCTACCCATCGTCCCCATCTATACCCCTACACCTCTAACCACAATCATTCCTCCCACCACCTTACCTACCACCTCATCTCCTCCCCCACAAACAGCCGAAGCTGCAACTTCATCATCCCAGCCCCCATCTTCACCACCACTCTCTGAAATTCCACAGCCACAAACCCAATCCTCTCCCCAAGTCCAAATTCTGGATATCTCTCACAATATTTTTGGAGATATTCGGATAAGCTCCCCATCTCCCAAAACCCCCTCGTCTTCCTCTTCATCCGACTCCTCCAAAGATGAAGATTCAGATAGCCCACTGTCAGCCATCTCGTCTGCCTTCGCGAACCTTCAATAGAAAATAAATCACAAGGTAGAGAGGCTGGTGGCTAGAAGGATGAAGCACAGCGTCAGGGCAGTGACTGAGATGATGCTGGCCAACATGCACATAGCCGAGGTGAACATCACCAGAAATCTATCTGACAAAACCGGCTCGGTGTTGGCTGACCGTCTGAGCAGTTTGGAGGAGGAAGTGAAGCTGCTGAAGGCTAAGAGGCAGAGGACAACGCAGTCATGGTAGATGCTTTGACCAATGACAAATCTGACTTCAAAGTGCATTGTTCCTCTCTAGAGACTCAGCTATGAACCCTGGCAGATGAAGTCAAAAAGGGGGAAGTAGTTGGGCAAGAAAGACTAGAAGCCCTCACAGCTGGTGTCAAGGCCAATGCTGATAAACTGAAAATCAAGGCAGACACCGCTGAGCTGGAGGCGACTAAGGCGGAGATGAAGGTCAAAGCAGATGAGCTTGCCACCCTTCAGCTAAGGGTAACCCAGATAGAGGATGCCATCAGAGAGGATGAAGAGAGAAGGAAGAAGGAGGAGGATGAAAAATCATCTGAGGCCAGAGGCATAGGGAAGGGGAAGATGTCTGAGAAGGAGCCAGCTGAAGCCATAATTTCAAAATCATCTAAGGCTAAGAAAAGGAAGAGGGAGCCGGCTACTCCAACCTATTTGAGGAGCAGATAAGGCGAATAAGGCAAGAAAAGGAGTGGTCTGGAGAAAGAGAAATGAGAAGGATGAAAAAGAAGGAGAAGGGTTTGCAGATGGAGTGGAGCAAAGACGTCAGAAAGTGGGTCATGAAGACAGCAGGTAATGAGACTTTCCGACCTTATCATCGGTCAGTTGCCCCTCCAAAGATGGTCGCAGGTCAATTTACTAAGGAGTATAAAGATAAGAATCTGGATGCCAGATGGATGTACTTCTGGTATATCTTAAAGGCATCCAGGACATCTGCTGAGGACGAAGATCTGAAGTGGCACGAGTGGATGGAGAAAGAGAATGTCGATCTCTACCACCGGCTGATTGACGAGGCGGACAAAATCTTCAATATTGATCTGTGTGCCCCAGCATATGAGATGGCTCGACCCAAGATGAACCCTGATGGAACCATCGACCTCTGCTGGATGAAAGGTATAATCACCAAAGCTGAAGTCGAGTCTGGACTCAAAGACGAAGAAGAGCTGAAGCAACTAAGGAAAATAGTCTTCACTTGGCTGATGATTCCAGAAGCAGACCTGTGGGGTGTTTAGATAAGATTAAGCTTTCTTTTCCCATTTCTTTATCTTATCTGTACCATATGTAATCTGTATATATGTGAATATAAATTAAATTTTGTGGACTTATCTGAAGTATCTTGTCTTATGTTTTAAGTTTCTTTACTGCTTTCTAAGAAAACTTAAAAAAATTTCTAAGTGTTAATCATTTGTGGAAACTTTTATCTCAGATTAAAATTTTCCTAAATTTTTTTTTCTAAGTCCTAAGACTTAAAATTTTTCTAAGTGCTAATAATTTGATAAAGTCTTGAAGACTTAAACTTTTCTAAAGACTTTAAAATTTTCTAAGTATGGATTAAGTGCTCTTATGTGAACATACCTGAATTAAATGCTTATGTGCTTGACTGTGCTTATCTAATTATCTTGAATAATCTTGATTAACACCAGCTGTGAGCCTGTTTCTTTCTTGCAGTTTTAACTTCATCAAAAAGGGGAAAATTGTTAGATCAGAAGTAGTTTTGATGAGTTAAATTGTATAGATTAGGTCAAGCTTATGTAAGTAAGATGACTAGCTGATTGTGTATAGAACAGCTGATGTAATGAATTCTAGTGCTAGGCTGATCAGACTAGGTAGAGCTAGAATAGTCAGCTGAGGTTGTGAAAGAGAAGGTCATCTGAAGACGATCTTGACGAAGTCATCTGTTGGAGACAATAATGAAGAGCTCAAGACAAGGTCAAGACCAGCTGAGTAGAATAAGAAAGACAAGTCTTCACCAAGTCAGCTGCAGACGATAAGTTCAAGATCATTTGAAGCCAAGGTAGTTTTCAAGAATAAGTTTGTTGAACGGTTTTTAGTTTGTTACAATAAGCTAACCGTTTCACAGGCTTATAAATATGTTTGAGCACAGTTCTGAATAGAACAATCAACACTCTCATTTTTAATACTCACGAATCTTCAAAGAGCACACAAAAAGTTTTCAAAGAAGTTATCATAAGTTTCTAAGTGTTTGTAGAACACTCTCTTATATATCTTCAAATTTTCTGCACTATAACTTTCAAGTTTCTAAATAGCTTGATAGGTTAAAGATAGAATTGAAGAGAAGAATCGTCGCATCTTTGTAATTATAACTCTGTAAGTTAGTAAGGTAGTAAGTCAGTCGAGGCCCTTCTTCAAGTTGAAGAAGGAGAGTGGATGTAGGATCAGTTTGATCCGAACCACTATAATTCCTGGTGTTCTTTACTTCTTATTTTACTTATTTGTTATTCATCAAGTGTTCTAACAAGTTAATTCCTGATTTGAATTCAGATTGCTTTTTGATCCTTAAAAGATTGAGTTAAAACTTGTTTCCGCTGCTTAACTTTGATATTTTGAATAGATAATCTGATCTTCCAAAGAGATTTGATAATCTATTCAACCACCCCCCCTTCTAGATTATCACTAGGAGGCGATCTAAACTTGTTTACTCGCTCAATCTCTGGGCCAACACTGAAAATCCAATTTTGGGCGGAACACCACAAAATCCTAATAGTGGCAAAGTCCAACAGAACCTTGTTCTCGAAACCACCCAATGACCGTCGAACTCGCAGAGGGAGCTACTTCTGATCAGATTGTCTACACATTCAAGAATCTGACCAAGCAAACAATTTATCCTGTTGTCATGGTCGGAAACGTGGAGGTCAACTTTCAGAAATATAAGCACCTCGTTTTCACGCCGCCTCAATTGCCACAGGATGCCCCGATGGATGACCCATCTTTTGACTCAACCGATATAGGTGAACTCACTACTCGATTTCAAACTATTCTCCAGAAAGCTTCGAGCTCGAGGGATCGTGGTCAGAAATGATGTTCGTACATAACAATGGGTCGTAGGGTTGACTATTCAGAGAAAGGAAAAAAGCAAAAACACGATGATGGTGTTGCATTGAAGCCCATTCAAGTCTTCGATTCTGATTCCTCTGAAGAAGAAATGAGGGAAGCCAGCCATGTGAGGGAGACAAAGTGATTAAGCCTCTGTCCCGGTGCCTAGTCCGAGGGGGAGTACTGAGGATTCAGAAATGAATCAGACTTTGGCTGAAATGGCTGCCAACTTGGAGAAGAGAAGCAAAAGGCAGAATGATCCGCAGAATGTGCTTGAAAATATTGCCACACCTATGTCAACATCAAGTTCTGCTTCTGGATCATCCTCAAAAGGATCAGAAGAGGTACATACTTGATGCGGATAAAAATGTCAGGCCCAACTACACGTAGGGCCCAAGTACGACCAGCCCAATAGGGCCCAGTGACGCAATAAAATACCATAGATAAAGGGAGGAAAACTCGAGATGGGCCCGAGCCCAGGTCGGTTGAAACCATGATACAAAGCCCTAAACCCACCTACAGGTGGGCCGCGAGGCCAAGGCCTGTATGGAGAGGGGCCACGAGGCCCAAGCCCAACTACAGATAGGCCACGAGGCCTAAACCCAGATACGAGTCACGAGGCCCTAAACCCGACTGTAGGTGGGCCGCGAGGCCCAAACCTAGCTGCAGGTGGGCTGGGAGGCCCAAGCGAGATTTGGAGAACACGCGAGTATTTGATCAAGCCCATAGCGGTTATCTATCTGATAAGATCGAGAAGTGACAAGTAGTTGAGATAATTGAGGCCCAAGTCAAGGAATATACCCTATATTCCTCATTGACTTGGTCCAACCTCCGTCCAGGGAGGGAATTCGTAGGCACATGCAGATTTCTTGAGAGAAAAGATATCCACACACGACATCATGGCAGAACGTGTGGGATAATGCCTGGAAACCATGATGACGGTTATTACTCCTAACTTACGTATAAAAAACACACCCAACAGGGAGGTAACGGTATCAAGAGACTATCACTCTCACTTAGCTACTCTATACGTACTTTCTTGAGTGTTTTCCGGTAATCTGACTTGAGCGTCGGAGTGCCTACGCCGGAGAACCCTCCGGTGTGCTTTGCAGGTACGTTTGTTCGAGGGAGGCTAAGGATCCTAGTGCGTAAAGGCTTTACCCACATGAACCCAGGTAGGGAAACCGGCCCAGGTCAATTTTTACGCATTAATTGGCGCCGTCTGTGGGAAAGGAGAGCTGAGACGTGAGTTTCAACTTCTTTTCTTTTTTGATTATCTAAAAGAAAGACATCATGACTGGTGAACGTCCACCCATGAGACCGATTACACTAGTACCGGCTCGAGGAAGGACAACCCCTACAAACCCAATGCCGGGTGAAGCTGTGTCCAACCCCATGCCTTCTGTTGCTGTGCCTAACACTGAAGAACCACCGCTCGTTACAGTGGTGCGAGATGAGAGCTCGACTCCAGGACAACGCCATCCAGGAGTGGGAGCTGCTGCTAGAGAGGGAAGGGGGAATCCACCTTTCTCTTCCTCTGCGATTCCAGAAGGAATCCCTATAGCGGGGATCCCCGGAGCCGCCAATGCTCCAGCCAGGGGGATACCTCAGAGAATGCCAGAACCGGCTGCCTCCGTCGTTCTGACTCGGGAACAGCTAGATGACATGATAGCTCGGGCTGTGGCCAGAGTAATCGGAGAGGGGGGAGGACTCCCACCTGCAGGAAGGACTGGAGAACCAGGACCAGAGAACTTGCCTGCTCGGTCCCAACCAGGGGGGAGTAGGCAGGACGAGCATCAAGAAGAACGAAGGAGAGAGGTGGAGTCTAGGAACCAGGAGGAAACCCTGGGAGCTGAAGGAGTCCAGGAGAGAAGGTCAGCAGTCCCTCGACCGAGGGAGGCTGGTCCTGAGGAAGCTACACGGGGGAAGGAGACAGCCCCTCTGCAGCGAGGAAGTAAGATCGAGGACCAAGAAGAGGGTATAGGAGACACCCAATCTGAGGCCATGAAGGGCCAAATCAGATCCTTGAGGAAACAAATGGACAACATGAAGCATCAGATGGAAAATCAGGTCAGTATGCCTCGACTAATTACAGGTTGCCAATTTACTGAGAATATCTTACAAGATGAGTTGCTTAGTAATTTTAAACCTCTTAATTATGAATATGATGGTACGACTGACCCCTATGACCATTTGGTGAGATTTGAAAATTCGGCCCTCCTCCATCGATATGGGGAGGGTGTGAAGTGCAGGGTTTTTTCTTTCTACTCTATCCAAGGCATCCCAGCAGTGGTTTAGCTAGTTGGAGCCCAACTCCATCAACTCCTTTGAGCAGTTTGGAGAGCTCTTCTTGCATCAGTTCGCCAGTGCAAGGAGGCAACCTAGAGCTACGCTAACATTGTTCAACATGAAACAAGGTGAAAATGAAAGCCTACGGGCCTTCATGAAGAGGTTTAATTAGGCGGCACTGGAAGTCCCAACTGCCACCCCAGAGGTAAAAATTAATGCTTTTACTAGTAACCTCTGAGATGGAGATTTGTTTTCCTCTCTGGCTAAGAAGCCAGTCCAGATGTTCGATGAAATGCTAAGGAGGGCAGAGAAGTACGTCACACTGGAGGAGGTGAGAAAGGCGAAGAGAGCCGAGGTCAAACCAAGTGGACCTGAAAAGAAGAAGGAATCATCAAAGAAAAGCTCAACAGCAGAGCCTGAGAAAGCTGCAAAATCTGGACCTCGCTCCAGGTTTGACAAGTATACCCCCCTGAAGCTTGAGCCAGCAGAGCTACTGGAAGTGGCATCCGACCATCCTGAAATGAAGTTTCCATGGACATGGTCCAGAGGGCCTCAAAAGCCCAAGTCAGATAAGTCTTGTCGTTTCCACAATGAATATGGGCATGACACTAACAGTTATTTCCACTTACGTGATGAGATTGAAAGGATGATCCAAGCTGGACATCTTAAAGAATTTGTTTACAGAGATCGAGTTAGCTCCAGGGGGCAAAAAAGAAAGGAAGCCGATGACAAAGCTGAGGAGAAAGGAAGAATGATAGAAGGGAGACAGGAGGAGAGACCCTCCCAGAAGAGAGGACTTATCCAGATGATAGTCGGAGGTCCAGCAGAGGGAGACTCCTTCCGCGCTAGAAAAGCTGGAGAGAGGACCCTCAGGAGAGAGATAGGAGAAATGTCAAGAGACGTGGATCCGAAGGAGGTCAGATGTACACCTAGGATTCATTTCGGCCCAGAGGATGGAGGCCTGAGGAGGGAGGACCACAGTGATGCACTAGTCATCACAACAGATGTGGCTGGATATACTGTAGCAAGGATCTTCGTAGATACAGGGAGCTCCGCAGACATCATCTTCTTGGAATGTTTCAAGAAGATGAACCTAAACATAGAGATGCAGCCGGTGGATACAACGTTGTACGGATTTACAGGAGGGGCAGTCCACCCTCTTGGTCAGGTAACCCTCCAGGTGGGGCTAGGCGAAGCTCCACGGAAGAGGGTAATTATGGCAAATTTTTTTATTGTTGATGTACCCTCATCCTACAACATGATCTTTGGTAGGCTAGTGTTGAACTTATTGCAGGTGGTTATATCAACTTATCACATGAAACTCAAGTTTCCAGTGAATGATGAGGTGGGTGAAGTAGCTGGCGATCAGCTGCAATCTAGAAATGCTACGTGGAGGCAGTAAAGATGGCCGACAAAGAGCTGCAGCGCAGCCTGAAACGAGACAAGGAGGTGGACCGAGAATCCAAGAGGTGTAAGATTTCTGAGGAAATCGATCCTCCGAAGATGGAAGCTGACGAAGAGCTGATGATGGTGGAGTTGTATCCAGAGAAGAGAGGATACACAACAAGGATCGGAGTCCAGCTGGAGCTAGAGCTAGAGAGAGACCTGGTAATAGCTCTACGAAGAAATGCAGACGTTTTTGCTTTTTCTTCCTCTGACATGACAGGTATCCCCGAGGAGGTGGCGATGCATCACCTGAACGTGGACCCTAAGGCTAAACCAGTGAAGCAGAAACTAAGGGTCTTTGGACCAGAAAAAGATGCCGTTACAAAGGTTGAAGCAGAAAAAGTGTTGGAGGCAGGACATGTTAAGCGAATCCAATTTCCCACCTGGCTATCCAATGCCGTGTTGGTGGCAAAACCAGGGGGAATGGAGAATGTGCATAGATTTTCAAGATCTGAACAAGGCTTGCCCTAAGGATCATTATCCCTTGCCTAGGATTGATCAGATGGTCGATTCAACATCTGGATTTGAGCTGCTAAGTATGATGGATGCCTATCAAGGCTACCATCAAATACAAATTTTCCCTCCAGATATCCCAAAGGTTAGTTTCATTATTGCTAGTGGAACTTTCTGCTATATTACAATGCCATTTGGATTGAAGAATGCAGGAGCAATCCAACAGAGAATGGTTGATAAGATGTTCCGAGACCAGCTAGGGAGGAACATGGAAGTTTACGTTGATGATATGCTGGTGAAAAGCGTGAAAGCTGAAAAATGCGTGGCGGACCTGGAGGAAGCTTTCTCAGTGCTCAGGAGGAATGGCATGAAGCTGAATCCAGCCAAGTGTTCTTTTGGAGTGAGGTCCGAAAAATTTCTCGGATATATGGTGACCCAGCGGGGAATCGAAGCTAATCCTGCTAAGGTTAAAGCCGTGCTCGACATGCAGCCTCCCACCAATATTAAGAAGCTGCAGAGATTAAATGGGAGAATTACAGCATTGAGCAGATTCATAGCCAGATCTGCAGAGAGGAGCCATCCCTTCTTTAAAATCTTAAGGAAGGGGTCCAAGTTCGAGTGGAACGAGCAATGCCAGCAGGCATTCGAGGAGCTTAAGTAACACCTGGCCCAGTTACCTACGTTAATGAAGCCTATTCCAGGGGAGACACTCTACCTCTACCTCTCTGTAGGTGGGGTCTCACTTAGCTCCGTGCTGGTAAGGGAGGAAGGGTCGACCCAGAAACCTGTGTACTACATTAGCAAGCTCATACAAGGAGCTGAAGTGAGATACTCGGAGATAGAGAAGGTAGCCCTGACTATAATGGTCACGGCATGGAGGTTACGACCTTATTTTTTGTCAAATAAGGTCATTGTTCGGACTAACTACCTTCTGAAACAGGTGATAGGGAGAGCTGATCTTTCAGGGAGGATGGTCAAGTGGGCCGTCGAACTGGGAGAATATGATGTGGATTTCGAGCCACGGAGGACAATTAAAGCACAAACCCTCTCTGATTTCATCCAGGAGGGTACACGAGCGCTTGAGGAAGGAGAATGGAAGGTATATGTGGACGGTTCTGTATCTATGCAGGGTTGTGGAGCGGGGATCCTAAGTATTGATCTAGAGGGCCAGGAAACGCAAGTTGCAGTAAGGTTTGAATTTATTACCTCTAACAACGGAGCTGAGTACGAGGCCCTGATTCGAGGAATGGAGATGGCCGCAGAGCTGGGAGCAGGTCGGGTGGTCATATTTTCAGATTCCCAACTCGTAACCCAACAGGTTACAAGTGGGTACGAGGCCAAAGATGAAAAGATGGTAGCCTACCTTCAGCGAGTAGCCGAGCTGCAGGAAAGGTTCAGTTCCTTCAAAGTCGGCGGGTTCCGCAACACTGCAGGGAGGGGGGAAGATCACCCTGGTGACTGCAGAAGCTGAAGCAACGGTTCCCTCAGTAGGGGTCATCGGAGCTGAGGATGATTGGAGAACCAGCATATATCGAGTGTTGCAGAACCCGGAGAGCTGCCAAGATAAAAGGAAAGCTCAGAATTGGAGAATCCGATACACGATGATCAGAGACAAGATGTACCGGCGGTCCTTCACGCAGCCTTACTTAAGGTGTTTATCCCCTCAAGAAGGGAGGTACGCAATCAAAGATATACATGAAGGTTGTTGTGCTGACGATGCAGGGGCTCGGGCAATAGTCCGGAAAGCCTTGAGGGCTGGATACTTCTGGCCTACCATGATCCAGGACGCCAAAGACTAGGTGAAGAAGTACGAGAAATGCCAAAAGCATGGCTGCCTCATCCACCTCCCTGCAGAGGAGATGGGGGCCATGCACTCCCCATGTCCCATCGCGAAGTGGGGGATGGACTTGGTGGGCCCATTCCCAATTGCAGTGGGCCAGCGGAAGTTTCTATTGGTGGCAGTGGGCTACTTTAGCAAGTGGGTCGAAGTTGTACCTCTAGCGAGGATAGAAGAAGGTAACATAATCAAATTTTTATAGAGATATATTTGCTGCAGATTTGGCATACCTAGAATCCTGGTATCAGATAATGGGACCCAGTTTATGGGAAACATGGTACGGGAATGGTGTGATAACCTGAAGATTGTCCAGAGATTCACATCGGTGGCACACCCCCAGGCCAACGGCCAGGTGGAGGTCACCAATCGAACTATTATGAACGGAATACGTGCCCAACTCGACAAAGCTGGAGGGAGGTGGGTCGATGAGCTGGAGTCAGTCTTGTGGGCTTATCGGACCACCCCCAGGGAACCAACAGAGGAGTCCCCCTTCCACTTAGTGTATGGGGTAGCTGCAGTCATACCTTCAGAAGTGGGGATGGAGACACATCGCTTAGCCCACTTCCAGGAGGGAAGAAATGAAGAACTGATGAGGGAGAACCTAGACATGCTAGAGGAGGAGCGCGAAATTGTCCACCTAAAAGCGGAGAAATATAAAAGCTGCATAAAGGCTGCTTATGACCAGAAAGTCATAAGCAGGAGATTTGAAGAAGGAGATCTAGTCTTGAGGCAAGCTGATGCGTTGAAAAATATTGGAAAGCTCGATCCCAAGTGGGAGGAGCCGTACAAGGTGACCAAGGTCCTCCGAGGAGGATCTTATGAGCTACAAGACATGGAAGGAAATCAGCTGGCAAGACCTTGGAATGTCTGCCATTTGAAGAGGTTTTATACCTGAAGAAAGTACCCGCCTCGCTGCAAGTAGGTGGTTCTTTTTATGCAAGAGTTATTTTATTCATGTTATTTGAATTCTGAATAAATTGTAATTTCGCTCCACTAATACTCTTTTTTCCCCTCCCTGCGGGTTTCCCACTGGGTTTTACCGCAGGGAGGTTTTTTTAAAGAGGCCGGCCAAGTTAATCATTAACTTGCGTTGATCGATTATGGTCAATGGGGCAAATTTGTTTATCAATTAATGAAAGCGATTTTTCATTATCTATGACTTTATGAATGCATTCGTTTGTCAAGTATGATTGAAACAATATGATTGCATGCTATTCGACACAATTGCATCACAACAAACGATTGATTACATGAGAATTGATAACTTGCGAAAAAGTTAAACAAACAAAATGCACGAAAAGCATTCAATGAGAAATACGATGAGCATTCACGAAATTAATTAGCATCAAGCAAAACGAAGCTAAAAGATAGCTTCAAAACACTAAAGTTAAACCTACAGAGAGGGTTTAACCCACCTAAACCCAGAGAGGGGTTACGAGAAACGAAGCTAAGAGATAGCTTCAAAACACTAAAGTTAAACCTACAGAGAAGGTTTAACCCACCTAAACCCAGAGAGGGGTTACGAAAAACGAAGCTAAGAGATAGCTTCAAAGCACTAAAGTTAAACCTACAGAGAGGGTTTAACCCACCTAAACCCAGAGAGGGGTTACGAAAAATGAAGCTAAGAGATAGTTTCAAAACACTAAAGTTAAACCTACAGAGAGGGTTTAACCCACCTAAATCCAGAGAGTGGTTGCGAAAAACGAAGCTAAGACATAGCTTCAAAACACTAAAGTTAAACCTACAGAGAGTGTTTAACCCACCTAAACTCAGAGAGGGGTTACGAAAAACGAAGCTAAGAGATAGCTTCAAAACACTAAAGTTAAACCTACAGAGAGGGTTTAACCCACCTAAACCCAGAGAAGGGTTACGAGAAACGAAGCTAAGAGATAACTTCAAAACACTAAAGTTAAACCTACAGAGAGGGTTTAACCCACCTAAACCCAGAGAGGGGTTACAAAAAATGAAGCTAAGAGATAGCTTCGAAACAATAAAGTTAACCTGCAGATAAGGTTTAACCCACCTAAACCGAGAGAGCGGGTACGAGAAAAGAAGCTAAGAGATAGCCTCGAAACACTAAAGTTAAACCTACACAGAGTGTTTAACCTACCTAAATACAGAAAAAAGTTGTGAAAGAAACAACTAAGAAATAACTTCTAAAACTCAAAATTAAACCCGCAGAGGGGTTTAACTTATCTAGATCCGAAGGAGAGTGCAAGAGTTGAAGCGAAGAGATAGCTTCAGAAAATACCAGTTAAACTTATAAAGTTTAACTAAACCCATGTCCAGAGGGGACGGCGTAACATAAGGCTACGAAAGTCTTGTTATATGAAAAACGAGTCTAACTGAATCAGTCCTAAAGAGTGGACTATAAGGATGAAAACTATGAAACGGTTTTATGTGAATAAAGCCAAATCCATGGTAAGGGCTTAATTAACTTCAGCCTAGATAAAATTTCTGACATGAAAGCTGAGAGATAACTTTAGTGACATAAGATTAAACCTACAAAAGGAGGTTTAACTATAGCAAAATAACTGCGAAAATACAAACTGAACCAGGGTACTTGGTTCCACCAGCTCAAAAAAGGGGGGGGGGGGGGTATAGAACCCGTCCAAGATAGAGCTTTGACAAAAGTTAACCTAAACCCAGAAAAGGGTTGTTGGGGTTACGAGACAAAAAACTAAAGCACAATTGGTTACGTATGAAATTGAATCTACGACAAGGGTTTAATCAACCTAAGCCTAGGTGAAATTTGAGAAAAAAGGGTAAGAGATAGCTTCGAAGAACTCAAACCTGCAGATCAGAGTTAACCCATCTAAACCTAGAAAGGGGTTACGAGAAGAAAAGAAATTAAGAAATAGTTTCGAAACATCAAGCTAAACCTAAGGAAAGGTTTTTAGAAGAGAAAAGCTAAGCCCATAGGGGGCTTGATTAACTTGAAATCCATGAAGGATTAAGGAAAGCCGAGCCCATGAAGTGCTTATAGCTTACTTACTCCTCGAAAGGAGTGGCAAAGAGTGAAAACCGATGACTGGCTTCATGCCAGCTAAATCGAACATGCAGAGGGGATTCGACCCGCCGGAACCCACGGATGTTGACAAGGGCAGGAAGCCAAGAAAGTTTCGAGAACACTAAGTCAGTCCTACAAGAATGGGTTGAACTTACCTAGATTGAGGAAGGATAGGGTTTTTAGCTAATTCCCCCGAAGGGAAGTTACGCTAAACCTGGAGAAGGGATAACCTTGAAGCTTAAAAGGGCTACCTAAAGAAAATCCCAGACTACCAAGTCAAGGACAAATCTAAGGACCCAAGGGTTAAAACTCCTGAAAAGAGGGGAGCATGCAAGCCGAGAGGTTATCAACCTAAAAGAAGAAGGATACATGCACGCTATGTTCCTAATGGTTAAGCCAGACACTTAAAAACTAACAGCCTAGAGGCTAACAGTTTTGAGAGCATTCGGAAAAAACACAAATGAAAAAGCATTCAAACCAGCAGCTTAGAAGCTAAACAGTTTGTAAACTAACAGCGAAAATTGAATACGAGAAGCATAGATAAAAAGCATGCAACTCCTGGCAAGGGAGGATACAAACACTCATGCAATAACAAACTCCCGACAAGGGAGGATAAACATCAGCTATGAAAAGCAATTCCCGGCAAGGGAAATAAACCGGATAAACGAAAAACACTCCCGGCAAGGGAGGGATGGTGTCTATGCACGGCAAAAGGCCCCCAACGAGGGGGAAATAAAAGTGCAGAAAATAAAACTCCCAACAAAAGGGGAGAATAGAGTTTGAGTGCTAACCTAGCACATGAAGCAGAAAGTAAAAGTATTCATTACAAAAGTAGTGATTAAAGAGAGTACTGGAGATTAAGAAGGAGGGGAACTGGGGGGTTCTTCTGTGGCATCAGCAGGGGCAACTTGCTCAGCAACCGTCTTGAGGGCTCGCTCCATGTAATCCTCTTCAAGAGAAACCGAGACATCCAGAGTAAGAGTGCAAAGGGGTTGTTCCATGGGTGCAGGGGTGGCGGAGAACACCTCTGTCCTCAGGAGATCAGAAACCAACCGGCTCATAACTGGGAGCCACCATGCCTCTTCAATTGATCGACTCGCATCTCCTCTAAAATGAGGTGGCATCGGAATCGAGGTCAGAGGACCGGTCCTGTCAAATTCTCCGGCAAAGGATAGGTCTGCATGTTGTTGAATGGCCGCATTGAAACCGTAGTCATAAAAGTACCTGATGTAGGGACCCATGTCCCCCAAGAAACTCGGGTGCTGGAGATACTTATCCTTTAAATCAGCCCAAAGAGAATGCAGAAATCTTTGACCAGGTTCTGCAGTAAAAAGGTGCTTCAAGAAGGATTGCGCCCCCGCCAGCAGGGCTTTTTCATGGACTTGGGATTCATGTAGGGAGTAATGGACAGACAGTTCGTTCATCTCTTTTTCAGCAGTTTCCCGGGCTGATTGAGCCTTCGCCAGGTCCTTCTGCGCAGAGGCTAGCTCCGATTCCAATTTCTTGATGCGGAGGGCAGAAAGCGCAGACTTCTTCCTTTCAACCAAGAGGGAATCCTCTAACTCCTTCAGTTGGGAGGAAGGAAGGAGATTAGAGGGGCTCCACAAGCCCCAGAGTAGCACGCCCAACTGCGGAATACAAGACTGATGAGTAAAAGCTAAATCCGGATAAAAATTCGGGTAAGCTTATAACATAGCATGAAAAAGGAAAAATCAAGAGTACCTGAGCAAAATGGCTGGCAGCCTGACGCTGCTGCTGGTCGGGAGGAAGGCTCATTAACCTGTCGCAATCTTGGCCGGACACCAACTCACCAAAGAACTTGCTAGCAGAAAGGCCCGATGAATAGGAGTCTACGTCAATGGGGGCTGAAGAAAGGCCTTGACTCCGTCGAGTGGGGTACTTGTGGCGCAATGTGTCTTTGGATGGGAGGGAGCTTTGACTTGCTGGAGCTTTACCTTTGCTGGTCTTGGTCTTCTTTGCGGGAGGCAAGTCAGTGTCGTGATCTTCAGTGTGAACTGGAGTCGGAGAAGATGGTGGGGCTTCGGTAACGTCATCTCGAGGGGCCTCTGGACGAGGGGCTGAGTCGAAAGAGTCAGCAGGATCTTCCAAAATCTTGGACAACCACAACATTTCTGAAAACAAAAAAGTGGTGAAAGTTAGTGTCAGATACGATCGCATTCGTAAGCACTGAGAGTAATAATGCAATGATTACCATCATTTGGTTCTAGAGGAACCTTCACTGAGCTAAATTTAAAATGAGAAAGAACGCGTGGATTGGAGCAAAGGTCGGGTAGGTTAAAGTACCCGTGAGAATGAACATGGGCATTCAACATTTGAATAACCCTGTGATTCGTGGAAGAGGATATATGGTTGGAAGGAGCTGGAGGAGAGGGATTTCGATAAATCCATTTTTGGTTCTGGAAAGGCCAAGGGTTATCTGGAGTGATGAAGACAAAGTGGTCACCCCACTCTTTGTTAATATTAGGGATCTTACCAAGAAACGAACATTTCCCTTTCACCCTGCTACTTACATAGTAGAAGGGTCCGACAGTTTTGCAGTTATACTGAGAGAAGAACAATTCAGCAGATGGTCTCCCTCCATTTCCCTTGAGGAGGACATAGAAGGAGATCATCATCCTGATGGCATTCGGGGTAAACTGGTTAAGAGGAACTCCTTAGAGGTTTGAAATCTGACACAAGAACTTGGGAGGAGGAAGGCATAACCTAGCCTCGAACTGGGTCTGCCAGAAAGCTAAAGTTGGGGGAGTTGCTAGATTAGGGCGTGCCCCCCGAACAGGAAGAGATAGGCTGTAGCCCAGTGTGATATGGTCACCGGAGACAAGATCGCTTAGGGCTTTTTCAGAAATTTTTGAGGGACCAGCAAAGGAATCCCAGAACCGAACCCTATCTACCTCTGGAGAGGAGGAGGAAATAGGAGGGGAATCCCTGGATGGATTGGGGATTAAGGAGTGATGCGAACTCTGAGATGAGTTTTGAGCGTGGGAAATGGTTCGAGAGGAACCAGACTGAGACATTTATAAAACGTTTGTATGAACAAGCGAGAGAAAGAAGAGAAAGATTACCTGGATAGTGGAAAAAATCGAAGTAAGGATTGGAGAGGGCGATCGCGGAGGACTTTGCAGAAGGAGTCCTGAGGGAGCGAGAATTTAGAGAGAGAAGAAGAAGCGGAACTGATTCGAAATAAAGAGGGAAATTGATGGGGCGTGTATCAGTGTACGAAGCCTGAAGAGCAGATGCATGCTCGACAGCTGGCGGCCTAGGGAGCCGAAGGGTCGCTAAACTCCAACAGTCAGCGAGGGGGGATGCATCTCGGAAAGCTAAAGCTGCAGAGAGGATATCCCAAAGCTAAAGCTGCAGGGAGGGTTTCCCCGAGAGTAAGACTGCAGGGAGGATATCCCGAAGCTAGATCTGCGGGGAGGACTACGTAAATCTTTCTTACTCCAGGGAGCTCCGAGATCGCTCACCAGAGTAGGGGGAGTGGTTGATGCGGATAAAAATGTCAGGCCCAATTGCCCGTAGGGCCCAAGTACGACCAGCCCAATAGGGCCCAGTGACGCAACAAAATACCATAGCTAAAGGGAGGAAAACCCGAGATGGGCCCGAGCCCAGGTCGGCTGAAACCATGATACAAAGCCCTAAACCCACCTACAGGTGGGCCGCGAGGCCAAGGTCTGTATGGAGAGGGGCCACGAGGCCCAAGCCCAACTACAGATAGGCCACGAGGCCTAAACCCAGATACGGGTCACGAGGCCCTAAACCCGACTGTAGGTGGGCCGCGAGGCCCAAACCTAGCTGCAGGTGGGCTGGGAGGCCCAAGCGAGATTTGGAGAACATGCGAGTATTTGATCAAGCCCATAGCGGTTATCTATCTGATAAGATCGAGAAGTGACGAGTAGTTGAGATAATTGAAGCCCAAGTCAAGGAATATTCCCTATATTCCTCATTGACTTGGTCCAACCTCCGTCCAGGGGGGGAATTCGTAGGCACATGCAGATTTCTTGAGAGAAAAGATATCCACACACGACATTATGGCAGAACGTGTGGGAGAACCCTCCGGCGTGTTTTGCAGGTACGTTTGTTCGAGGGAGGCTAAGGATCGTAGTGCGTAAAGGTTTTACCCACGTGAACCCAGGTGGGGAAACCCACGTGAACCCAGGTGGGGAAACCGGCCCAGGTCAGTTTTTACGCATCAATATGAAATTGATACTATTATAATTATTAACTGATATCATAAATATTTTATACTGTAATATCAATTTACAAGTGTAATTTTGTTTTTATCTTGAAAAAATTATTTCATTAGAATAACTGGGGTATATGGTATACCCCTACTGGAGATTTACAACGTACAACAAAAAAGGCATAATGTAACTTGGAACCAACAATCAGATTTCAGAAAGTATAATTTAAGTCCCTAACTGTGCAAAATGCTCCTAGGATTCGAGAGTTAATCGGCATACTGCAACGTACATAACTCCGGAAAATGCTATGCACCAACTCCCCAATCTGCCATTTATTTCGTCAACAATCCTCCCCATAACACAACTTCTTCCTTAAAAAATTCTCTTGTTTCTCCATGATTAAATGAATATAATGATAATAAATTTATACAATTAAACTGTTTCACATTAAATTTTGTATTTTAAAAATAAGATATTATGGATGGCGTTTGTGTATGATATAATTCCCTTGAGTGGAAACAGTGGATTGGGTAGATAATGTAATGAGATTTGTATATTTGTGTATTTGTGTACATTTTATTTTGTCCCACATTGTTTAGTGTGTATTTTCTATCTCTTGTAAACTTGTACAAATACATCTTTTTGATATATTAATAAAGGAAAAAATTTGTATGAGATCGTCTCATGCATGAGACCGAGTCACTTTTTAATAAATTGTTATCACTTTTTAAAAAAATGATACAAATTAATATAAAAGTGATAACAAATTGAAAAGTGATAATAATTTATGAAAAAGTGATAACAATTTATTAAAAAGTGATTTCGTCTCATGATGGTCTTATGCATGAGACAGTCTCACACAAGAGTGTCCCATTAATAATTGATTAGAAATAATATTCCTCAATATGGTAACCAGAGATGGTTTTTAGGAAACTACTTCCTTTTTTTTTTTTTTAGTAGTATTTGTGTGTATATTGTGCATAATAAAAGATTGTATGCACAAAATTTTGTTACAGTGTTGTATTATTTCAAGGTACTAGTATTAGTTTGGTTATAATGTAGTATTATTTCAGGCATTATATAGTATTAGTTTGGTTACAATGTAATATTATTTCAGGTACTGTATAGTATTCCCTCCGTCCCATTTTAATGGTTTTTTTAGGGACTAAATTTTTTCCCAAAGTATTTGTCATTTTGCAACAATCATTAAAAAATAAATGAGTTTTTCTTAATCTACCCCTATTCTTGTGTATTGTGATACTCCACTTTTCTAGAAAATGTATTTCACGTTGCAATTTACTTCCACAAGAAGGGTAAAATTGTCCTATTATACACATATTTATTATTTTCTTAATCTGTCTGAAATAACCTTAAACGACTATTAAAATGGGACGGAGGGAGTATTAGTTTGGTTACAGTGTAGTATTATTTCAGACATTGTATGATATTAGTTTAGTTACTGTGTAGTATTAGCAACATTGTATAGTATTAGTTTAGTAACAGTGTACTATTAGGTAAAAATATTGTGCACACTATTTTTAGTGTGCACAATATGCATACAAATATTTGTCTTTTTTGTTTTTACAAACTTGATCGTCATGATTTTTTTTCCATTATCTTTTGACTACCTCACTATTCAGTTAACCAAATCTTCCTAATTTCTGGAATACACCATCTGTGCCGCTAAATAATAGAATTCCAGAATATTCATTCCCATCTGTTACTTAGCCGTCAACGGCCAACCCCATCTGCACCGCGATGTGCTACCCCTGCAGTCCCCACTCAGCGGCCACCCATCGCCCTCTTTAACCGCACGACGCGCTGCTCCTCTGCGCGATTCCAACGACGCGCTCAAATCGGCCGCCACCACTCGTGAATCATCCCTCACAGCCTGGTGCCGCCCTCTCACTCTGCTCGACCTGCTGACGCATACTACATTGTTTGCATTTGTTTCTTTATCCCCAACTAAAACGAAAGTGTGATGTTCTCTCCTCCTTTGTTTCCTTTAAATCCCTTGTTGAAAACTTCCACAAAGTCAAAATCGTTACCCTCTGAGAGTTCATTGCTCTCCGTCCCTTTTTGCAAACTCACGGAATCAGCCACCTTACCTCTTCCCCTCATACCTGAACATGACGGCTGGGCTGAGCATCGTCATCGTCATATTGTTGACACTGGCCTTGCTCTCCTTCACTTCGCTCTATCCCCACCTCGTATTGGCCCTATGCCTTGTCCGTTGCCACCTACATCATAAACTGTCTCCCTAAGATCAATCTTTCCATTCTATCCTCTTATGAAAAACTCTTTGGCCACTCTTTGAATATCTCCAAGCTCTGAGTCTTTGGATGCTTGTGTTTTCCTTGGCTTCGTCCATACTCCTCTCACAAACTAGACTCCCGCTCCTCTCCCTATGTCTTTCTAGGTTACTCTCTTGCTCAGAGTGCCTATATCTCTACCTTGATCCCACTACCCATCGACTATACATCTCTGGCCATGTTGACTTTGTTTAACATGACCTTCCTTTCTCTAGGCTCTCAGCCCCCACTCTTCCCCAGACTCCAACATTACACCCCTCGCCTCTTCTATTCCAGTTCCTTCTCCTGGCCTACCTGTACCCACTACGCCGTCTCCTCCATCTTCTCCAGATCTGGCCAGTCCATCACCCACTCCCTCCATCCCTGTACCTCCACCCGTGTTGTATGTACCTACTCAGTCATTCCTTGTTTTGGAACCTGTTCCGGCTCCATCACCACCTCCACCGATAACTTAACACCCTATGGTCATTCGGCCGCGCAACAACATTGTGAAACCCAATCCGAGACACTGTCTTACATATTCTCTTTCCACCGATATTAAGTATACCACTGTTTCCAAGGCTCTTGCAGACCCTGGTTGGAGGAATGATATGTCTACTGAATTTGATGTCTTACTCAAGAATGACACTTGGGATCCTGTTTATCCTGAATCTTCCGAAAAATTTGTTGGGTGCAAGTGCATTTTTCGAATCAAATGCAATCATGATGTACATATGTCCACACATACGTGCACACGTCCAGACAAGGTAATGAGAGAGAGAAGAGCCTGAAATTTAAAAGATGAAAGAAAAATAAATATATAAATTTTAAAACAAAATTATTGAAGGTGATGGAAGCAAACTGTGATGGACATAAATAATGATGTGTAAGAGGAGAGTATCACTTTTTAGAAAGGTACAATCACTATTCTCATTTGAGGGTCAAATCAGAAATTTCAAGTGGCAAAATGTATCCGTCAATAATTTTAAATAATGATTGTATCTTAGACTGAAGTTGGAAGCTAGATTGTACCACAAAATAATTTTTCCTAGTTTAATCTCATAAGAGAGAGAAGAATGTGTCGCACTTGCACCGTTGGAAAGGAAAAACGGTTTTGGCCATGCTCTGTTTCTTTCCTTTTTTTAATTAATGTGTTGAAATAATTTTGTTTATTTAAATTTAATTGAAACAACTTTGAAAAACAAATTAGGGTAAAGTAAAATAAGTATATTAAATCCAAAATTAAAAAATCTTTAAAAGTCAATTAAAGGATATTTAAATCTGAAAAATATTTTTAGAGGCGAGCCCCCATTCAAAATTTTGTTAGGTTAAATCCCTCCTTATTAATATCCTTAATTAAAGAAAAACGAAAACTCCTCTAGAAAGAGACTCAACATGCGTGTGAGTTATGAGATTAGAACATTGACGTGTTATATTTTTACTTTAAGTGCTCACATCGAAAATAATGCAAAGTCTTATTTGTTTCGTATACTTCGTAAGTTTACGGTATTTCACTTTTCAATTTTATCCAATTTTTTATACTCTTGGTCAAATATTTGATATTCTTGGTTACATACTAGATATTTTAAATGTTATTTTTTTTTAAATTTAAATATTATAATATTATATTTTTTGTATTAAATATGAATAATTTAAGTAGTAAAAACGTTAATTTGTTATTGATACTCTTGAAAAATATTATGATATCACTAACCCTAGTTTTTGATACTCTTGATGAGATTTTTAATACTTTTGATTAAATATTTGATGCTTTAAATTTTTTTAAACATAATAACACTGTAAGCTTACGGTGTATACGAAACATAAGAGACCTACTCAATTTGAAGATATTATTAGGGTGATGATATAAATGGATTGATTTTTAACCTCTCTACAAGTTTGGACTTTTAGATGAGACGAAATTCTTTATGGTATCAGAGCAATGATTGATTTTCAACCTCTCTATAAATTCGGGCTGTTTGATAACTCCCCTTTATTCTTGATCCTTGTAGATCCTTCTGGAGTATTGGAGTCGATTCCAGATCGTCAACCTACAGTCAACAACATCAAAGGGAACACTGAAACAAAAAAAGCTAGTTGTTAGGAGAAAGGGCGAATTATGATGTCGCACCCGATGTTATAACATTGGTGGTAAAAAAAATGTTTAACTTCGGTGACATCAACAATCTCCCCCAATTTGACCTTTCTGCTACAACACACCTGATATACCTCATATAAACCAGTGAAGTTGTATGTGTAAGACAGAGCACATCAAATTTTAAGAAAACAAGAGCACGGCTCTACTCTAAACAAATCAAACTAGACATAGTCTGATAAATAACAACTAAACAAAGGAAATAAGCAATCAGAGCAATATAAACAAAGAAAATAAATAGTCAGAGCATACAGACAATAAGAGCATGTTTTAAAAAGAACAAAAAAAAAACAACAGAGCACAAAACATGAAGTGCTCACAAAACATCCTAATTAACTATTAGTCTAAGAAACATGCATAAATTAAAATTGTTCAGAGCAAACATCAGCAAAACAAGAACAATTATCAAGAGAGTAATCACCTCCCCCTTAATAATTGATAAAACAAAAAATTGTCTTTTCAAACAAGCTCCCCCTAAGGTAGATCTCCATAGAGGTCTTGTACAACATCTTCAAAATCACCATCTCCTTCTTCATTTCCAGCAACAGGTTGATTGGAGTGTATAGGGTAAGAGTTATTAAGACCAATCAACAAAATATCGAACCCAAGGGAGAAAGCATGCAAACGAAATTCAAGGATAAGAGTTCTAAATGGCTAAAGTTGCAACAAGTTTTTGGACTAAATCTCTACAAAATGCAAGAAATTAAATGGCAAGATTATGCAAACAATCTATCAAACACCTAGAATGCAAGATCAAATATACTAAAATCAATGGGGGAATTGGGTGCAAGGGATAATCTCCATCAAGGAATCCATGATTAACAAGCTATGATTGTATCCAAGTGCAAATCAATCTAATTAGAAAGCATAAACCATCATGAAATTAATCACTCCATTAATATCACAATGCCTAATGTGAGTATCCTTAGTTCTTCCCATCTCTCAATATAGAAGTCCCCAATTCATACAATCATGCAAAATTGAAACCCGATTCACACCTAATCACGTTAGCTCAACTCTCGCCTATTGCTAGGGTGATCAACCATTAATCAAAAGAGATAATTTTTCATGAAGCACAATTAAGAATCACAATTAGGAAGCAAGCTAATTCAATTGATCATAATTATCAACAATCATAGCATGAGGCAATCACTTCATCCCTAATTTTAATTATCCCAAGCACAAAGCTATTAGCCCATGGTGCTACAAGCAAAAGCCATGGGTAGAAAATCTAAGAAAGCAATTAACAATCTAATCACTACAAGTAATAAATTAAAGAGAACAAAGGGTAAGAACATCACCAATTAAACTTCAATAGGCAAAAAGAAGAATGATTAATCTTCTACAATGCTTCAATCTAACTTCAATTCTCCCAACTCACTGCTGCAAACTTCAATTACAATCAATCAAACTACTAATCTAGTGGACTAAATGTAGAATCTCATCTAATTCTAACAATCTATGGCAATTACAAGTGAATTCAAGCTACAAAATGCAAAATTCGCCCAAAGAAACTCGTAGAAACTGCTCTAAACTGCTAGAATGAAGATATGCTCTGTTTTGGCTTCAAATGGCTTTAAAACTGAATTTTTCGGTTTTGGGCACTCCTCGAGTCGAGCTTCAGGCCCTCGAGTCGAGGCCTAAGAGTCGCTAACACGTTTCTTCAAAATATCTCCTGCCTCGAGTCGAGGCTCAGCCCTCGAGTCGAGGATCTTGCAAATTTCTCATCCCTCGACTCGAGGCTCCTCCCTCGAGTCGAGCTCGCTGTCTTTTTGAATATCTTTCCCTCCAGCATGAACCTCGAGTCGAGGTCTGTGCACCCTCGACCTGTGCTTGAGACCAGAGAATTTTTATCGAGAAGGGCTTTGGGCCCGACCCCCATTTTCGTCCCGTATGTTCGTCTTTTCATTCTAAGAATACCGGTACTCTCGGTTTGGCAAAATTCCACCGATTTACCTGCAAAATGGGCGAAAAACATCAAAAACTCACAAAGTAATACTTTTTAGGCAAAAGAGTGATACTTTTCACATTTAGGCACAAAAATCACACTTTAGCTCACTTTTTGCACTAAAATAGGCCCTAAAAACATGTATCAATTCACTCCAATCATACCCCCAAACTTGAATTGTTGCTCGTCCTCGAGCAACGTAGAAACTAAGAACAAAGGAGTGAATTGATTGCAATTATGTCACATGGCACCATAGACGAAAAATAAGACAATTGAACTCATCAATGACAGAAATATCAATGCAACTATCCACTAGCAAACAAGATGAATCATGCTCAAACAAATGCTCAATCAAATACTCAACACATTGCTCCTTCCATGGAGTGTTTCACTCTTCACTCAAGTGCATAAAGGTATAAAGCACTCAATCATCAAATTCATGAATAAGTACACCATATGCTTGCCACAAGACTTAATCTCAATCTAAATCACTTGTGATCAATCAAGAATCAAAGAGGTCTTCCTTCTAGGTTGTAATGTAGGCTCTTTGGAAAGGTGGAATAAATTTAGATAAGAGTGACTAAGTAGTAGAGACTTGAATGTAAGTTAATCAATACAAATGCACAATCTCATCACTTTTCATCAAGCAACACTCTTCCTTTTGAACTTCAATTCAATCCATTATTCACTTGAGCTTTCTCTTTTTAAGCTCACAAATTGAATTTTTCTTCACTTCATTTTCATTTTTTCTTTTCTTCACAATTCAATTTTTTTCACAACCCCTTTTTTTTTTTATACTTCATTCATCACTTAGCTCTTCATCTTCCCACACTTAGCAATCAAATCACCATCATTAGCCAACATTCAAGCTCAACTAAATATAGGACAAGAAAGACTTATAAAAATAGGATAAATGGTTTCATTTTCACTTGGCTTGCCAAAGAATAAGGATCATAAGGCTCAACATGGCTCACTAAGGAAATCAAATGTATTTGGTGGGAAAATATTTGGCAAAGTGACTAAACATATCAAACATGGCCTCTTATCACTTTCAAGACATCACACAAAGATCAATATCAACAAGTCTAGTGTCAAGTTCTAGCATACAAATCATGAATGATGCACTCACAAAGGATCAATCAACCGTATAAGATGTACGATTATTAAGGCACAAAAGCTCACGGGCTTAACTTGAGAAATGAATCATGTATCATCAATCACATTCATCCTTACACAATTAATCAAGAAACTAGCTTTAAGCTACAAATCTACTCATGATCATATCAAAATCCAATTATCTTGCAAATCAAACTCAAGTGCTCATGTACATAATCTCAAGCATACTCACTATCACATGAATGATACTAAAAAATATATCAATGAATCCACAATGAAGCTCAAGTCAAAGAATATGGAATCATAGGAATAAAGAATCCAAAAGATCATCAAATCACACTCATCAATAGACAATAAGCTCAAATAGATCAAGGAAATCATAGCATCAATAAAATCATCCATCAATCCAAAACATCAAATTCATCACATCATATCATCAACAAGTCAATCAACAACACAATCACCAAGATAAAGAGTACAATCCACCAAGATATAAGCATCTAAAAACTAAGGAGAGGGAATGAGGGATAGGGGATAGCCCTAGTAGTCGGACGGCGGCGGTGGAGGAGGGTAGCTCGGCCCGAAGTTCCACGAGCTCATCTGTTGAAGGAGGGCATACATGTCATTTTGAGTCTTCATTGATTCCTCCTGCATCCTCCTAGTCTCTTCATTGAATCTACGAGACTCCTCCATCATCCGGTACATCTCATCCTGACGGGTCAGACTCTCAATGTGCATCCTCTGACTGTCAGCCCACATCTCCTCAGTCAAAACCCACGGTCTCTGAGATGAACTCCCTGCCTCGTACTCTCTACTTCTCATCTCATCCTGCCAGTACATATTGATCTCTGGCTGATAATCCTCTTCCATCTGGACAGGCGACTCTTCTTGCTCCGGCTCCTCGTCATTCTCATCCTCAGACTCAACCTCCTCCTCAACCTCTACTCTAACTGCATCTCCCTCATCATCAGAAGAATCAGAATCTGACCCTGACTGCTGGCCTGCCTGATCATCGTCATCCCCTTCATCTCTAAGCACGTCCCCATGCTCCCTCGTGTAGGCATCTATGGCATCGGTGTGACGCTGCGACCACATACTTAGGTTAATGGTCACAAAAGCAGTGGATCCAAAAACCGTCGTCAACCTCTTATTAGGAAGAGGAAATCGACCACCATGGTGCTGCTGAAAACACCACATCCTCCCGATGCGGTCCAGTGTCCTCATGCATCTCATAGTGTCTGTAGTAAGATCTGGACCATCTAATGCCGCGAGGTTATGAGTCGGGATCCCAAGATGCTCAGCTATCAGGGTAATCATCCCACCAAAATTGATCTTCTTAAATTTTGTGCTCGTCGCTCTCTCAAACAAATAGCAGAGGTATGCAGCCGCATTGAACCTCACTCCATGTAAGAAGCACCACAAGACATATAACTCTTCAGAGACCACGGCTCCTCCTTCCGATCTCGCGAATATGGTACTCGTGAGGATCTTCTCTAAGTATCGGACCACCGGGTTCCGAATGTGCGTGCTCTTAGACTTCCCAGGCACAAACTCGGGTTGACTCGGAGCCCCCGAATCAGAAATACGCCTCCAGAACTTTTTGGCGTTGTACTCCTCCCTAATGTTGAGCAAGGATCTATCGGGGTCAGTATGCGCTCCAAGGATCTCATTTATCTCGTCCAACGTCAATTCATATTCGTTCCCCATAAGCTCAAAAGTGATCTTTCTTGCAAACTTATTCCTCCGTGCTTTGTGGACTTTAACTGTGCATAAGAACTCGAGAGTGAGTCCAAGATGGGTCCGAAGCCTCTTAGCTAGAAAGCCTCCCATTCCTACTTGCTCGAACAATCGAGGGATATCATCCTCAATCCCCATGGAGAGCATGCAATTATGATCAACTAGACGAGTTTTTACCACCTTCTTGTACAACTCAGCATACAGGATGATATGCTTTCTCCACTTATAGTCATCCCACTGAATTCCCAATTCAGCAGGCATCCGGTGTGTAAATCTTATCGCTTCTTCTCTCTCTCGGATCTCAGCATCCGAAAAATTGTGAACATTTACTCCCCTAAACATGATTCCTGCACAAATAATCCCAATAGCACAAATTAGTCACACAATTAAAATGCGAGCTCAAAATATCACTCTACCATGGACGAGCCAACAACACTATATCCAAGCTCAACAAAATTTCCTAGTGACTAGGCAATAAATCCTCAACAAATGGTCAATGAGTCAATCAAAGCACATATAGTCAATAGAAGTGCTCAACTAATCCTCAAAATATACATACTTATCTAGATGGCTTCACAATAAACACCCAAAAAAATTAAGCTCATCAAATATTCATGCAATTAAGCTCCAAAAATCATATCTCCAAAACATGAACCAACTAGCAAGCATTTAGACAATTAAGCACTAATCACAATCAACTTCTATCATCATCAAAACCTCAAATAGACCAAATATCCAACAATGCACTAGACATCCTATCATGCTCAAAATCACAATTCAAGCCAAATTCACAAATAAATGAGCAACACAATATATACAATCCTAAACATGCTCCTACAATCCTCAATTAACTCAAAAATTCTCCATAATGACTTCAATTTATCAACATCAATCATGCATACCAAGTGTTTGACAAAATGCCCAAATGAAATTCCAATTCAAATAAATTCATGCAATTTATCAACACCCAAGCATCAATCATACACCAATCATGAAATTGAAAGCCAAAAGAGAAGAAATTACATACCTTTTTGAGGAAATTCGGCTTGGAATGATAAGAATAGGACACCTACGCACTTTCCACTAAAAACCCCAAATTTGGTTTCACAAACCCTCAAAATCCAATCTTGGATGCAATTATATGATAATGTGATGAATTTGTGATGATTAATCGGTGAAAATGATTGGAATTTGTCCGAAATATGGATAAACGGCGAAGAGGAACGTGAAAAAGAATAAAACCCTCGAGTCGTGCCTTCTGAAAACTGAATCGCGATTTTTATATCAGACACCAGCCTCGAGTCGAGGGTCAGGCCTCGACTCGAGGAACACCAATTTTTCAAAAGCCTCGACTCGAGGTTCCTCCCTCGAGTCGAGGGATGTGCCGTTTTCAAAAAATTTTCTAAGTGTCAATTCCTCGACTCGAGGACTATGCAAGCTCGACCTAGGGTAGAGACCAGGGAATTTTTCACGATTCCCGGGCCCGACCCGACCCCCGAAACTCCTAAAATCGACCTCTATGCCCCTAACGAACCCAAATATGCAAGAAATTACCGTGTTGGTCCCTCGATTTAAGTCCGGTCGCTCATTCGATCGAAGAGACCGGGTTCTCTTCCTTTATGCTCATTTTCACCAACTTTTAAGCTCTCCTTTCCTTCTCGATTCCTTGATTCCTTTTTTCATTTCCCTCATTTTTCAATCTCCGTAGTGAGTATACCTACAAACGGGCACAAATAGTCATCAAATAATCATCAATAAGGGATGCATTTCTACCCAAAATAACACACACCCCCAAACTTGAATGAAGATATGCATTCAAAATTAAGTATGGGAATGATACAATTATGCAACCCTTAAATGATATCAACAATTAAGCTCAATATCCCAATACACTATCCATCAACTAACATCTTCTCCTAAGCATGAGCAATTCCCAAGAATCCAAGGCAAAAATTCCACAAAAAGAACAAAACACAACACAAAACAAACACACCAAAGCAATAAAAGGATGGGTTGCCTCCCATCTAGCGCTAGGTTTAACGTCCTTTGCCGGACAGAACTCAAGGAGTTCATACTTCCCTTTCTTTGTCAATGTAGAGACCGGCTTTGTGCTCCACTAGGTGTTCCTTTGCAAAAAGGCAACACCCCCACTTATCTTCTAGGAGTAGCTTTCCTCCTTCTTTGATTTCTTTCACCGTAAGCACCTCTTTTGGTCTTTCAACACCAAGTAGCCGACTCCAATTTGATTCACACCACACCACGTGATCTCCTACTTCAAACTTTTCCTCCCTTTTCTCAAGTGGTGCCTTTTTCTCAATCAATACCCCAAACTTGAGCCATGCTCAAATTTGGTCAACTCTTTTTCACTTTCTTCTTTTTTCTCTTGTTCACCGGGGTCAAGCAAAGGGTCCTTTATCGATTTCTCCTTCCTACAATCATCAAGGGAAACACAAGACTTATTAGAAATGATCTTACAAGAGGGAAGGAAATGATCATTAACTAAAGGATAAGTAGAAGTAATAGGTGTAGAAACTTCCCTTTCAATGGAAGGACATTCATCAACAATCTCTATGTATCCACACGTTTTCTTCTCTACCTTGCCTTGAGCAACCTCTTCCTCACGAACTCTTGTAAATGTCACTTCATCACCATTTGAGCTCAACTTAAGCTCTCCTTTCTCAACATTAATCATAGCCTTGCCCGTTGCAAGAAAAGGTCGACCAAGAATGATCGGTGCCTCAAGTTCCTCCTTCATGTCTAATACAATAAAATCCACTGGGAATATGAGTTTACCAACCCCTACTAATACATCTTCAATTATCCCAAATAGTTGAGCATATGATTGATCCGCTAAATGAAGATTGATATTCGTAGGAATCACCTCCCCTAAATCCAATTGCTTGAACATGGACAATGGCATCACATTAATACTTGCTCCTAGATCACACAAGCCTTGAATGTTTACCTTCTCTCCAATCTCACATGGGATAATGAAGCTTCCGGGATCCTTCTTCTTTTGTGGCAAGTGTCTCTCCAAGATGTCTTTGCATTCTTCCACTAGCTTGAGCATCCCCTTCTCATCCCAACTCCTTTTCTTGGACATAATTTCTCTCAAGAACTTCTTATAATGTGAAACTTGTTCAAGGGCCTCCAAAAGTGGGATATCGACATGCAAATTCTTGAAAATCTCTAAAAACTTACCAAACTCTTCATCAAGTTTCTTCCTCTCTAGTCTCTTTGGAAATGGAACCGGATTAGCCTTCATTGGAACTCCCCATTCATTCTTCGATTTTTCTTCCTTCTTTGCATTTCCCTTTACTTTCACCTCTTCTTCACTTTTCTTCTCCTCCACAACCACTCTTTCTTGTCTCTCTTCTTCTTCATTCACCAACTCTTCTTCAAACTCCCCTTCTTTGGACATTTTTGGACCTTCATAGCTAGTGCCACTCCTTAGCGTGAATGCACTACAAAACTCTTTAGGGTTTGGCTCGGTAGTGGATGGATACTTTCCTTTGTTTTGTAGATGGTCCACCGTAGACGAGAGCTTCCCAACCGTAGTAGCAAGTTGCCCTACTTGATGCTCGATCGTCTTGAAACGAGTGTCCATTTGCTTCCCTATATCATCAAGCCTTGAGTCATTAGCTTCCAACTTCTTCACAATCAACCCCAAAATCTCCTCCGTGGTAGCCTTTCCTTCATTGTTTGGAGCCTTTGCACCCGGATCAAATCCGGGAGGAAATTGAACGGCGGATCTCGGATTGACATATGAAAAATTTTCGTGTCTCCTCCATGTATTCCCATTAAATGGAGCTTGCGGTTGAGGTTGAAAGCTTCCTTGTGACCTATTTTGATAAGGCATTTGGTAAGGCCTTCCTCCTTGATAATTCCCTTGAAAGTTTCCTCCTTGATAGCCTCCTTGGAATGGAGGCCTACCCATATAACTCACTTCTTCAACCGGCAATGAACTTGGACCAACATCAACATGAGGAACGGATGGACTCACACTTGCTTGGCTTTGTGAAGTAGTAAGAGCTCCCAATCGGTCCATCATAGTTATCATCATACTCTTCATACTCTCGATTTTGTCAACTTGTGACACCCTATGGTGTGCTCCCCTATTAACCGACACTTGGAATGAATCTTGAGCTATGTTCTCCATTATTTCATTCATTTGCCCCACGGTTTTAGACCAAATCGATCCATTAGCACAAGCATTAAAAAACGACCTATCCCCATCTGTCAAACCATTGCAAAAGTACATAATGGTTTGCTCCTCCGAAAAACCGTGTTGAGGACAATTGATAAGTAACATGCCATACCTCTCCCACGCCTCCGGTATCGTTTCCCCATTCTTTTGTCGGAAGTGAGAAATAGCCTCCTTAGCTTGCACGGTCTTTAACGGTGGGTAGAACTTCATCAAAAATTTCTTCGACAACTCTTCCCATGTACGTACGGTCCCGGGCGGTAATGAATTAAGCCATGCTTTTGCTCTTCCTTTCAATGTAAAGGCAAAGAGCCTCAACTTCTTCGCATCTTCGGGTACCCCATGGTATTTGGTAGTATCGGCAATCTCAAGAAATTGTGCCATATGTTGATGTGGGCACTCATTTTCATCTCTTCCTTCAAATTGCTTCTCCCTAAGCATTCTCACTAAAGCGGGACTTATCTCAAAGTTATTAGCATCTATCATCGGCCTTGCTATCCCATCGTAGTGCTCTCTAAGTTGTGGTTCAAAGAATTCTCTCAAAGGTCTTCTTGAGGTGGTGGCTCATTTACGGGTTGTGGTTGGGCATTTGGTATGTGAGGTGGCTCCTGATATCGTGGCTCTTGATTATACGGCATATGGGGATAGTATGGTGGAAATTGTTGTGGTTGAGGTGGATAGTAGGGATATTGATGAGCTTGAGGATGATAAGGATATGGATTTTGGTAGGGGTAATTTCGTGGTGGCATCCCTTGAGGGAAAGGGCCAACTTGAGCATGGAAATGATTCTCATTACCTCCATTCTCTACTCCTCCTTCTCCTTGTCCATGTACCTCCTCTACTTGAGGATCACCCACTAGTCTCTCCTCATGCCTTTGATCTTCTCCTTCCATAGCTTCCCTTCTTCTTCTCACACGATTTCTTCTCAACGTAGCCTCAATTTCCGGATTTAGTGGCAAGGGTGGAACACCACTCGATCTTGTTAGCATACACCTACAATGCCACCAATCCACGTATCAAATTCTAACAAACAAAATCAACAAAAACAAAAACAAAAGCAACAAATAGCCACTTCAATCAATCCTCAAATCTCACGTATAGGCGCAAAAACTAACTCCCCAGCAACGGCGCCATTTGATTGGAGTGTATAGGGTAAGAGTTATTAAGACCAATCAACAAAATATAGAACCCAAGGGAGAAAGTATGCAAACGAAATTCAAGGATAAGAATTCTAAATGGCTAAAGTTGCAACAAGTTTTTGGACTAAATCTCTACAAAATGCAAGAAATTAAATGGCAAGATTATGCAAACAATCTATCAAACACCTAGAATGCAAGATCAAATATACTAAAATCAATGGGGGAATTGGGTGCAAGGGATAATCTCCATCAAGGAATCCATGATTAACAAGCTATGATTGTATCCAAGTACAAATCAATCAAATTAGAAAGCATAAACCATCATGAAATTAATCACTCCATTAATATCACAATGCCTAATGTGAGTATCCTTAGTTCTTCCCATCTCTCAATGTAGAAGTTCCTAATTCATACAATCATGCAAAATTGAAACCTGATTAACACCTAATCACGTTAGCTCAACTCTCGCCTATTGCTAGGGTGATCAACCATTAATCAAAAGAGACAATTTTTCATGAAGCACAATTAAGAATCACAATTAGGAAGCAAGCTAATTCAATTGATCACAATTATCAACAATCATAGCATGAGGCAATCACTTCATCCCTAATTTCAATTATCCTAAGCACAAAGCTATTAGCCCATGGTGCTACAAGCAAAAGCCATGGGTAGAAAATCTAAGAAAGAAATTAACAATCTAATCATTACAATCAATGAATTAAAGAGAACAAAGGGTAAGAACATCACCAATTAAACTTCAATAGGCAAAAATAAGAATGATTAATCTTCTACAATGCTTCAATCCAACTTCAATTCTCCCAACTCACTGTTGCAAACTTCAATTACAATTAATCAAACTACTAATCTAGTGGACTAAATGTAGAATCTCATCTAATTCTAACAATCTATGGCAATTACAAGTGAATTCAAGCTACAAAATGCAAAATTCGCCCAAAGAAACTCGTAGAAACTGCTCTAAACTGCTAGAATGAAGATATGCTCTGTTTTGGCTTCAAATGGCTTTAAAACTGAATTTTTCGGTTTTGGGCACTTCTTGAGTCGAGCTTCAGGCCCTCGAGTCGAGGCCTAAGAGTCGCTAACACGTTTCTTCAAAATATCTCCTGCCTCGAGTCGAGGCTCAGCCCTCGAGTCGAGGATCTTGCAAATTTCTCATCCCTCGACTCGAGGCTCCTCCCTCGAGTCGAGCTCGTTGTCTTTTTGAAAATCTTTCCCTCCAGCATGAACCTCGAGTCGAGGTCTATGCACCCTCGACCTGTGCTCGAGACCAGGGAATTTTTATCGAGAAGGGCTTCGGGCCCGACCCCCATTTTCGTCCCGTATGTTCGTCTTTTCATTCTAAGAATATCGGTACTCTCGGTTTGGCAAAATTCCACCGATTTACTTGCAAAACGGGCGAAAAACATCAAAAACTCACAAAGTAATACTTTTTAGGCAAAAGAGTGATGTTTTTCACATTTAGGCACAAAAATCACACTTTAGCTCACTTTTTGCACTAAAATAGGCCCTAAAAACATGTATCAATTCACTCCAATCACAGGTACATCAGCAACAGGTTCAGCTTCGGTTGTTGCAGCAGTTGGTGCAACATTATCAGCAGCATCAACAACTCTAGCTTCTTCAGCAGTAGTGGTATCAGGCCTATCAGGTTTAGGTGCACGATCAGAACTCGTCGGATTAGCAGCAGTCTGAGCACGAACTTGATCACGAACTGCACCTGGTACTCCCCCTGTTGGAGCAGAAAGCAACCTTTCCCAAAACATCTTCATAATCCGTAACTCATCAATTTGATCACTCAAGTTATTAATTTGAGCAAGAATAAAATATCTATGAACAGTGACTGAGTTAACAGATGAGTTTCTCAGATCAATGTGATCATCAATGTGACCAACATTCTCAACAACATTTTGGGATGGCTCTGCTTCAGCTGGTTGTGCAGGATCACCTTCAGGATTTTGCGGCTCCTCTCTAGCCAAATTGTTCCAAGGCAGATCAATGACCTTATTACCAGCTAGCAACACATGGGAAATACCTAAGGGTTGTACCATACCACTTAGAATCTCAACTCCTTCCTTTTCAAAATCCACATTCTTCAACACTAATCCAATTAGAGCAGGATAAGACAGTATCCCTCTCTTAGCAATATTACCAGCAAACCTCATCATGTGATTAAAGATTGTCCTTCCTAGATTGAAATTATTCATCACAACAATCCTGTACATGAGTATTGTTTGATCCATTGTAACAGTTATAGTGTTGGTTGTGGGAAGCTGTTAGGATTTGAATTTGTATGTTTTGATGATGTTCCCAAAACCTAAGTGTAATAGGACCAGCTGGATCTGTTAGTCAGCTGTTGATCTAGATAGGGTTTGTGTCTTTGTATAGTTAATCTTGCTAGGCCTAACCCGAAGCTTCATATTGGTTGAGAACTGAAGGCTGCTGATAAGAAGACTTAAAGATCTAAGAGAATTCTCAGTCGAAGTCAATTGGAAGGGCGTCGCGAAGATCAAGAAGAGATGATAAGAGTTATGCAAAAAGAAGTTCTGTCAAGAAAGGTTCAAGTAAAGATAGCAAGGTTGATATCCATGCTACAACAAACTTTAAGATGTGCTGGAGCAAGGTGTAAGGTTGCTAGAGTTGACTTCAAGAAGTTCATCAGAGATTAACTAAGAAAGAAAGATATTTCAAAGATATCCGAAGTAAGTCAAGTGAAGATTTGATTATCAATCAAGATCAATCACGGCATAATTGATTGGTATCAGACAATCAATTATCCAAAGTCAAACAAATCTTCCAACGATCACTTACCATTTCTGTGAAGACCTGATTGACAAATTAGCCTAACGGCTAGTCAAATTCAGAATCATAAAAACTGAAGTGAAGGATTTTTTGAATATACGCGCACGAGAAACATCAAGAATAACTCCTTCACTCATTGCAATACACGCGGAATTCTTCATACCAGAAATCAATCTATCACGTTGAATTTCCTAAGAGATTTATTTTTGGTCAAGGAAGTGTAAATCACCTTTCATTATCTCTGTACGAGAAAAGGTTGATTGTTTTGATCTAAGAGCTAACACTCGAGGATCATCTTGATTGTACCAAGGGCAGGAACTTGTTAAACTTCCTGTGGTCGAATCCTCAAGGAGATTAGAGGAGACAAGACCAGTTTCGGTGGATAGTAAGACCCCTGTGGGATCAGGGAGAGTGGACGTAGGATCGTTATATCCGAACCACTATAAAAATTTATGTGTCTTTACTAGCTTTCTGCATTCAATACTCATATCTCGCTCATTCATCGTTTTAATAAACTCCGCATCAATTCTCGCTGTAGAGAAGACTTCAAAGTTTTCTAATCTCAAGAAGGTTTTCTTTAAAAGGGTTTTTCAAATACACACGAGATTAGCTTCCGCACCATCGAAGACTTCGAAGTTTCCGAAGTCTCGCCGATCTCACTTAGCACACTCGAGTACCTTGCTGCAGAAGACTTCAAAGTCTTCTAACCTCACACTCAGCTCACGAAAAGTTGTAAAAAGTTTTGAGTGTGGGAAAGTCTATTCAACCCCCTTCTAGACTTTCCACCTCCTTGCACATCTCTTCCGGGACCAACAAGTGGTATCGGAGAGGTGGGTTCAACCGACCACCGGCTTTTGGTTACCAATAGTCTTTGAGGAAAGACTGTTGTGGTCACCTGAATGCATCTTTTTTGAAAAACCGTTTTCATAAAACTCATTGCATTCATTGCATAATTGTTTTTATTGCTAACATGAGTTCCCTTAAGAGCAGTAAAAGAAAGCTACCAGAGTTCTCTATTGAAGACTATGACTACTGGAAATTCCGCATGGAAAATCATCTTGGTGCAATTCATGATAGGATGCTCGAGACACTAGAAGATGGACCGATAAAGTTTTACTTTGAACCAAGTAAGTTCTGGGGAGTGGTGGAGCGAAGCATCTACTCGACGTAAGATTGAAAAGAAAAGGAGTGAAATGTCAAATGATGAAAGGAAACTATTTAATCTTGATCAAGTTGCTCGGACAGAGAGATCATAGAGACATTAACTAGAGAGCTTACAGAGAAAAGTTAAGACATGTAAGACTCGCTAAAGAAATGTGGGAAACTTTAGCACTCATGTGTGAAGGATCGGAGCAGATTAAAGAGAACAAGTTGCAGTCCATTCTAAATTCATTTGATACCTTCAAGATGAAGCCTGATGAGACGATAGATCAATTGGACTTAAGACTCGACAAATATCATCAATAAAGCAAGCTCCTTGGGAAAATCATACACCGAGAAGGAGATCAACAACAAAATATTGAGATCTCTAACTAGCAAATGGAGAGTCAAGATTACAGGTGATTAAGGATACGAAAGAACCGAGCAAGATCGATCATCATGAGCTATTCTCGCATTTGAAAGCTCATGAATATGATCTCAAACAAGAAGAAGACGAGGATGAAGGGAATTCAAATTCCACGGGAAAGGAAGTTGCTTTCAAGGTCACTTCAAATCAGTCATTTAAAGAGCCTATTGGAGAGGATTTAAGCTTAAAAGAACATATGGCTTTACTGACCAGAAAATTTGATAGAATGAACTCAAAATTTGGGAAATATAGAAGATATTGGAAGAATACAAAGAAAGCTGGTTTCGAGATCCGAAAACAAATCTTCGACACAAGAGATCGAAGACTCCAAAGAAGACAAGGTTCAAGACTCCGAAAAGAAGAAGAGAAGATAGTCCAAAAAGAAGAGATTTTTCTCCAAAAAGGGATTCTAGTCCAAGAAAATCTTCAAGAAGTGATGCTTGCTATAATTGTCATAAATCGGGACATTTCAGTTATGATTGTCCAGATCTAACTCCAAGAGAAAGAGAAGAAAAGAGATTGATGAGGAACAGAAAGTTTGCTGACAAACGTGCTTTAGTGGTCAAGAGGAGGATACTCTTTCAAGTGATTCAACATCATCTTCGAGACTTCTCTTGAGACAATGATTTGTGTCTTATGGCAAAAGGAGATGAGGTACTTTCGATTCCTGCTCTTAAATCGCTTCTCGTGTTTCTTTTTTGCGAAAGAGTTTGATCATAACTTTGTTGATAAGTTAATGGAAGATCTCAAAACTGCTATAAATGCTTACAACTGTGTGGAAGAGGAGAATGTGAGCATGAAAGAAAAAATTGATCTATTTACACAAGAATCTATTAGCAAGACATCTGAGACACTAACAGATTCTAATCGTATAACTTCGAAAGAGTTAAACACTCTTAAAATGAAGTATACTTGAATGTGGTCTCTGTGGGTAGAAAGGTTGCTTGCCGAGAATCTTGAGAAAACTGATCAATTGAAAATTCTACAAGCAAAATTCGATGAACTTTTCCATCAGCATGAGCGTATAAAATCAAGTGAGGAACGTTTAAGTTTGAGGTTGGATCAACTGAACAAAGCTTCTCATGTAGTTCAAACAATAGTTGAATCGTCTCAAACACCTAACGTAAAGAAGGGAATTGGTTTTACCATTGCCCAATCCTCACAGGTTCAAACAAGTGTACTTAAGAAGAGTGCACATGTTAAGGATAATGATTTGGTAGGAGAGGGTTCCAAACCTAAACCTCTGCGATAAGGGTAAAAAGGTTGCCGACCCAAAGAAATCACCGAATGGGAAGAAGAGTAGTTATACTCAACAACCTAAACAACCGATGAGGTATCAAAAGAAGGGGGAATCCCAACTTAAGAAACCTCAAAGAAGATCGGAAAAAAGTAGACTTCAGCCGAAATCATCTCTGAGGAGATAGTCTCAGCTGAAGACTACACAACCTAAGCAAACTTCAAAGCTTGCTAAACGATCTACTAAGCCCTTTGTGCCTGTGAGATATGAATCTTTTGATGGCTCAAGTAGAACGTACTCTTATCATCAAAACCCTCGGACCATTGCACAGCGGCTGATCACTCCATACGTAAGACCTCGGAAGGGTCAAGTCTTCTAGAAGGAACACAATCGACACCCCCATAGGCATACATTCAAGAAGGCACCAAAGGATGAGATTGTCTATGTTGATATGTATGGAAGAAGGATAAGATCTTCTGAATATAATAAGAAGAATCTATTCCTATGGATTCCTAAAGACTGTGCTAACTCTCAAGGACCCAAATCTAAAGGGTGCCTGAAACTTAACTAAACGTGCAGGACGCCATGGGGCATGAAAGAGAGGTTGCTGAAATACCGTCTCTACACATCGACAGTGGGTGTTCGAAGCATATGACTGGAAACAAGCAACTCTTGAGCTCAATAAAATCACAAAATGGCCCACGTGTGGTATTTGGAGACAATAACTTTGGGATTACCAAAGGTGTTGGAACTCTATACATTGGAGATGTAAGTGTTGAGGAAGTTTTCTACGTGGAAGGATTAAAACATAACTTGCTTTCAGTTTCGCAATTCTGTGATAAGGGATACTCTGTTAAGTTTTCTAGTTCTCTGTGTGTTGTTCTAAGTGGTTTAAACGATCAGGTGCTCTTAACTGGCCTGAGAAAGGGCAATGTTTATGTTGCAGAATTTCAAAAATGTTCTAGTAATACATGCCTTGTAGCAAAGAGTACTTCAGAGGCCAGCTGGTTATGGCACAAGAGACTCAGTCATATAAATTTCAAGACGCTAAACAAGATAGCCAGAAAGTCTCTTGTAGAAGGCTTACCAAATGAAGCTTTCTCAAAAGATCAGATATGTGACTCATGTAAAAAAGGAAAACAAACTAGAGCCATTTTCAAGGAAGTTTCTGTACCAACGTCAAGTAGAGTATTACAATTACTCCATATGGATCTTTTTGGTCCTGTATCCCCGCTAAGTTTCAGTGGTAGAAAATATACTCTGGTGGTGGTGGATGACTATTCAAGATTCACATGGGTGATATTTATGTTCAAGAAGAATGAAACCATCACAAGGTTACCTGAATTACTGAAGAGATTACAAAACGAGAAAGGAGAAAGTGTTGTAAAGATTAGAAGTGACAAAGGAACAGAATTCCTAAACTCTCACATAGCGACATATTGCAAAGAAGCTGGAATTCAACATGAAACGTCTGCGGCTCGCACTCCACAGCAAAATGGTGTTGCTGAGAGGAGAAATAGAACACTCAAGGAAGCTGCCAGAACAATGCTAGCAGAGTATGATGTTCCTCAGAGGTTTTGGGCAGAAGCTGTGAATACAGCATGCTACACTCAGAATCGAAGCTTGCTGACCAAAGAACATGAAAAGACACCATATGAGTTATGGAAAGGTAGAATTCCTCGTGTTTCTTTCTTTCGTGTTTTTGGTTGTAGGTGTTTCATTCATGACAATGGCAAATCCAAGTTAAAAACCTTTGATGCCAAGGTTGCTGATGGAATATTTTTAGGATATTCCAGCACAAGCAAAGCCTATCGGGTTTTTAACAGGAAAACCCTTGTTGTGGAAGAAACACCCCATGTGGTTTTTGATGAATCTATTGTTGAGTTTTAGGACAAAGGACAAGAAGAGCCTCTAGCAGAAGGATTTGGGAAACTAGAACTCAAGGATAAGACAAGATATGTCAAGGTTCAAGTGCCTACTTTAGACTCAGATTCTGAAGATGATCAGCAAACTTCTACGGCAGCAGACTCAAACAAGACAAAGTCTGCTGACGAAACCTCTAAGGCTGCTGATGATTCACCCAGAACACCAGATGTGAATGTGTCAACTCAAGGGGGAATGACGCAAGATGATGTTCCAACAATATCTTCAGAAGAATTACACGTATCTAACAGAAGAAATTGGATGACTGATCATCCTAGTGACTTAATCTTAGGAAATCCTCAAGATGGAGTAAAGACAAGAAGGAAAATAAACCTAGATGGTTTATTTAGCTGTTATGTCTCTCTACAAGAACCTAAGAATATTGAAGAAGCACTGTTGGACACAAACTGGATAGAAGCTATGCAAGATGAACTGAATCAATTCACACGACAAGATGTGTGGGTACTTGTTGATAGACCAAAACATCAAAAAGTGAATGGCACGAAGTGGGTTTTCAAGAACAAGAAAAATGAGAAAGATGAAGTCACCGAAAATAAAGCAAGGCTTGTCGCACAAGGTTACTCACAAATCGAAGGAATTGACTATGACGAGACATTTGCACTGTGAGCTTATTAGAAGCTATAAGATTATTCCTTGCATACGCAGATACATGAAATTCAGAGTATATCAAATGGATGTAAAGTCTGCGTTTTTAAATGGAGTTCTTGCTTGAAGAAGTATACGTTGAACAACCTCCGGGTTTTGTTCAAGGAAATCAAGTCTACCATCTAAAGAAAGCTTTATATGGACTAAAGCAAGCTCCTCGAGCTTGGTATGACACACTATCGCAATTTTTACTTGATCATGGATTCAAGAAAGGAAGGATAGATAGAACCTTGTTCGAGAATTGAAGAAGAACAAGATATTCTATTAGTACAGATATATGTGGATGACATCATTTTTGGATCTCCAAACAAGAAGCTTTGTGAGAAATTCAGTAAATTGATGCAAAGTAAGTTCGAAATGTCTATGATGGGAGAAATGAATTACTTCCTAGGTCTTCAAGTCAAGCAAACTTCTAAAGGAATATTCATAAACCAAGCAAAGTATACCAAAAATATGCTAGAAAAGTTTGGAATGTTAACAAGCAAGGATGCAAAGATTCCGATGGTAACAAACTACAAGATGGATCCAGATGAGGATGGTGAAAGCATTGATCAGACCATGTACCGAGGTTTAATAGGTTCCTTGCTATATCTAACAGCAAGCAGACCTGACATTTCTTTCGCAGTTGGAGTATGCGCTAGATTTCAAGCCAATCCAAAGAAAAGTCATTTGGATGCAGCAAAGAAAATTCTGAAGTATCTCAAGGGTACAACAAATGTAGGTCTTTGGTACCCTGCTGATGACAATCTGGAACTCAGTGGATATTCTGATTCAGATTATGGTGGTTGTAGAATTGATAGAAAATCAACCACGGGCACATGTCAATTTCTTGGAAGTAAGCTGGTTTCTTGGCTTTCTAAGAAGCAAACTTCAGTAGCTACGTCAACTACAGAAGCAGAATATATGGCTGCCGGGAGTTGTTGCTCACAATTACTTTGGATAAGTCAACAATTACAAGACTATCACATTGTCGCTAAAGAGATTCCTATATTCTGTGATAGCAACAGTGCCATTGCTATTACTCAGAATCCAGTACTTCACACAAGATGCAAGTATGTGGATATACGTCATCATTTTATTAGAGATCACGTCGAAAAGAAGAACATTCGAGTGGAAAAGATTCATATAGATCGACAGAGAGCAGATATTCTGATGAAACCATTGGCAGAGGCACGGTTTAGAGATCTATCTGTAGAATTAGGTCTACTGGATCCAGGAAAACCGTGTTAAACATATTGCTGAAGTATGAAACCTGCTGAAGAGAATATTAAGCTTGCTTAAGAAAGCATTAAACTTGCTAAAGAGAATATTAAACTTGCTGAAAAGAAGATAAAGCTTGCTGAAGAAAACTTTAAAACTTGCTGCAGAAAGTTCTAAAGCTTGCTACTACAGTACTCAGTGGTATCAGTTGATTACAATATCAACTGACAGATATGTTTCTCTCTCCCGTTTTGCTCTTGTTTATTTGTTTGTCAAATATTTTGGTCTAAAATATTCCTTAGTCTGTATGGTTAAATAAATTTTCGGAATATTTTATTCCTAAGTTTATCCTCAGCATTGGAAAGTAATTATGTGAATTGTCAAATCAAATCTTTTCAACCACAATTTATGGGGTAAGTTTTCCTTAAAAAAATATTATTTTACATCCTATTTCTGCGGATCCGAAAATCTTTTAATTTTGGAAAATACCTTTTTCAAATCCAAAGCTGAGGACACGCACTTTTCGGAATTCGAACCGTTGAATCCGTAACCGTTCGATCTGATCGTGCAATATGCAAATCAACGTTCATATTTTATTGTATAATTTAAAATTTAGCGGTTTCCTTCTTCTCTCTTATAAATTGTTTTTCTCGTCTCTCTCTCTCTCTCTCTCTCTCTCTCTCATTATTCCTTGATCTTCTTTCTCTGTTTTTTTTTCTTTCTTCGGAAACTCGATCTTTCTCTGTTCTATTTTCAATGGCACCAAAACAATCTTCATCTTCGAAAAAGGTTGCAGGGAAACACAAGACTCTAGATCCTTTGGCCCTTTCTGAGAAAGTGCGCAGTGAACTATCGGTGGATTTTTGGACTACTGGACAGCGGGAAGCAGTGGAGATTCTAAATATCTTATCTGATAGGGGTTTGTTTCAGTACTGTTCGGCTCATTCATCAGAACGACGGACTCTAGATGCCTATGTTGTTCAGTTTCTGGTTCGTGGTGAATTCGGACGGAACAGCATAAAAACGACAGTGTTTGGTCAAAGTTTGACCATCAGACGGCAGGATATTCATGAACACTTGGGTTTGTCTCTTCAAGGCATTGATCCAGAATCATATATGGCGGAAAATCATCTCGAAGCATTTCGTTCTCTAGCGAAAACTTCATGTCGTCATCATGTGTCGGATTTGAAGAAAGCTTATCTCAAGCGGAAATATAGATTGTTATTTGACATCATGGTGAAGGTGATGTTTGGTGAACGCCAGAGTATGGACTCAGTTAGTCAGAGGCGTCTTTGTGCTTTAAAGGCGATTGTGGATGGAGTAGAGTGTGATTGGGTCAGTAAATTCTTTGAGATTCTGCAGAAGGAAAAGAATAGGTTCTTTCGGACAGAGGTGGATGGACATCCAGAGGTTAAGGTATGGGCTGTGGAACAGTATGTTTCTATGTCGAATAAGATTACAGTGCTGCTGGAGAGGATGATGCCTAACACAGCGTGGGATCCTAAGTGGACGAAACCATACACTAAGGCAAAGTTTATGCTGAACAAGGATGAGGAGCTCAGTGGTCCTCCTGATTCTGATGATGATGATGATCAAGCTGAAGATGAGGAAGAGCCTGCTGAGGTGTTACCGATTTTGGCGGTTGCCCCTGCGGCTATTGATATTGGGAAAGATGCGATGGTAAATTGATGTTATTTTAATCACCTTTTGAAAAGAAGTCATCGCAGTAGCGAACTCTGTGCTCTATAGTTACTCAGTGATTAAGAATAAACATCTAATTGTGTATTCTAATGTATGCATTTGAGAAGTGTATGTCCTGTAAGTTACATAATCTTGATTCAAGTATATTTCACAAAGGATTTAACTAATTAATAGACAAAAACTCAAAAATATCAATTTTCTCATAGACCTCACCTGATGTTGTCACAAATGTTGTAACATTTGCTTCAACATCCGTCACTGGATTTTCAGATTGCACGCAGACCAAGAGATTTTCTAAGAAATGAAAACCTCTCAAAATCAAGAGCTTTAGTAAACAAATCAACAAGTTGCTTATCAGTGGGAATATATTCTAACTTCACCATACCCTTTTCTACAAGATCTCTTATAAAATGGTGTCTTATACTTATATGCTTAGTAAGAGAGTGTTGTACAGGATTTTTAGAGATATTTATAGCATTTGTGTTATCAAAAAAAATAGTAAGGATATCAGTATCAAGGCCATAATCACCAAACATTTTCTTCAACCACAAAAGTTGTGAACAACAACTACCTGCAGCAACATATTAAGACTCAGCTGTAGATTGAGAAACATAATTCTGTTTCTTGCTGTGCCATGAGATCAAATTATTCCCCATATAAAAGCATCCACCACTTGTGCTTTTCCTATCATCAACATCACTTGCCCAATCAGCATCACTATATCCAATTAGTGTACTATTTGTATCTTTGGTGTACCATATACCAAGATCAACAGTCTCTACAACATATCTGATTATTCTTTTCACAACATTCATGTGTGATTCCTTGGGATTTGCTTGATACCTAGCACAAATACAAACACTATACATAATATCATGTCTACTTGAGGTTAAATAAAGAAGACTACCTATCATGGATCTGTACAATGTTGGGTCAACATCTTGTCCAACATTGTCCTTACACAGTTTCTGTGTGGATCCCATAGGAGTTTTCATATGCTTAGAATTATCAAGACCAAAACTTTTTACCAAGTTTTTAGCATATTTACTTTGTGAAATAAAAATACCATCATTCATCTGTTTGATTTGAAGACCTAAAAAATAATTCAAGTCCCCAACCATACTCATCTCAAATGTGGCAGTCATTGTTTCAACAAAGTCTTTCAACATGCTAACTGATGTAGATCCAAATACTATGTCATCATCATAGATTTGTGCTATCATCATATCTCAATCAACTTGTTTGATAAATAAGATTCTATCTGCTTCTCCTCTAATGAAACCAATCTGCAAAAGAAAGTCAGTTAACCTGCCATACCAAGCTCTATGAGCTTGTTTCAAGCCATACAATGCTTTCTTAAGCTTATAGACATGATTTGGATATTGAGGATCTTCAAATCCTTTTGGTTGTTCTACATATGCTTCCTCATTCAATATACCATTAAAAAATGCAGCTTTCACATCCATTTGAAACAATTTGATTTTGATATAACATGCAATAGCTAACAATAATCTGATAGATTCAATCCTAGCTACAGGTGCAAATGTTTTATCAAAATCTATACCCTCAACTTGAATGTATCCTTGGGCAACTAACCTAGCCTTATTCCTTACTATGTTTCCAGACTCATCAGTTTTATTCTTGAAAATCCATTTAGTCCCTATAACATTAGTATTACTAGGTCTAGGAACTAATGTCCATACTTCATTCCTTTCAAACTGATTAAGTTCCTCATCCAATTCTCATCTTTCAAGGCTTCAGTTACATTATTAGGTTCCACAATAGAATGATAGCATTCAGCATCAATTTTGTTATAAATGGAAGACATACATACTGACCTTACAACATCTCTTGAACTTACCTTTCTTCTGGTTTGGACTCCTACAGATGATTCACCAATAATCTGACTAGAAGGGTGACTCTTTAAGATACTGGAAGCAGGTGTTTTACCTTGTCTGAAATTATTTGATTCCTCTGTTTCAGATAATGTGACTCCTGATGTTGTACCATCAGTTGTAACATTTTCTGATCCGGGTTCATCAGATGTATCAAGAAGGTCTATAACATCATCTTCAGCACTTTTACCTGCTAGACTTGCTGTATCATCAAAAACCACATTGACAGATTCCTGCATAGTGTCAGTTCTCAAATTATAGATCCTATAGGCCTTACTATTTCTAGAGTAGCCTAAGAAGAATCCTTTATCACTTTTAGAATTAAACTTATGCAATTGATCTCTATCATTCAAGATATAACAAACACAACCAAACACATGAAAATATTTCAAATTTGGTTTCTTGTTATTCAAAATCTCATATGAGGTTTTTGTACCATCAGACCTAACAAAGACTCTATTTACAATGTGACAAGCAGTGTTTAATGCCTCAGCCCAAAATCTTTTAGAAAGATGTTTAGCATTTAGCATTACTCTAGCCATCTCTTGTAAAGTCCTGTTTTTCCTTTCAGCAATTCCATTTTGTTGTGGAGTTTTTGGTGATGAAATTTCTTGGATTATACCTTTCTTTTCACAGAAATCAGAAAATAAACTATTTTCAAATTCCCTACCATGATCTGATCTAATCCTACTTACTTTCAAATTATAAGCAGTTTTAAACCTTTTATACATGATTTTGAAAGCATCAAAGGTATCAGATTTATCTTTCAGAAAATCAACCCAAGTATACCTTGAAAATCATCAACTACCACAAGCGAGTACCTTTTTCCTCCTAAACTTTCGTTTCCATAGGACCCATCAAATCCATGTGAAGAAGTTCAAAACATCGTGTTGTGGTGCAGTGTGACAACATCTTGTGTGACACTCTTACCTGTTTACCTTTTTGACAAGGACCACTGTTGGAACCACCGATCGCCGACTCTACGAAATTATCAGATTCGGGATCGTAATCACATAAACGCAGCGGATAGAATTGTACCTTTATTCACCGTAATAGGTGAAGACAAACCAGTTCTAAGGTCAGAACTGCGATCGAAGGATGAGCCTCGAACCTCACGGTCTTCTGCCGTATTCCTATCCCTTTCCCTTGGACGTCGAGTGGTCGACGATCCTCCAAGGAATCAGAATCCGCCTCTCTCTGATCTCATGTTTTTTCACACACTGTAGGCTCTGATGTTAGGGTTTATTTATAGGCTACAACAGGGACCTTAATGAGGAATTAGGGTTGGGCCTCCTGATGGGCCTAAATATCCTGTGTTCAGTCCGAACACTTTACTTAAGCCCATCAATTATAACTCAGTCCACTAAAGAGTTATAATTGAATTACCGTCCTAATCCCATATTATAATATGGGCTCCTTTATTATGTGTACATTTATTTCCCCGTGTTTAAGATATCGAATGTCCATAAATTAATTAAATTATTGATAACTTAATTAATTTATATCTAATTCCAAGAGTAGTACCACTCATCTTTATTATTATGTCGGATTAAATCCATCTGCAGGGTTTACATAATAATCTTTATGAGCTCCTCAAGGGGACATCATCATCCTAAATAATTAGGACACGGATTCCTTCTATAATCAACAGCACACCATATAAACAATGTTATCTCCCAACTCACCGAGCCTATTGATTTAATAAATCTCACTCATTGGCAAATCAAAGAAATATACATCGAGTACGCGTGCCCATTATTATAATATAGGGATTAAGAAGACGTACATCCATAACAACAGAGGTCTTGTTCTTTTATATAGTCAGTACAAATTGAACAACCTCATATGGTCCTGCTCAATACATACAAAATGTACTAGCGTAACTTTATAGTCAAGATAGACTAATACCAAATTACACTACAACCGTTCCAATGGTTTGTCCAAATCCATCTTGGTTGTGAGCTATTATTTATAATCTATAAGGAACTGATAGCATAATCTTCTGTGTGACACCACACACCATGTTATCTACAGTATAGATTAACCCGGACAAAATAATGATATATATAACAATCATAAACAATAAGTATTTTGATCATAATGAATCTTATATTAAAAAGATGTTCATACTCAAAAAGATGTTCATACAAAAGCTAGGCTTATAGTATACATCCTAACAACCACAAACTGTAGTCTTGTGAAATTTCAGCTTTGGTAAACCTCTCACAGCTCCAACTCAGATTAGTTTCTGAATATTCCTAACATTCACATGTCCAAGTTTTTGATGCCATAAATTGAATTCATCATTTTTGGCAAAGTTGCATACATTGTTAGTTCCAATAAGATAACAATTA